>JAZGQO010000011.1:3750000-5000000 GCA_036850965.1 Patella caerulea
CAGGTTTAACACCTCGACCCACGGTCTCTATGTTAAATCTGTTAACTCATGAAAGCTGTTCTATAAATATAACTTAGACTGAGTTCCTAAATAAAGGAACTCTACTCTAGGCTAGGGTCAGTGACAGTAGGGATTATAATCCTTTCCTTTGATTTTGTATTAATCTAATCCAAACTCTGTCATCTGAATAAGCTTACTACAGAATAGAGATCTTTGTATTAAGCCCACTGATGAATAGTCGAAGAACGCTTCAAGATAGATAAACCACTTAGGGTACTTTATAATAAAGAAAACGTTTGGACACGATTCTAAAAAAATAAATTTTTGAGGTAAACGTATGAGAGTTATCTCCCATCAAAATTTAGATTATAAATAAAAATGAATTACGAATGCAAACCAAATATTAGAAAAAAAAAAGAGAAGCGTAAAACCGAAATACAAACTATCAATTCAGCATGCGTAAGAGATAAGATTTATAATTTTAATTATATGATCTAATATTTCTTAAAACTTGATACAAAATATTGCAAATAATTAATTTATTTCGGATAACCAGATTTGTGATCCATAATTTGGAACAACCCGGTACTAAGGACGCTAAATTTCTCAATTTATCGGTACCACTGATTAACTAATAGAATTATTTATCGTCTGTTGTAGTAAGTATGTTTATGCAAAAGTACATTATATCGATAAATCTTTATGCCATTCAGTCCAATGACAATGTTCAAGAAAACAAAATAAAACCATCCACAATTTTCTCTCACAACACAACAGTCTACGTCAACAGTAACATTTGTCATTTGCAATATATGCGGCAACAATAGGCTAGGCCTACTAATTGACGTTTATTCAATTAATAATCACAAATTTTGTGTTTTAGTTTTATATATTTCATTGTGCACTACCATGGAATGGGCTGTATGATTCATGGACCAAATAATATAATAGAGTTCATTGCGTTACTGGAACATTTATTATAATTTTATTTCCATAACAGAAACAAAACCTTACCATGACTGCATCCAGTTTTGATCAAAAATCAATGATAAACCAAGCTCAAAACATATGGACAATGTTGGATGATATGGCAGCAAATGATCCATCATCTTATAAAAAGTTTATTGAAAAGCATATCAAAGAAGGTAAAGAAGAAATGGCGCCACCCAAACCTCATATGTGTATTCGGACAGTTATAAAGGTAATTTATAACACATAAATATTCTTACTTAAAAACTATCAGGTGAACAATATCGAAAAAATATGGCAATACCAGTAGGCTGTAGCCCTTGTAATTGTACATGACATATAGGCTTCTAGACTTTTTCTCTCATAAATAAGTGGGGTTAACTTTTCTGCACCAATCAGTCAAACAAAGCTGGGGATATATACTATGAGATAAATTTTGCCAGCATTCTCACCTGCTCTTAATCCAATTTCAAGGGTTTTTTTTATACATGCACACCTATGATTACACGAGTGGACATTTGCTATTAATTGTTCATCCAAACTACAGAAGCGCTCTGTCTTGCCAGAAACATTTTTGGTCAACACCGGGATAAAAACCCAGGACCTTGTGGTTCTTGCCATACTCGATGATGTGACTGAACCTACATGATTCCCCTCTCAAATAACCTTGCATGAATAAATCAAATTTGAATTCCAAGATAAAACAATCTAATTGGAGATTACATGATAAAATATAATTGGATTGATAATTCCATTTTAGTTTACAGATTAATTTCACTCTACATGGTATACTCTTTTCCTTCCCTCAGGCTCCTCAAAAAGAGACACTGTATGTGAACTTTTTTAGTTGGCATCGAATACCCGTACCTAAAACACCAGATGATCCTGTACCAGCCATGGGCAGTTGTATAGAAAAGGAAAAAGATGATAAAGGTAAATGCATAATTAGTTTTTATATTGACCATTTATATACTTATGTGTCTGCAATATTCCAGCATAACTTATGAAATATAGGTATAAATTCCTTATTGTGCTTTTTTTTTTGGTGGGGCGGAAGTGGTGTAACTCATACACAATTTAGATCATAACTGTGCCATAGAGTCAAGTGTCATGGTTTATATCCCAAGCTTGTATGCAACAAGCGAATTATTGAAATAAGTTTGTACCAAAAATGACATAGTTTTTGTGTCCAGTGGATGTTAAATCCTATCTCCATCCAGTAGCTCTTTCTTATATGTTTTTTTGGTAAATCTGACAATATATAACGTGTGCATTTGTTTATGGATTATTGCATAACCAAGGTAACTACAGTATTTTAAGAAAAGATAACCAAAAATATAACCCAGGGTTCTAAATTAGCATTTACAATTTTCAGACTAATGATTTTCTTGCAAACTAACAGAAATATTATGCAAAAAATCTGCTGGACAAACTGTTAATAAAATTAATTCAAATTTGTTATATAATAAATAATAGAATTTTTATTTGGTTATTAATATTTGGATGCAGGCTAATGTCTTACCGTTTTTTCCTAATGATTTTAATTTTAATCTTGTGATTTACAGGAGTGCATGCCATATCTTCTGTTGCTTTTAATCCTAAAGTATTGGAAGAATTTGGCCGAGAAGCCAAGAACTTAGCAGATCAGGACACACTTGTTAACTTGGCTCTAGATTATATTGATGATTTAAACAAGATTAAATGTTCAAGAAGTTACATAATTTTACCTAAAGACAACCTTTACAAAGGGTCTCTAACAAAATTACAAAAAAGTTTCACTAAAAAGACATCTGATAATGATAAAAAACTTAATGAGGATTTTGATGAGATGTTAAAAACGTTTGGACCATTAGGCAGGTCTTCAAATTCTAAGGGATCTTTACTTGAACAATTAGCTACTATAGCAGTAGAAGATGATACACCTCCAACATCATCTCCCGAAAAGGAACCCCAAATTATTCTTCCAGATGCTATAAAGACAAAACCGGGTCTGATAGAAGAAATCGGCGGAGATGACAAAGGTGGTATTGAAACACCAAATTATGAAATAGAAAAGTCATGGAATGACAAAAATCATGCAATGTGTTGTGTTAAAATCTTTTTACCCAAGGTGACTAGTGTTAGTGAATGTGAATTGGATATTTCAGAGGTAGGTGTATATGTATATCTAGTTATTTTTCTATTTGTATTTAAGACACATTTACTGTGGAGTGTGGATGTATATTGTCACATGGGTCTGTCAACAATGTATTTGGAACTCACTACTTTAAAGTCATGTGCGTATGCAATCTGATTAAAATAAAGTTCTATATTTCGTTCTGTTTTTTGTATACTTTTGATGGCTACACTACATGAAGATCTGACAAGTAATAGTGGGAGTTCACGTCAGAGGTTATACGAGTGCCTTTTGTCCCTATGACGTCAGACATTTGATTAACCAATCAGCATTGATGTTACTAGTAGATTGCCCACAGTTCCCTTCAAAACATGCCTTAAGCTCGCCATAACAGACTGTTTCATTGGCTAAAGTCTCACATCATTCAGAACTTGTCAATGATAACAACTCTTCCAGATCCAAGTGTAGTAAAGACAAGTAAAGCCAAATTTTGAATTATTAAAACAAAACGATGATAGGATCTGTGTTTTTAATCATATTGGCCCATGATAGGCTTCACTAAATTTCTGCAATTGCCTTCATATTTCCAGATTTAGAGAAGTTAAGATATCTTGGCAAAACCTTTTAATTGGGTTGATTTATAAGCTCTAAAATCATTCGGTGAATAAATCCCACTGTGCAAGTTAACTCCATCCCAGGGTTAGGTCTATTTGATATGGCCATCTTCAAGTTTGGTCAAAGGTCACGAGATGTAAATAGGGCTAGCGCTAATCCCAACCCTAACCCTGGATCTAGCCCTAATCTACCTGCTTGCCAACAATCACAAGCCTGAACACAAAATTGAGCTGGCCTAAACAGATAGATCTATCCCTATCCCAATCTTTAACAAGCCAACTTTGAGGCTGATGTCCCTCGCCGAAATCTCAAAATAATTAGATGACACATATTAATTAATCGCACATTTATTTTTTTCAAAAGTATCAAGCAATCAAACTGTACACAAAGTGCCATCACTTACTATCAGATAAAATGAAGATTATCTTGTCCCAAAGCATCGACCAATGGAAGTGATTAGCCCTACTTAGCACATAAACCAAGTTTGAACATTTTAAATCAATAAGGAGAATTATTGTGTTCCATCCAAGGTCTCGGCCAATCAAATTGCTTATTGCTCATATTATATATTTCAGGATGATTTATCACTAACCGTACCAGAGAAATACACTCTCAAGTTAAAGTTGGTAGATCCCATAGACGAAGACAAGTCAAAAGCAAAATTCATCAAAAAAAGTCATTGTTTAATGGTAACAATGCCAATAATAAAGAAATAAATTATTGTTTTTTTTAAACTGTCTTGCATTATTAATGAATGAGCAACCATCATGGCAGATAGACCCACAAAAAGGTTTGTAAAGGGGGCTAGTCAAATAAAGACCTGTTCAGTATGTTGGTTTGTAAATGGAACTGTTGGGATAGAGTGAATTGAATTGAATTGAAAAGATCTCATCACTATATAAGCCTTATAGGGGATCTCAGTGACTATGTGAGTAAGACACTTGCTCGCTAGTCTAGAGAGAGAAATGGGGTTTAAGGTCCACTCAACACAAACTAGGTCATTTCGGGACTAACATATGGTTTTAATTTTATTTCAATAATTCGCTTGCGCGTAGGGGTCTTTAGCAGTGGGAGGAAACCGGAGTGCCCGGAGGAAACCCACGAGGTTGAGAAGGCCCCCCCCCTATCTCCATGCCACATACGCTCACACCATGGCTCGAAACCACAGCCGCAAGCCAGAGGTGACCGGCCAGCTAGAGGTCGAAGCGCGGCACTCTAGTCCACTAGGCCATCCCAACCCCCCCGCTAGTCTGGAGGTCGGGTACTTGATCCCTGGATTGGCCTAGATAGCTCATCCAGATTTTCTGGCGTGATTTCCCCTATCAGCTGTCTTGTCGTGTGAATGGGATGAAAAACCGGGGTCCCATGTGCACATTGGCGTACATGTAAAAGATCCCTTGGCAGTTGGAATTAGATATAAGGGTACGCTGTAGCGCCGCTGCCTGGGTAAAATTTCCCTCATAGCACACTGCATGGCGATGTTCATCTCCATTGGCCCATCTTAGGAGAACAGTAGGACGTTAAACCCCATTCGATTTATTGCAAGTTACATTTATGTTGGATGGAAACTGTAGAATGCATTCACTAGCTATTTTTCAGTAAAGTCAGAGGGTGAGAATTAATAATATACACATTGTGGTATTAAAAACAAATGCAGGTTAAGATTTGTCACGCATTTACTTCAGAAATCTATATTTACACGAGGAATTTGTTGATGACACGAAAACAATTGTTTAAATTAATCTAGACGTATGTTATTTAAAATATGGTTTATAATTTTCTTATTCCAAGTCGTAGGTTAATCCTTGGACATACCAATTGGATCCAATTCAGGGTCTGCAATAAAAATATATAGGAATAAATATATGCTGAATAATACAATATGTCAAAATTCAGGTTTATTCTCTACCTTGAGATACAAACACTAAAATAAATAGGAGAAATAACTTCTTTCAGGAGCAAAGATATGCTTCACTTACATATCCTTATGTTTCACAGTTGTAAACATGCATCTTATTAATGTTTTTTGTTCGTATGAGCCTATTGAATAGTAATGGAATGATATGGTTATAATTTGGGAGAGAACATAATTAATGAGGGAGTCTTAAAAACACTTTGAGTACAATGTCATTGTGCTGGAAGTCCTAATTTCAGTCGTCAGTCAATTCTTTCAAGTAACATTTTTCAATTCACAAAGACAGAGCTCCCAGCTGCCTATATGACTGGTATAGCATGGCTAATTTCAAAAGAAAATTTCCCTGGGCATTAACTGCTATTGAAATAATTCCAGTATTCCTTCAGATTTTTTATAACAATGACAAAGGATTGGATGGTATTTCGCTGGATAAATTCTCTTGTTAGTTTTCAAACAACTTGACAGACCCTGCCCTCCCTCCCCTTAAATAAACACATACCTGTAAAGTTAAAAGAAGGGAATTTGGTCATATCTTGTCCTTTAGCATTATAAACTGTCTCCAACTTGGCTAAACTTTCTTTTAGGGCTTTTTCAGATTCTGGTGTAGCGTCTACTAATTTTCCACCGCTTGCTCTGTAAATAAAAAGAAGTGAGTGACCAGTGAAATAAAGAAATGTTATATTAGACCGATTAGTTGTTATAAAATGTTATAAAATAAACTTGATCTCGTGTAATGATATTTACGACAACATACATATGAACAAAAATTCGCCTGTCCAATCTTGTGGGTTTTCTCCGGGTCCTCCCCATAAGACTCCTAGACCTACGCCCAAGTAAATTATAGGAATATAATAGAATCATATTAGTCCCAAATTGGCCTAATTTGTGTCGAGTGAGTGGACGTTAAAACTAATTTCTCGCTCTCTCCCCATCAACACAAGGTAAAACTTTATTTCAATCAATAATTCGCTTATACATTTGGGTTTTTGGTAGGGGGAGGAATCTGGACCTGGATAAAACCAACGAGATTAGGCAAGCAACCCTCCTTCCTTGTCACATAGGTATGTGATCAAAATAAAACCATGTTGCTTAACTCAATGACAGACCTACATGTGGTAGACCATTCAGCCGCTCAATCCCTCCTAAAACGAAGAGAGGGTCCGATATCAGACATAATATGGAACCCATCAGATATCATCCAGACACCTGTACCATGATATTATCTGTTTTCTACTTACTTGCTTTTCTGAGCATATTCCCTAATTTTATCAACAAACATTTGTTGAATTGGGTCTAATTTTGCTTTCTGCAAGGCTACTGCAGAAACTCCAATGTTTCTTTTGGCTTGTTGAATAAGAACATGTCTAGATGTACCTACTGATGACCAAACCCTTGTTAGCACCATCTGAAACAAACATTGTACATGTAATTATATACTTTGATGCAAAGTGGTATGATCATTTAGTTGTAGGCCTATTATGACCAAATCCAAAATCACTGTTTTGAATTTTTGGTCCTGGTTCTTTTTAATTTACATGCATCTGTTACCAAATTTGTCAGCATTTTATTTATTTAATACACCTATCTGACCCTTTGCATTTACGTTGTTCACCGACTATTTAGAAGCATTTGATAACGAAAATGAAATCGGGTATAAATTAATCTATACCATTCAATCTCCCTGTACATGCATATATACAACATTACTCTACTAAATTAATCCAACTACAAAAACAAATATATCAAAATCAAATACCATGAGTGGAGTTAAACATGCTACTCTCCTGCTCCGACTGGGCTAATGAAGATGGGCATTTGCCATACAGTATACAGTAATTTTGTCCGGTCAGCAGCGCTAAGACATACTTTTATATCACAATCCAACTGCCACAGGATCTTTTATGTGCATGCCAATGTGTACACAGGGCCTTGTTTTTTTTGTCTGATCCAAATGACTAGACAACTGTCCTGGTCTGGCCCTCCAACATTCATCAATGACAAGGGGGAAACCTCACCGGAAATTCACAATGAATTTTCTCAGCCGACACTCATCGGGAGCGAACCTATGACCTCAATCTAGAGAGCCAGCATATTACCAACTTAGCCAACGTGACTCCCCATTTAATAACTATTTAGTGGTAGTTAAAACTTACATTTAGTGGTAAAAAGATGGACTGTTGGCTACAATAGCGATTCTGTCATGTTCAGCCACTGAATCACCTCACAGCATTTATCATTTACGTTGCAAATGAAATGGGGTTTAACATCCTATTCTTCTGCACCTAACCTAGGTTATTGGAAGACAGGCATATGCCATACAGTGTGCTATGAGGGAAATTTTGCCCGTGCAGCGGGACTACAGCCTAATCTTATATGGAATTCCAACTGCCAAGGGATCTTTTATGGGCACGCCAATGTGTACATGGGGACCTCGGTTTTTTGTCCAATCCAAATGACTAGGCAGCTGTCCTTGTCAGGCCCTCTTTCTGCAAGGGCAAACCACGCCGGCAAATCGAGATAAACTTTCTCTGCCAATGCAGGGATTGAACATACGACCTCCAGGCTAGCGAGCCAGTGCCTTGCCATTTATGTTGCAACAACAGATCTTAATAAATGGTCATTCATTCTGCTTCTTAATGGTCAAGGTCTACCAGTTGTTCTGGCACCCTGATATTAAAGTAGTTTGGATCGTCGGCTGGGGAAATGTAAAAGGAGCTTCATTGCTAATATTTGGGACCTAGAAATTGACCCAGATTACATTTTAAAAATTTTTGGAGGAGGTTCTCGCCCGACCAACAACCCTTAACAATATACCTGTCGTCCGTCACTGGTTTGTCTTTACATTAAACCAAAACTTAAGGGCGTTGAGCAGTCTAAGATTCGCACTAACTTTTCAACGCCAATCTTATTAAGTCTTTGCAAACTTGTTCCACTTATAAAATAACTCAGAAAACTCTCGAAAGTCGCGTCGTTTTATGTGTAACAATGGAGATACGAGGCGGAGGAATAAAACTATTTATAGCAAACGAGACTGATTCCCTGACCTAGATCAGGTGTTGAATAAATTATGACGTCGTGCACGCCAGTCACGTGATCAACACAGACGTGGCTTCAACGGGAGTGGAAGATGTCACGTGACTAGAAGGAATTCCCTGTATGACGCTATTATCCAGGTCTATTTATCTATCACGAAAGGAACATGACGGATTTTTTTTTTTTATGGTCAAAGATTACTATTTTTTGAATGCATAACATGATTTAGAGTGCGGTGGAGTAGTGCAGTGAAGTAATTATTTACTTTTACATCCGAATTGTTGTATTTTAATACTTGTTGTCGACGTATTCAAAGAATTAACCCAAAATCGCAAAATCTCGTTTGAAGGTAAATAATGAACAACAATTTTAAAATACTTTGAGTTGGTATTTTTTAACGTTTTTGGTGTCGAAATGTAGCTTATAACCTCCACTTTCGATCTACTGGTGGGATTATCAATAAATCTTTTGAGCTTGTACTAATAGAATTTCCAAGAAAACGCATTGTTTTTTTGCGTTTCCATGGATACAAGACAAACCACAACCTATAGCCAAAAATTGACCAGTGTATTTTTGGGACTTGCTATTAGCATTGTTCATGCGAAATTTGATGAAAATATCTGCAGGCATAACTGAGAAAATTCTACTTTTGTTGTCATCAATACCCCTTTTTATCATGCTTTTGGGCCAAGTTTGGAACATAGTTGGTAAATAAAATTGGTATTTATTTGGTGATTAATATGTAGTTTATCACCCCAAATAACAAAAAATGTCATATCTTATCAACAAAAATTACAGTGCTAGCTTTAAAATTTGCATTTTAGACTACTCAACGCCCTTAAGGGTATATATTTTCTACTAGAAACTACTTCATGAAATGTTGGTTGCAACATTTATAATAATGTAATCTGATTTTATAATGAACTGATTTACATTCAAGTGTTTCCCTTTTTTTGACTCTACTAATCTCAAATCAGATCAAGCGAATTACTGCAGGTCTCAACCGAATGTCTAGTTATTCCAGTCTATTGCACATGCTCTCCAGGTAAGTTATGACATCTCCGTTTGACTGAGTTGTGGAATCTATCTAGCCTCATTCTTTCTGGCCCCTGTCTGTATACACATACACATGTTAAAGATCCCATGGCAATTGGAATTCGATATAGGAGAAGGCTATGGCATATGTGTCCGTCTTCATTAGTCAAGTTTTGGAGCAGAACTGAAGGTAGGATGTTAAAGTGCCAATCCCGATAACTTTTTGGGGAATAAAACTGCTTAATTTTGTGTTAATATACTTTAAAATCCATAACCTAAGGCCCACCTACCAACCCGATATTTGTGATATGCTTGTAAATAACTTAAACCTGACAGTCTTCATCTGGAAATGGAGAACGTTTTATTATACAGTAGCTGGGTAAAACCAGGCTTTTTTCTATAAAAATAATATGTAGGTGAAATTTACCCTTTGTTATCAAGTACAGGGCATGGGTCATTCACTGTATAGACCTCTCAAGAAACATTAATCGATTATCAGGTCACCCAATGAAAAAATTGACCCGAAATCTTAAAAGGGTTACGTGTCCGGATAAGCAGTGTTGACGTTCACGTCCAACCGACTCAATATTTTGAGCTGAAATTTTGAGACAAGGTTAATACACCATGCCACTATATTTTGGTCCATAAATTTCATAAATACTCGGACTTTAGTTTTTGAGACTCTGTTCTTATCGGGATTGTCCCTTTAAACCACATTTCATTTCATTTACTTTTTAAATTTAAATTGTGACTGAACTTGCTATTTGTACTGAGAAACGCCCCATGATCTGTCGTAATCAAGTTTATGACGAAACAGACTTCATCATTTGATACCCATCTGTCATATTTTCTGTTGATTAAGCTTACTGATTGAAACTGTGATTTGGGGGGCTACCGGTTATAACTTATTTATGACATGTGCATGATAGGCCTAATGTTAGAAATATGATGTATTTTTATTATTAAAATTTTATAACAAAAGAAACAAAAATGAAAACAACGTTAGATATGGCAGTCTGCAAGCTGACAATAGACATTTACGCTATCTATTTATCTATAATATACAGTTACCAATGGTGTCTAATAAATTGTGTTTGAGTAAAAAGAAATAACAACCTTGATGTTCTGCTTTAATGCACAAACTCTCGAGGACGAGACTTAAGACGTGATAACACGAGAACGGGTATTTTACTAAGTTATTCATCACGTGACATCTTCTTATTCTTGGCATTTTTGCGCCGTACGGCCGATTTCCGTTTTAACAAGTTTCCGGTTAAAAATAGACTAAAAACATTTCATTTTGTGTCTAAAATACACATTAATTAGGTACGTATATGTATTTAATAGGTAAAGGCTTATATATTTTATCGGTTCCGTACAGTTAAAATGGTGACCAAAGAGAAAGTTTAAAGAACTGGGTCAGAATGTTTCGTTTGATTGAACAGGATGTTGAACGTGGGTCTGGCGCCGGAAGTTTTCTTGTAAACATATCTCTGAGCAGACATCTATTTCCTTTTCCTTATTAGAGTCTGGCACATCCGTTTTGATTCCACAATAACATTTACCCCGATACCCTGACTTTTCAGATATGAAATTTCAAAGATTGAATATGGCCCCATTCACCACCAGTTCTTTATTTAACCACAGCCGCCATTTTATACCTGACCTTATTTTATCAACTTCTTTTTGTTGTAGGCTTGTCGACATTTGGTAATTTCTTTACTCGTATCAACCAAGTATTGTTGAATGTATTTAATACACAGCTTGTTAGTAGAATATTAATGAGATTGTGATTGACTGTTTAGTTATCTAGTCTAGGCCTAGTATAAAATACAAATTGTAATTTAATTTGTGTTAAGGTACTACTCTAACTCTAGGCCAAGAAAAGTACTTTTATAGATTATCCCGCTACTATACATTATAGTATAGTCAGTAGTGTTAATGAATATGATTTGCCCAGAAAAGAAAGATATCTAAAAGAAAATGATAATGAAAGTAAATGCATAAATAAATATTCTAGATCATTTTCTGCTTATACTATTATAAAGTAATTCTATTAATAAGTAATAGTACATGTAATAGACACATGACCTCACTACCAGGAAAAGTCATACATGATGTTTAAATCCTGTGAGGTTATTTGCTTGATTACTGAACCAAATCCAACATACCATTTATTACATATTGTTCTGTAGAAATGAAGCGGGCAGCTTCACCAGCGGTGCATGAGGAAGACACTTCAGATCAAATTGACACTTTAGAAGGTCAGTTAGAAATTGTTCAGGATGAAAAGCGACCAAGAACTGAGGAAGTTTGTCTTGAGGAAGGGTAAGAATAATATTTTGTTCTTTTTGTTTAAAAATTGGAAATAAGCAGCTTTCAATTTGATTATTATTATTAAACTCAATGTTTCTTTATTAATTTTTTGTTGATTATACCAAATATGCTTGAACTTTGTACGTCATTAGAAATTAAATTTAAAAGTTTCAGACTTTTTGATTGTCTTGATAGAATACAGGACTTTGATCTTCCATGTTCAAGATGCTTCGCAGAGTCAATTAGTTTTCTTTTGATTTTTTACAGAGTTGTTTATGCTGAAGAGGTCATCCATCAACAGCCTGCACCTAGCTATCAAAACCTCATCATTCAACATATGGATATAGCTGAACCACTAATGACATTAAAGAGATTATTAGAAGTTAGACTTCAGTGTTCACTAGCAGACCATGAATTTTATTTACAAGATTCTGTACCTGTAAGTCCATCATAATTTATAACAATAGACTGGAGGGTGGAGGTTGGGGGAGACCATCAAATAGGCACAGAACCAGACCCAACTCTTTTGTAATGCTGTATAATAGGTTGCTGATTGGTAATCAGTCTGTCATTGAGGCATTTTTGAGATATTTGGGATGAAAGGTCAAATGAGGTCATTTACACTGAAAGTGAATGCGCATCGGTTCTTGTATAATGAAAACCTGCTGAAAGTAATCACTCTTTCAATATATTAAAATGTAAACTTGCTAAATCCAACTGTGTTCTTTGTGACCCCGGAGGTAAAAGATTAAATTTTTCATTAGAGTGATTTTACGCAATAAATGTCAACGAAACATTTTAAAACAAAAGTGAAACCCCCACACTGAGCCTCCAGGCTACAATAAAATATTATTTGTTTGAAGGACATGGGAAATTGTTATTTTTTTCACAGCTAATGCTCAGTATAGTACTTTACTTTTTTGTAAAGTGACAATAATGTATAGTTCATTAGTTGATTTGATGAGGACAAAAATCAAGGTCCTGTGTACACTTTGGCCTTGAAAGTTGTAATTTGGTATAAGAGTTGGTTATAGCGCCGCTGTCACGGAAAAACGGCCCTCATAGCACACTGTATGGCCGTCTTCATTGAGCGCAGTCCGAGCAGAACAGTAGGACAGTAAACCCAATTTCATTTGATTTTGATATAATATTTGTTTTTGTAGCTGGATCAAGATAAGAGTTTAGTAGAACAATGTGTACAGGGAGAAGGAATGGTACAGATTAATTTAGAGGTTAAATCACAGCCAGGTATAATATGACTTTCATCATTTGCATGGCATTATATTTGTCTTTTAAGTAGTCCTGGAATAATTAAAATACAGTGGACTCTGTCAAATCTGACATCATACGGGATCGTTACAATATGTCGGATGTCACAGAGATCCGGAATACCCAGTTTTGTCAAAACCGGAAATAATGTAACTTCGAAAACTGGAAGTATTATTATAATTTTGCTTCGAATCACCAGAACGTTATTCCATTTAAAAATGATAAACTTTTCTGTACATTCAAAATTTTCTAACATTAATATTTATTTCATTCAACACGCGTAGGTATTTTGAATAGGTCGAGTCTGGTAGCACGCTTTTGTTTGCTATCACGTGTTCATTGATAATCTTTCGTTCTGTGTCAAGGTCGTCGTCATACGGTTCGGTGAGATCTGTCGTAGGGTGAACAGACAATGGGCTGAAGTGAGCGGACGTTACGTTTTCAGCTGCCGTTTTATGACATTTCAGCTCAGCGTGGACAAACTAACGTTATTAGGGTTTAATTGGCATGCGCAACGAATGTTTCTAGCAGGTGCTAGGAATATTTATTTGTACGACCGAATTTGTGGAGAAAATTCGTAGATATCCTTGAGTATTTGTCACAATTACTGTCTTACAAGAGATTATAGAATTATCAAGGTAATCAACAAAGACCTACACGATAGCGAGTTTTAATCTTACCGATAATTGATTGGTGATTGCTTGTTAATCTTTTGTGGCTTCACACCCATCAAGTTTTAATCTAACTAACGGACAATTGATTGGCAATTGCTTGACACCTACCGATTTAAGGCTGCATTATACGGTGACGATTCAATGGAAATTATGTGACAGGACGGCTGAACCAGAGATTTTTTGGCTGAAGTAATAAGGAAATAAATCGGGACATTAAAATCATGTCGGATGTCACAGAGATCCGGATTTATCAGAGATTGGATGTAACAGAGTCCACTGTAGCCATCTTTATGTAATGCATGAAAGATGCATTTCACAAATGTATTTATCAGGTGGTTATTTCAAATAAAAGTATATCAATGTATAAATATGGGAAGCAGATACACCCAATCTTGCTAGAAAAATACTGGAATCCCCTCCAAAACACGTACACAAGATAAGACAAAATTGAAGAGTGTCCTTAACTGACATTGTGTCTCCTCAAGTGTTGATGTAATGGCTACAGTTAGAGAGAAATGAACATCCAGTAGACTCTGCAATTAAGTTGGCACATGATACTCCTAGAATTTACTTAGGTTTTGATGTTTATTATAGCATATACAGTGACTAATGACTAATGCAAGCCAAAAGTAGATTGTCCCTCAGTCATAAATTTGGGTACTTTCCTTCCAATTAAAATATTTTGAGAGGGATTAAAAACACACTTTCATGTTCAAATTTATCATCAAATCTTTTTGTACAATCTAACATGAGTTGTGTGACTCTTTTTCAGGGGTAAGTCCGAAGATTAATATCGTTGATATTTTGAAAACAGCAGATGAAGTTGAAGAGCAAATTGAAGAGGCACCTGCCAGTGAGTGTATTTTATCTTGTACTTTTAATGAGATGTAAAAGTGGAGTTACCTCCCTTTTATGTGTACTCTTTGGGGATTCTCAACTGTCAGTCCAGAACGTCCTGAATTGACGGAATTGCAATCGAGTTACGCGGAATTCTGTCCTGTCAGAGTTTTGCCAGTCCCTGTCAGAGTTTTGCCAGTTGAGGTGGTGTGAGTAGAATTGTGACGTAAAAAATATGTTTCAGCTGTCATGATTGGTTGAGATATTTTTTTATGCAGTCGGCACATACATTGTACTCCGAAATTCTCCTTTTCACTAGATTGACACTGTTTTTAGAATTGAGAGAATTAGAGTCTGGAATTGTGAATCAAGCATCCCCAATGGGGCCCAATGTAATACAAGTTAATCAGATAGGCTATCATACCCAAACAAAATTTATTTTTAATTTAAAGCTATTGAATTGAAAATGGTACAAATAATTAGGAAATGGGGAAAAAAGGGAAAACTAGCTTTGGAAAAAAATTATGCCAGGGTAACATATTTTTTCGAAAAATGTGTTTGTTTCTTGTGTGCAGAATGAACTTTTTATACTGACAAATTAACTGGTATTGACATGTTTCACTTTTATGACCCAGGCATATATGCAGTAATCATAAATCCAAACTACTGTCACTTACACAATTATATCTCAAACTATTGTTCTTATCACAGAAAAGGTGATAATATAATTTGTGAGAGCTGTTTGCAGATTGAATTATATATATATATATATATATATGTTTTTAATTTCAGCTACACTAGCTACCACATTACAACAAGCTATTCAACAAGCACCTGTTCCAGCTGTGCCTAATTCCACTAAAGTTGTTATTCCTTTACCCGAAGAGAGTGAGAATGTTACACGGTGGATTGTAGATCAAAATTTCAGAAAAGAACAAGAAAGACTCAAGATACCATTTGGTGAGTAGAAGTGTAATAAATACTATTTTTGTTTGATTCTACACCAGTGTTTAATATTCGGAAAGAAAAGTTGTTAACCACTCTCACCCCACCCCAATGCCTGGAATTTTAAAGTACCATGGGTTTATTTTACAGCCATTTGGGACTAGCGTTAAATGTTAAAATGAAGTCATATTCAATATCAACAGACTGTTCACATTATGATTTTTTAAAATGTTTATGCCTATGTATGACGGATGTGAATAGGAAAAAAAAAATGGAAACAACGGATTGGGCTGATCAGATGGAAATTATTAGTGTTTAGATATGAATTGATGACATCAACATAACCATTTAATCATGCACTTGGTCCATTCTCTTGAATAATTGAATTGAATTAATTTCATTGTGTGTAATGTGTCTTATCTGTTGGTTTCTCAACGGGGTTTCTGTTTCTTTATCAAATTTCAAGTGCAAAAGTGGAAAATTCTTAGAAACTTTCTTCGCCAACTCCAGGAACAAATCCCATTTATCTTAGTTAGTGAAGTGGTTTCTTAAAATTTTCAATAGATCAATAAATAAAGTTCATTCAAAGCACCCAAAACGCAATAATATTATAGTTCACATTATTTGTTTATTTAGGTATAATTTAAACAAGAGATTTTCTGTTTTTCTAGACCCAATGCAATGGAATGAAGTTCATGTTAAACATTGGATACAATGGGCTCTTAAAGAATTTGGATTACATGACGTCAATCCAGACACATTTAATATGACAGGAAAACAATTAGCTGAAATGACTCATGCAGATTTTGTAAAATATGTGCCTTCTGATCCAAACGATGTCTTCTGGACTCATTTAGAATTATTGAGAAAATGTAAATTTGTTGGTAAGTGATGCAAATATTCCTGTTTTCATATTTTGAAAAATAAACCAAGAAAAAAGTCTTTTCAAAAACCTGTCACTATCTGGGTAAATGGGTGGGGGGGCTAAATGTCTTTTTTTTATACGGCCCAAGTCCACCCGTTCTTGTGAACACTCTACATTGTTTCAATTTGCAGCATCATGTGAATGGCTCCAATACTCTAAAGGCAAAAATCGTTATCTCCAATCTGTGAAACACTTATTTCACCTAGCACAATCTTGTAAAGCTTTAACCGTACAAGTTACTATTTGGATGTTTATTAAATTTATAAAACAAGTTTCTATTCTTCTTCAGCTGTAATGCAACAACCAACACCACATGCTATAACAACAATAACAGTATCTACCACTGATAATGAAGGTAAATAACATAGTTACATCTTTATTGCTTCTTCTTATGACATGGGTGGTGTCTGGGACGCTGACGGCTAAAAGTGCATTATTTCATTGTTATCTTTGTCATTGGAAATGATTTTCTTTGATTAGACTTGATTTGTGGATAGAGCACATAGTTAAAGGGAGGTAACCAGGCTTTAACAAGTTTTGGGAAACTCTGTTAGTGTAAAATTCATTGCTTATTAATATTAATATCCCCTTAAAATGTCCTCATTAATAATTGTTTATCCAAAATTTTATCTTCATAAGAAATAATCATCATATGTTTTGATTAAAAACAACTTATTTACTAGAGGTAAAAAACTGAACAAACAAATTTAGAAGATTGTAGTTAAAAACGTGATAGCCATTTAGTTTAGCAATCTTGCTTTAATTTTTAGGCAGGATAAAGAGTGTTACCAAGCATCAGAGATCCCGTTCACCTCGAATAACCGGAGATGAGAGGTTATCTCCGGGCAACAGAACAGGTAGGGGTATGTTTCATTTTCTACATGTATATATATAGATACAATTAGTATGTTATTATATACGTGAAAAGACAGATTAACGATATTCTCTGTTATTGCAGCATTTGGCAATTTAAGACAATAACTAATGATAGAATACCTAATCAGGGCCATTCCATTTTAAATTACCTGGGGTGTAACAAATGAAACAAAATTATATGATGTATATTTATTAACCCTCAAAAAATTGCATTCAAAACATGCAGAGCACCTTTTCAATACCCTCTCTACCAATTTATGTTTTCTTTTCCCCATAGATCGTTGGAAAAGATTTTGAATGGAAACTGATTTTTCTAGACACACTCAAGATCATTTTGAAAAGGGGCATCCCACCCCCTCCCTCCCCCTCTGGCCCCAGGTAATTTAAGAATTTGTAGCCCTCTGTATGTTATAATGTTTTTTTTTATTGCAATAAATTTTTATTCTTGTAGGAAATAATGGCCAGATACAATTGTGGCAGTTTCTACTCGAACAATTAACAGATAAAGATTGTAGAAGTATCATTTCGTGGGTCGGGGACGAAGGGGAATTTAAACTCATCAACCCAGAAATGGTAGCTCAGATGTGGGGTAAACGTAAAAATAAGCCAACAATGAATTATGAAAAATTAAGCCGAGCCTTGAGATATTACTATGATGGAGATATGATAGCAAAAGTAAGTCTGAATATGAGTTGTGAGATGTTAAACTACTGTTTTTAAACTAATACAGTATTTTATTCTTGTCTAGGTGAAAGAGGTTTTGCTTGTTTAAAATTGGCAAGTAGTTAATATAAACCAGAAATTAATACTAAGGAGGATCTCACAGCACACTGGTCGAGAATCACTGTTTAAGATACACATTTTTCTCTAACATTAACTGTGTGTAGTTTAGTAGCATTATCTTGTTAATCAATGGTATAGTTGAAATAACAGTTATTTGTTTCTTTTTCAGGTACATGGGAAAAGATTTGTGTATAAGTTTGTTTGTGACCTAAAAATGTTGTTGGGTTATAATGCTGAAGAACTAAATAATCTTGTCAACGAATGTGTTTCTAAAAAATATATCGAAATGCCTCTTCACCAATTACACCAGATAGCACCTGGAAAATATAAGACTTTATGTATTAAACGTGGAATTGACCAAAAGACCCAAACCATGTGAAATCCTGATTCCTGTAAATTCCTATTTCTACATCCAGCAGCCTTGAAATAATTCCAGTCTCCTTATATACGTTCTATGTCAGTGAAATACGACCAGAGTTTAAGCAGTTTTTGCTTAGTGCAGATAATAGATAGATAGTTCTCTTACTAAAAGGAAACTTATTTCAAGGGAGAAATTTTCATGTGAAGGTACAAATGAAAAATTCTTTGATAAAAATTAAAGCTACCATGACATTATTTTATCACAGCTTATTATTGAGAATTAGAATGCCCTTCAATGTATATTATATAAGTGCATATTCTTTAATCATAACTTAGTGCTGTGGACACTTTCTTTACCTCTTTACATTTTATTAGCACATTCCTGTTTTAGGAAGAAAAATAAATGCTCTCAATCCAAATTTATTGGTAGCATATTGATATTGTATTATTGAGTTAACTTAAATAATGTTAAGGAATTTAACCTTTGACAAGTTTGTAATAAATATTCTAAAATATACTGGGTATATAGCAATAGACTAGAGTAAATATATCATACTGACCTATAGGATTCTTTCAGCAATTCTTGTAAAATGGTAGATAACTCTGACATTGCAAGAATTCTTATCTTCTGTTCATTTTGCTTGCTGGTAGGAGACAAGCTGAGATGTGACAGTTTATCAGTTGTTTTGACTTTAATTCAATTGCATTGCAGAAAATTATCATTGTGTCTCAGGCTTGGTGGAGTGGGGGTGGTGTCTAGTGTAAAATAGCTTTATTTAAAATGTTGCATTCAATGGTGTGGTATCAACTGTACCCTGTTTAAATAATTTGAACATGAAGGATGTAATTATCATCCAATCTTCTCTAAATCTTCTTCAAAATTGTCTCTTACTTTAAACATTAATGTTAAGAATGGCAGCTTACAATTTTGTCCAATTGATGATTTTTAAATTACAATCAATTGAAATAGAATTGTAATTATCAGGAATAAGGCCCTTTAAATGACTGTAATAGTGTTTTAGATTGATGTTCATGTCTCTTCAATTTATAAATTGGTCATCCTGATACAATAATTTTCATTTGTATGTATTGTGCCTGGACCATGTTATTTCCACCATCTCTACTTCATTTTAAACTGTAAATTGGTGGATTTCATTTTAATGTCTGGCTGGAACAACTAAACACACTTGCCTTGTTTAACCCTGCAGACTGCCCCCAACCCCCCTTGAGAAGAGAAGGTCTTGTTAACCCATGCTGGGATTTAAACTATAAGCATTCTAATTGAATTTCCAGTGCTCAGACTGTTCAACCGTCCACGGCCCACAGCACATCAGAGAACACAATTAGTTTAAAAAGACTTGATATAGTTCTTTGTATTTAAAGTATGATTAGATACCAGATAATGAAAAAATTAAAAGATGTATTCTCGTGATAAATTTAACTATTTATTTATGAAAACAAATGCTGAAATATTTCTTACTGACTTGAGCCAGTATTTTATAAATCAAAACAACCTGTATGTTACAGTGTATTCTTTTTCTAAAATACCAGCCATCCAAACAGAGGGGAATGAGGTTTAACCTCTTACTGTCCTGCTACGACTGTGCTAAAAGAAGACGGCAGCACTAGAGACAAGAATAAGCTTGAATATAGATATCAGTGTAAAGATTAAATCCTTGTACAGAAATCAGAAAGATAAATCTTTGTTATTAAATCATGTTGCCTTATCATTCAATACATTTATCGTGTACATATTGTTTATAAATATATTTTCATCATGACTTACATTAATATCATCTTCATCATCATATTTCATAACATCTTTACAAGGTTTTCTTCATTTGTATCAAATATTTAAAAAAATTGTTCTTTAAGAGATTTATTATCATGTACATATAAATGTACTCCTTTTTTTTTTACCTTTAAGATGTTTATTTTTCTTAGGGATAAATCGATTTAGACATCCTCACTAAATGTGAAGGTTATAAAGCCTGAAATTCTAGAATAAAAGGAAAATATGGACTTTTTTAAGACCATGCACATTTAAAATAATTGAATATTTTCAAGTTTTCTTTAATGAATTAGCCCATTGGCTGTAAGTTACTGCACTGTTTTTCATTTTAATTCATTAAATATTATGAAAGGAGGTAAGTTGGATGTCCAACATTTATCAAGAATTTTCATAATTATGTCAAATTGATCTCTCTGTATATAATTAGATTTGGATTCATGTAAAAACTATTTATTTCCTAATAGAAATAGTAATAGAATTTAAAAAGTGGTGCTTTATAAATACTGGTAATAATACAGATGTTCAATTTCTAATTGTTATAGTTTCTCTCATTGTAAATAAATCATCATATTATTATAAGTATAACTCTCTGGTTGTTGTCATTTGCCCTGTACCCTATGCACCTACAATTGGAAACAAATCGGCAACAACGCTCATAATACTGTAATATGAATTTACATCTATATAAACCGATTGACATAATTCTTTTTATACGTCCACATTCATAATGTGAACGTATTATCCTGTCGGCCCTGTCTGTGTGTGTGTGTCTGTGGGTCGCCTACGGGGTGCAATTCTTCATGGATTTTCTTCAAACTTTGTATACTTATTCCTTATACCCTAAGGAAGGTCCCTATTGTTTTTGGTGCATGCCCGACCCCCAGGGGCAGAGCCACGCCCATTTTTAGTATTGGTCTGTTCGTTGTCTACAGGCCACATTTCTTAACTTATAATCTTGAAACTTTGCATACATATTCTTTGTACCCAAAGGAACATCCCTATCGTTTCGGGTTCATGCCCAACCCCCAGGGGTAGAGCCACGCCCATTTTCTTTTCGCGTGTCTTTGTGTCGCCTACAGGGCGCAATTCTTACTGAATTTTCTTCAAACTTTGTATATTTACTCTTTACACCCTATGGATGATCCCTATCGTTTGGGGTGCATGCCCAACTCCCAGGGGCAGAGCCACGCCCATTTTCTTTTTATTTACCTGTGTGTTGCCTGCAGGGTGCATGACCTAACCCAGGGGCAGAGCCACGCCCATTCCTTGTATTTATTTGTTTGTCGTCTACAAGCCACATTTCTTAACATATCATCTTGAAACTTTGAATACTTATTCTTTGTACCATAAGGAACATCCTTATCATTTGGCCACTTGGGGTGCATGCCCAACCCCAGGGGAAGAACCATGCCCATTTTCTTTTTGTGTGTTGCCTACAGACCACAATTCTTAATCGATCATATTGAAACTTAAAATACTTATTCCTTATACCCTAAGGATGATCCCTTTTGTTATGGGTGCATGCCCGACCCCCTGGGACAGCAACGTCCATTTCTTGTATTTGTTTGTCTGCCATCTGCATTTCTTAACGTATCATCTTGAAACTTTGCCTACTTATTCTTCGTATCTTAAGGAAGATCCCTATTGTTTTTGGTGCATGGTCGACCCCAAGGGACAGCGTCACCCCCATTTTTATATGCCCTCATTTTCATGTGGACGTATTATGTCGTCGCCCCTGTCCGTCCGTCCACAATTTGTTTATGGAATCTCTACAGGTCACATTTCCTATCCGATTTTGACGAAACTTGAAATATAGGTTTATTCCCATAAGATCTCGCTTCCTTTCGATATTGGCATGTATCGGATCGGAACTTCATGGATTATGGCTCCTGATTGTACGAAATATCATGTTTTTAGCTTGTGGACCCTATAGATGTCATAATTTTGAACCGATTGTGATGAAACTTGACATGCATGTCTATAACCCAAAAGTCTTGGTTCCTTTCGTAACTTCCTGAATTATGGCCCCTGATTGTCCAAAAAAACGCCCTTTTTAGCCCTTTTTAGCTGGTGGTCCCTCTGGAGGTCAAAATTATTATCCGATTTAAAAAAAACGTTTGATTATATCACCGTTACATGGTAATAAAGGCTGATTTCGAATTTCGTGAAAATCGAACCAAAATTGACGGACAAAATGGCCGCCGTTTGTACGCGAATAGTGTGAAAATATGTTATATCAAGGTTGTGGACCCTATATAGGTCACAATTTTGAACCGATTTTGACATGACATGCATGTTTACATACGATTACATCATGTGTACCTACTTCAAGAATACACATGATGGCAAATGGCCGCCATTTAAAATACTACGCTCGCCTCTTAGAGACGATAACTTAACTTGCTATAAATTGTAAAAAGAATTTACTTCGGCTAGAATTAAAAAACACCTAAGATTAACATTTGCTAAAAATTTCTAAAAAACAACCTAAATTTATGGAAATGGGGCCAAATCAAATCAGGCAAATTACATCAAATAGTCCATGTTAAACGTATAGCAAAAATTTTAAACTAACGCGAGCACGCGCGTTTCTAGACAACGCCATAGCGGGTCATAGCAACCAGTGAGTATAAATTGGAAATCCCCAATGACGTAGATATTATAAATTGGAAAGCCGAGTCTGTCTTAAAATAAGTAGTACCGTCAGTAAACAAGATGGAAGCCATCTGCTATCGTGTTTGATCATGGAGTAGGCAAGCACAGGTGTGTCGTATGGCATGTTTCTAACCTGAAGATCTTGGTTCCTTTCGATATTTGCGCTCATTGATTCGTAACTTCCTGAATTATGGCCACTGATGGTACGAAAAATCACCCTTTTTAGCTTGTGGTCCCTCTGGAAGTCACAATTATTTTCCGATTAAAAAAAAAAAAATTGATTATATCACCGTTTCACCTTAAGGAAGGTTTGAGTTAAAATTTCGGGAAAATCGGACCAAAATTGACAGACAAAATGGCCGCCGTTTGTACGCGAATACTGTTAAAAAATGGTATATCATGGTTGTGGACCCTGTATAGGTCACAATTTTAATTTAATTTTGATGAAACTTGAAATGCATGTTTATAACCCAAAGATCTTGGTTCCTTTCGGTATTTGCGCATATCGGATCGTAACTTCCTGAATTATTCGAATTTCGTGAAAATCATACCAAAATTGCCGGACGAAATGGTCGCCGTTTGTACGCGAATAGTGTAAAGATATGGTATATCATGGTTGCGGACTCTCTACAGGTCACAATTCTTATCCGATTTTGCCGAAAAGTCACATTTCTAGGTTGTGTACCGTCACACCATAATCATTGTCGGCTTCGAATTTCATGAATATCAGACTGGAACTGACCAACAAAATGGCTGCTCCCAATACAGTATGAAATACAGGACTTAATGATGTAGGAAAAATCACTTTCGGTATTGCTTGTTCTCTATCCATCTCTGGAAAATGTGGGCGTATCCTACCTGGCAGTGCCAGCCTATCTTCTTTTTGTGTGTCTGTGTTTCACCTATGGGCCACAATTCTTAATCGATCGTCTTGAAAACTTTTTTATACTAAGTCTTATTCCTTATATCCTATGGCTGACCACCATTATTGTTGGTGCATGCCGGACCCCCTGGGACTGAGCCACGCCTAATTTTTTGTGTTCGCCTACAGGATGCAATTCTAAACAGATCCTTTTAAAACTTTGCATACCTATTCCTTATAATCTAAGGATGACCCCTATTGTTTTTGGTGATTTCCTGTGGTTTACAGGCCGCAATTCTGAATGAATCAGCTTGGTACTTGGCATATGTATTCCTTATAGCTTGAGGGCGTCCACTGTTGATTTTGGCGAATGTCCCGATCCCCAGGGGCAGAGCCACGCCCAGTTTTTGCCTTTAGCGTCTGAAATCCACAATTCTGAATGGATTATCTTGATGTTGAGGCACGACCCTCAACGCTAAACAAACCAAACGCCTAGTCTTCTTGACAAAGTACCATATCAATCGAAGCAGGAATGTGGACGTATATTGTAGCGTTAGCGTTATGTTTTAATATGCCAAGAGTAAAAATTGGATGGCAGTCTTTGGAGCCAAAAGAGTTTATATGTAAATGAAAAATAACCAACCACGTATCTACACTGACTACCTTACAATTGGGAAATATGTAAATGTATTTAATGATATTGAAGAGGGTTACGATAGGACTTTAATTAGTACAAATTGTAGATCCAGCTAATACACGAACACCTTAAATCATTACTAACATAACAACATAAAAGTTACCGCGTTCTCGCTTCTGATTAGCCTACAGCATAAAATATCAATGAAATTTAATATTTGGTTTTGGTTGCATGAACTAAACTGTAAATTATCACACCATATGGAGAGCTGTCACATTGTCTTGAAGAAAGATGTCCGGTGCGCTTGTTGTGGGATCAAGGCGTATCATCCTCTCAAGAGAAACACAAAATCACCCGTCATTTCGTAAAAATGCCTCACGGCCGTCCGGCATCTCATTATCATAGTTGATAACTTTTGTATAGAAAACGCCGCTCAACGAAGCGGTCGCCTTTAGCGCCGAACGCTGGTCGTAAGTTTCCGCCAACAAATGAAGTCTCTTCGGACCTTTTCCTTAAGCACTAGCCATTAGTTGGTGGAAGTACCCCTATAAAGTAGGTCTAGCTAATTATCATCTGACATCACACACTTCAAATCTCAAAAAGACCTTCTTTTTCTCCAATTACCCAAAAATCATTTTGTAGAGCCTTTTTTATTTCTTTTATAAAAATAAATTATTCTTATATAATAAACTGGTAACGCATGTACATCTGAGTAACAAAGCTCTCTCTTTTCTTACTCTTATATACTTAATTTTAAACGTGAAGCGACCCGATTCCTTTGGTATTTGAAACTGAAATGTAATATAATAGGTTTTTTCGACATCATGTGATATAAGTTATTCTGACATTGTTCAAGAAGCCAAGTAATAAGAATTGTTTATCTTCTTTTTTTTTTTAACAACAACAAAAAAAAAAAACAAAAAAAAAAAAAATTAAATGTTTCTGTGACCATTTTCGTTTTTAATAGTTTCTTGTTAAGAGAATCGCTCAATTATATCGCCAAGATTTCTTTTACAGACTTGGGGAGATTGGATCGTGATATTACGATTTTCTAAAAAATGTATTAGCATGCCATTAAGGTGCATTAGGGGTAAATCTGAAGATTTATTTTTATATTGATGAAAGACAATTATACCCATTAAATTCTTACAATAATTTGTACAACTCAATTAAATCATAATTAATTGATATTCTTTTAATTCCTAAAATATTCGACACATATGTGTAAAATATGCACGCGAGCTTTATTTTCGTCTTTTAACAAATAAAACGCGCTAGGGGGGAGTAACTCACGGGAATTAGACTCGTCTTCGATTAAAGGGTAGTCGAATATCACGTGGAGACCTCATATAAACATCATGGAGGAGTAAATATTGAATCAATAATTTTGCTTTTACGAACAAATAAAAGAAGTTTATACGAGAATTTAATGTGACACCGCAGTGATCTCCGCTATGTGAATATTTGTTTTTTAGCACGGCGAATCTTCAAAACTCATTCATCTGGAAAATGAAATTGCACACCGAGTAATTTCGTTTTTATACCGCTCCTAAGGTGGGTTTACTTAACCGTAGATTTATGAACTAAGTAAGCCTCTTTACAAGTGAAGATTATCATTTAAGCACAAAATGATTACACGCTATACGCCACTCGAAAATTAATTTAAAACCGCGGGTCGTGCACGTGTGCTTCCAAAGAGACAAAGTTTTTCCCAATCTCTTAATCTTGAAATGAGACCAAAATTAGCACTTATGCGAAACCAATGTTTTTGAAACACACTTAATTGCAGTTGGATAATTAGTCATTCTATTGTGATGTTTTAGAAGCTAGAAGCTTATTCGGAGATATATATTATGCTTAAGGAAGTCATAGTAGGGTAATAAAAGTGAAGAATTGATCTTGGGTTCCAAGTTATGACATTTGTTTTGTCTGTATGAGTGACCATATTTATAGACTAAATAGAAAGCCCATAATAACTGTAAGTTTATTACAGATCGCCAAATACTGAGCTTGCCGTAAATCTCTTAAGAGTTACTTTTATACATTTGTAGATACACTTACAATTCGTAGATTGTTCAATAAAGAATTTCTTTTATATCTCGAAGGCCATAATGTTTAATGAAACAAATATATATTCTTTGTAATTTTGCGGAAACCAAGGAATCTATAAAGAGTTAACACCAGAGTTTAACATTTTAACAGATACATTTTTGTTTTTGACGGGGAAACTGTGGTTGTTTGACCAAGGGAGCCACCAATTACTCCACGGAAATTATTTTCGGCAATATGAATGGTTGTCGGAAAAAACATGCCGATTCAAGGATGTGTTCAGAAATTCGAACAGTCAAGTTTGGCGATAGGTCGGGGAAACTTTCTGCGAATTTGATACAATAAGAAGTTCATTTAGCAAAATATTCTCCTTATTGATATTTGCTATTTTATCGTGCAAAGTTGGGCTTCTGATAAGACAAAATGAAAAATTTAAAAGCAAATGGATAAACGAGGCTAAACATTTCTCATGTAGAAAAATACTATCGGAGTAGACTGGAATAACCAGACGCCAATGACTGCTATTTTATCGTGCAAAGTTGGGCTTCTGATAAGACAAAATGAAAAATTTAAAAGCAAATGGATAAACGAGGCTAAACATTTCTCATGTAGAAAAATACTATCGGAGTAGACTGGAATAACCAGACGCCAATGACTGCCATTCAATTCAGACTTCGGGAATTTCGCCGAACATAACTGATTAGAAATTACAGTAGAACAGAAACGATTGAATTTAAATCGGTTTATATACATTAGTATAACATTATTATGTGTCCATTACAAGGTGCCAAAGAATAGCGATTTAGCTCGTTTTAGTTCATTACTGATTCATCCCGACAAAGAAACTTTTTTGACAAATAGTCTCACCCCTTACCCCCCAAACAAACCCAGATTGCCCCTTACGCCTATGGTGTGACCTATTCATGTTTATATTGGCATAGTTGTCTCATATTAATCGGATACCACCGAGGTAATTGCATAGGCAAACCACGGCGAATTATGTCTTTACTTAGCAGCAAAGATCTTAAAAGCTGTAATGCCTATTAAAAAAACTCGTTAAGAAAGATCGCCCACGTTATATTACTTCAACAAATGTTAATTCAAAATGAATATATTGAACATTTCATTCAAATTATTGTATTTTGAGCGATGTTATCAATGGTTGTAGTTTTGACGAACTGATCATTCGGGTCTAAGCCTCGCTTCTCCATTTTTAAATTGAATCATTAAATGGCCAAACCGTTCTAATCCGAAGGCATCGAGAGTTGATTATGGTGTGGCCATGTTAATGAATGTCTTAAGGCATTATACCTCTTACATAATGCATGTTTAATGTACCTAAGTCTCTCATGTCTTCGACATTGAAAACATGAATTATTTAATTATTTGTCAATATAAATCAACACTGATGTTGTGATCTTACCGGGAAAAGATGGCTTCTGGCATCCAATATTCAAGACAAAATAAACATTTTACCATAGGAACACGAGTCGTGCACCATAATGCGTTTCAGTCCCAATTGTAACAAATCACCCGAAGAACGAAGCTAGAATATTCCACAAGTCATGTCAAACGGTAGCGCCATTCTTATCTGAAGAGAATGTGCAATAAGTAAAGGGACAATAACATTCTTGCTGGCTTGGTAGCTCCAGAAAATAAATAATACCCTTATTCTAAGTACTAGATGTTTAAGTGTCCTACCTGTTGTGTAAATTATCCATTACAACCTATTTTACTTGCCCAGAGGGTTCGAAAATATTTTAAAATCCAAGTCACATTTGAAAAGGTTTACGTTAGACTTTTCAAATCAATTGGTTGAATTTTAACAATTTTTTAAAATAGGTGTGTTAAGATGAAATTTATATCATCATTTAATTGGAATATTCTAAAATAATACGATTTGTTGACCAGAATGAAGATTGGGACATATTATTCAGTTACAACAAGAGTGTTATTGGGGCTTTAATATATAGACTGGAATAACCAGACGCTAGACATTGCCATTCGATTGAGATTTCTGGCGTATTTCGCCAAACATAACTGTTTATATACATTCATATTATATTATTATATTCGTTGCGACCCATCTGTGTCAATTTCTAGGTCCCAAATTTAGCGATTTAGCTCCTTTAATATATTCATTTTTACAATATTTAAAGGGCTAAATCTCTTTTTTTTTGGACCCATAAATGTGTCTAAAAGCACACATTAATGTGTATATAAAAGAAAATTGTAATTTGTAATCAATTATGTTTGATGAAATACGCAAATGCCTGATTATAGCCCATCTTCAGGTTTTTTTAAAAATATTATTATTTTATCATTTGTGAATCAGCCATTTACTGCCGCATTGTATTTTTGGATCATCTTTCTTTGTTCATTCCCTTTGTGCTCGTAACGATAGGGTACACGACTCGTTTACGGATTTTACGGCAACATCAATCAATATAGATTGAAATGGACCAATATTTAATTCTAATTTCTGTTTCTAATTTCGAATATTATGGGAACTATTGGGTTAGAGATTTAGCTCCTTTAAGGGCACCGGGTGTTAGATCTATATCTTTATTAGGAAATACTTTAAAACCGCGATAAAAATAAATATAATGAACATTTCAAACTGCGATCCACATAAATTTCATAATCGTAAAATTATTACGTTTACTCGTTCATAAGATATAAACAGGACTAGTCCGTATTTTGAGTATTTTTATTTGCAATATCTATTTACACCATCATTCAACGATTCAGTGGAGGGGAGGGGTCTTATTCTCTAAAATTCACTAAAATATTTTTAGAAAGTGACATTTCAATTGACTAAAAGCTTATATATTTTGTTATAGGATCTTAACCTTCAACCAATGAAAGGTACCTCGTCCTTTAAAATAAGTTTTCATTTTAAGTTTTTATGAATAAAGCCGCCGATAGTTTTAGTCTTTGTCCGTAGGTCCACTGTGTGAATAAATAAATTGTTCAACAACCTTGAATTAATTCTAATTAAGACTATCATATCGTAATATTCAAACTCACACACACAATATGTATACCTGTTTTATTTTCTTCTCTCGCTGATTTGATCAAAGGATTTTATAATATTTTTTATCTCATTAATACCATTAATCTCAGAACTAGTTTTCTTGCTTCAAAAATAGTCCAATTCCCCAGTGACGCCCGCCAAGAGAATATAGTTTTCTCCACTCTCTAATTAGTCAAAACTAACTTCTGCTCCAAACATCTCGTCTGCAAAATTATTAATTAGTGGCTTTTAAGCTAACAGGAATCTTACTTCAAATGTTGAAAAAATACACAGGACACAAGTGAGCGATTTCATTTCTGCTTCTTCTTGACAGACGTATCCGGAATCGATGCCAAATAAGGAAAGATGTGCTCATGGACGGCGAACGCAGGTGCTAATTGCAAGATAATTGGCTAGGAAATGGCGCTAGGGCAAGGCAACAGACGTTTTCAATACGTTCAAGTATAGTACGTCAACTATTCAAAGAAAGTAATATATATTGAATTTCAATAACCATGATAATTGGAGAATAAACGAATTCTACAGAGAATTGCAAAAGAAAAATCACGCTTTTCGCCAAAGTTGACGACAAGCCGAGCAATTATTTTTACTGATTAATAGATCCCAATAATAATATATGTTTACCCGTCATTTTTGTCATGAATCAAGGAGAAAAATATCTTTGTAATCTTAGAAGATGACGTCTTGCATTATGATCGCTCAAATGAAAAGAAGCAAGGAAAATGAGAATCATTTTAGTTTTCATAAGAGAAATGCAATTAATGAATGGGTTTAATTTTTTCTCTCGTTGAAATGACAGAAAGTAATTACGATGCCATCGGTATTTGGTAGTACGAAAATTATGAAGAAGAAATAATATGATTGTTGCAATGCGAAACATTTCTTAAGAGGGGTGAGAACATCATGATGTGTAAACCGTGAAAATAAAATATGCATTACGGGATTATTTTAATTCATTTGACGATAACTAGTTGTTTTGTGACGAATGTACGATGTATTTTTATTTCAACAATTCGTTTCTGGGAGTGGAGGGAAATCGAGGTCAACAAAGAAAATTCTCGAACTCAAATGAAATTGGGCTTACAGGAGGTGAAATTAACAAAAATGGATCGCAACGTATATAATAATGTAATATGAATGTATATTCATGTTCGGCGAAATACCCCAGAAGTCTCAACCGAATTGCAATCTCTAGCGTCTAGTTATTCCAGTCTACACTAATAGTATTTATTGACATGACTTGTGGAATATGTCCAGCGTCCTTCGAGTCCCTAGTTATAAATGGCACTGAACGCATTATGGTAGGCCTACACCTTTCGGGTACCAATGGTAAAATTTATTTTGTCTTAAATATTGGATATTAGAAACCCATCTTTCTCAGTAAAATCACATCTAAATTAACAAATAAGTCGAAGACTTTGGATGATATTGAGTTGAAGACTCCCCTCCTTTACGGTTCTATTGCTCTGTACTAGCAGGGAACATGAGGACGGTCTATTCTTATTTGAAATTAAAACTGTCAAGAATTATCTTACGAGAATGCCAACGTGTATACGCGGGATCTCGGTATTATTATCACCCGATTGACTAGACACTGTTCGTTGTCAGACCCGGGTTACAAGAATCCTCCATGGTCAGACAGGTGGTTATAATAAGTGTAATATTTAGATCACAATAACAAATATCTGTAGAAATAAACCAAATTCGAGAATATTTTATGTTGGGAGGATCACGGATTGAGTTCTAAACACAACCGAATCTGAAATAAGTTGTTGTCCCCTAGTCAAGCTCGTTAACCGTCCAATTAATGATCAAAGCCCACTTGAATCAAATCCATGTTACATAGAATAATATCCTATGCACTCTTGTTCAAGCCCCGTCTACACTTGTTAGGATATCAGCGGAGGGGAGATCGGTGGTGCTTAGTGTGGTAGTATTTACACCAAAGATGCTGGAACTTTATACAAATAACTAACTGTTGGTTCTTAATATGATATATTGCGCAAATCCACGCTGGTGATAATGGCACATGCCCTGTGTTCAAGAGTCGGTCAAACCCGACATATCGACAATTGATGTTGTAAAATGGGAAATCCTAGTCTGGGGTGGCACAGGCGGGGGTGGGCGCTAAGTTTCTACCTGTTTTTGGTGCAGTTGCTAAAGGGATCTTTACATGTGGTACCAATATGACTACTGGACCTCGTTATTTTTTGACCACCAGAACGACGAGACAGCTTTAGAGGACAGGAACTAAATAGATTCAGACGGTTCTTGAGTCGGCGCATGCCCATATGGGCAATACAAATCTCCCCACCCACTTGCCGACCGGTTAAAGTACTCCATCGGGGATCTAGGTAAAATCTTTCAGGGAAGATATAGTTTGAAAATTGTTATTTGGACGAATTTGAAACTCTTGACGCGGACTGATGTTCACGACCCGATTAACCAGTACAGAAATGTGATTTATTAAAATGATATCTTACAATTAGCACTATACAAACAACGGTCTATATTATGACAACCAGCATTTACTCTGCTAATTAAGTAACAAATACTAAGCTCCCATTGCTACATCATTAGCCAACTATATCAGGATTCGCATTATGATGTATAATAACCCAAGTCCACAATGGAAATCGATAGCGAACAAGGAAACATATGAAAATAAACGACCAACAGTACGATTCCAGGTAGAAGATATCATGTCAATACTCTTAATGCAGTTAATCAGTTGTCGACTCTTATAGTAAAACAATGATCTAAGTGCCGAATAAACACATCATTAGAAAATCTATACAGTCAAAGATTTCATCAGCGCCTTGTCATTTTCCTAATTTCTCTATATTCTTACAGCCGCGGTTCATTGATTTTAGGTTCAACACTTCCATCTGTTCGTCTCCAAGGCGGCTATTATGTCCCCTATATAGCATTCAAATATTGCCCTGAGTGATTGGTGAATTGAATACACGTGTACACGGTCTTACAATCTGTCTATCTTGTGATCATAGGCTTTAACATAGATCTACGATTGTGATGAATACACAGAGAAAATAACCAATACATATTATTTACCCACCATGACAAGCTCGCGGATTAAGGAATCAGATCATAATCATACCGTGGACAAGGATAATCCAATTATCATTTACGGTACCAGGTTAATAGCTTTCTTTACTCCAGTGATTTAAGCATTGTCTACGATATCACCCTAGAAGGGGGCGTAAAACCCAACGAACGAACACACATTTTTGGTTTGTTAAGCGCACTTATGCGAACCCCTCCAAAAAAAACCCCAAAGACTTGATATAACGCATTACTTTTACGGCTTGTGTAAAAAAAACCCCAAAAAACCCTGAAAAATTACACATGTTATATGATAAATCATCATTTTAAAGACATAAATATTTAATCGTTTTTCGATAATTATTATTTTCTAAAATGTAATTATTTTATATTCAAATTTGAAAAATTACACATGTTATATGATAAATTATCATTTTAAAGACATAAATATTTAATCGCTTTTCGATAATTATTATTTTCTAAAATGTAATTATTTTATATTCAAATTTGAAATTAGTTATTCTCGAAAACCTCTTTGTGCGAATCATAAATCGAAAAGTAAAATAGTTTGCATCTTTAGTAATTGCTTGGCACACTTTCAAATTTTGCATACGAAATAATTTGAAGACCTGTAATGCTAATGTAAATATAGTCATGCGGTGAAGCGATAATGTTTTTCAAAATTTCGAAACGCCATCTTTAAATGCCGGAAAAAAATCACCCACACAGAAATGACAAGCAAGCAGCAGAGATTTTGTAAGCGTACATTACACTTTACTGTCTCGTGTCAAAGTTTTAATTTGGCTAGCTAATGACATTTTCCACGTAAATTGTAGAAATACAAACATGTAATAAAGAAAATGAAAACGTCCTACTTTTCTGCACAGATCGGGAAAATGGCGATGGGTATACATACGCCACGAAGTAATTTGTTTTAATAACAGCGGTGTTACCAACTTTTTCGTCACCATCTACACGACAACTCGGGGTCTTTCTTTGTAGTCCCATCCGAACGACTAGATGCCGTTCCATACCATGCAACTCTGTTCTGGAAACTTTCGAAAAATTTGTCGACAAACACCTATAAATAATTCAAGAAGAAAGATATGGAAATAAATATATAAAATACAAAAATCATTGGTTAATACCAATAAATAGTTAAAGGGGAAATTTCACATTTTTTAAGAAAGTCAAAACAAATTTATTTCTATGATTTTTGCTCAATAGGTTGTCAACTCACTATCATACAATCATTGGCATTATTTTCCATACTTAAACATCTTTCACATCGGAAATAATAACACAATTACCTCCCTTGTTTTTCCATTCCCCCCCCCCCCCCCCCGGCGCAATAGCTATCTTCAAACGGTTGAATTTGAAAATGATATTTTTGCCAATTTCTCAACTGGCAATCGTGAATTGTAGGATTAATAGGATTATTCTTTAACAAGGTAGGACTGCTTATAGATACGATCTATTTTAAGGCTTTATTTTAATATATTTTAAAAATATAACTTAAAAATATGAAATTGCAGCTTAAACACTATCGTAGATACGGTGGGTCAAGACGGGGTGTGACACTTTTGATCTAAAACTTTGGAAACAATTTGTTTTTCGGCCTAGACAGTATTCGACACTATTGTATTTTTCAACGAAAACACTGCTTAAAGGAGCTAAACCTATACTTCAATTATTCCATAAAATTCGAAGTAAAAAACACTTCAATATTAGTCCATTTCGATCAATATTGATATTGCCTTGAAAATATGGGATCCTATTGTCTTAGATTTAAGAACATTTAAAGATCAGTAGACGGATCGTGCACCCAATCGTTTCGGTCCCCATTTGTAAAAAAGAAAGAAAATAACTTATCCTACAAGGCAATTCAGATCTAATAAGTAATGGTTGATTTAATGATCTAAGCAGGCATTAGTTTTCATGCGTATTTCACCGAATATTCATTGCAAATTACAAGCAATTTATACGAGATTCATATTACATTTTTAAGCTTCCAAATAGTAGAGCCATACGCCTTAAGTATGTTTAATGTGAATTATTTTCGTTGGACGTGGGGGATAAGGGGTAGAGGGCCTACGAACGGGTTGCTCCCGAGGGCAAAAAACTTTAACTGCATCACTGGTTGTTGGAAAACTGTAAATGAAGCAACATGCTAGTATAGGTTCCATTATCAAATTCAAGGGGCCGTAAAAGGTCAATGATTGATGTTTTTTCATGTACGTAAGGTCCAGATCCAAACATAATACTAATTTAAAAAAGTTCGACCATGCTACTGAATTCCCGAAATAAACAAGAATGGGTATCAGGTGATTTGGATGGGGTAAGCATGAACTGTACTAAGTGATAAATGGACATGTTCTTTAGATGTAAGAGTGTCACTGAAAGGGTACGCTCCCGAATTAAATATGAAGCCTCCCAAGTTCATAGAGCCGATCTTTTTCTAACACCTGGTCCAATCTCTTGCTAACGCCCATCTGTATGGCCACAATTACTATGGTTCAAACTTTTCTACCCATGACTACACTCTCCGCAAAGTATCTTTCGATTAATATTACTTTAACAATCATAAATGGTGCCCAAATTCAGACATTTAGATGTACCTCTTTATGCCGCTTATGATTCTGCTTCTATGCTCAGTGTAATACTTTATGGAATTCAGAATGAAAAGTGTTCCTCGGTATTTCTTTCCATCCGAACGACTAGACACAAGTTTAATAAGAGGGTCTAGCACAAATGACGTCATACGTGGATTGTGGATCAAGTTTAGGGAACGGTTTAGAGTTAGGTCGAAGGTTAGGTGCTAGCCCTGTTAATATCTTGAGACCATGACGAAATCTCCGATCTAGCGTTCTCCATTTTCATACCAACCCCACAGATGCGGTTCTGGACAAGTGAATATACAAGAGCCAGAAGTTCTTCTTGGTGCACATCTAGATTGGAACGCTGAATATTCTAGTTGCAAATTCTTTTACAGCTCAACTATCGAGTGACCTAGCTTTTGATAAAGCCACAGCAACCATTTAACGACTTTAAATTCAATTTTATGTTTGGACTTCGACTATCAAAAATAAACTATATGGATAGAATTAGCATATAATCATTTTGAACAACTTCAGTTTTTCGGTTTTGGTAATGGGAGTAGCAGTGTGAAGTAATCTTAATTTGGAATGTGGCCCGGGCAGTGATATCGCTATGTTGTCTTTCGAAGAAAAACGATTTTGAAATTAGACTGTCGTGGTATTTTAGTTCTTCCAAGTTTTAGATTTCTTTTCACATCGATTCCAATGTAAAACTACCGTTTTCATTAATTTATCTTTCGATATTAAAAATACATTCATGTAGCCTTCGTTCCAGTTTTTCTTAGCTTATGAAAGTGAACTCTAATTGAAAACATCCAAATGAAAACATTCATAGAGACAAAATCCCTTTTAAGTTTTTTTCGATGACATACCACCCTCTTGTTTAAAAGGTTGAACGGATTATGTTAACGTTTTGTGATTATAACTTTTTAAAAACCGATTGTCATAAATGTATGCCTAGATATCTAGCTTATCAAATTGTTCATCTATCCTTTAAGCGCTGACAGTATATAATTTGAGCGAGCACGCGACCTTTCGATAATAGTGTTATAATGATGATGTATTACATAGATAATTTTATAATCCCTTATCATAATCTTAAATTACCCCATCTCATGATAATAAGCCACTCTTCTCTTTATTTTTCACTTTAAAAATCATATCGTCTCATCCCAAACATGGTTTGGCACGTGACCTATACAAATATCACATGGTCCGAAACAATAACATCACGCTGACTAAAAACTGGTTGTGATGAATGGACAGTGTGGTGACCACCAAGGGCTAATCTAATGGTTCAAGGTGGTTCTTTTGTTACATCTAATTTTCAACGCCATTTGCTTTTTGCTTGATATTTTGCCCTCCTGGAGCGCGCTTACTACGTCACCGCACGCGCGAACCCCATCCATTGTTGAACTCGATGCCGTATCTGAAACGAATTAGACGAACTCTCATTAGCGACATCATTTACGTTTTACACCTGTTAGTAAGACGAGCTAACGGTCACTAAAACTGACCACTGTCCACCATTAGATTAAAGAAACTTTACCCGGGACTGGACACTCATTAATTAGCAATAGTGAAGAAAATTGCCAAGCGTCATTGTAATTTTGTCGGAACGAATGGTTAAAGTCTTTCATCATTAAGAAATTCTTTGTTTTCCGTTCATAAAGAGACTGTATTTATCATAATTTAATTATATTCTATCTATAGGCAGCTGTACGGTTAACGTATGATTTCGATATGTTTCGTTAAATTTAAAGTAATTTTATTAATATTTCCAACCGGGTTCCAAAGTTTCCAATTTTAGATTAATTAAGCACACCTGGAGGTCAGACACTAAGACTGGAATATTTCTTGGAAAAAGTGTTAAAATTGCGATTGAATTTACTCTCAATATAATGTACTAATTTAAGATAAAAACTTAAAAATTCATATATACATATTTCTCACTATCGTAATACTTATATCCCCAAAATATCTACCAAAATTACTATTTATCATACTGATACAAATTAGCATGATCTGTTTTCTAATCAAAACTTAAATGTAACCGAGGTATTCTCGATGTTAAGAAATTCCTGGTAATAAAAATAACAATCTAGAACCGTTAAAAATTTTGTTTAGATAGGAAGGGTTTGGATTTTTCTTTTCGACGCATGTTAACCAATTGTCTTTAACTTCATTGTAATTTATTTAGCGTAAATTATTCTGATGACAATATTCCGAGACTTTTGTGATGTCTCAAAGAGTCGGATATCTCACCTTAAGATAACAAGACACGAGAATAAAGCAATATATATATAATTATGATATAATGTAAAGAAACATTTTATGTAAATTGATTTCGTTTACTCTTTTATTAATCTATTACCGCTGAATTCTTAATAACTTAGATACCAAAATTAAAAAAAAGAAATGCTGTCCTTTTATTGTTATGATCTTTATAATTTCCTGTTAATTTCCTTAATTGTTTTTTTTTATAAAAAAGCAAAAAATTCAGCACAAACTGTGCTGTAAATAAAGTAAATTGTGTTACCGTCGGGTAGTTTGTATTGCCTAAAGACATATTGTTTTATTTGGACAAGTTTTGGTTAGCGTGGGTTAGATGAACAATTTGTTTACAGATTTGTTTTTTAGTTGAAAACGTTGATGGAACCCCCAACAAAATGTCGCTGTAATTAAAAGAGAAATTATGTTCCGCATTGTGTTTTGGCTTTTATTCGGTATTCAAGTTAAAATAAATCTTAGTTTGTGTCAAATTTATTGCACTGTTTCGTCAAATTTACAACCCAACACAGAGCGGGAACGGTATAGGTTTTCATTTCTGGAGTTTATATTTCGGAAGGCAATTTGGATTTCCTTGAAAAATTCCCCCTTCTATACAACATAGAGAGCAAAACTACCGCATAATATGTGTTAAAAAAATAATAGCGTTGATGTCAAGTTGTTTTTTTTTTAAATTTCTTTGAAAATTTGGTGAAGGTTTAAATCGTTACTTCCTGCTGTGGTCATAATATTCAATTTTAGAAATAAATTTATCCTTTCTATAGCGTTTTATTACATCGATATAATATTTTTTATTTGAAATTTTTATTCCTTTAATACTGGTCACATTTGAGTATCTTTGTTCCTTTTACATAATTTGTCAATAAACATCGTTTCATTGTCGATGAATCTTAGTTTTATTGAACCATGATGCAGAAGAGTAAGCAGAGCCGAGAGGGATTATTGTAACGGTACATGTCGATTTCCGAGTCAAACTGGGATTTCCGGAAAAATCGATCAGAAATTAAATCACAATCGGCACGCGCCGACATCAACCAATCAAATAGAAGAAAACGCTAATTAATATCAACAACTAAGATCATGGAGGGTTACCAAATATTGTCGATCGTTTTGTATCTAGGTTTGCCACCCGGGGAAACCGTCTATTTAAATCTGGCCGTGTCGTCTGCCATCTCACAATGCTCATATAACGGAAATCCTCTGCAAGTCGGCACGAGCAGAAACAGCAAGTGGATATCACTTAAGAGCACTAATCTCAACAGACGAACGACACTGGAACGACACTACTTGTCTCGTAAGTTATTCAAAACATTTAACAATTCTATATGTTTTATAACGAGTTTCACGTTTTAGTTTTTGTAGATGTCAGATATCATTGGCAAATTTTGTTTATTTTGTCACCAATTTCGATGACATTTCTTGGAATAATATATTAGAAACTGTATCAATAAAAATAAAGACTTATAATAGTGATTATTTATTTTAATTATTTAAATCTTATTTAAATTAATTTTGATATTCTCTTTTTCTTTACTTAGAAAACAGTCACCCAAAACGAAAAAAAAATACAATCACCAAAATGGATAATGATTCTGCTTAAAGGTATGGTATATCATTTAATGTAATTCGTATGCCCAATTATTTATTAACATTTAGCATTCAATTTGTTGATGTAGGCTTTGTAGTGTTCAGTTGCTTCTGGTATTGTTTAGATTGAACCATTTTTGTTTGGGAGATATTTTGGTTGTCAGTGTTTGTATGAACATGCAACTTCTAAACATAAAAGCAGTTAGTCGGTCGTATTTTCACTCGATATTACGAATACAGAAATAACATTTTGTCTTTTAGTCCCATGCTAATTAAATGATTGTTAATATCATTTTAAAGTTAATATTGTTTGACTACACCAAATAAGTCTGCCCACACAAAAGAACATTTACAGACGATAACCCCATATGGCCCTTGTTAATATGGTACCATAGAAATGTAGATAATTACATAGTGCTATCAATTCCGAAATAACAACTTTTTTGGTTAATATTTTAAACAGCCTATCCATGTTAGAAAAAGTCATTCAAGAGGTTGCATAATGAAATAATTATAATATTCATGAAAAGGATGGGTCCAATAATATTTACTCACTAAACTTTACTAAATATTTTATTCCTGTGCCAGATTTCATGTTGGAGCATAGTTTTCAACTTCACTAATGTTCGTAATAATATGTTTAAACTGTATGAATGAATCTTAATGATCCCTAAATAGATGGCTTTTACTCCAGAATTCTCTCTCAGTATTCGACCTAAAAAGAAAAACGTCTCTGCAAGTCTGAAGTCTGATTTTACTGAATAATTCATGGTCATATTTAATACCCATCTTAAATTAAATATTGTCAAATTTTGAGTCATCATGTCCTCTTATATGCTTTGCCTAACCGTTACTAGCAGACAGATTACAGCATTATTCAAACTCATAACGCCTTACGCTTTCTCGAACATCATATACCACTTCTTATTTAGGTCTAATAAGACAGAATGTGTCTAGGCAATATTTCATGTTATTGAAACAATCATGGCTTTAGGAACTAAGAAAGAAAGGGGTAAAAATACTACGTTACAAAATGTCCATCTGAATATGAGAATCTAATTATTTCCCAATTTCGTTTCGGTTTATTTCCTGACATCAGAAATAAAACGAAATGTACATTTTTCATTTGACCAGATTGATGTAATTGTAGTATGATATAAAGAGTACCATTAACAATATTCTAACTATCCACAATAATATAATGATATTATGGCACAAATGTTCTAAACTATTCAGTCGATTATAATGATATTATGGCACCAATGTTCTAAACTATTCAGTAAATCATTTGGATGTTATGATATAATATCAACGTTTTAAAACTACCCAGTTGAATATTATGACATTATGTCATGACTAAAATAAAACATTTGTTTGTTTTTCAAAAGAACAGCAAAATAACTGAACAGTGTCTTAAACTATTCTGAATTTGAATAAACCGGAGCAAAAACGAAGTGACAAGAAAAAATAAATTCGACAATGTTTTAAATCATTCAGCTGAATATCATATTATTTGCTAAAATATCACCGAATGAATAAATAACAGCATGAGTAATTCACGGTTCCTAATAAACTAGTAACTTCATGACAATAACGTCTTTGGTATGATTCCTTAATTTGCCATGAATTAGGACTGATAACTAGCCTAATGAATAATTTTCACACAAAATTAGTCAAACAAACATGCAATAGCTATTGTTGTGTCGTCTCCTTAATATTCATAATCGATAGGCCAAAGGTTGCTGTTTGCGCTGCTGGTCAAATGACAAAATATGACAATGTGATGGATTTCAGTCAACATCTGGCACGTGGGGTCAACTCACGCACACGCTATAGAGCAACAGAAGTGGGAGCATTGAGCAAAACTATGATTTAGAGCGGCCCAGGGAGAGGTTGTAAAAAGCTGGAAACTATTTAAGTACTGGTTTGTCATATTTCCAACTTGAACAGCCGGAGACATCTTAGCATTCCTGCTGTTATCATATTTTTGTGGAATATATTATTAACTGGGTATACACTGGCTAAAGAATAATAAAATATTCTGCAATATTAAACAGAAATTTGATAGAATTATGACATTTCTCAGAATGTCACACAAAAAGAAATTATTATTATGGCGAAAAGAAATCTGAATGGAAAACGGAAGTTGCACAAAATAATTAAAATCAGTAAAAATGTCTAGCCTTTTTAAAACGCAATAGTTGAAGAGGAAATAGACGTAAAAGAATAATATTTTCTAATTAGAATTTTCTTTAGCTATAATATGCATTGTATGAATTGTCATTATATATATTAAAAAAACTGTCCTCGAGTTCAAAAAGCATTCTCGGACTTAAGTTAAGAATTTCCTCCAAAAAAAAATATGTGCAAAGTTTTGTAGTTCTGGATCAAAGATATTGCTTATAAATAGTGATTGAAAGTTGAGTAAATTCGTAATTTAACACTGAGAATGTTTTGTGAACTCGGCGCCTGATGTCGTGTATGAAGCATTGTTATTATAATTATTGTTCTTTCCTACTTTTCCTTTATTTGGAAAGTTCACGTGGAGTATATGTTTAGAGAGAAAGAGAAGAGGTGTTTAACGTCCACTCGACACTAACTAGGCTAGGTCCTTTAGAGACTAAATATGGTTCAATTTCATTTTAATAACTTGCTTGCGCGTATGTGTCTTTAGCAGTAGGAGGAAACCGGAGGACCCGGAGAAAGCCCCCGAGGTTAGAAGGTGACCATACTTATTGTCACGTACAAGCAGAAATCGAATCCACGCGAGCTGACTCAATGACAGACCGCCTGACGCGCACGTGTTAACCATTCAGCCTAGTATATGTATAAGAACAATACGAGAAACAATGGATGTTATTATGTCCCTTGTTAATCCCCATGATCAATATCACACTGAATATAAATTGAAAGATTAATTACTCTCAGAATCTCCAGACGAACTTGTTCCTGTTATAAGAACATTATTCGCTCCATGTTGGTTCCATGCTTCCATATTGTGGTAATCCCAAGTCGTGTATTATATTACTGTACCGTCATTATTTCTTCAATAGATTTTGATGAACTACGTTTATTATAGAAACTATCTATAGAGAAATCATTGATGCGATTACTATGGATATTATTTTATATACATATAAGATATGAGCATTAAAAGGCTTTATATACCATGCAGACTACACGATTTTTATTTAGCAATTAAAGAGGCATCAGCATTTCAGCAATCTTCTGTGGTTCTTATTTTTATCCTTTTTTTTCACGCCAATTGACACACTATCGGAGATTTTTATTTGATCAAATGGGAAATCTGTGACAAAATTCTGTCTGCCAAGCCATCTCCGTGATATATTTTAATTGTTGTCAAATGATATTAACCAGTGGACATGACAAATTATAAAAGTAAGAATTTCGCATATACTTGATTTTAAAGCTTTGCCGCGGTTCAGGAGAAAATTTTGAAATATTTTATAATTAATGAAATATAAACTACTAATTTACTATCAAAAAACCCCCATATTTAATGACCACTGAATGTCCGTCCCATTTACCATTTTTCCAAAATATAATTATAGACAAAAATATATATTAATTATTATTCAAATTACTGTAATTTTATCTATACATATCTATTACAGTAATTATTTTTTTTAGCGTCTTGATATCAACATTCTTGCATTATTATTAAAAAATTATTGGATGTAAAATGAATATAGGTTTAGATTTCTACGCCCATACTATAATTCATGCCTGTGATGTAGATTGGAATTTGGTTCGCGATCATTTTAAAAGATTAGCATTTTTATAATACGAAGAATCGTAGGGATGAAATAGAGACGGGTTCGCTAACTCGTTTTCAATACAATATCATTTTTCTCATCAGAAAGGAAGAAATCCTGTAACTAAATTTGACAGATTCGTTATTTGCAGAAACATGGTGACAGATTGCGTTATGGAAAGAGGTCACACGCCAATGCGTGTCTCGTGCATATTAAGGCGATCCCTGGGGAATAACGGTTTATTCTCAGTCAAATTATTCCGTGCCTGCAAAACGATTCCTTTTTGGAAATAAAGTAACCATTTCTTGACATTAAGCGAATATCTCATGCCATGGATTATTTGCCAAGATATTTGTATCTAAAAAAGACAAAAAATGAAGAAAAAAAGATCCCCGAACGCGGATTGTCTGTTACTATTAGAAACAGAAATTAAATTACGACTTTCTCAAATGATATTAGCCTCTTTCACTCTATAAATAGATTTTTTCCTTATTGAATTGATCTATAGAATAGACACTGTTTGTACGCTATGATTAGATTTTATTTGTTGAACAATTCATTTAATTGTCCACCTCTTCTTCTTATTATTGGTCTTTTTTAAGGATTTTTTTTTTGATTTTGGATGTATACACAATGCAAAAAAGAGCTTTTATGGGCTTTATTAAATTCATAATATTGTAAAATGAGGAAGTTTATTGTATATCTTTTAAAAACGGCTGATGACTCAAATAGTCAGACCGCTCACATTTATTTTTAGAAAAATTTGAAAGAAGAAAATTAAATGAAAGGAAATGGGTTTTACCATCTTACTATTCTGCTGCGACTGGGATTATAAATACGGGCATGTGTCATACAACGTGCTATAAAAGAAATTTTGCCCAGACAGAGGCACACGGCCTACTATATCAAATTCCAACTGCCAAGTTTTTTGGGGGTATACTGCATCTCGGCTTTTCGTCCCAACCCATGAACTTTCTTGGCCAGCAACGGTATCGAACACGGGAACTTCAGGTCATCAAGCCACAGTCTAATTAATCCAAACATTTGAATACAATATAGGCTAACTATAACAACATATTATATGTTACTTTAAGACTTGTTATTATCTATAGTAAATTGATGAATAGGGTGTTATTTTACGGAAAATATATAGTACACTAATGATGAATATGGTTGTCTAAACTAAAAGAATTAAAGATGGTGGTATGAAACTCATGTTTAACTTAAAATGGCCATAACATAAAGACGGTAATCGCCATTGGACGGAGTTTGGTAACTCTTGTAAACGACAATATTCTGATAAACTACAACAGGGCTACTATTTATTTTAAGCGAATTTTCCAAAAGTAACCTCTTAATGTCATCGCCAAATATTTTTCAAGTTGAACTTTTAAAAAGGATACCAGTCCAAAATGAAATTTTCGCAGGAGTCGACATCGTCAGCAGACCATATAAAGAAGCCAGGGAGATTTTCTGCCGTTGATTTTCTTTTTCAAACTTTAATATAACATGTAGATTATCCATTTGAGGATATGTTAGCTTGGAGTAGGTCGCGAAAATGGTTATTATATATAGATATCGCCTGAAGAATGCAAATCATATGATCAACGGTTTTAATTTCGATAAGGAAAACATGTATACACACTTTGTTTATAATTTAAGACAATTCTTAGACAATCTTTCATTGTTAAGATGTATAAGTTTCACCGGACAAAGCGAAAAGATATCCGAGAAATAAATGATCTCAGAGTCAAAAGTACCTGTTTCATTATACGGTTTAAATACGTGTAATAATTAATTTTAAAAAAATGCATTCAGTATATTTATCAAGTTTACGTCATTTGATGACACTTATTCTTTAAGTTGGTGAATTTGATGAGATTTTCGTTTCGTTTCGTTTAATTTACTGATTTTTATAAACATTTACAATTGAGTCTGACAAAAAAAGTAAAACACAATTTATATCTGATTTTATGCAGCCAGAATGATGGCCTGGCCACTGCACTTGTTTGAATACAGATTTTAAAGATATATCCGAGAAAGGATCTTATGATAACTTGTATAACAGGAAATTTGAGACAAACTTAGCTATTTTACTCATAATAACATGTTAAATGTTCATCTTATCGGTTGTTCGGACTGTTCTTCTTTCATCAAGATAAATCTGAAATACAATTGCTTTGTTTCTCAGCGATTTCCTCGAATTAATAAAAAAATCTTCATGCACGTGCACAATTCTAATCTTCACATCAGTTACTCGCGTGCAACCACCAGATTTGACAAATGTTAGCCTTGGGGCAAGAAAATGGCATAAAAGATTACCGCTACTTCAAGTTTTGTCCCGTATTAAAACTACAAATAAACACAATTTGACCACAGTCGGGTCTGATGTCGAGTTGAAACAAAACAGCAGGAGTTCCGCAAACAGCAGAAACTCTGGCTTAAAACCGCTTTGTAATACAAATATAAGCGGATTATATACGGAATAGGCGGATTGATAAGTCAACGGTGTCCATCGCGGATGTATTGTGTGCACGAAGGCCAGCATCATCATGTTGTGCATTTTACGTCATCAGATACCGTGTGGCTGGATTAACAGATATGGCGCTGACAGATCAAGAGATGTACTTTAAAGCCGGATATTAATTTGTTGCCATAATCAGTGATTAGCCTGCCAATCATAACTATGAATAAAATATTGTTTGCCCGACGTGGATCAGATCCGCTTAAGTCGTAATAGATCTATTAATATCTGGACGGAAACATGATCTTGAAGCAATTACCAAATAACCCGTATTTCCTTATGGATTCTCGAACTTAAAACACAATTCTAGCCCAAAATAGTTACAAGGACTGCCACGGAATTTAATAAAAGAAGCGTTACCATATGATTTGTCCGGATAAATGAGGAGTTGTAGAATTTCGTGCACGAGACTGTTACGTTTACTCTGTTACCGGTTTCCATTTTATGGAAAGCTCACACTCATAACAATTTCTATTATCCTTAGTATAATACATTTTTTTTTTTATACATAATCTGTATACAATTTCTGTAAATAGGAACTATTTCTGTTATACATATAATTTCTAAACCATTTCTCCTATACTTTAGTATATAATTTCTTTAAAAAGAAAATTTTCTATAATACATTCTGTAAATAGGAAGTCTTTTCTTTTTTTTTGTTTAACATTATTTTAGTTTCTGAAATAATGAACGATTTCCATTATACTTTATATATGGAAATAATTCCGTTATAATTGAATGCATTGTATATAGTTCCCGTAAATAGGAAATATTTCTGTTTTACTTGACTATAGTTTCTGTAACTTGGAAATATTTCTATTATACTTGAGTACATAATTTCTGTAGATATGAATAGAGCAAACATATTTCGTAGCATAGGCTAATGACAAAAACAATGTTTTATTTTATGCGGCCACGCGAAGTATTATTTCGCGTCTTGGGCAACTTTTTAAAATGAGAATTAACATTCTGAAAATAAGAATGACGGCCAACTAAATTCATTTTCGTCTTCATTAGCATCAGTTAATTTGTTGCTTAACTTTAATGTCAAAATATTCAAATCCATGTCCCCTTTTATTGATGCCATGACACATTGGTCACGTGCCGCGATTTTTTATATCACGTGAGCATGCAAATAAGTCAATGATAGGCACGCGTTGTTAAATTGATTCTCTGTAAATATTCACAGCACACACAGTTGCGGCAATTGCCTCTTTTTAAAGCTTCTTTGCCCAAGAACACTCGAGAACTGCCTGAATTAACCCCAAAGTAAATAATGGGAGAAAAGTTTTCTTTTTAAAGTATCTTATCTCCAATTGATAAATAATGTCAGTAAAATTGTCATCTATGCATCGCTAATAGCAGTATAAATACTGACAGATTGATGCCACGTGATCACTATTAGTAGAACCTTGAAGGCAAATTTCTGATTGATTTTCTTCCGCTTTTAGAAATAGAAATGCACATGCGTTTATTTAGTTATTGGTTCAAGATTGCTTTGGTTATTCAGTTTCATCCGAAGTGGTCTTCATAACATTACTATTTGTTTTTCAACGTCAATTGATTCTCCGTGTTATTCTGCATTGCAGAAAATGTAGCCCCGTTTCTGGTTGTCATTAGCAAAGTACGCATGTCTGTGTTATGTAGAACCAAGTAGGCCTAGTAATTAGCTCATAATATTACTGATTGTTGATCGTTATTTGTCATTTTGTTTCAATAATTTGCTTGCGCGTAGGGGTCTTTAGCAGTGGGACGAAACCGGAATACCCGAGGTAAACCCATGCACGGGGCGGAGAAAGCAAAAATCAAATCTGTGTAATTTTCCACAACCATTGTCACAAACGGCAATGATATGCTGTTTTGTGACACTCGTACATTTTATAAAGATTCCTAGTAATTTGGAAGGAACGAGAGACGGCGACCCACCCATGTCACCATTGGACGTAAATAATAATAAAAACAAAAGCAGAATTTTGTACAAATCGATGACTCCTCAATTTTCACAATATTATTCATGAATTGATTTGTTATCCGAGTTTGGCGAGGACAGAAATAACATGAGCATTGAATTATCCCCATTCTGATTTATAAATATCTATTTATTAGTACGTGATGATGGGACCTTACAAGGCAATAAACGACGATTTAGCAAATAAAAAAATATAATAACATCATTGCCATGGTTCCTTACGCTTCACCTTTCTCTGTTGTTCAGTACAACAGTAATACAGATCCAAAGCAATGAAATCGACCTGCTCATTTTTAATCGACCTGTTAGCAATTAGGTTTTTGGCCGTAATTTTTCTCCAGGATAATGTAATTGTGCATTCCAGAACTCTGGTCAAACTGTATGAGACTTCGTCACGCAAACTCACAACTAAACAAATTACGACAATTATCAGAAATGGGTCTCGTGGGTGTCGTGAAAGAAGTGTAACTAGCTAGTATATTTTCCCACTAATGTCGTTTGGGAAATGGATGTCAAGTAAATTTACTCTTTTCTGTAATTTCGAGAATTACGACAAATGTTCTTCATTACCAACTTACTGGAGACCAAATTTTCACCTCATTTCCACACACCATTCGTCTACCAGCCGCCATATTAGATACTCCATGAGCAGACGAGAGATGTAATCCAATTTGGGTGACTGCCACCTGCTCTTGAGATTCATACAAAGTGGATCACCGACAGACAATTCTGTTTGTCTGCCGAATTTACGTTGTACAGGACCTTGTTACCGGGGTTAATTGTGAATTAAGAAATCGAAAATTTGTTAGTAGTAGTAATACAACACGCCTGGCGTAGCAATAAATTTCGATGAATACTGACTTTATTTTCTGTGTTCGAAGATTGTAAAACAACAATAAAATTTAATGGCATTATCCGCCAAATCCCCAAGAGATAAAAGTTCTAAACAATACAGGCGAACCGTGTTCTTTTTATTGGTTTTGTTCTTCATCTTAAGAAGATAAGACTACTATACTTTTTATTTTATTTTATTGGAGAAGCCAAAGCAACAGATTTTATACATTGTACACTCAGAGAGAGAGAGAGAGAGAGAGAGAGAGAGAGGAATTGGGTTTAACGTCCACTCGACACAAACTAGGTCATTTCGGGACTAACATATGGTTACCGGCCAGCTAGATGCTGAAATTCAAGTCTATTCATTATTTTTGCTCTGTAAACCCAGTTGGCCAAAACTTAAACATGCATTATGCAAGAGCTAAAATCTGTCTTTCCAAGTCTTTTTTTAGACCTAAAATGTTATCGAAATTATTAATTAGACATTAGCTTACTTATCCAGACCATAATCAACTCTCGATACCATCGTTAGCCTGCGATATCTTGTGGATTTGAATACATTTTGTGATGGAGATTTTTACCTAAAAATGCATAATCCAGACATGTTTATTATTATCGTACCAGCATTAGTAATGATCTCGATTCAAAGTGAAGCAATTTGAACCTTCAACATATTCTGTTTTCATTATCAATTTTTAACGATTATAGCGAGAACTGTTATCCCATTATCGAATCTTACCTAATGCCTCCTTAAGGCCAGCTCTCTCCGGAAAAAGCCCAAGGCTCCACCAATTCATATACAACCGACATAAAACTTGGCATGCTTGGTTCTTGGACAATTGCGTATCGATGTTTGATACGACTCTACAATTCCAAGAAGGTTGCGATGACGTTCTTCTTCACGTTGAACCCCATTTCATTATATTTCATTTCATGACGTTCTAGTCAGGTGTTAGTCCTTAGTGCGGTTATACTGGTTCAAGAAATAATAATACAATTATTTGAGATCATGAGTCATAACAGTCAGCAAATAATACTCATCACTGGAACATTTGGAACGATTTTATAATATTTCGATCAAATTTGGCAAAACCAAGATTGGATGTGTTCTGTATAATTCGAATAATATAAGTTTTGGACGAGTCAAGTCTAGAATTTCATCCACATTTTAATTAGATTTAAGTGATCGAAATTATCATTTTTTTTGTAGTTCTGACATGCGCCCCATTTTAGGCTTTTTATTCTCACGAACAGTTAATTTTTATACTAATAAACGTATGCTATTATAGGCCTATATTAACTGTATTATTTTTATGGAATACAATTTCTATTATTTAAAAGAAAACGGGGCTTTTGACTCGAACTGAATGCTGGGGACAATCAGGTTTAAGATAACCTGCATTCGACCAAATTTGTCTCATTTTATCTGAATTGCTTCTTTGGAGCTTTGCTGCATTCAATTCATTATGAAACGGGTTGTTGGAAGAAAATGGCGTCACAAATTACATTCCGTTATACTTTAAACACGTGACCACGAAAAGGAGACCAAACTTGTCTCATTAATTAGAGAGTGAGCAAATCAAATAAACCCCCCAGTGGAGTGAAAAGATATCGATTTAGTTTAAAAGGAAGTGCAGAAAGACTTTCAGTCTAAATCTAACGGTTTGATTCCCGGCACTTTGTTTCAGATCAATTGGAATTGTCTTCTTAAACGATCAGGGTACTCGTTTAGTTAGTACCGATTTCCGAAACACGAAGCTGAATAAATTGACGGTGGCTTTTATCACTGGCAAATGACTTGAGCCTATAATAGGCCTATATTATTCAATCAATATGTTTTATAATAGTAAAATTCAAGGCACCAGTCATCTTTTTAAAAAATGCCAATTTTCCTAGATTTCCAACAAATAGCTATCAAACATGCCTTTGAGAAATATATGATCCAGGAAGCCACTATTCAAATATCCCATCGAGAGCGATCAGAAAGAAAGCCTTGTTTTAGCTATCAATATTTATAAAAAAAATATCCCAATTTGGTGAACAGTTATATACCAACGACACACAATACTCGGTTTGTCGCGGAAAGTTGGATGGTCGGATCTTCTAGCAGGTGCGCGCTGTATCATAAGGCCTGTCATTGAAGCAACTGACGTGGTTTCGATTCCCCGTGGATTTTCTCCATTTTCCTCACACTGCTTCAGACCCCTACGCGCAACGGAAGTAGCCTATTGAAATAAAAATGAAACATATGTTAGTTTATGTTGAGTGGACGTTAAACCCCATATCTCTCTCTCTCTCGCTCTCTCTCTCTTTCTATCGGTTAGCTAGCCACACCAGTCCCAGGCCAAATTAGTGATCCAGTATCCTTGATCACCAGGGTATTCAAAATACTGACATAAAATTTGATTTGATGTTATTGACATTGGCAAATTTGTACGATATGTTTATCTACAAACATATTATAAGTTTTATTTCATGTCATTTTAACAATTTTTTTTCTTTCTTTTTTTAGAAATCAAGAGACATCGTTGATTTTCGGCCCTTTGATCATGAAGATGCACACAGAAGTTTCTCAAATGACATTCACGTGTCTGGATAATGCGATCGAAAATGATCTACCAGACTCCCCGGAATCAAAAGACACAGATGACGAATTTAAATCACATGGCCGAACTCGACGTGGGGGTGATCAAGAAAACTTGAGTAGGGAGGAAAGACGTCGACGACGACGAGCCACACAAAAATATCGGACTGCTCATGCTACTCGTGAACGAGTACGTGTCGAGGCCTTCAACGTTGCCTTTTCAGAATTGAGAAAACTTTTACCAACACTACCCCCAGACAAGAAGTTATCAAAAATAGAGATTCTTCGCCTTGCTATTTGCTATATTTCGTACTTAAATCATGTGTTAGAACTTAATTAAAGTGCCTGCGCAGTTTGATCTCGAGTTCTGTGATTTCACTGGTACAACTTGTTTAGGTTGTAACGTTTCTTCATCTTTATAATTCTAGTCATACTTTTTAATGAAAGGAAAATTGATTTGTGATGCCTAACAAAATAACAATATCGAAAACTTTGCAAGGTTGTGAATAAAATGTGTTATATTTTTTATGAATATTCATAAACCTATTTATGATATTTAACGACTGGCGGTGTACATATATTTATATATTTATCTGTGTTTATTTATTCATTTAGCTTACTGGACGTACACTACGAGTATAATACTTTAATTCATTTCAGGAGGGATTCTATATTTCGTTCTTTTGGGAAATCTAGTCTAGATACTCTGAATCGGCCATGACAGTTTTAAGCCAGCTTGTTAAATTGTAACAAAAGTCCGCTTGAATGGCTATGAACCAGTAATCAAATAAGTTGATTTAAAGCTTAAGTTGTTAATCTTATTTCTCTCGGGCCTTAAATGAATTATTCATTGCCTTACGTAGAAAGAGAGAGAGTCAGAGACGAGTGAATGTTATATTTTTAAATACATTCTTCTAACAATTCGGCCATTTCACGAACTCCTTCTCGGTGCTAGACTAAGAACACTTTCAAGGAAATCTTGTCAATAAATAAGAGTCGAGTCAGTAACTTTGGTTCCAGATATCGAGTTTGAAGAATTCCCGGCCAATTCCTACAAAATCAGACTTCGTTGTGGTAAACTACAGCACAGATGGACGGACACGGTGTAATTACTTTCACTAATGTAATTTTTCTGAACGCCATTTCTAAAATCACTGAAAATCGGCTTCAATTGATAGTGAATTGGAAATTCTCTTCAATCGTAAAGTGGGGGAGAATTTAAGCTACAATTTATTTATAAAAGTCGTAGGACGTGAATTTTCTCCACTTTGTCTAAAATACTCTATTAATGTCATATAATTGATGCTTTGAAGAAGAAGTCAAATCTCGTGTAAACGTGAACAATACCCGAGAACAATGGCCGCCTCCTGTCACCATATGTTACTAAGATAGTGTAATTGTTTAGTTCAATCTCCTTCATTTCTTGAAATGTCTCTACCATGTTTTTTTTAAGCGATGTAACTTTAACATTATCACATTTATACATATTATATATACACATGTATATTGTAAATAAGAATAAATAAATTATTTAAATATTGATTATTTCGGTTTATTAAATAAACAGAACATTTGAAAATTTTAAAGCCACGCCTTAAATGCTGCCCGCGGGCGTATATTCGTTCCGTAAACCACCCGTCAAATGCCGTTGAGGGAATACGTGTATACCGTAGACTAGTATGCTGTTAATTATTTGCATGACCACATCTTCAATGCAGAGGGGATTTTATTTTGCCTTACTTGAATTTTAACTGTCTTTTACATGCATGTCAATGTTTACACAGGTGGTGCCAGTTTGGAACTTATCAGAACCACTAAGCAGCACCTATCCTGTCAGCACGGCAGTACTAACCAAAGCAAGAGTGTGCACTGGGTTAGAAAAATCCCGAGTAACTTTTTGATCCACACAATAATTCAGTCAGAGTATATAAATATATGTTGCTCTGTCGGTTCTCGTGCTGTTGAGTGGCCGGTAACGACAGGACTGAAGTGAAATGGGCTTTAACGTATTGCTGCACCAACGTGGTTAATACGCTATGTCGTGTGCTATGATGAAAATTTGGCGTGGGCAGCGGCCTTTTCGCACGCGCATCATTGAATTCCAACTGTTTACACGATAACTAGGTTATTAGTCGCATCCAGAAAACAGGCCTTCCATCCCACGCTGTGAGATTCCAAGAGACTTTCTCGCCTAGCACTGTGATAGAATCCGCTACCTGTCAACTTTAGTAAAACTGTAGAACCTGCATGATTTTGGATAATACTAAAAACAACCAGATTATCTTTAGCACATAAAAATAAAATAGATATGTATTAACACTGCCCGACTGAACTAAATCCTGCTCAATGGAATTCCGGGGTTAATTTGACAAATTATATAGAGTCTGCAGGAAGACGTATATCGACACCGGTCTTTATCGCAAAAAGGCTTATTGCTGTTACGAGAATTTGAGAATTTCCAGTCACTCAACGGGGGGTATCTTATTTCACATTAACAGGACAAAACATTTCATTATCTGGAACGCAAAGTATTGATATTGTCTATCGGTCTTGTGAATTTTATCGTCATTTAGATAAACTTGTAAATATCGTGGTTGACCTTTGAAATAAGACGTTTAACATTTCTATTTACCACATAGTAAATTTGATGCCGTTATATCCCACGACCCCCCCCCCAAAAAAAAATAAAATAAATACACAGATATACTGGCAGGAATCAGCCAAATCTGATTAATATACGGATCTATATTTCGTTTCGTTTTCTTATACTTTTGATGGACTACAACATATGAAAATCTGAGTTGTACTGGGAGGTCGCGTCAGGGATCAGTCGAGCGGCTCTTGACACTATGGCGTCAGGCATTAAATAATCATTCAGCGTTGACGTTTCTAGGGGTTTACCCACTGTTCCGTGCAGAGCATCAAAAGAACTCAACGCGACATATCTTTTCCTTAGCTAATTCTTCACATCCACTAGAACGTCTGCTATGTAACAACTCCTCCAGACCCTAGTGTTGTGAAGACAAGAAAAAAGAAATTTTGAAGTATAAAAAACACGGAACGAAATAGGACCCATGTTTTAATCAGATTTGAATCAGCCAAGCACCCATCACACAAACAATATATATAATTATATTAAATATATCAAAACTATAGAAAACTATAACGATATTCTGTGGTTTAAACCCCTCCTTTATGTCATTCTAAACCTAAAGGAAAGCAAGATATGGAACAAACCGAACGAGATTATAACGTCTCGTCAACACATACTTATATCATGTTACATACAACCATTTTATTTTCGTCTGGCCACTCTTTTTACAGACTGTATAAAGAAAGCGACAGATAACAATGATACAGGCATGAAACTATTTTGAAGCGTCGAAGTAACAATGCAGTTTACAATAGGTTTTGAATGCCCAGTCAGAGTTCTTACTTACTACAGAAAAGATTCTGTTGCAGGCCATGCTGCCAATAAAACAAATCTTCATAAACCCATTATATACTAGAACTCCAAGAATCACAAAAATCATCTTCTCATTTTGAAGAATATAACGAAATGAAATGAGGTTGAAAGTCCTACTTTGTTTGAAAGGGTTCTTTTATGTGTACGGATGCACGGGTCCACCTTTTTCGTCCATTCCGAACGACTAGACACTGTTAGTTGCCAGGCCCTTCCTAACACATATCACTTGTTAAAAACCGTTTAGTGCTTTCAATAACGTAGCCAGGAATTAGCTGATGGAGGTGCACATGTGTATGCATGACCGACGATGCTGAACCAAGGAGCGGGGGGTTACATGTGCTTCATTTACTACCATTCCAGCGTGGATTTGTTATCCATATTCTAGTAAAATGGTTTAAAGTGTTTATCTAGTTTTTCAAAGAAAAAATTTGATTCTCTTGATATTGTATTTAGATGATACTGAATTGTTGGATGGGTGATCATTGGAAACGAACATTTGTGATGTAGAATCCCCAAGATGTCACCTACAGTATTGCAGTTTTCCTGATTGTCTAGAATAGGCCCCACAGTTACCCACTTGTGTGCGATTTGTCAATGAAACACTTCTAATTTACTGTTACAACACTAAATCAGGGACGACTGATCACAATTCTATGGAATACAATTTCTGCTTATTGCCGAGCGACGTTTCGTCTAGGCCTCTCTAGTCGTTATGCTTGATAGAGAAGCCTAGTGATAAGCAGTAATTGTATACCATAGAATTGTGACCTGTATACTCTAGTTCAATTACTAAATGCCATTGAAACAGTTTGATAGGGAGTCTGTTTGTATGGTATACTACATCCACAGTGGTCCTATTACTTTCTACTCCACTGTACCCTTGGTTCATTCACGGGGCCAATTTTAGTCTTGAATCTACGGGGTTTTAAATGGTAGTTATACTCATCATTTACGCCCTATTTTTTGGCCCCTACCCCCATCTGTCCCTGCAATAAATATTTAATGTTGAACCCCAAAAAAGTAAAACATGCGTTCAAAAAAAAAAAAAAAAAATAAAAAATAAAAAAATAAAATAAAATAATAAAAAAAAAACCTCATATCCAATTTTTATGTTTATTAGAGGTGTCGGCTCTACACATATCAATTGCTATTCAGGTAACAAAGCCGTAGTAGTCGTAGTTTCGTTGCCTATCAACCTACGTTGAAACTGGTATTTGTTTTTTCAATTAGCCCATTATATGTCATAATTTAGCCAAACATGGGTTATAGTAGGTATGTTTATGGTACGTAAGCCGCATAATTATTATAGTAGATGAGAAAATTAGTTCACAGTATTATATATTCAAACACCGGTTTTATCATTACTTATCTTATCTAACAAAAGCTTATCAACATTAACCAACGCCCATTCATCAGTTGATTAATTATTTCGACACCTAGGACTTTATACTGTAATGAAAGTAATAGGCTTATATTTACTATACAAAGCAAGCATATTTCAAGGTTGTTGTTGAAGAATAACAGAAAAAAACATACTTGTACAAGTTTTCTTGATGCATATCGTTCCAAATGATATATAATAATGACGGATGTCGTATAGGAGACAGGGTACAACTTTTACCGTTGCTCCATTTGTCATAGGATGTTTTTTTTTGAATTAGGACTAGGAAATGAGTACATAAAAGTAAAAATACGTTCATTTAAACATGCATTATGCAAGAGCAAAATCTGCCTATTGTAGGTCTTTCTTTAGGTCTGAAATATTATAAAAACTATTAATAAGACATTAATTAACTTATTAATACCAAAATCAACTCTCGATGTCGCGGCTAGCATGAGATTTTTGTTGGATTGTAGTTCGATTCGCTGAAATATTTTCCTTCGTGATTTACCAATAAAAATGGATAATCGAGGCTAAGCGGAATTTCGTTCTCTTGGTTCTATGTTCATAGTTGATCAATTTGACTGAAATTTTCAGCAAATCGCCTTTACATTGGCTAGTTTTTAACTATTATAGTGAGAACTGCCAGCTCTTTATTTAATTTCCCAAAATGTATCTTTAAAAAATCAACTACTTTTACTACTTCATTTTGAGATAAATCAATCTACATGTATATTATTCTTCCTGTCTGCGTGGAACCATGGTGACAAAGTGGGTTTGCTCCTGGTGCTGGCCGAGAAAGTTCATTGGGATTTTCCGAAGTGGTTTCTCCTTGCGAGTGGTGCAGGTTGGAGCACTTGACAAGAACAGCTGTCTAGTCGTTCGGATTGTACGAAAAATTGAGGTTCCACGTACACATTTTCGTGCACGTAAAAGATCCCTTGGCAGTTGTTATTCAAAATTTTCCTCAAGCACGCTGTATGGTGTATGCCCGTCTTCATTAGCCCAGTCGGAGGAGATAAGTAGGATCTTAAACCTCATCTCATTTCATTTTGACGTCTGCCTAAATAATAATATATATGTGTTATTTGTATACATATAACTTTATATGACGATGTTTATCAGTAACTTCAATGATAACATCCATATCATATTTTCTTTGAACTTTGCACTAGCTAAACATTTCACTAGAGATGTAATACTGACAGCTTCAGTTTCTTTTCAACATCTGAGTCTGTAACACCTACTGGCAAACATGGGGTCAATTAGCAGTCCACTTGCTGTCATTTTTAGACTTTTATTGATATTTTTGAATATCGTATTTGTGGTAAGTTATTTTTGCAATTGAAATGGTAGACTTTGTTTTTTTATAAATGGTCCCATTATTTTCGTTTGTAGTCAGGGGGTTGGATGGCCGAATAGATTCCGTTGCATCATGAGGTCTGTGATTGAGTCAAGTTGCATGGTTTCGATTCCCCGCTTGTACTTGACAAGGAGTGGGGTTGTTTGTCCAGCCCCGTGGGGTTTCTCTGGTTTCCTTCCACTGTTAAAGACCCTTACGCTAAAGCGATCGATTGAAATAAAATTGAACCACATGTTAGTCCCGAAAGGACCTGGTTTGTGTCGAGTGGACGTTAAACTCCAGTTCTCTCCCTGTCACGCCCCCATCTTGTTTCACCCCCCTCTTGCACTGGGATAAATCAATGATTTACATTTCATTAACCCCGTCTGCGGACATCAAACATGATGTTCTTCTCACTTTTAGAGAACATTTCTCTGCAACATACGTTATCACTTTTGTGCTACATTTAATTCCATTGGCATTGTTCTACTGGTGTCCAATCACATCTTATTTAAGGCCTATGGTGAATTATGTTCAAAGGGATTTTGAGAATGTTCAAACCAATTACCTCATTAAATGACCTTTCGACAGGAAATCTGAAGAATCGCCAGAGCCTAATCATTCTGATGTTCTCTGACCATCACCCTCTCAAACAGTCATAAAAATATATTCAGACATTTTTGACTAGGATTTGCATTTCACCCAAAGTATCGCATATGTTTCATGACAAGTTACCCAGGTGGGGTAAGAATGCGTATTAGTACCACAAGCATCAATGCAACGCTTATTTAACCACATCAGCCTAATTTACCCAACTTTTTTTCTAATTGTAGCTAGTGGGTCTGATATTTATGGCATTGGGTATCGTGGTGAAATTCTTTCTAGGAACTATTCTTCAAAGCAGCCTTATGTCGGGTACAGTTAAAGACATCTATGACGACATCAGCAAAGATCAACCTATTCCCAAAAATCTGGAATTCGGAACTTTCACCAATGATGCCGGCTTGGCACTAATTATTCTGGGAGTCATATTGTTTGGAATATCCGTTTTTGCATGTTGTGGAGCTTGCTACAAATGGCGTCCATTTTTAATAATAGTGAGTATTATATAGTATTAAAGACCATATCGCTATTCAAGGGGTGGAGTATCGAATATCATCAAATTCGTGTTAAATGTGAAATTCAAGTGGCACACAAATTTGTCAGTACCGACCCCTTATTGTTCACGGCCATTCCCTAGTTTAGTCTTTAATTTGCAGAAGGCGTGACCTTTATGCAAACTTTTCCGTTAACTATATATATTAGCCTACAAATGTGCGCCATGAACATGAACCCTAAATTTTGTATCAACAGCATCTACAAGATCAAGGGCTATAACTTTGAAACATCTAACTCAATATTATCCATTAAATTCGTAATTAAAAAATTAGCGAAATGAAATGGGGGTTAACATCCCACTAATCTCCATGATGACGCAATAAAAAAGCGAATTAGAGTGTTGTACACCCCGTAACCTTCATCTCTCCTGGAGACATAGTGATAATAGTCGTGTTATTATTGTCGTACAAGCCAGTCCGTTCTTCATGGCGCGCTTTTTAAAGGACAATATTGATGTGAGTTATTACATATGTGATGGAACTAGTTAAACACATTCTAGATATAACTGAACACAGAGATGATTGCAATGGTAGATGTGTAACGAACATATGAAGAAATTATCAGTATAATGAAATTCGACCGTGCGTCTGTTATCGCTCGTTACTTTAGTCGGTTACATATAGGCCTAGTACGATAATTCGTCATATTTTGCATCATTTCTCGTTAAAATGATCTCTGTGTTAAAATTATATTTAGAATGTGTTAAACTGCAGTTGTGACATAATATGTAATAATGGCTGACACCAATATTGTCCTTTAATAGTCATCATATATGCGCTTGAACATGATTTAGATAGAGATGTTACCTAGATTGTTTATTATTGTAGCAACTGCACTTAACAACCGAGATTTAGTAAGTCCCTACCATTTTTTAATTAAATTATGGCGAACTTTTTTCCATCCTTTTAAAGTAGCTAAGTCTGTAACCCAATATCATCTAAGGTCTTAGCTCTAACATAATACACATTTAACTACAAAGGAAATTTAACGTTTAACGTCTTACTGTTTTGCTCCTAACCTGGGGTAATAAAGACGGGCATACGCCATACAGTGTGCTATGAGGGAAATGTTGCCCGGGCAGCGGCGCTACGGTCTACTCTTATACCGTATTCCAACCGCCAAGGGATCTTTTACGTGTATCCCAATGTGTACACGGGACCTAGGTTTTCCGTCCCATCCGAACGACTACACAGCTGTCCTTGTCAGGGCCTCCTTCCTGCATCACAGACAAAGGGAAATCACGCCAGAAAATCTGGATCAACTTTCTCGGCCAATTCAGGGATCGAACACCCGACCTCCAGGCTAGCGAGTCAGTGTCTTACCCCCTAGGCACGTGATACCCTTTAACAACAAAGTAAAAACTACCTTTATATTAAACTAGCATAGGCGTACGAGCTGGGGGGGCTGGGGGGCGGCCGCCCCCCCATTTTGGGCACCAAATGCTGGGAAAATTTGGGCACACAATTGTACTTTGTAAAAGTTGTATAAAAAAATATTGGCGACGTGAAGTTAGCCCGTTGTTCGTTGTTCGTTGTTCGGTATTCGCGAATAACGAACAACGAGCCAGTTTGTTGTTCGGTATTCGCGAATAACGAACAACGAGCTGGTTTGTTGTTCGGTATTCGCGAATAACGAACAACGAGCTGGTTTGTTGTTCGGTATTCACTAGATTTGGAATTAGTAATGTAATAAAAGATTTTTTGCAGGGAACACGCCGCAGGCGGGTTTTTATAAGCCTAACTGGATTATAAAGCTTCAAAATTCTTGGAAACAGATTCTCACAACTTTCTTTCTTCTGACTTCTGGGAAATAGATTCTAACAACTTCTCTTTCTATCCGAAGAAAGAGCTGTTACATATTGGTGAAAAACGAACGAGCCAGTTTGTTGTTCGGTATTCGCGAATAACGAACAACGAGCTGATTTGTTGTTCGGTATTCACCGTATATGGAATAAGTAATATAATAAAGGTACTTTTGTAGGGAACACGCCACAGGCGGGTTTTAATGAGCTTAAATAGACAATAAAACTTCAGGCTTCTGGGAAATAGATTTTAACAACTTCTCTTTCTATCCGAAGAAAGAGCTGTTACATATTGGCGAATACCGAACAACGAGCCAGTTTGTTGTTCGGTATTCGCGAATACCGAACAACGAGCTGGTTTGTTGTTCGGTATTCACCGTATATGGAATAAGTAATATAATAAAGGTACTTTTGTAGGGAACACGCTACAGGCGGGTTTTAATGAGCTTAAATAGACAATAAAACTTAAAACTTCTGGGAAATACATTTTAACAACTTCTCTTTCTATCCGAAGAAAGATCTGTTACATATTGGCGAATAACGAACAACGAGCCAGTTTGTTGTTTCGTATTCGCGAATAACGAACAACGAGCTGGTTTGTTGTTCGGTATTCACGAATACCGAACAACGAGCTGGTTTGTTGTTCGGTATTCACCGTATATGGAATTATTAATATAATAAAGGTACTTTTGTAAGGAACACGCCACATGCGGGTTTTTATGAGCTTAAATAGACGATAAAACTTCAAACTTCTGGGAAATAGATTCTAACAACTTCTCTTTCTATCCGAAGAAAGAGCTGTTACACATTGGCGAATAACGAACAACGAGCCAGTTTGTTGTTCGGTATTGGCGAATAACGACCAACGAGCTGGTTTGTTGTTCGGTATTCACCGTATATGGAATTAGTAATATAATAAAGGTACTTTTGTAGGGAACACGCCACAGGCGGGTTTCTATGAGCTTAAATAGACAATAAAACTTCAAATTTCTGGGAAATAGATTCTAACAACTTCTCTTTCTATCCAAAGAAAGAGCTGTTACATATTGGCGAATAACGAACAACGAGCCAGTTTGTTGTTCGGTATTCGCGAATACCGAACAACGAGCTGGTTTGTTGTTCGGTATTCACCGTATATGGAATTAGTAATATCATAAAGGTACTTGTGTAGGGAACACGCCACAGGCGGGTTTCTATGAGCTTAAATAGACAATAAAACTTCAAACTTCTGGGAAATAGATTCTAACAACTTCTCCTTCTATCCAAAGAAAGAGCTGTTACATATTGGCGAATAACGAACAACGAGCCAGTTTGTTGTTCGGTATTCACCGTATATGAAATAAGTAATATAATAAAGGTACTTTTGTAGGGAACACGCCACAGGCGGGTTTTAATGAGCTTAAATAGACAATAAAACTTCAGGCTTTTGGGAAATAGATTTTAACAACTTCTCTTTCTATCCGAAGAAAGAGCTGTTACATATTGGCGAATACCGAACCAGTTTGTTGTTCGGTATTCGCGAATACCGAACAACGAGCTGGTTTGTTGTTCGGTATTCACCGTATATGGAATAAGTAATATAATAAAGGTACTTTTGTAGGGAACACGCTACAGGCGGGTTTTAATGAGCTTAAATAGACAATAAAACTTAAAACTTCTGGGAAATACATTTTAACAACTTCTCTTTCTATCCGAAGAAAGATCTGTTACATATTGGCGAATAACGAACAACGAGCCAGTTTGTTGTTCGGTATTCGCGAATAACGAACAACGAGCTGGTTTGTTGTTCGGTATTCACGAATACCGAACGACGAGCTGGTTTGTTGTTCGGTATTCACCGTATATGGAATTATTAATATAATAAAGGTACTTTTGTAAGGAACACGCCACATGCGGGTTTTTATGAGCTTAAATAGACGATAAAACTTCAAACTTCTGGGAAATAGATTCTAACAACTTCTCTTTCTATCCGAAGAAAGAGCTGTTACATATTGGCGAATAACGAACAACGAGCCAGTTTGTTGTTCGGTATTGGCGAATAACGAACAACGAGCTGGTTTGTTGTTCGGTATTCACCGTATATGGAATTAGTAATATAATAAAGGTACTTTTGTAGGGAACACGCCACAGCCGGGTTTCTATGAGCTTAAATAGACAATAAAACTTCAAACTTCTGGGAAATAGATTCTAACAACTTCTCTTTCTATCCAAAGAAAGAGCTGTTACATATTGGCGAATAACGAACAACGAGCCAGTTTGTTGTTCGGTATTCGCGAATACCGAACAACGAGCCAGTTTGTTGTTCGATATTCGCGAATACCGAACAACGAGCTGGTTTGTTGTTCGGTATTCACCGTATATGGAATTAGTAATATGATAAAGGTACTTGTGCAGGGAATACGCCACAGGCGGGTTTCTATGAGCTTAAATAGACAATAAAACTTCAAACTTCTGGGAAATAGATTCTAACAACTTCTCTTTCTATCCAAAGAAAGAGCTGTTACATATTGGCGAATAACGAACAACGAGCCAGTTTGTTGTTCGGTATTCGCGAATACCGAACAACGAGCTGGTTTGTTGTTCGGTATTCACCGTATATGGAATAAGTAATATAATAAAGGTACTTTTGTAGGGAACACGCCACAGGCGGGTTTTAATGAGCTTAAATAGACAATAAAACTTCAGGCTTCTGGGAAATAGATTTTAACAACTTCTCTTTCTATCCGAAGAAAGAGCTGTTACATATTGGCGAATACCGAACAACGAGCCAGTTTGTTGTTCGGTATTCGCGAATACCGAACAACGAGCTGGTTTGTTGTTCGGTATTCACCGTATATGGAATAAGTAATATAATAAAGGTACTTTTGTAGGGAACACGCTACAGGCGGGTTTTAATGAGCTTAAATAGACAATAAAACTTAAAACTTCTGGGAAATACATTTTAACAACTTCTCTTTCTACCCGAAGAAAGATCTGTTACATATTGGCGAATAACGAACAACGAGCTGGTTTGTTGTTCGGTATTCGCGAATACCGAACAACGAGCTGGTTTGTTGTTCGGTATTCACCAGATATGGAATTAGTAATCTAATAAAGTAACTTTTGTTCGTTATTCGCCAATGTGAAACTGCTCTTTCTTCGGATAGACAGAGAAATTGTTAGAATCTATTTCCTAAGAGTTCGAAGTGTTATAATCCATTTAGGCTCATAAAAACTCACCTGCGGCGTATTCCCGACAAAAGTACATTTATTATATTACCGATTCCATACACTGTGAATACCGAAGAACAAACCAGCTCGTTGTTCGTTATTCGCCAATACCGAACAACAAACTGGCTCGTTGTTCGTTATTCGCCAATGTGTAACAGCTCTTTCTTCGGATAGAAAGAGAAGTTGTTAGAATCTATTTCCCAGAAGTTTGAAGTTTTATCGTCTATTTAAGTTCATGAAAACCCGCCTGTGGCGTGTTCCTTACAAAAGTACCTTTATTATATTAATAATTCCATATACGGTGAATACCGAACAACAAACCAGCTCGTTGTTCGTTATTCGCCAATATGTAACAGATCTTTCTTCGGATAGAAAGAGAAGTTGTTAAAATGTATTTCCCAGAAGTTTTAAGTTTTATTGTCGATTTAAGCTCATTATAATTCGCCTGTGGCGTGTTCCCTACAAAAGTACCTTTATTATATTACTTATTCCATATACGGTGAATACCGAACAACAAACCAGCTCGTTGTTCGTTATTCGCGAATACCGAACAACAAACTGGCTCGTTGTTCGTTATTCGCCAATATGTAACAGATCTTTCTTCGGATAGAAAGAGAAGTTGTTAAAATGTATTTCCCAGAAGTTTTAAGTTTTATTGTCGATTTAAGCTCATTATAATTCGCCTGTGGCGTGTTCCCTACAAAAGTACCTTTATTATATTACTTATTCCATATACGGTGAATACCGAACAACAAACCAGCTCGTTGTTCGTTATTCGCGAATACCGAACAACAAACTGGCTCGTTGTTCGTTATTCGCCAATATGTAACAGATCTTTCTTCGGATAGAAAGAAAAGTTGTTAAAATGTATATCCCAGAAGTTTTAAGTTTTATTGTCTATTTAAGCTCATTAAAACCCGCCTGTGGCGTGTTCCCTACAAAAGTACCTTTATTATATTACTTATTCCATATACGGTGAATACCGAACAACAAACCAGCTCGTTGTTCGGTATTCGCGAATACCGAACAACAAACTGGCTCGTTGTTCGGTATTCGCCAATATGTAACAGCTCTTTCTTCGGATAGAAAGAGAAGTTGTTAAAATCTATTTCCCAGAAGCCTGAAGTTTTATTGTCTATTTAAGCTCATTAAAACCCGCCTGTGGCGTGTTCCCTACAAAAGTACCTTTATTATATTACTTATTCCATATACGGTGAATACCGAACAACAAACCAGCTCGTTGTTCGGTATTCGCCAATACCGAACAACAAACCAGCTCGTTGTTCGTTATTCGCCAATACCGAACAACAAACTGGCTCGTTGTTCGTTATTCGCCAATATGTAACAGCTCTTTCTTCGGATAGAAAGAGAAGTTGTTAGAATCTATTTCCTAGAAGTTTGAAGTTTTATTGTCCATTTAAGCTCATAAAACCCCGTCTGTGGCGTGTTCCCTACAAAAGTACTTTTATTATATTACTAATTCCATATACGATGAATACCGAACAACAAACCAGCTCGTTGTTCGTTATTCGCCAATACCGAACAACAAACTGGCTCGTTGTTCGTTATTCGCCAATGTGTAACAGCTCTTTCTTCGGATAGAAAGAGAAGTTGTTAGAATCTATTTCCCAGAAATTTGAAGTTTTATCGTCTATTTAAGCTCACGAAAACCCGCCTATGGCGTGTTCCTTACAAAAGTACCATTATTATATTAATAATTCCATATACGGTGAATACCGAACAACAAACCAGCTCGTTGTTCGGTATTCGTGAATACCGAACAACAAACCAGCTCGTTGTTCGTTATTCGCGAATACCGAACAACAAACTGGCTCGTTGTTCGTTATTCGCCAATATGTAACAGATCTTTCTTCGGATAGAAAGAGAAGTTGTTAGAATCTATTTCCCAGAAGTTTGAAGTTTTATTGTCTATTTAAGCTCATAAAAACCCGCCTATGGCGTGTTCCCTACAAAAGTACCTTTATTATATTACTTATTCCATATACGGTGAATACCGAACAACAAACCAGCTCGTTGTTCGGTATTCGCGAATACCGAACAACAAACTGGCTCGTTGTTCGGTATTCGCCAATATGTAACAGCTCTTTCTTCGGATAGAAAGAGGAGTTGTTAAAATCTATTTCCCAGAAGCCTGAAGTTTTATTGTCTATTTAAGCTCATTAAAACCCGCCTGTGGCGTGTTCCCTACAAAAGTACCTTTATTTTATTACTTATTCCATATACGGTGAATACCGAACAACAAACTGGCTCGTTGTTCGGTATTCGCGAATACCGAACAAAGAACAACGAACAACAAGCTAGCTTCACGCCGCTAAAAATATTGTGTTCTTGATTGTGTCCAATTTAACAGCGAATTTAAATTCAGAGTGTCTATAGTTAGGCAATTAAATAGAAATCTTATGACTCAAACCCTCTTTTGTTTGCAGTACAGTAAGCCACGATTTACAGTTACATAAACAACTGTTTCTAGTTGTGTATATACTAGCAAATACAATTTAGTTCTCTTTTATTGATGATTTAGCAACCAAGAACTTATTCATCGCAAAAGAGATATTGTACAACCTGTCATGAGCCTTCAAATAAAAATTAAACTTTTTTTTATTTGTTAAAAACTCCTTAGAATCACTTAAAATGCATATTTATTCATACGTGATTTGGTTAAATAAAAACACAGACACCCTTAGCAGCATTCGGATCGGAAATATAGTCGGTACTCGGTCCGTTAGCTTTGTAAAAGAGTCTGCACACTTCGTTTCCACCCTACAGGCATGGTACAATGTATGTGAACCTATATTTTGTATTAATAATATTAAAGTAGCTAAGTCACTAACTCAATATCATCCAAAATCTTAAACATTGAAAACACGAATAATTTGTCAATTTAAATCAACATTGACCCCCTAACTTTCGGGCAAGCTGACTTTTCGGGCAGGCAGATAAAATGTGAAAAAAAAATTTCACCTACTTAGCCCGAAATCTAATAAAACACTAATTTTACGGACTGGAATAGCAGTAAAACGCGTTTCGTCAAATATTCCAAAATTTTCTTGGGGGGTCTATCAAGGTCAACTCCGCTTCTTCACCTATCGAAAAAAAAAACAGGCGCAGCTGTCTGTAAACCTGAATTTCTGTTTAGTTTGGTTCCCTAACTGTCCTTGAGCCCTAAAACACTAATTTTACTTTTCTTTTAATTGACAACCACAAATTTGTACTGAATCGACTATGGATTAAAACAGTTTGTCTGAAGCCATTCTACTCTGTGCGACAGTTTTCGGGCATCAATTAGTATTTGTAAATGTAGCTACAACAGTCTGGTTGGATGGTTGGAATTCGGAGTGGGATTTCGGTTACAAAACCATTGGATACTTTTGGAGTTACTGACATGGGCTAGAATAGCAGAAAACGCATTTGCGGTGGTTAAATTTTCAAATTTTTCTCCGGAGGGTGAGGCCCCCATACTCCGCGACGATTGATTGTTTTTAGAATTCGGGTCAGCAGGTGGACTGTATTTGACCAAATTGAAGTTACCCTAATTAAGCAAAATTTGATCACTTTTATGTTGCTTTTTACACGGGTTGAAATAGAAGGAAAACAGCCGTCAACATTCCAAAATTTTCTTGAGGGGGAGGGGGGGCGTCTGTAAACCCGAAAATTTTTCGGGCAATTTGGGTTCTGCCCCCCTAACTGTCATTGAGTCCGTATGCCTGTGATTATTATTGTGTAACATACTAAGAACCTAACTATATTTTTGGGGCACCAACCACTACCGCCCCCCCAGTCAAAAATTTCCCCGTACGCCTATGTAAACTAGTATATAGATTGGACTTTTCAAATATATGTGAACGATCTACTTGTTTGCTGTAACTTTGATAATGGAAAATAAAATATACGAGTTACTGTTTGAAGCTAACAACATCAACCTACTCTCCACGGACCACCATAAACTACCGCCTGGTGTACCTTTCGCATTAGAGGAAAGACAGGGGCGAACCAACATTAGACAGGGAACTGTCCTTGAGAGCGACGAACTCACGGATTACGAAGATTTTTTTAGGGAGATAAGATGTTAACTTGCTAACCTGGAGGTTCCGTGTTTAGATTGGAGAAACCCAAGGTCCCGTGTACACACTGGCGTGCACGTAAAAAAAAACCTTGGCAGATGATTGCCGCTGTCAGGGGAAAAATAGTCCCTATAGCATTCTGTATGGCTTTAGCAATCTTCATTAGCCCAGTCGGATGTTAAAACACATGGCTCAACGCTATCCACACGAATATAATTAAAGGGAGACAATCGGTGATTAAGGAAGTCAAATTTAGCCTCTCGTTTATTTTCCATGTGCGAGTCAAATAGCCAGTCGTATTTAAACCGTATGTCAAAAGATTTAAAAATATATTCTTTGGCAAAGAAATACATTATCATGTCTATAATTTCGTTTGCCACAAGAAACATCAAATTTTAAAAGTAGGTTTTAGGGGTGGACATTATTATTACCTTTGTGTGTGACATAATTACGGTAATCAATTCAAAGAGGATACATTTTTAAGCATGTTCAAATAATAAGTATTGTCTTGCACTTATCACACGTTGTATTAGATTACATTTCGTTTCGTTCATATTTCCTATTTTGTAATCTAACTTACTATCTATCACGACTTTGTTCTGCAACTGACAGTTATATGTATAGCAATCAGATATTGGAAATCTTTATTTTGACTTCAGATGACATAGAAATTATTAATCAGAGCTTTATTTGCATGGCAAGCTCAAAATCAACCCTGTATACCCTCGGATGGCTTAGGACCTTTAGGTAGAGCTTGCATTGAAAACAGTCGTCCATTTGAACTTAAATCAATAAATGGCTGACCAAGTTTAATGTTTACCGTTAGTCGCGAACATTACCACCGAAAACTGGTGATGAAACGACTGCCAAGCGAGAGTACCATTGCCATTGAGAATGTTACTTGATAATCGAGAAAATCAGGGTCGAGTTATCGTCTGTCAATCAACAATCGGCAATTCTCGTAGACGGTGCAGACACAGTTGATGCTCATTTCTAGTCTAAACTTCCAACATTGACAACTCCGTTCAGAATAAAGTAATACGCCATACAGTGTGTTATGAGGGAAATTTTGCCCGGACAGCGGTTGTTGTTCTTAGTGCTTAACGTCCGCTTCCACCGAAGGCGATATCGCATTTTCATTATCTCTCCGATGGGAGGAAACCGGAGTAGCCGGAGTAAACCCACAAGGTTGAGATGGCACCCAAGCCACATGCGCTCACATCAGGGATCGAAAATAGAACCGCAAGCAAGCTAGTCATAGCTCGAAGCGCAACACTCTAGACCACTAGGCCACTCGATGCCCTGGCGATATGGCGTAACCTCATTGTTTACGTGCACGCCAATGTGTACATGGGACGACTAGACAGCTGTCCTTACCAGGCCCTGAGTCCTGCACAGCTGACAAGGGGGAACCAAGCCGAAAAAATGAAATTTTGATTTCTATTACTTGCAAACTTGTATTTCTACTTTCAGTTTTGTTGTTTGGTGATTGTTTTACTACTAGGAGAAGTCACAGCTACTGGATTGTTAATTTCAAAATCCTCACCAGTAGGTATTTAGTATTTGTGGGAGATACCCCCACCCCACTTGTTCTGTCATTGTCCCCTAAGCGTCAACGTTGATCGATCGTTCGTCATCGCATCACACTTTGCCGGCCAGGTTAAAATTGGTAGCTTTCACAATAACTGTAGCACGAAGCACCTCGTAAATTATACTGTTTTAGACAACGATGTTTCCCTAAACATATTTTAAAAGCGCTATTGATCTTTGAGTAGACGTGAAATAAGTATATTGTAATTTTGTTCTCACCAAGGTGCATGACAAGGCTAGAAAAGAATTGGTATCTCAGTTAAAGAACTATAACGTAGATGGATCTGATGGCTTCTCAGCAACATTCAATTTATTTATGGTCGGGGTAAGTTCTCACTGGATGTGTATGTAATTAGGTTAGCTAGAAGCTGTTTTTAATTTAGCACTTTATTCGGTTGGAAACGATGTTTTGTGGACCATGGATCAAAATGTTTGTTATCTATTCGAACCCACATTTTAATATGGCAATAAGTGGAATCGCAGAATAATCTGGTGTTTTTTTTATGCTGCCCGTCCACTTCTAATTGTAGCTGCAGCTAACTAGACATACTGCGACTACTAAAATTGCGGTAGGTTTGCTGAATAAGTTTCCAAACATCAGAACAACATTACTCTATGGCAATGTTTAATGACGATAATATTTCAGAACATCCATCTCATAATATGACAGGTCAATAAGATATAGATCTGATCTGCAGACTCAGACTAACATCATTTTAACATCACATCAGCAAAGACATTCTTCAAGTTCTAAATTATGACATTATAACTTCAATATTGTCTGGTGCATGGAAGACACTTACAAGTGTACAAACATATTAGCTGCAACGAGACAAAAGCAACAATAAGAACACACGTCAACATTTAAAAATCTTAACTTAATCTGTCGTGGACTAGATTTTCCCTAAAATTTAGGCCTTTTTGCGTACTGTCAAACCAACAAGGTTTACATTAATTACTATACACTTCACAGACTCAGCTTAGACGTAAATCATGGTTACATCGATCAATTATCAATACAATTCGTTTTCATACGAAATAACAGACAGGCAAACTCATCATTTCATAAATGATTTGCTACTACTATCACTATGAAGTAATATGGCTGTCAAATTGCTGCATGTGGGCAGCATGCAAATATCATACTAATAAATCTACAAATGTACTTAAATATATGACTTAGTTGGCACGAATGTTTATGCAAACTAAAGAGGGGCATTTTATCTCTTTCAAGATAAATTTAGTTTACATACCAAATTGGGTCCTACCAAAACCGTAAATTTCAACTGGAACTAGACTGGCGTGTTTGCAACATCAAAGGCTTACCAAAGACCTCGTGCGAATAATTATAAGTATCTGCGTACTGGGACTATTCTCTTGAACTCTATGTGCGAGACCTACTGGAGAGGCATTAATGGTCAACTTTGTTATTGTCATTTTTGTGTGAAGTCTACACTAATTAACCCTAAATGATATTAAAATAAAAACATCTAAGTGATCTTTAATCTGTGTGCTTGTGCAACGCATACATTTTCAGAAACCAAGCTCATTCCCATCTAGAAGAGATCAGCGAGACTACAAGCCTCTTTGGATGAAGGGGCCCTAACCTATTTCCATTGATCATATGGTCGGTTTATCTTGGAAAGTACTGTCCCAGTAATGAGTTATCTGTTTTTCGTATGGGAACAGCACCCTTGGGGTAGCGTATATTAGATATGGTGTTCACAATTTCAGATGAAATGCTGTGGAGTTAATGGACAGGACGACTTTACAGACCTAGCATTAAAGTATAAAGGGAATTCCGTCACAATACCACCAGCTTGCTGTAAAACAATGCCGGACAATGCAGAGGCATTACAACAATGTCAAAATGCACCAACTTCTGACAATTCATACACCGAGGTAAGGCTATGATCCAAGTAACATAAGTTATTCACCAGTATATCAACCTGGTTAAAACACAGATCTGGAAGGTCTGGAAGAGTTTTTATTTAACATGCGTTCTAATTGATGTGAGAAATTAACCAAAGAAACGGTCTTTTACGGCGAGCTCTTGGCGTGCTCTGCGCGGAACAGTGAGAAAACCTCTAGAAATGTCCACCCTAACTGATTAATCAATGCCTGACGTCATAGGTCAACAGCCACTCGTATGACACCTGTCTCGACCCCCATTACAACTGGTCAGATCTTGATGTAGTATAGGCCATCGAAAGTATAAAAAAATATAGATCTGTATTTAATCACATTGCCAGTATATCTCGTATTATACAATTGATTACAGGAATCCGTAAGTACACTCGGTGGTCTGTAATTTAGTTAATGTTCTAACGCAGTTCGCGGGCCTTTTTCCGTTTTGGGTCTCTTTTCAGTCTTGAATTTTCGCCGTTTCTGATCAATTGGTAAGGTTGCCACGCGTTAAATTTGTTCTGTCTATTCCGCCCTGGCAATTTTAAGACGGTACTACATGCGAAATTGTGATTATAAATGGTTGCAAGCCAAGCACAATCAGTCGATCACCATCAGTGTTAACTGGTTTCCCGAGAGCTAATACACAAGGAGGATTTGTTTTTAGTAACTCTGGATTTGGCTGGAACACGGGAAGGACTGTGGGAAAAGAAGGCAGTGTTGACATTTGGATTGGGTATATGCTGACAATGACGCAGACATTTTCTTCAGTTTTGGCATCCGAGGGCACTTCTCAGAAGACAGGTCACATTTCCGGAAGGGCATACAGTCATACATGCCCCTATACCATATAAGGAAATTCACTATAATTATCTCGTATTTATTAACTTAAATTATAACTGACCATGTTAATATCTTTAAACAATCCGCAGACATTTCCCCCTTTGAGCTATTGTGTTTTATATGGTTTTCGATTTGATATAACAGCTGTTAGCTAGATCAACGGTACATATCTACTAGTCTCTGATGATACTATATGATGACTTTATCATAGGGGGTGGCTCCATAATCATTTTGTAATTTTATTCTAGGGTTGCTATGATGCCTTCTTAAACTTGATAAACTCGGGAAATAAATGGGCGATTCCAGTTCTTGTTGTAATCTTCATTATCCAGGTATGTATTTGGTATAATTCAAGGTACAAGGAAATCCTTCGTGTATCGATGGTTAGGTCGAAAAATAGTCGAAGTCTTAAGAATTAGATTTAGTTATATTTCAATAAATGGATCGCTATGGTTTGAGATCAAAGGTCGACAGAAGATGGGTAAAACCAATAAACTTTTAAAACATATATCAGTGTTTCTCATTTCAAATAAGGATACTACAAAACAATCTGAACAATGGATTCACTACCTGTAGAAAATACAGCTGTCATTTAATTTTCGAGCAATGGTTCCGTACAACAAATATGTCAATAAAAATCCATAAAAGTAAGGTCAATGAAAGATATATTTTAATTTGGACGGGGAATAACCACAGAATTAATATGCTAGTGTTGTCAAGATTTTGATAATTACATATTTTGATGGTGTCCCATTATTTTAGCTATTGGAAGTGATTTTTGCTGCCTATGTAATCAGAGATATTGGTAAGGGTTCAGTTGGACCAGTGTAATGGAGGTTAGTGCATCTGTCAGTAATTATTTAATTAAATCTGTCGTGTGTTTATAAAATCCATCTTATCTCACTAAATTAACAAAGACTAACGGTTCGTTAGTCCTATTCTTGTGACTTTTGTGATTCAAGTTCAACCGACTGACTTTAATTATTTACTCACATCCGAATTGACGGTAATATCAGTGTTAAACTGGGGGTTGGGATGGCCCAGTGGTCTAGAGTGCCGCGCTTCGATCTCTGGCTTGCGGCTGTGGTTTCGATCCCTGGTGTGAGCGTATGTGGCATGGAGATAAGGGCGCCTTCTCAACCTCGTGGTTTCCTCCGGTTTCCTCCCACTGCTAAAGACCCCTAAGCACAAACGAATTATTGAAATAAAATTAAACCACATGTTAGTCCCGAAATGACCTAGTTTGTCTCTCCCCCTCTCTCTCTCTTAAAGTTAAACTTGCGTAGCAACCGTGTAGGATAGCAAAAAATCGAACGTAAGATCGTTTGTGATCAACCATGAGAGCTTTTAAAATTAATTATTCCACAGCTTTAATTGAACATCCAACTGCATTATTCGAAAATGAATGGGATTTAAATGTGGATTTGTTTGTGAGATGTCTTATGTCTGTAAAAAGGCCAATGTCGGTTGAGATTAATGTGTCTTTGTGTTCCATTGTCGATACTAAAGACCTATATAGACCTTGTCCGATCTAATCGAAATAAAAGACCTTAACCAAAGACATTTAGCTATTTTATTTTCAACTCAACGAGGTAAAAATACTGGGATTATGTATCCGGGTCACAAATCTGCAGTTGTTCTGCTTATTGTTGAGCGACATTTCGAGCAATGATAAAAATAGGAAATATAACAACAGAATATATACATGTAAAGCAGGACCATAAACCCCATTCCTTTTCATTTAATTTTCCCACTTTTATATACCAATCGGACTATTAAGGGGTTCTACTATGTGCATTCCAATATGTACACGGGACCTTGTATTTATGCCCCTTCCCTTTGCCATGCCGTTCGTTTTGAACTACCGACAGTGAGAACCTAGGGGAAGTATCTTGAACAACACCAGGATCAGTGTACACAATCCTAGTATTGACCGACAACCGGACATTTTAACCCAACATAACGACATTTTTAATGTCGTGTTGTCGGTTGAAATTGTCGTATTGTCGGGTTAAAGTGTCGCGACCACATAAAATCACCAATTCTCAATTCTTCGATTTGAATATGCTTATTTTGAATATTGTAAACAAAGTTTCAATGTAAGATAATTTTATTTTATTTTCAGAGAAGAAAATCAAGAATTGTGTAAAGATGTACATAATATAACTATTAAATAACATTTACCGTTCAGTTATAACTGGGGTGTGGTACGAGTTTTGATTGTATGTAAATAGATAATATTATGTTCTGATGACGATCCCCATTCAATGTTCTTCAAAAACTAATTATTTAAAGATGCATTATGTAAGATTTCTCTCCTGGCCTGAGATGCTATATAATTATAAATTGGAAATTAGACATCCATATATTCACGTTACAAACCCATAATAAATTCCCTGAACCATCGGGTGGTCGCGATATTAAATGACTTAAAACATGACACCTTTTAATAATTTAATTTAAAAATGGATAAACGAGACCATGTTAATTATTGTACTTGAAAATCGAGACCACACTTCAAAATGTGTTAAGTTAGCTCAGAAACGAGTAATTTGAAATTTTCAATATAATTTATTCATTATCAATTTATGAACTATTATAACAAGAACGGTCAGCTCTTCATCCAAATTTTACATTATGTATCTTTAATAGAGACCCCCAATGATTAAGCAATCTCCATTGTACTTAATAGGGTTGGGTTTATTGATTTTCGCAATGATTTTTGTATAAAATTTAAATAAAAAAGTAATTCAAATGTAATTGTCCATTACACGATACTTGAAATACTTGTATATTAATACTTGTATGTCTGAATGAGGTGGGAATCTTTTGTTAGACCATCCTTGATAAGACAAAAATCTATGTATTCTGTTTATATGAACATAATGTGCGATGGCTGGCTGAAAATATCGGTCAAAGACCTTACAAAATCGGGGTGTACAGACTTTTGCCAACAATGTTGCAAGGACTGAATGCCGGTCAGAAAGAAATTTTCTTCAGCCATCCTAAAAAGGTCAACACAGCTGGCATGAAGCCATGATTACCACGACGATCGGCTAGTTCTTTTTTGAAAACATACGGAAGTCTGGCGGGTTGGCTGAACAAATGCAAGGGTTTGCTTTTAAACGGTACAGATTGTCACGGGAAGTCAGGAATTTGGCACGTTTCTGATCAGCAGCCAAGAGCTTTGGCACCCACCTTGCAGATGCTTTAGTCATTCCTAATTCATGTCGAATGATCAATCGTCGATCAACCATTACCATATCATGCAACGGGCCAATGTTTCCTTGAATGGTTGCTGTTGATCGTCGACGACGCGGGTCAGTTTTGTCCATTTCTGGTTATGTCAATGGGTAGGTTAACAAGGAAGTCTGGTAAGAAGACAATGATAATACTACAGTTGTCAATTCTTATGATTGTACTTGTTTGTGGTAAAACTTTGTTTCAACCCAACTAATCTATCTATCCTTTTCAGTCTTAGATCTTTTCACCCAACCCCGTATATCCATAATTCCAAGATGACGAATAAGACATATATAATGAATGACAATAAATTTATTCGATGCCTTATCAAACATGCCCAAATGATTGCTTACATTGTAATGTTTTCCAGTCAACATGTATATGTGTTTAGTTTTTTTGAAAAATAAAGTTTTTGTATAAGAGTAAAGTGTAGAAGTGTTTGTTGAAAACCATACATTTTTTAAATCGGAATTTGCGTAATTTAGAAATAAATTTGTTCGACGCTCGTCATTGCTGCTGTATTGCTGTTTCAAAGGAATCTTCTTCGGGTTGTAAAAATAATGAGAATCCACCCCGTTAGTCCAAAGTGTCAGATTCCTTCGCTAGTCCTTTTGATGGATGACGACATGGACGAGTCAGGCATATAGAACAATCCTTAAAGATACGTTCCCAGAAAAATATTGGTTACTGCCTATAAAAGTATGGCAATTTTGGTATATATGGAATAAAGAGATATTCAATCTTACTAGAAAGATACTGGATTCCCTGAAAAACACCCATGGAGCGTATACAGAACAAAAATGTAAGGGTTCCTTTAATCGACTACACGCGAACATTGAGCGCTTTGTGTACATGTTGATAAACTTTATGAATGAGTTAGACCAGTGGTTCTCAACCTTTTTTGCCAACGGCACACCTTGGATCACATGAAAAAATTGTGGCACACCTGGCTGAATATATATGAAAAATATTTGAATTTTGCAAATTAAAAACATGGCAAGTCATAAGACCACATACAGCCGTAGACACAGAAATGAAATGAAATTTAACATCCTACTCTTCTGCACCTGACCTGGGCTAATGGAAGACGGGCATACGCCATACAGTGTGCGATAAGGGAAATTTTGCCCGGGCAGCGACTCTACGGCTTACTCTTATACAGAATTCCAACTGCCAAGGGATCTTTTACGTGCACGCCAATGTGTACACGGGACCTCGGTTTTTCGTCCCATCCGAACGACTATGCAGCTGTCATTCTGCATCACTGACAAGGGGAAACCAGGCCGGAAAATAGAAATGAACTATCTCGGCCAATGCAGGGATCGAACAGCCGACCTCCAGGCTAGCGAGCCAGCGCCTTGCCCACCATGATTCCTCCGTAGACACAGACTAGTCACAGATCCATAGAATGACTTAAACTATAGAAAACACAGGTATGAACCAGTGAATAGTCAATTCGGATCGTTTGGTTTTCCGCATTTTCTTAGTGTGCCTTTAACTGTTCTGCGGCACACTGGTTGAGAATCACTGATTTAGACGTACAACACTTTCCGAGATGAAGAAAAAAAAATCCTAGAATTTAATTAGGGTTCGATATTTGTAATAAATAGTCAGCGATTACAGACATTATCATCTTGTGTATGCAGTGAATTCTCCTCGACTTCGCCGCTGTCGCTATGGGTACGGGGGAGGTAAGTTACGTGACACACAAACATGACCTGTTTTCATCGTTTTTTATAACAGGGTATTCCTTGGTAATTACAATGTTTTGCGAAGGATTTGAAGCAACATTATGATAAATTAATTTGTTTGAATAGGTTTTAGTCCAAATTTATCAAGTCACCCAGTTTTTACCCGGGAATGCATTCTCAAGTATAATGTTCCCATTGGCGTGCACGTAAAAAAAACCTTGGCAGTTGTAGTTCAATATAAGAGTGCGCTTTAGTGTCGTTGTCGAGACAACATTTCCCTTATATGGCCACAGATCACTAATTATTTCCCCATTGACTTCAAAGTTAATTCTCGTCTCTTAGACCGGCCGTAACTTTTTCACAAATATTCGTTGGGTGGAACGCTTTCTGCCACAGATGGAGCAACATGTGGCAAACTCTTGCCCAAAATCATGTATGAGGTTTTCATGAAAAACTTGAGATACACAAGCTGGAAGTAGAGACAGCTAACAAGGCAATTTTCGGCCCCCTTTCAACGTCACCAACCTCACAACTCTTGTTTCCTTCCGCCTCAAAATCATGAATATTCAACAAAACCTGGCAGAAAATGTATTTTCAAACCCTTTTCTTCGATTCTACACCAAAAAGTAAACAAAAATCACCATGCAAAAGGGCGAAAAAGGGAAAGGGAGAGAAAGACTAAAAATAACTTGGCCCTACAACCGACGTAGAAATATTTAGTGATCTGTCTCCTTTATAGCACACTGTTGGCGCGAGTCCGCCTTCATTGGCCCAGTCATACTACAAGGGTATTAAACCCCCATTTTAATATTACTCTGTGCAAACTGATATTTTTCATCTGAATACATACCACAGACTCATCAATTAAAAAAAAAACACGCTATGGGGGTCAAATTAATTTCTGCCATGTACCCCTTGGCACTCGTTGATAAGCAGACGTTTTGGGGTTATTTCATTTCGTAGTCAATAGGGATATTACTAGTGGTCTGCATCCACTTATTCAAATTAGTTCCCTTAGTTCCAAGTCGAAGGCTGACAGCTGCCAATCATGAACACGTTACTAAGCTGCGGGGGCGAAGCTCCCTCATCTACCTTGATGGGAACGAATAAATTACCTGTTTGTGATTATAAAAAGTCCGGTTATTCAAGACAAGTTCCTTTTCCAGGAATGTGTTTGAACTGAAAATACCAAGCAGTAGAAATGGGAAAAAGAGCTGTAAATTCTTCAGCACATGCTATCATTAGATGTTTTCTGGTACTAGTTAACATACTATCTATGGTAAGTTTATTCAGATTTTAGGCCCCTTCTTGTATAAATGATTGACTGACTTTTTAACATGTAACCCGAATTGATATTCCACACGATCGTCGACCGCCTACGATTTACATGTTCCAAACACAAAAAATTGTTCTGCCCCATGCTAACGTTAAGCATACGAAACATTTAATATTATAGATTTAGCTGTTCAATTATCGATTTTCAATAAATTCACACTCAACTATCATTAATGTGTAACAGGGAGAAAGTCAAACGTTTTTTTTTTAATTCGGAATAAAATTGTGACCTCCATAGAGTTCACAAGGTAAAAAAAAACATGATTTTCGAACAACAGGGGTCATAATTCAGGAAGTTAAGGTCCAATGTGCCTGAATATCGAAAGGAACCGCATAATTTGGTTATAAACTTAATTTCAAATTTCATCAAAATCGGATTAAAATTGTGACCTCTACAGGGTCCACAACCTTGATTTATCATATTTTTTTACACTATTCACGTATTAGCGGCAGCCATTATGTCGGACAGTTTGGTACCATATTTACGAAATTCGAGCTCAAACTACATTGTACAGTGAAACAGTGATACAATCAAACGTTTTTTAAAATCGGATAATAATTTTGACATCCAGAGTGACCACAAGCTAAAAAGGGTGATTTTTCGGACAATCAGGGGCCATAATTCAGTTACGATCCGATGGGTGCAAATATCAAAGCTTCTTTGGGTGAGAATATAATTCTGAAACTGAAAGCAAATGAAACAATTGTGATAGTCGTTAATGACGATTTTAATGCATGGACGACACCCCCTTTGAATCAAGGTTGCCGCGATACCCCTGGGATGGCGATAGGCCCGTATAATGGTGTAGCGGTTAGGATCAGATACCCCAGATGATATAGTAACTGCACGCGACAATACACATAGATAAGACAAGATAAGATTTTACTGCATCGAAACATCCATTGAGGACAGCATACAATATAAACATGTACATAAGATAAAACATCATAGTAACGGAGTTGCGGTTTATCGTTGACTATCCAGTCCGTTGAAAACCACATTGATATTTTACATATAAAAATCGTCTGAATCTTTTGAATAAAAGGTTTTCCGAGCCTCAAACTGCCCACGGATAACTCATCACATAAATGCAGGCAGGTCAAATTAAGATCAATAAATAAAATAGAGCCCCCCCCCCATGCATTTGATTTGTCACAAGGTTGCCGCGGCGACACCCCGATCATGGCAATAGAGACTTTTGGCAACCCTAAATTCCTATTACGTATCACGTGTCCGTATCGATTTTGCGTGTGACGTCATCAATGTGTGTGTATTTCTCATACGTGTTACGGCACACGGATACGGTAGCCCGTGGCTAACAGCTTTCATACGGAGTAGGTCCGTGTAACATTGTCGTCTTTTTAGACGCCGAAATGTTGTATCATAGCGTTTTTATGAATCTATGTGTATTCTATAACACGAAGGTGTATATTTGATGTGAATTTAACCATAATAAAGACAGGAATTTAATCATTATTTTTGATGGGTTTTTCTCGGAATTTTCATACTTTTCCCGCCTGTGTCTGTCTGTATGCCGGTTGAACTACGTGATAAATTTAAGTAAAATGGGAGCTTCCAAATCAGTAAATGATGTGATTCTATAGTAAAGGGGTATAAATGACAAATTAGTGAAACCAAAAATTGCTGTTGAGTCGAAGTCAACGATTTTTTCAAACCAAGATGCGACATTATTATTATTATTTTTTTTTTAAATAGCTCAGCGACTGTCGAGCGACTTAATTCACTTTGAGAAATTGTAGGCTAGGTACTTGACTAGTACTGATGGTGATTTTGGTAGATAACTACCATCATGGTGTAACACAACTAAGCTCAGCTCATTGACGCATACGTACGCGACGTGAAAAGCTGCCAAAACTCTAAAACTACTCTGACGCAACGTATCACGTATACGATTCGGATACGTGATACGGGTAGGAGAAATAGAGACTTTTGGCAAGTGGAATTTTCCGCATCCGTATTCGTATCGCCACGTGATACGTTGTGTCAAGGTAGTTTTAGAGTTTTGGCAGATTTTCGCGGCGTGTACATATGGGTAGCTGAGCTGAGCTTAGTTCTAATACAGCATGATGGCAGTTATCTACCAAGATCTTCAGTACTAGTCAAGTGTCTACTATGATACAACATTTCAGCGTCTAAAAGTAGCAAAAAGTATGGTAAAAAGACGACGATGTTATATGGACCTTTTCCGTATGAAAGCTGTTCGATACGTGCTGCCGTATCCGTGTGCCATATCACGTACGAGAAATACACAAGCATTGTTGACGTCACACACAAAATCGATACGGATACGCGATACGGACCAGAAGTTTACGCTTGCCAAAAGTCTCTAATGTCACTCGCCAAAAGTCTCTAGTAGCCGTAGGCCTATACGTTCAAATTTATATTGTTATAGACAGCACGCGACAATACATGTCACCATAGTAACGGAGTGGTGGTTTATCATTGATTTTGATTACCCAGTACGTTGAACATTGGAAATCTAAATGGAATAATTATCGTCGGGATATTTCTTTTATTGTTTGAATAAAATGTTTTCCGAGTTTGAATCTGCCCACAACTAATACTAACATATTATAAAACACATCACATCCATGTCCGATGTCTCGTCAGACTTATTATTATGTGTTCAAAAGCAGAACAAGACTAGTAGCAAGTTTATGTTACGAGAGTTCCAAGCCTACTGACATGAGTCATAAGAACATCCGGGTATTTTACATTATACCAAATAGCAATAAAGGGATAAAGGGAGGGAGGATACTCCATTGTAAAAAGTAAAAAAAAGGGAGGGAGGATACTCCATTGTAAAAAGTAAAAAAAACCCAACTCATTTCAACATAGACTTCAACTTGCCTTCTGTTTTCCTCAACATATTTCATAACTAATTTAATTTGCATTTGAAATAAACTCATGAAATAAAGAACTCTGCCAAGTTCATAGATCACCGTATATTTTATTCTAATTTTAATCATGACATAATTCCACAGGCTTTGAGAATAAGGGCAGTGAATAAATGTCAGTCCTTTAGTAGCCTACACCACATACTGATCCTTAATTAACCCAGTTATACAGAAAAGCACAATTTTGCCTCGGTGCCCTGGCTGAAAAGTTTTTTGGCCTTGATGCCCCAATCATTGGCCTTGGTGCCCCTAAATCTGGCCCAAAACCCCCGGCCAAAATGTCAGAGACCTAAAAAGATTAGAATTCGTGGCCTGTCAAACGGAACCAAGAACTTTGATAAACATACATGTCAAGTTTCATCAAAATCGGTTCAAAATTGTGTCCTCCATAGGGTCCACAACATATTTTCACACCATTCGAATACAAACGGCGGCCATTTTGTCCGTGAATTTTGGTCCGATTTTCACGAAATTCAAACTCATTCTTCATTACCATGTAACGGTGATATAATCAAACGTTTTTTTCTTTTTATTTTAAATCGGATAAAAATTTTGACCCCCAGAGGGACCACAACCTACAATAATACCGGTAATAATAAAGTCAAAGGTATATGTCATCTGTGTACAACCTCGACCGGAATTCAAAGGTGCAGTTTATCATATCACGACGTGACAAATTCCATATAACTACGAGGAGGGAGCAAGGCAAATTAAGGATCCGGTAAGAACTGGATCCGTATTCAAAGGATCTTAAGTCTAAGATAGTCACTTAACCATTAGCCGTCACTTAAATATACGTAATTTCCTGTAAGTAAAGGTGGTATTCAAAGGCGCTGTTAAAGCTGAACTCCGATTTCAAAACTACAGAAATAATTAAATAAAAAAAAAAAAAAAAAAAAAAAAATACTACCATACATAATCGGCATACTTGTTTTCAATTTGCAGAACAAGTATGGCCACTGTACGAAAACAGAGGCAGGCCACGCCAACCTCCAGTATACACTTTGTCAACCACACTGTCCACATCCGGCTAGCAATATTTCAACTGGCAGTAATTTTTTTTTATTTAGTTATTTCTGTAGTTTTGTAATCGGAGTTCAGCTTTAAGTATCAACTTTTCCCTTAAAGTTAAGCTGCCTTAAAGGAGCTAAATCGCTAACATTTGGGACCTAGACACAAGTGGGACGCAACGCATGTATTACTGTAATATGAATGTATACAAACTGATTTATATTCAACGTTTTCCGTTTTACTTTAATTTCAAATCAGTTATGTTCGGCGAAATAAGCCAAGTCTCAATCGAATGCAAATTTCTAGTGTCTAGTTATTCCACTCTACATTGATTGCGCATGGTCTCCAGATAAGAATAAGATAAGGTGCAATGTGTCTAGCGTTCCTCGAGTCTTGTTACAATTGGGGCAGAAACGCATTAAGGTACACGATTCGTGTACCAATGGTAAAATGTTTATTTTGTCATAAATATTGGATATCAGAACCCTACCTTTTCAAAGTAAGATAATAACACCAATGTTGATTTAAATTCACAAATAATACGTGTTTTCAATGTTGAAGATTAGGGATGCAGGGTCGGATCCAGGAATTTTTGCAGGAAGGGGTTTGCCAGGTTTCTGTTGCGGAAATCTGCCATCATCGTCTCTAAATTACATAGGCCTACATACAAATTAAGCTTTTTTTTTAACAGAGAAATCATTTTTATACTGATGTAGGATCAATTTGTGATGTAATTTCATTGATGCAAGGCATTATTTTTTTTCATGTAGCTGAGCAGGGGGGGGGGGGGATTGAGTTAGAGACTTGCTTACTTTAACTTTTACGTGTTAGTCTATAAGTGGTATGTAAATCCCAGTTTAAGTGAGAAATATCCACTTAACTTTAAGTGACCTATGGGAGGTACCTTAAAGTTAAGTGAGATTATAATGACCTTATTAGGGGATTCAGATTGAAACAAAGACAATGTCGCCGAGCGAAGCTGGCCTCATTTTTCTCCTCGTCAGTGTTAATTACCACTGAGATAGTCAAGGATATCTTTTCCGATCATTTATCAAGTTCGTATTGCTTAATCAGGTTTAAACGACGGTCATATATTAAAGTTAAATTCATTTGTGATGACGTGGCTTTATAGATGTCAGAAATTATTTATACTACCGCTAGAAGCATCGATAGTATTTATTTAGGTGCAAAATAATGCATCATGCAACTGTACCGTAAACGACAGGCCTTTAAAAACCTAAAGAGTAAAATGTAGGCACTTACACAATGTCTATGAATTTCCCCAAATGATACATTTATAAACAACACTTAATGATCTGTCCGTCCAGTCTAACTTAAAGGACGAAGGTCCTTCTATATTGCTAATATTTTGTTTTCTATTCGGGATACATTGTTAAAAAATTAAAGATTACAATATCCGTCATTATACTACCACACTATTTATTGTAATCTACCGAAATAAAACAGCTGTGTCGGCAAAGGATGCACGCTATCATCAGAACACGAGTTAATAACCACGGCTAAGTCTTTGAGGACACAGACTATGGCCTTAGAATACAATGTTCCCAGAAACCTCTTTAGGGTCCAGATGCAGAGTCTATGGAATTATTATGGAAATGGAGGAATTTAAAGACGACATAAACACGCTGTCCAACGTGTTGGCCCCTCACTTGAATTCTTCTGTGATAGAATTCCATTTAATAATATCCGTTACTGCAATTGTCAATCCCTGCTGCACAACTAATGGACGATGCATTGGAAAAGCCGAAGCATTTAAAACAACTTGTGGCCCAAAATATGCAGACAAATTATATATTTCTGGATATAGGAACATAAGAGTGATACAATTAAACTACATACATGCTTATCATTAGCACTAGGGCCACTTGGATCCGCCCTGGAAAGGAGGCATTAGCTGTTTTTTTGAATATTTAAAAAACAAATTCTACCAGCAAAACATGAAAATAACTAAGTAGTATTCGGTTTAATCATCGAGTTAAGTTTCTGGTTGCAATACGTGAAAGCACAAGCGCAAAATACTATAATCTAAGCCAGCTACAAGCACACATACTGATGACGACACATTTCACGTTTTGGATGCCTATATCCCCAACGTGTTTCAGACAGCGATTTGCAAGAGCTGTCTATAACAAGCTTCTAACAATGGAATCACCAATCGAGGAAAGAACAACCGTTGACATTGGTTCATCTTCTGAAAAACACATGTCCAGTACCATTGAAATCCTGCCAGCTCATTTTCTTACTGGATGTGACACAGCTACGTGCTGTAACGTCACGGGGAAAGGAACAACTTTGAAAGTGCGGCGAGAGTTTGATAGCATTCTCTCTCTAGACGCTCTTATAGACTTGATCCGTAACTGTTTTGCTGGGTGAAGATTATTGAACTGAAAACATTACAACTTGCTCCAGAGTCTGTCACGTGGCCCCGGAGCTTCTGATAAACATGTACGTGGTGTTATGTCACCGATTATGCTCCAATGTCCACAAATATATAGTTTGTCTCTAAAATATAATTTGGGTTGGTGAAATAATCGCCCCCAACCGCTGCGAACTAGTTTTAGGCCATATTATCTGGCATTTTGGATTTTGCTATCATCTGATCACCCCACATAATGAAGGATTTTAGTGTATTTAGTGAAATGCCGGCCGTCTTGGATGCCATCTTGAATATCTCAAAACGCTCAAGGACTACCGTTGTTCATCGGCACATTCTGAAAGAGGACACCTTAGACTACTAAAATCAACCATAAAATAACTTTGTAAATAATTTCCAGGTTCAGTCAGATTAATAGTGTGGTGAATATACTCCATTGGGGCATCACCTTCCGCCATTTTCAAACAAAGGTAGACTGGTGTCATTGTGAACATCATTTTGGCCCTTATAATGAATTTTATGGGTCAAAATTCATTATCAGGCCCAAAACGATGTTCAGAATGACATAGTCTGTAAAAAATGCTTTTCCATGTCACCATAATAGACGATTTGGGGCGCCATCTTGGATTTCCACCATCTTGGATTCTGACAATCTCATTTATGATAGTGGGAATGGAGTCGACATACCCGAAACGCATAACATAGAGACATTACAAACCGTACCTGACCTTTCAACGTGATCTGTCAAGCTCATATCGCCCGAAAATAGTCGCAATTTTGGAAAGAATGGCCGTCGGCAGCAAATTTTGGCAAGAAAATTCTGAAAATATTGTGGTGTAAGTTTGACCCCAAATGGACTTCGGTGAGAGGTAGAAACCTTAGAAATTCCGTGAAAAGTGAAACACCCTAATATGTATATGACGTCAATGGTCTGCTTTGTTTATAAAATTAATCGTCTGCATCACGGTTTCAAAATCAACAACGGCAAGCTGTGCGAAGGAAAGAATTTGGTCGACAGTACCTTTTCGATGCAGCTTGATGAAGAAAATAAAGACATAATATTAGGAAAATTTAACCAGATTATCACTGTTGGGAATAAAAGGGGATGCGTAAGTGAGCCAGGCCTAACATGACCAATTTACTAAGCGATAGGTCAGTGATACAGTTACAACTGGGGAAACTCGATTGAACTTTCCGGAATTGAATCAACAAATCCATTTAATTGCACGCCAGTTCAATATCCAACACTCTTGTAATTTTTTGTTGTGTAATATTTTCACTTTTTAAAAAAATATTAATCCTATTGTTAATATTATTGCAAGAATTATAGGATTTATAGCGGGAAGGGGCGCAACTCTTACTTGACCAGAAGATACTAGCTATTCAACCACATTAATAATTTTGTAAAGGCAGATGTTGAACGTGCAAGAAAGAACAAACTAAAAAACGATGAAGATGGGTGTGTGTGGGGGGGGGGTGAAATTGGAATGAATTTGACACAACAGTTAATTAATTGGTTATTCGCTAAAATAATGGAGAGAAAAATATTTCGGGAAGTACTATTGTCTTTAAGAGACTTTCAACAACTCAAAATTTTCAATGGAATAATTTGAAAGCTACTGACAAGTATGAGTAAGTATGGACTTATGAATTCCAAACACATGAACAAGAGTGGCAGCACAAAAAATCTCAACTGATTAGTTTAAATCACCAGTGTCCAGTAGCAAGATGTAACTCAAGTAACAGAGGCCCTCAGTGTAACACCATGGATACAGCTAGTGGCTTGCTGCATACTTTATTTATTGCAAATGATTAAGTTATGCTTTCCGTCAATCTTTGTGCGAGATATGGATTATTTAATGGTGCAATTGGAAAAATAAAACACATCATCTATGCGGTGCCATACTGTCGACTCACTGCCTGAGGCAGTCATGGTTGAATTTAGATGGTATACTTGCCCAGCATTTATGCAACAAAATAATAAAATAGTTCCTACTATTCCCGTTTTGCGTAAATTTGATTGTGGAGGTTATAACTGCAAGCAAACGCGAATCGTCTAGGTTGGGCGACTACCATTCACAAGTGCCAAGGGATGTGCAACAGGTGACGACAGGGAGAATAGATTTTGTGTGATTCATCCAGGATCAAAACAGTTTGAATACAGAAGTCCTGGAGCACTCTTTGTTGCCCCATCTCGAGCTAAATCTTCAGACTGAGTCAGTTAATATCCTGATTTTGCAGGGCATCCATCAGTTCTCTTAAATGAAGACAGGGTTTGTAATAAAGTTATTACTCCAATAACAGTTGCACGAACAAGGTAAATCAACCGTTTATCAGCAATAGTTCAAAAGACTGCTTTTAGATTCAAGTAGTTGCAAGAGGAAAAGTCTTTCATTAAAGCCCCAATAACACTCTTGTTGTAACTGAAAAATATGTCTCAAACTTCATTCTGGTCAACAAATCGTATTATTTTAGAATATTCCAATTAAATGATGATATAAATTTCATCTTAACACACCTAATTCAAAAAATTGGAAAAATTCAACCAATTGATTTGAAAAGTCTAACGTAAACCTTTTCAAATGTGACTTGGATTTTAAAATATTTTCGAACCCTCTGGACAAGTAAAATAGGTTGTAATGGATAATTTACACAACAGGTAGGACATTTAAACATCTAGTAATTAGAATAAGGGTATTATTTATTTTCTGGAGCTACCAAGCCAGCAAGAATGTTATTGTCCCTTTAACCATGTTAGTAATATCCTTGTTTTCTGCTGAAGAATAGTTGTTCCTTATGCAACTTAACAAGTGCCTGCCCTGGTAATAGGCGAAGGGAAGTAACTCTCAACAAATAATTCCCACACATGGTGACCTCAGTCCGTTCTTACACACTTTGCAAATATGTCATTGAAAAATACCCACCGCGTAGCACAAAAGTCGTGTCATTTAAAGGGACAATAACATTCTTGCTGGCTTGGTAGCGCCAGAAAATAAATAATACCCTTATTCTAAGTACTAGGTGTTGAAGTGTCCTACCTGTTGTGTAAATTATTCATTACAACCTATTTTACTTGTCCAGAGGGTTCGAAAATATTTCAAAATGCAAGTCACATTTGAAAAGATTTACGTTAGACTTTTCAAATCAATTGGTTGAATTTTTCCAATTTTTCAAAATAGGTGTGTTAAGATGAAATTTATATCATCATTTAATTGGAATATTCCAAAATAATACGATTTGTTGACCAGAATGAAGATTGGGATATATTTTTCAGTTACAACAAGAGTGTTATTGGGGCTTTAAGAATTTCATGACAGAACTTTCCCTGCCATATTTTTGCGTGCATGTCAATTCTTTTGTATTAAATCTTTTACAATTTTTCTCATAATCCCTGAAACAAGCCGCCATATTTTTTGTAAAGAAAGTAGTTCTATGACGTAAAAAATGACCATAAAGAGTCTACGTAGGAGTGGTTTGTAAACTGTTTTTTGATTGGTTCGTACACTCGAACTACAATCAGATAGTTTGAAATCGTGAAAACCCTATCTATGGATTAACCCAGGGTGTAGTGGAATAAGTACACTGGGTAACCGAGGATGGCATCTTAATGATTTCTTAGTCGCCCCTTACACAACTTTTTACTTTCATATCTATTTGTCATTTCCAGGTCTTTCCCCTGAATCAAGAGGGTTTGAATTAACATTTTCTGCCAGGTTTGTGCAAATATTTGTGATTTTGAAGCGGAATGATTAGGATAACAGGATTATCAGGTTGGCTACGGTGATATGTACGGCAACTAGTTACATGTTTTTTTATTATGCTTCTTCAAGTTTGTGTATCTCACAATTTTGGTGATCAACCTCATACAAATTTCAGTGCGAAGACATTACTACATGTTCCTTTGTAGGGAAATTATCAAATGGTCCAACCCTAAAGAGTTCACTCCAATGGACGAATTTTAACGTGGCAAGACCAATAAAAAAACTCACATTGTGACTTTATAACCATGAAATCAACAACGTATAGACACTTATTAAGATGAAAGTATGTTCGCTGAAGTATGTGGAATTGAATCCGAATTACTGACTGAATGTTATATTGCATCGTTCGAAATTGTGTGTTTGAATGAAATGAATACTCGAGACTAATATAGTAATTAACACCTTCGTAGTTTTATTTTAAGTGAGGCTGATGTCCCCCGCCGAAATCCCAAAATAAAAAAGTGACATATATTAATTAATCGCACATTTATTTTTTCAAACGTATCGAGCAATCAAACTACACGAAGTGTCATCCAAAAGTGTTTCATAAAGAAAAATGCTAAAACCGACGAGGAAAATGTAACCTAGTTGGGGGAGGACCCTAAAGGCAGACAAAAGGGCCCCTCTTGTCCGAGTCAATCGTTTCTATACACTGATAATGTCGAATCCATTACCGAATGAGAATGCAGTCATTGTATTGGCATAAAAATCATCAATCAAGATGAACCTAAGTTATCTTTTCCCAAAGTATCAACCAATCATCTCGGCCTAGAAAATGCCCATCTTCGAACTCCATCAACGCATTGACCTAATAAGCATACACACCAATTTTGAACATTTTAACTCAATTAGAAGGAGAGTTATTGTGTTCCAAAGTCTCGGCAAATCAAAATGCTTATCGCTCTGCTTACCCTGAGCAGAAAATGCTCATTATCGATCTTAGTCAAGGCATTACTGTAATGAAACTATACACTAAGTTTCATCACTCTAACATAATTAGAACTAAAGTTATCGTGTCCCAAAGCATCACCCAATCAAATCACTTATCTCTGCTTACCCTACGCAGAAAATGCTCATCTTCGAACTCCATCAAGGCATTGACCTAATAAGCATATACACCAAGTTTGAACATTTTAACTCAATTAGAAGGAGAGTTATTGTGTTTCAAAGTCTCTACAAATCAAATTGCGTATCGCTCTGCTTACCCTGAGGAGAAAAATGCTCATTATCGAACTTAGTCAGGGTATTACTGTAATGAAACTATACACCAAGTTTCATCACTCTCACTTAATTAGTCTCGGTCACCCAGAACCCCCTAGTCTTCAACGCACGGTTCTCAATTTTAGACGAAAATTTTCTGGATAATATACCACATAAAAAAACAAGCATTTGGTTACGCATGGGCAATGGAACCTTTTGGCTAGTCTCGGTATGTGATAGATCTTATGAAGCCGGGCCGATTTTGCTAGATTCTATAAAGCGTGGTTGAAATATATCCCACAATTCACTTGTTACATCTATTATAAGAAACAAAATAGAGACGAGGAATGAGCATGGATCGCGATGAAGAATTAAAAAGATTGTGAGAAGCCATACGTCTGATTCATGACGAGAGAAAATTACCATTTCAATTGAAACCTTTACAAACAAAATTTTAAAAGAGTGTCATCGTTGAGCTTTTTTGATAGATTCAGTACGTGGTAACTTAAAAGACTGGATACTCCAGACAATGACCTATTTTCCGTCAAATTTTGAGGACCCATCCAGACTAATATTCGTAGAATATTTGTATGGATGATAGAGACTATCACTTAATTAGAACTAAAGTTATCGTGTCCCAAAGCATTAACAAATCAAATTGCTTATCTCTGCTTACCCGAAGCGGAAAATGCTCATCTTCGAACTCCATCAAGGCATTGACCTAATAAACACATACACCAAGTTTGAACATTCTAGCTCAGTTAGGAAGAGGTATGGTGTTCCAAAAAGTGTGACGGACAGAAAGACGGACGGACGAATCCATTTTAATAGTCCCCCAACTTTCTTCGAAAGGCGGGGGAAAAATTAGAAAATCTTACATGCACAGTGAACGGTAGGTGGGGGGAAGATATCAATGTTGGAAATGATACCTCTGGTGAAAAATCTCTGGTAGAATATGAGATATGCTGTAAATAACTTTTATCTGATACGTATAGCTATTGGTAGGTATGGTGAAGATAATATTAAAGTTGCAATTTCATATTTTTAAGTTATATTTTTGAAATGTATTAAAATAAAGCCCTTAAATAGATTGTATCTATAAACAGTCCTACCTTGTTAAAAGAATAACCATATTAATTCTATAATTCACTATTGCCAGTTTAGAAATTGGCAAAAATATCATTTCCAACTTGTTAAAGAATAACCCTATTATTTCTATAATTCACTATTGCCAGTTGAGAAATTGGCAAAAATATCATTTCCAACTTCAAATGTTTGAAGATAGCCATACCATGTGGTGAATGGAGGCAATTGTGTTATTATTTCCCAGGTCCCTGATTTTTGTGCCTGTGAAATAATGCCCATGATCGTATAATAGTGAGTTGACATCCTTTTGAGCAAAAAAAAAAAAAATTATGTTTTGACTTTCTTAAAAAAAAATATAAAATTTGTGTTGGAAATTATACCTTTGATGACAAATTTCTGGTAGACCTTTTTTTAAAAATAATATTGAGAAATTGTACATAGGGGATTTTGAGAACACATCATCGGATTTACATTTGTGGAACCGAGAAATATGACAATTTTTTTCAAAGGATTCATATGATTTTAATAGTTTGTTATTCTCAACATGCAATAACTCTGGAAGGAAGACAACCCCAGATTAAACCTGCGAATTGTAATAACCGTCAAGTGTTCTTAAACATTGTCAATCTAAGCACAAGTCCCAAGCAAGGTATACCAGTCTATTTCTGCTCAAAACAAGTTATCGGATCATAGAGTCAAGAGATATTCGACATTTAGGACATTTTGAAACCCAAGAGACAATTAAAAGATGATCCCTGACTGGCACCGATAGAACATGTATGGGATGAGATTGGACGCCGTCTGTATCAGAGACCACAGATGCACACCATTGCTGCTTTAGAAGCTGCTCTTGTCCAACATTCGAACAATTTGCCCCAGGCGTTCTTTCAAACTTTGGTTAATTCCATGCGACGTCGCTGCACAGAGTGCGTAAGAGCCTGTGGAGGACACACGCGCTACTGTCATCTGTGTCGTACTTTTGGTTTTGACCCGTCCGACTTTGTACCGTTGATTACAAATTAAACATCCATAAGTGTACAAATTATGTGTTGTTATTGATGTGTTCCCATTTGAGTATTGTTCAAAATAAGAAGCAAAATAAATAAGATATGTTAGGATCATTATGTTATACGAAAAACTAAACCAAGTTATGCGTTTACCATGGCGTTCAGTATACGAGGGCGAGGAAATATTCAAGTTTTTAGGGCAGAGGGGATGGACGAAAACCGGCCGTAGCACACGTGGAAGGTGCTCTGATTCGTGAAGTAGGTAATGTAATTGTCAAATAACAAATATAGACGAATAGAAAAGTATTTAATTTTACCATTGATAATACCCTAAATAGTATGATTTTACTTAGTCCTATAATCAGTACCTTTTTGCATTTTATTATTTTACTTGCCAGACCTATCTCACAGCATTTTCCCAAGATTTCTAAAGATACAATAGGCCCCAAATGATATATAGGCCTATCGTAAATATTTTAAAAAATGATCAGCTCTCTCAATAAAGTCCCGATAAAGCAGCTAAATCGTCCGGGCAGTCAACAAGTATTAAGTAATTATCAGAAAGTCATTAGAATTTGTTTGGTTTTTAATAAAGTTTTGCCCCGTGCGTTTGGTATACTAAACGTTATACGAAACATTTAATATTATGGATTTAGCTACTTCAATTATCGATTTTCAAGAAATTCAAACTCAATCATCATTAACGGGGATATAGTCAAAGTGTTATTATTATCGATTTTCAAGAAATTCAAACTCAATCATCATTAATGTCTAACGGGGATATAGTCAAAGGGTTATTTAATTCGGAATAAAATTGTGGCCTCCATAGGGTCCACAAGGTAAAAAACCCCTTGATATTACGTTCAATCGGGGGGTTATAATTCAGGATGTTATGGTCCTTGTGCCCGAATATCGAAAGGAACCGATTTAAAACTTACATTTCTAGTTTCATCAAAGTCTGAATAAAATTGTGACCTCTACAGGGTCCACAACCTTCATATACAATATTTTTACTCCATTCGCGTAAAAGTGGCGGACATTTTGTTCAACATTTTTGGTCCAGTGTTCATGAAATTCGAACCTATCATTCATTACAGTGTAACGGTGATATAATCAAACGTTTTAAATCGGGTAATAATTTTGACTTCCACACGAACCACAAGATATTAAAGGCGATTTTTTCGGACAATCAGGGGACATAATTCAGGAAGTTACAATCCGATATGTGCAAATATCGAAGGAACCAAGATCTTTAGGTTATAAACATGTAGGGGAGACCGGGGCTAAGTAGCCCTTGAGGCACGTGCCACAAAATCAATTTAAAAAAAACTTGTGGTGAAAAACATGCTTTTTGAGTTATCTTTTTTTTGTACACAAGGTTATTCCAGACCCATGACGTTATCACGCCTCCGCCATTTAGCCTAGCGCGCGATTTTATGCAGGAAAATCCTATTTTGCTCTTTGTACGTATATATTTGTAAGCAAATTAGCTCATTAACCTCAGGTGAAAGTAACTGTGTGTGCTGGAATCAGTGTCATTGGTCAAGCGATTCCACCTTTTTTTCGTTTTTCCTAGGGTCAATTTTAAGGAGCATTTTTTAAGAGGGGCATCAACTGGCTCAAGAGGCAGTTCACACAAGTCTGGATGGATGGCTGCGGACAATTTTTTGAAGTTAATGCACCACTTTAAACAGTATACTAACCAATCCTTAGATAAACCTATCTTAATCGTGCTTGACGACCATGATTCTAATTTGTCTATCGATGTTCTGAATTTGGAAAAAAACGCAACGGCAAAATCATGCTTTCGTTCCCCACACTGCTCAAATAGAATGCAGCCTTTGGATGCAGTCGGTATTTGGTGGTCTTAAGAAGAGGACAGCAAATTGGCTTCGCAGCCACCCAGGAGGACAAATGCAAATTTACGATCTAGAAATAGTCTGTAATTCATAGAATGAATCTTTCACCATACAAAATCTTGTGACCGGTTTTGCCAACGCAGGAATATATCCCGTAAAACCTGATATATTTCAGGAAGCAGATTTTGAACCAGCAAGTGTGACAAATCGTAACGATATTAGTTTACCAGCTGAAAGTACAGCAGCTCAGAATCCCCAACTAATGTCTCAGTTCCGGTTGATACTTCCATCAGTGATCTGTCTGATAGTTTTCATGTTGAATCCGTTAACACAAACGTTAATGACAAATCTGTGACTACACAAGCCACTAACTCAGATAATTCAATAGTAATGACATATTCTGAAATACCTGGGGAAATCGTTAACGTATCGGGAGACGGGCACTGTATGCTACACGCCGTCAAACTTTGTATGGAATACTTCAACGTCTACAAGTCAACCAGTGAGCTGTGCAACTTGCTCCATTGTAATGCGCTAAGCATTATGTATATCAGAAGAATCATATATCGAGTGGTTATCTAGCAACAAATCAAACGCCTGGACGCCAAGGGGTTATTCCGCGTGACACCATCTGGATGTACAGATCTGGTGAGGACGTTACCACACATTTTCCTGCAATACTTCCATCACTTCATGCTGATGTCTCTGACGATTTTAATCCTATTGCCCAATGTTCACCCGAATTAATACTGCCACACCCAAAAGCCCCAGCTGGAAAGATATTGACTAATAACAGGAGAAGCAGGAAATTTGTAATACTTACAGATACCGCGGTAAAGAACGCCCTTGAAGAAGAACAACAGAAAAGAAGTAAAGTTGCTATAAAGAAAAAGAAAACATGCAGACAGAAGCTTGAAAGTGACGAAGAACAGGACAGCTTCTGCTTAGTATGTTTAGAGGGGTTTTCCAATAGTAAAGGTGGTGAGATATGGGTGCTACGTGTAAGAATTGGTTTCATGAAAGTTGTACAGCCCTGGTAAATGGTGGCATCTACATATGTCACAACTGTGACTGACGAAGACCCTGTTCATGCTTACTAAATGTTTAAATAAAGCATTGCCATAGTTATCTGCTTCATTTACTGGGAAGTCTAATTGCCCCACAAAAGTGGTCGAATTTACCCCGAACAAGGGGCAAATGTGCCATGTAACCCCATGTGACTTCAAATGATTATTAAATCAGTTTTTGACACTAAATTCATCGATTGTTTATTTTACTAATGGGATAAAGGGGATACTATTACGGAACACACATATTAAATATATAACTCACTTGTTTGTGCCACATGACCAGAGTTTTTTTTTTTTAAAAAGAGGGCGATTTAGCCCCGGTAACCCCTATTTCAAGTTTCATCAAAATCGAATTAAAATTCTGACCTCTAGGGTCCACAACCTTCATATACCACATTATTCTTGTACAAACGTCGGCTATTTTGTCGGTCCGATTTTCACGAAATCCTAACTCAACCTTCATTACACTGTAACAGTGTTATAATCAAACATTGTATTAAATCAGGTAATAATTGTGACCTCCACAAGCTAATAAAGACGATTTTTCGTACAGTCAGGGGTCATAATTCAGGAATTTACAATCCGATATGCGCAAATATGGAATGGAACCACGATCTTTAGGTTATAAACATTTATTTCAAGTTTCATCAAAATCGAATTAAAATTGTGACCTCTATAGGGCCCACAACCTTGATGTAACATATTTTCACACTATTCGCGTACAAACAGTGGCCATTTTGTCTGTCAATTTTGGTCCGATTTTCACGAAATGTGAATTCAACCTACATTACCATGTAACGGTGATATCATCAAACGGTTTTTTTTTTTAAATCGCATAACCATTTGGTCCTACAGAGGGACCACAAGCTATAAATATAAAGGGCGATTTTTCTGACAATCAGGGGCCATAATACAGGAAGTTACGATCAGATGGGTGCGAATATCGAAAACAACCAAGATCTTTGGGTTATAAACAAGCATTGCAAGTTTCATCAAAATCGGTTCAAAAGTTTGACCTCCACACGGTTCCCAGGCTACAAACGTGTTTTTTTGTACAATCAGGGGACATAACCCATGAAGTTACTGTCAGATACATGCCAGTATTTTTTTTCCGTACAATCAGGTGTCATAGCCCATGAAGTTACTGTCCGATACATGCCATTATCGAAAGGAACTGTGCCCTTCGGGTGATAAACCTATATTTTAAGTTTCATTGAAATTGGATAACAATTGTGAACTGTAGTCTGTTCACAAACAATTGTGGACGGACGGACATGGGCGACGACAATATACGTCCACGATATGCAGGCAGAATTCCCAAAGCATTTTATGAAGATTTGTAAACTAAATTTTAAAAAATATAGTTCTTGTGATATAGGCCTATATATTTCTAAAAAAAAAAAAAGGTGATCACAATATGCAGACAGGATATCTCACAACAGTTTGTGAAGATTTGTAACTTAAATTCTTAAAAATAGTAGGCCTTGTGATAGGCCTATATTAGGGGTGTGTGATAATAGTCGATTCCTTTGGGATCGTTTCTAAAAACATATGGAGAGGTATAAAAATTAATAATATAAATGATATTTGATTTTGGGGGCATAATACTAAAATATGCAAATTACTACGAAAAAGGTCACTATAGAACCTAACAGAAGAAACATTTCCAGTTACATGTGACGCCCAAACGCACCAATAGCTACCGCATGGAATGCAGGTGATGCTTGGGATCATCATGGGGGTCCAATCCAAGATTTGCACGACTCTGACTTTGAATGTTACAGTCATTGTGGCATTGAATTCCAGGGTGGAAACATCAGTTTAATTGTTTTAGTGACCAGAAAACAAATTTTGATATGCGTCGACTTACCCAAAATGAAAGGTTACGTGCCCTTGGCATGCTATACATCGGCTCAACACAGGCGGTTATGGCGCGGACGATGAATGTTTCTCAGTTTTTCATAAGCAGGCTATGGTCCAGATACCGTGATACACAATCTGGACAACTCAAGCCCAGGATCGATTTATCCCGTACCTTGGCCTTGAGAAATCCTGTCATCACAGCAAATCAGATCAGCGCTCGTTTTCAAACAGACACTGGTGTGAGAGTGAGTGGCCAGACGATTCGGAATCGACTGCATAGGGGTCACCTTCGCGCCTGAGCACGATCCCTTGTTTTAGAGATCATCACATTCAGGCAAAACGTCGTTGGTGTAGGGATCGTCAACACTGGGATAATCGACGCTGGGGCAATGTGATGAGTCAAGGTTCACTGTTGATTTTTTGGACAGACATAAGAGGGTGTGGCGTCGCCGAAACGAGCGCTTCCAAAACGTTAACGTCATCAGACATGATCGATTTGGGGGTGGTTCTGTTATGGTGTGGGCGGGGGGCATCACTGTTGCTGGAAGAACGGCTTTACATGTTGTTGGAGGGCGTGTTACAGGCCAGTACTACCGGGACAACATCTTGGCAGTCCATGTTGTGCCGTTCGCACGACGTCATGGCCGCCGTTTCATCTTCCAGGATGACAACACAAGATGTCACAGGGCCAGGATCGTTACAGGTTACCTCCAGCAACAGAACATCACCACAATACCTTGGCCAGCACTGAGTCCCGACCTCTCCCCCATCGAGCATGTCTGGGACATGCTTGGACAGAGGTTACGTCAACGTCCTGCCAATTTCCAAGAACTTGCTGCTGCGTTGCAACAGGAATGGGACAATCTGGACCAAAATGACCTTAGACGTCTTATTAGGAGTATGCTACGTCGGATCAATGCTTGTTTGGCAAACAGAGGAGGATTTACCCGTTACTGACTTTGCTGTTTGACCCCGGGTATCGTTTTACCCTTATAATGGTCAGTCTGTGCCTTACTTAGTCTAACGATCATTTGGAATAAATCGATGAATGTAAACTTCATTTCATTTTGTCATTTGTTTCTTCGTCAATTTCAATAGGTGACTTTAATAACACTTAAAAATCAAATATCCCCTACTTTTTTTGAATAGTATAGGTGATCCTTAATGAACCAAATTATCAGTTTTTCTGTCATTTCACCACTAAAAAGTTTAATTACAATCCCTTTGACAAATTCATATGTAGGTTTTCGTGGTCTGTGAATCTCAATATGACATTGAAAATGACCCGCAGCAATCCAATATGGCGGCAATCCAAAATGGCGCCGCAAATATGTATTTTGTGCTTTTCGACGAAACATAGTGTTGTAATATGTCGACTACTATGTTTTTGAGGTTGTAGAATCCGCATTTGTGGTTATTTCAAACACAGAAGGAACTCCTTACAACATATTTATCATGTGGTAAAATAATCATCAATTCGAATGCGGTTACATAGTGTCATTAATATGACCCATAAACAGATGCTGGCAACTTTTTATGGTCCTTTAATAAACAGAAAATGTCAGTTTCTTCAGGTACTGATAAGGCTGCACATCTAGCATATCTTACTTCGATATAATCAAATGATTATTTCGCATTTTGTAAAGGTATACGATTGCTATTCCCTTGCCACAAAAGCTTCTGTTTCTCGCCCCAGGCTTTCTTTCATTACAGCAGGAATTTCATACTTAGCGATAATATTAATACTATATCCTCAGAATGTACCAGAAGATTGTTAATCGACGAAGTCCTTAGATTTGGCTTTCACATGTACAATGGATGCACATTATAAATATTTAGCGCCTCGTTGCAATATCTTACTCGCTGCTAAAAGACCCATCCAAATATTTCGTCCTTCTTGCGTTGAAAACCGACAGTTAGTTTAGGTAGTAGCATAGCGAGGCGTCCGAGTACCTTCATCACCCCTGAGCATGTACCTTCATGTATAGCATGACTGTACTTGGTTTGATAGAAACATTCTTGAGAAATAAAGCTAAATGCGGCTCTTTGAATTATGAGCTCAAGCAAAGAGGCACTAAAAATTGAGCATCCACTGTGCAAGTGAAAACCAATTCCCAGGACTTCATCAAACCCCAATCTTCTGGTACCTTCCGAAGATATAGTAATATCGCTACGTATGAAATTCCTGCCGTAATGAAAACATGGAAGAGAAACAAAAGTTTTTGCAGCAACAAGTGAAAGCCACATCATAGGACTTAATTAAATCACAATCTTCTGGTGCATTCTGAGGGTATAGTATTATCGCTAAATATGAAATTCCTGCTGTAATGAAAGCCCACGACGAGAAACACAAGCTTTTGTAGCAAGGAAATAGCAATCTTATTTCTTGACAAAAGGGAAAAAATTAATTGATTATATCGAAGTAAGATAATGCTAGAGGAGCAGCCTTGTTAGTACCTACACAGTGACATTTTCTGTTTATTAAAGGACCATAAAATATTGCCAGCACCAGTTTATGGGGCCAATTGGAAGATTTACCTAAGCAATCTCAGCTGTAAAGCAGATGTAATTATGAGAGATTTGAACTCTGTCTGAGATAGCTTCACTTTACCAAAATGACACTATGTAACCGTATTCGAATTGATGAATATTTCACCACATGATAATTATGTTGTAAGGGGTTCCTTCTGTGTTTGAAATAACCACAGATTCGGATTCTACAACCTCAAAAACATAGTCGACATATTACAACACTATGTTTCGTCGAAAAGCAAAAAATACATATTTGCGGCGCCATTTTGGTCGCCATATTGAATTGCCGCCATATTGGATTGCTGCGGGTCATTTTGAATGTCATATTGAGACTCACAGACCATGAAAAGCTACATATGAATCTGTCAAAGGCATTCTAAACACACTTTTTAGAGGTGAAACTGATATTTTGGCTAATTTGAGGTACCCCATTTTCAGGGGGGTTGGAGGTCAATTTTTTTCCGTATTGTGGATTTTGATACTCCTCCACATATTTTAAGCACCGTACGGCTTGCCTGCCAGAATATTTGTTAAATAACACCCCCCCCCACCTATATATTTTTAAAGGAAAAGGTAGGCATATACGGTTCTAATTGTGACAGAATTCTAACACAAGTTAGGTATACATAGCAACATCCACTTACCATGGCAGTAATTACATGATGACACTATTATATTGGGAAATGAATACCTCTCACATGATTCCTTTCTCGGTATAATAGTCCTATCATGTAATTATCTAACAGACATTTATATATTTCTATGCCCAAACTGTTTTTATGACGTCCGAGTGTCCCGGTTTACCAGTCACAATGAGCTAAGATTGGTACTGGACTTGTGCTTATGTGAGAATGATATTGAGATTTTTCTAGAGACACAGTATTTTATAAAGATTTGAACGTAAGAAAAAGTGAAGCATGACTTCGTGCTTAAGCGAATTTTTTAGGAACCGGGCCTAGCTTCTTGCACGATTTACAATACTTCAACATGTTGCTGATAAAATTATGTAGAAAGCCACTACAGCGTTAAGTCGATTACACAGCGTTATGAGAACAACGACATTTAATATGGCAACAGTCACCTACCATATTATTCATATTGTATTTCTACGTTTGCTTATTTATAACTCTATGACGTTTGCATATGATAAAAGTTTAGTTACTCGAGACTAGACCTGATTACAAAGAATTTGTTTCTAAGTGAAAGTACTTCTATCAAGCGTTAGAAATGGGGAAAAGGGCTGTAAATTCTTCGGCGCATGCCATCATTAGATGTTTTATGGTATTAGTTAACCTATTATCTTTGGTAAGTGTATTAAATTAAATATCTATATTTGCTACGACATAGTATCTTATTACATGCTTTATTACACTATTTGCATAAAGGAAAGCGGATAGTCCTAAACGGATTGTCATGAGATTCGAAGTCACTTGATATCATGGCTTAACGGTGGTATATTTAAACTGTTTTTAAACTCAAGAGGGACCACAATTAATTAAAACCACAAGCCTACAATTGGGGACCATAAACAAGAAAGTCACGACCCTATATGGAGGCAGACCACCATTAATTATTTCCTTGTCGACTTCAATGTTAATTCTGGCATATTTGCCCACCTCCAACTTTTCCCCAGATTTTCGTTGAGATGAATGCTTTTCACCACAGACAGAAGAACAGATGATCATGTCTCAGCTTAGAACTTGGCATATGTATTCCTTATAGCTTATTGGTTCTGGTGATAGTCTCGGTCACCCAGAACCCCCTAGTCTTCAACGCACGGAGGGTCTGGGTCCGTTGTTAATTTTTGACGAAAAGTACTGGATAATCTACCACATAAAAAAACCAAACTCACGGTTACGCATGGGCAATGGAACCTTTTGGCTAAAGTCTTGGTAAGTGCTAGATATTATGAAGCTGGGTCGATTTTGCTACATTCTATAAAGCGAGTATAAAATATATCCCACAATTCACTGGGCACATCTATTATTAGAAACAAAATAGAGACGAGGAATAAGCATGAATCGCGATGAAGAATAAAGAAGATTGTGAGAAGCCATACGTCTGATTCATGACAAGAGAAAATTACCATTTCAATTAAAAAATTTACAAACAAAATTTTAGAGAGTGTCATTGTTGCGAGTTGTTTTGATAGATTCAGTACGTGGTAACTTAAAAGACTGGATAATCCAGACTAATATTCGTAGAATATTTGTTTGAATGATAGAGACTATTCTGGTGAATGTCCCAACCGCTAAGGGCGTGTCTCTGTAGGCCACAATTATGAATGGAATATCTTGGAACTTGGTATATTTATTCCTTCTACCCGAGGAAGGCAACTATTGATGTTGGTGCATGCCGTCACCCCATTCCTGTTCGGCGGTTTCACACACACTTTTTGTTGGTATTTTGTCTGTAAATGATATGTAGGTTGTAATTATAAACAAATTTGGATTCGATTCAATATGATCCAGCAAAGGGTTGTACCTATTTGGTCCATATCCAACCTCCAGGGGGCAGAGCATTCCCAATTTTTGTCTACAGACTGGAATTCTAAACACATCATCTTTGAACTTGGCATATTTATTCCTTATACATCATCTTTGAACTTGGCATATTTATTCCTTATACTAGCTGTAAGGATAGCAACTATTTATTTGGTGCATTCCTCGACCCACAGGGGTGTCTACCACATCCACCCCTTTGTTAGTTTTTATCTGTACTCTACTGGTTGCAATGAATAACAGATTTGTTCAAATTCAGCCTATCAATCATTTCAATAACAGTGTGGTACCAATTAATATTGTTCCATATCCAACGCCGTTGGACAGACGCCCCCACCTATTGTCTGTATTGATCATCTATACAGACTGCAATTCTGAATGGATCATCTTAGAACTTTGCATATTTGTTCACTATACCGTAAAGACGGCAACTCGACCCCCTACAGCGATGTCACACAAATCCTACAGCGATTTCATATTTCATTTTTTAAAAAAAAAGTATCATATCAATCAAAGCAGGAACGTGGACGTATATTGCAGCGTTAACGATGCCCTCGTTTTAAAATCAGATAAAACTTGTGATCTCTAGAGGGACCACAAACTAAACACTGATTTTTCATGCAATCAAGGGGAAGAGTCCACAAGTTGCAATCCGATATGCGTTAATATCGAAAGAACTGAGATCATTGGTTTATACACATTCACTTCAAGCTTATTTAAAATCGAACAAAGGGATTGCAAAGAATAGAGTCATTTGCCCTTTAATTTTTCTCTTATTTATTTCAATATTTCAGATTGTTGGTATTACAATGTTTGGATATGGTCTTTATGTAAGATTCTTTTTAAGACCTTTTCTGAACAATTACTTTACAGATACAGTTAAAGACATATTTAAAGAGATTAATCAGAATTCCACAGTACCAGACAATCTCAAAATATATGACTTTACTTGTAATGTTGCTCTGTCATTGATATTTGTCGGACTGGTGTTGGTCATTCTGTCTATAATTGCATGTGTCGGTGCCTTTAAATCATTGCCACTTCTAGTGCTGGTAAGTATACTCCTGTCGAAATGAAATTCATATTGTTATTAAACAGGCATTATGCAAGCTAGATCTGCCTTGGGCTTTAAATGTTCTTAAACTATTGTATTTAGAAGAATAAAACTGCTTAATATTATTATGTTAAAAGCCCTTCAAATCCCCTACTTTAGGGCCGAGCAACTAGCTCAATATACGTAATACGTTTTCGAACAATTTAAATCACCAGTCTTCATTTGGAAATGGAAACTGGTGTCCCAGGTTCTATAATGCGGTATCTGGATAACACCAGACTTTTATTTTATAAAAAAAAAACGTGTAGGTGAAATTTCCCATTTGTTATCAAGTACAGCACGTGGGTCAGATTTTAAGGAGATTTGTACCCGATCCGCAGTTCAACGATAGTTCATTATTATTTATGGATAATTTTCATCGTAACAAAGGTTACATGGACAAACGAGACTACGGTGTTATTCGAATGAGAATATCTCGGCTTAGAGTGAAATAAATTTTCAGCATATTACATTAACTTTTTTTTTTTAAATTTTTAATCTTAAACTTGTGCATTTATTAGACTCAACCAACCCATTTTGTTATATTATTTAATATCAAGATATTAATGAAATGGTAAGAGAGCATAGATTGTTTATTGATTTTATATTTTTAGTTTAGTTTCTTGATATTGGCTATGATAATAGCAGAAATAGCAGTCGTTAGTTTAGTAATACCAGTAACATCGCCAGTAAGTTTTGGACTTCATAAATCACAATCATTATTTATTGACTGTATTGCAAAATATGAAGTCAACGTTCAGGGTGGCATAACGATATTTTCATACATATAATTGGGTTTAACGTTAACTCAACAGAAGCTGCAGGTCATTTCGGGACTAACATATGGTATACATGTATTTCTATTTCCATAAATCGCTGGTGTTAACGGGGTCGTTTGCATTGGGGGAAAGCCACTCAAGGTTTAAGTCACCGGCAACATCAAAAATATTTGTGTATACAACTAGTTCCTGTTTTTCGAATACCATTATTTTATGGTTTAACGAGTCTACATAGCTTACTAAATTTTGAATGAAAAGCTAAAACGACCGGTTTATTTCTTCTCCACGAAAGGGGATAATGACTTTGTACGTTAATGCCAGAAGAATTTAAAATTCACGTTTCCTCATGATTATGTGTGTTTCTGACGGATTGTGTATTTTACACTTGTATTTTTACAAAGAAAGCTTTGTGAAATAAGAATTCACTGGTTACCTTACAGTTTACAAGGTCTTTTAGCTTAGACTACCAAGTAAAAGAGAATTGAATAATGGGCGTTCAATTGGCATCAGCCTTGAACTAATGGTTTTAATTCTTGTCTAGATTCATGATGACAGTAAAAATGATTTGTTAAACAACTTAAAAAGTTATGATGTGAATGGTTCTGATGATTTCTCTGCCACAATGAATATACTAATGCTAGGGGTAAGTAGCATAAAAATTAATGACCGAATCGATTGTTTCTTAAATCTAACCAAGATTACAATGCGTTTCGTTTCCTCTCTCTGACATTAAGGAAATAGGTAACAGTAATAAGTAACTTATAGGCCTAAAACAGTAAAGTAAAGTCTGTGTAAACAATCCCCGGGGATAGGCTAGACCCACGTTTCTCACCGTTCACCCCTAAATAAATTCTCAACCCACCCATTTACCCCCAGAGTTTTGAGGAGGCTACTGACCGCGGAGCCGTTGCCGGCAAAGCCGGTCACCGCGAGCGCCGTAGGCGCGAAGCCCAGAAACCTCACCACAGATGAAACGCTGAGGCTTCTCAACGCCATCCGCGCCTGTTATCGACTTGAACCCGAATGATAATACTCTTCTGGTATTTACGCTTCTTTGGGGGCATGATTTTGAATTAAAATCACATGGAATCAAGAGCACGTATAAAAAATTCAAAATAAAACTAAATTGGGGACTCGCCTTGACACCTGCGCCGTTCCCCACTCACACAGTCAAGTAAACTAGCTATCACCATGTCATCCACTGATGAGTGGATCGTGAGATCGAGGCCTGGATCGAGCACGATCATCAATTCAAATTGAAATTGAGAAAAAGTTGACAACTGCAATGAAATCTTGATAAGCAAATTCACCTCTCATAGGACTGCTGGAGCAACTGCACAATGACCATTTTTGAAGTTACTGGGAGTGTGGTCATGCACCCCCTGAACGCGAGCCATTCCCCCCTTGGGGGTGAATTCACCCCAAGTTGAGAAACGCGGGGCTAGACGAATTTAATAAAATCGCTTTTATTGCACATTATTTTATAATTAAACGTTCCTCGAGAATATAAAATTACAAGAGGGCTCCATTACACAACTTTTTTCACAAAAAATTAAAATCATAAGTACTCTAACGTAATAAAATTTAAAAAAAGAAAATAAAAAAAACCAATACCCTCTCCGTTAATAACTTGCAGTCACACACCATGATTGACTCATTGCCATTGGGAACCATATCTGTGTTCCATAACTTTATTGGTAGTCCTGTTTGTAAAGAGTCTGTAAAGAATGAAATGATTGTGCCAACAGGTTTGAGGCTATATCATTAATATATGCCAAGAACTATATAGACGCCCTAAACCAGACCCTTGGGAAACACCATCAAAAACGTCACAAAGTGAGGAAGAAGGATTTTAAATCACTTTGCGCTATTTCTGTCATTCAACGTTAGTGTCGAACCAGTTTAGAAATTCCCCTTAATTCCACAATTTCTTAATTTACACAGTAACCATTCATGCAAGAAGTCACAGAAAACAAAACAAACTTATTTGTTCCCCAGCGTATTCATTACTGAAATCTAAAGTTCTAGTGACTATGATTATTGTTGAATGTTTGGGCAGAAATCCATTTGATTCGATTAAACCATTTGAGTCGTTGCAGTGCATTGGATGTCCCCATAAAAAGTCATGCAGTTCAGCAAGATGCAAATTGCCAATATATCATTCACGGGAATGCTCTGTTTTGTTAAATCACAGAAATATAGGCCTGTGAATTTGCTATATTGTCCGAATCACAGAAATATTACAACCGATATTTATCTATTTTGTATTAGATTATGTCTTTCATTATTAATTTCAGTTGGACTGCTGTGGAATTAATGGACAAGACGATTTTGATAATTTAACTATGATTTATAAAGGGGTTAATGTGAAGATACCACCGGCATGTTGTAAGATCGCACCTGGGGAGAAAACCTTACTTAACTGTGAAAACAATGCAACTAATTCTAATTCTCAGACGGAAGTTAGTACAACTATTAAATTATTAACTATAAATATTAAATCTGGCTAATTTGCATCGGACATTCATTTAATAAGGATATATCATTCTTAAAAGACATGACAGAAAGGGCTTAAGTCCTAAAAGGTATGAATATAATACTCTGCGGTATCCGAAAATAGTCGAGTTAGAAATTAAAATGTCGATGAACTACTAGTTTAATGTCTGTTCTCTAGCGGAGCTAAATGTAGAGAGACAGCATACGTTTTGTATGCCACGATGCCATCATATAGAATATGTCTCTTCCTTATTAATACACCTACTATAGATTTGTTTAATTTTTCCTTTTAAAATCAAACATTTTCTAAGTGATTATATTATATGGCTATTAGTATTAAAATTATTAGTAGGGGCTGTCTTGCCGAATACTTCCACGTAAATCAATGAATTCATATTCTTTGAAAGGCTATCAACTGGATTGCAATGTAACCAACGTTTCTTTGGACTACAGTTGAATTTAATATTCCATAGCTGATGAAGCGTTACATTTTAGTCTAACAATTTAAATTCACAGGGATGCTACGACGCCTTCCACGGAGTCCTAATGTCATCGGTTAATTGGCTTATTGGATATATAGTTCTATTTATGTTGACACAGGTAGGCAATTTGATATAGTTGAAGGAAAATGAGCCCGTATACTACAAATTTAGGGGGACTACAGAAACGTTTTGAGGGGCTGAGGATGTGGCCGGCTAAGAATACTCCTAAGAAATCATTATTGTTGGCGAAATATGGGGGGGGGGGCTAAGCCCCTTCATAGACGCTCGGTAGCCACGACTGACCCGTTTGGCCGAGAAATATCAACGTGATTTTTCAACATGGTTTCACCTTGTCAGAAGTGGGATTTTCCGATGTTTCACCTTGTCAGTGTTGCAACAAGTGGGATCTGACTAAGACAGCTGTGTAGTACACGTAAAATAACCCTTGGAAGTTTAAATTCGATTTAAAAGGAAAGAGGATAAGCTATTTTGCTTCGAACTGGCGTAATGAAGACGGGCATACGCCATAGTGTGTCCTACGAGGGAAATTTTGCCCGGACAGCGGCATCACGATCTAGCCACCGTGATCCCTCGATATAAGAGGGGACCGTATCTCCGCTATCAGGGCAACATTTCACTCATTGCACACTTCAAGACATTTCCCCGGTCTTTATTATCCCAGTAGGTGCAGAACAGTAAGACGTTAAATCCCACTAAGCAATATCAATTTCTATTTTTCTTATCATTAAGACGGAACACTAGCGGGGGTATAGAGAATCTCCTACGAGTGTTTTTTGACTAGTTGGAGATTTTATTTATCACCCAATCCTTTCTTACATGCACAAATAAATAAATATAATTATTTGGTATAGATTTCACTTTTAAGAATCTAATTACAGTACAGCGTAGTGATACATCAGTTTTTTAACAGCAGTTTAGCTATTGCAAAGTCCTATATATTGACCCAGTATTTCCTTCATGGTCAATTAAGTAAAAACACTTTCTTTTTAACTAAAAAAGTAACTTTTTATTTAAAATAAGTGGTTTCTTTAAAATAAAAGAAAGTAGTTCCTTTTTGATTGACCAATCAAATTCATGTAAGGAGATATCGCGGTAGATTATGTAATTTATCAGACAAGCGATATCTACTGTCAAATGTGTTATTGGGTGATAAATTTAAATAATATGCTACGATCATTATTATGAAACCAGTGTTATCTATTTTAGGGTCTGCAATTTTGTGCTTCTTACCACGTGGTTATAAATTATGAAAGAATTGGAAGTCTTCGCATTTAGTGAAAGGTGGGTCTTTCTCTTAACAATTAGTGAAGTTGTAAAAATATTTATTAAAATTCTGACTTATTTCATGACTTATTCATAACAGCTGACGACACGACAATAACACTGGATGACCAGTTATATTGATTATTACACAGAACATAAACAGGAGTGCATATTTCCTCTATTTCAGACTCTTGAGAAAATGGCTGACCGTCCGACATTTAATGGTTTTAAACATTTTGTACAAAAATTGAGAATTATGAAGAATTGGAGGGATTTTTTTTTCCCGAAAATGTTTCAATGTTATTTGGAAGGCGCTATTATATTACACCTGTCCGACCTCTCTCTAATAAAACGCAATTATCTCGTGACTGGGTATTTGTTAAAACTGATCAATTTCGAACATTAAAATCACTTGCAAATATCCAAGTCACATACAAATTAAGAATGTATAACTGGTATGCACCAGAAGCCAATGGAAGACCAAACGTGTCAAAATTGAACATTTATTTTTAACTTAATTATTAACCTTTCACAGCATTATTTTTGACGCTTGAATAAGTATTTTTTGTATTTGTCGATACCTATTGCCCATTTACTATACACACCGAATCCCACCCTATTTTCCACTAATTAGTCTCAGAGTCTGTTTAACGTTTAAATCACCCACCCTTCCCACTATGGCTAACCATTTGATACCCCCCCCCTCCCAACACCCCCAAAAAACCCAGTTAGTGAGTTGCCAGTTAGTGAAAGCTTGGCGTTTTTGCACAGTGCTTGCCTCATGAGTGTTTTTCGCACGGGTACCATAGGCATTGAGGGTTGATAATCGAGAGTTACCGTTTGTCAATCAAACGATCGACAATTCTCGGAGGACAGTTATGCCTATTTCTAACAGTTTAGAATAAAATAAGTTGACTAAAATTTTCATTTTATAACATCTATGTCCCAACTGTTATACTAAGAATGCCAACTCTTTTTTTTTAAAAATCTTAACTAATGTTTCTTTAAGTATATATGTTTATTTTATGTATATTTTTATGATGTGAAATAGTTTACTACACTTAATAACATAAGACTTTACATTCAATTATTGATTAATGTATCCTCCTTCATGCATATTATTCTAATGTCAAACAGCTTATACTTACACTTGTTCGCATAATATTGCTAATATTATATATTCAATTATTCATTTGTAATCGATGTTTCAATTGTGTTTTCAATATGTTAACTTATATTCTGATATTCATTCGTTAATAAACCAGTTCGACGTCAAATACTGATTACTTATGTTTCTTATAGATTAAAGCTCATTGAATAATAAATGTTGTGAGAGCGCTGTGATTCGATATATCAGCGCTCACCCCCAGCATAAGAAATCCTAATATACGTCATGGTACTAACACATGTAAAAGTGGATAATTACACAAGTAAGCTCTCTTGTAGTTTATTCAGTCCTTGAATCTGTGAAATTTTGTTTCCGGAGCTTGTCTGGTAACGTAAAATTCTATCGGCTGCGCTTTTTATTACGTTACTGTCAGGTCCTAATGAAATAAGACTTTCCCCCATTTTGGAATATTACTCTCTTTTTTTTTCACCGTGATTTTGCTTTGGACGCCAAAGGAATCATTTCTTGCTACATCAGACACAAATTTATAAAAATCCAACACTATTTTCATGTCGATTTGTGCAATACAAAAACATAACCAACTTTCATTTGAATTGGGCTGCCATTTTCCAACTAACGGTCAGCTACTATTCCAAATTTAGGAATGGAATTTTACCGTAAACGAAAATTCGTTCACACTACAACGTCCAGTTGTCAAGTGATTGCGAAGCAGATACGGACCACGTGCATAATCCGGGCTATATTCTATTAGGCTATAAATAGCCAACGCACGTGGAATTTTGAGCACATCTGCCAACTGTTAAAGCCGTAAAAATCTATTGTTAACGATTCTGAATAACAATGATATTGAGCTTTTTGGTTGTAGCGGCAGCTTTTGAAAATTGAGTTTGTTTTGTGTTGTAAATTGTTTTATTATTAACTATATGGTTGGGAGCGGCATCTTTTGGTCTAGTAAAATTAACATTCCCGAAGCTTCCTCGTAAGGCAAGAATAGAATACTACATGTAGTAGCTTTGTCCTTTTTCATGAACATGCTTCTCAAAACAATTTTTGAGTTGCCTAACGAAGGAGTTACGAAACTAGATTTTTTGAAATAGCTCTCTGTAATGTTTCATAGATAATCGCCTCGATTATCCAGGCCCGTTAATCAGTCGGAGAACGGTCGATAGGCTTGTTAAGAGGGTCTAATTCTAATCCAAAGGCACGTAACCTATTTCGCCCTGATGTACTGACTGCTTGTGGTTACGGTCTCATTGATGTTTAAATAGTTATAACCTGCTAAATACAACACGGTCGTTTTTTTAATGACTACAAATGTGAGGTGGTAAGTTAAGACTTGTTATATAGATAAATATTGTGGTAAAATTGTCGAAATACTTATTTATAGTGGGACACCCTACCACTGGCGAAAATCATCAGGCCCGTAACCAAGGGACATAAAAATACCTACTTCTATCAAATCTTACACACACTCACACATTTACTTTCTAGAATCGTATGCTCTGAATCTTCACATAATTGACAATAATGGTTATTTGTTTTACCAATATTATCAAACTTCCAATATGACCAAATAAATCTGTGGGCAATTCTATAATCATTATTTATCGATGATTCTGAATACAACATTTTGTCATCCTCTAAAATCTAGTAAATGTCAACAATCGGCCTGTTACATCCACTGCTTCATATTGACAAATTATAGTAAATTTTTGATCAAAGCGAACGTTTAAAGCTGAACGACGGTTACAAAAATACCAAAATAATTAAATATAAAAAGTTAACGCCTCCAGTCGCCATACTTGTTTCCAATATGTGAAATAAATATGGCTGACACGGAGGCTTAGTCGAGCTCACTTCCAGTTTGTTGCTTATCAGCCAGTTGTACACATCCGGTTTCGTTCTCTACACACTCTTCACTAGTGATTGCTCTATTTTCCCAACAGCATACCAAATTATTGAAGATTGCAAAATGTCTGATCAGGTAAGCCTGGGTCTACTACAATATAGCCCAAGCTTTACTCTAAACCAAAAGATACAAAAAGATGGCTTACCCCGACGTGAAATTTTCAAGCAAAACAAATCGGATGTGTACAACTGGCTGATAGGCAACAAACTGGAAGTGAGATCAACTAACCTTTCCTTATTTCCGAATCTTAGTACGCTACAGTTATTTCTAATACAGTTATTTCAACGTAGAGTTAGTTCGTTTGAATTCCCCCTTCCCAAATGTCCTGTAACTAACTGTAAATTCCATTTCTCTGTGACAACGGAGTGTGGTAGTGACCACTGATTCGAGAAATATAACATATCCAACTTGCCTTTGTTTTACTGTTGTATTTCAAGATAACTTGAATAATATTGTGAATTATTTACTTTTGTTAGTACAATATCAAATTAATTTGAGGAAGGAGATATCTTAAATTAATCAACATAGTTCCTAAATCTCTTTTGTGCCTGCATTATTTATAGTCATCTTCTATCCAGCTTCTTGTATGGTGTTCTATATTTCAACTAGAATGCTGACAAACATATGTAGAAAGACACCACGGCCGTAAGTTGATAATACAGTGTTATCATAAACAATCAAGCGTTAACATTTTTAGTTTATTTTTTCGTGTCGTCGACTTAATAATGCTGTCGTGAGAGTTTACATGGCCACAATCAGCTACCATACTATTGATAAGGATCAAGCTCACCACTGTTTGGTGTAGAATTGAATAATAAAAGATAGGCTGGCACTGCCAGGCAGGATACGCCCACATTTTCGAGAGATGGATAGAGAACAAGCAATACCGAAAGTGATTTTTCCTACATCATTAAGTCCTGTATTTCATACTGTATTGGGAGCAGCCATTTTGTTGGTCAGTTCCAATCTGATATTCATGAAATTCGAAGCCGACAATGATTATGGTGTGACGGTACACAACCTAGAAATGTGACTTTTCGGCAAAATCGGATACGAATTGTGACCTGTAGAGAGTCCACAACCATGATATACCATATCTTTACACTATTCGCGTACAAACGGCGACCATTTCGTCCGGCAATTTTGGTACGATTTTCACGAAATTCGAAAAATTCAGGAAGTTACGATCCGATATGCGCAAATACCGAAAGGAACCAACATCTTTGGGTTATAACCATGCATTTCAAGTTTCATCAAAATCAAATTAAAATTGTGACCTATACAGGGTCCACAACCATCATATACCATTTTTAAACAATATTCGCGTACAAACGGCGGCCATTTTGTCTGTCAATTTTGGTCCGATTTTCCCGAAATTTGAACTCAAACCTTCCTTAAGGTGAAACGGTCTTATAATCAAACGTTTTTTTAAATCGGAAAATAAGTGTGACTTCCAGAGGGACCACAATCAGGGGCCATAATTCAGGAAGTTACGATTCGATGGGCGCCAATATCGAAAGGAACCAAGATTTTGGGTTTATAGACATGCATGTCAAGTTTCATCACAATCGGTTCAACATTGTGACCTCTATAGGGTCCACAAGCTAAAAACATGATATCTCGTACAATCAGGGGCCATATTCCACGAAGTTCCGATCCGATACATGCCAATATCGAAAGGAACTGAGGTGTTATGGGGATAAACCTATATTTCAAGTTTCGTCAAAATCGGATAGGAATTGTGATCTGTAGAGAGTCCACAAACAAATTGTGGACGGACGGACAGGGGCGACGACATAATACGTCCACATGAAAATGTGGGCGTATAAAAAGGGTCTGATTTTGAGGCGAAAGAATACAAGAGTTAAGAGGTTGGTTAGGCTGAAATGTAGGGCGGAAAATTGCACGTTTATTTTTCTCTACTTTCAGTTTGTGTATCTCAAATTTTTCATGATGAACCTCATACGTGCTTCTGTGCAAGAGGTTGGCACATATTGCTTCGTTTGTGGTAGAAATCGGTCTGTCGGACGAAAATTTAGATTCGGTATAAGAGACGTGAATTAACATTAACGTCAAAAGGGATACCATTGGTGATCTGTAGCCATAAAATTATAGTTATACGAGATAAGCTCCGATTTCCTAGAATTTGTTTGAACTGAACATAGTTTTACCAAGCATTAGAAATGGGAAAAAGAGCTGTAAATTCTTCGGCTCATGCCATCATCAGATGTTTTCTGGTACTAGTTAACATATTTTCAATGGTAAGTTTATTCAGATTTTAGGCCCCTTGTTGTATAAATGATTGACACATCATTATCGAGTATTTTCATTTTGCTGTTTAAGTCAAACCCATCATGCGTATATATGATCATATACGGTAAGATATCGATATTAAGTGACGCTTGCCGAGGCGTATATATTGGTCATATAACCATAACTCAGTTCTAAAATACGACTTAATGTGATCGGTGTTGAGCTTCAGATATATGAAAGAATCTGGAATGGTTCGTCCATCTTTAATACTGTAAACATTAATAATTAATTGGGGTATAAACAATAAGGGGTTATAATATACCAGCTTATTGTTAGCATTAAATAACTTTATTACACCCTTTGCTGGTCAGTTACGTTTTAGTTGCACCCACACGATTAATGCTCTGAAAGAATAATTATTTTCCATGGAGCTTAAAGTGCCAATCCCGATAACTTTTTGGAGAATAAAACTGCTTAATTTTGTGTTAAAATCCTTTAAAATCCATAACCTAAGGCCCACCTACTAACCCGATATTTGTGATACGCTTGTAAATAAATTAAACCTGATAGTCTTCATCTGGAAATGGAGAACGTTTTATTATACAGTATCTGGATAAAACCAGACTTTTTTCTATAAAAATAATATGTAGGTGAAATTTACCTTTTGTTATCAAGTACAGGGCATGGGTCATTCACTGTATAGACCTCTCAAGAAACGTTAATCGATTATCAGGTCACCCAATGAAAAAATTGACCCGAAATCTTAAAAGGGTTACGTCTCCGGATAAGCAGTGTTGACGTAAACGTCCAAACGACTCAATATTTTGAGCTGAAATTTTGAGACAAGGTCAATACACCATGCCACTATATTTTGGTCTATAAATTTCATAAATACTCGGACTTAAATTTTTGAGACTCGGTTCTTATCGGGATTGTCCCTTTAAATCAATAGATAATTCAAGTGAAAGACTTTCACTTTCAGAGCTATTCAAATATTACCTGAAAAATCAGATAACAGCTTGATAGAAGCAATAAACAGATGCCGAAATAAAATGGTATTTAACGACCTACAATTCGGTAGCAACAGTAAATTCATGATATGTATGGTATTGTTATACTTTAACACATACAATCAAGTTAATATTGACATATATTACGATGACATAATTTATCTGATATATTACTGACTCATATGTACATAATATATACCCCCCCCAATCTTAATAGACGGGTTTATCTCACTTTTACTTATCAAAGTACGTTTTAGGAACACGATCCCTCCCATGAACAACTATATGCACTATATACTATATATAAAGAAATACGCATGAGTAAATAATACTCACTTGCCATAAGTTAAAAGAGCATAATCATATATGACAAAGTCAAAATTACTATCTTTAGATGGATATACCCCCCCATGTATTGTTGTGCATCTATATGTCTTAAATATAATGAAACAAATAATATAGTAAATAAAAACAAGTGGGTATACATCGTACACAAAAACGCAGTACTTAGTACTGCGAAGTATTTTCGTGTGTATTTTCATAGTTTTAAGTGTTGGATACGATTACTAAATGATTGAATTTAAATTCTTTTATCTTCCAATCTCAGTCAATCAAATGCAGTTGAAATGGTCATCCAAATCAAGAAACAAAGGGTGGGGGTCGTTTTGATACGCCCACATTTTCAAGTTAACGTGTAATATCGTCGTCGTCGCCCTGCCCATCCGTTCACAATTTGTTTGTGGACACTCTACAGGTAAAATTTTTATCCGATTTTGACGAAACTTGAAATGCAGATCTACCAAAGATCTCGGTTGCTTTCCAATTTGGAATTATTTAATTATGGCCCTTGATTGTACGACAAATCGCATTTTTAGTTGTGGCCACTCTATAGGTCACAATGTTCATCCGATGAAACTTGAAGTTCAGGTGTAAAACCCAAAGATCTTGGTTCCCTACGGTTTTCGCGCAGATCAGATCGCAACGGCATGGATTGTGGTCCATGATTGTACGAAAAACCACGTTTTTAGATTGTGGTCTTACTAGTGGTCACAATTTTTATCCGATTTGAAAAAATAACACGTTTGAATATATCACCATTACACCATAATGTCGGTTGAAATCGAATTTCGGGAAAATGGCCACTCCATCTACACAAGTGGTGTGAAAGTATGTCATATCAAGCTTGTGGTCCCCCTAGAAATCACAATTTTTATCCAAATTGATAAAGCTTCATGTGTATGTTTAAAAACCAAAGATCTTGGTTCCTTTCGGTATCCGCACATATCAGACCGCAACTTCAATGATTATGGCCCCTGATTGTGCGAAAATTTGTGTTATTTTTAGCTTTTGGATTCTGTTTAAGTCAAAATTGTCATCCGAATTTAAAAACCCTTTAAATGAAATAAAACCAAGTACGAACAATCCAAATCATTTGTCAAAATTAGAGGTCCTATAACGATCGAGGCAAAATAATGTAATCAGCAAATGAGCTGTTCGTTTTAAATATATCACCATTCCACCATAATGAAGGTTGAATTCGAATTTTGGGGAAATCGAAACGAAACTGTCCGACAAAATGGCTGCTCTCTGTCCGCAAATTGTGTGTAAAAGTATGTAATTCAAAGGTTGTGGACCCTCTAATGGTTACAATTGCTACCAGATCTTGATGAAACTTAAACTGTATCTTTATATCCCAAAGATCGCATCTCTTTCGATATTTGCGCATTTCAGACCATAACTTTCTAGAATATGGCCCCTGCTTGTACGAAAATCCGCTTCTGTGTTTAGCGTCCGTGGACCATAATCTAGGAGGTATTTAAAGGAACCAAGATCTCTGGAATATCAATCAGAATATATTTTTAAAATCAAAACTGAATATAGGACTCTTGATACACATTCACATTACACGTGCCTTCAGACCCATTTAAGGTCCCAAAGAATAAAGAAATATGTCACATGATTCTTATCGTCTTTATTTTAATATTTCAGATTGTTGGTCTTACAGTGTTAGGATTTGGTCTATATATAAGATTCCCTTTAAGACCTTTTCTAAGCCAGTATTTTACAGACACAGTCAAAGACATATATAAAGAGATAAATCAGAATTCCACAGTACCGGGCATTCTCGATACATTAGATGATTTTACGTATACTGTGGCAATGACACTGTTCTTTGTGGGACTGGTGTTGGTCATTCTGTCTGTAATTGCATGTGTCGGTGCCTTTAAATCATCGCCACTGCTAGTGCTGGTAAGTATACGCCCGTCGAAATGTATTTACTAAAGCCAACCAACTCTATGTTGTCATATTATCTAATACAAAATTATTAATGAAATGATAAGAGCACAAAAGTTGTTTATTACTGTTATGTTGATAAAAATAATTTTTATATGTTTAGTTTAGTGTCTTGATAGTGGTTATGATAATAGCAGAAATAGCAGTCGTTAGTTTAATAATACCAGCATCATCGCCAGTAAGTTTTGGACTTCATAAATTAAAATTAATAATTATTGAGCCTATAGCAAAACACTAAGTCAACGTTTTGGGTTTAACGTTGACTCAACACAAGCGACGGACCAATTTGCAACTAACATGGTACAATTTATTTTAATTCATTAATGCGCTTGTGCCCAGGGGTCGTTAGCAGCGGGAGAACACCCAGGATTAAAAGCCACTGGACAACACTACCGACGTCAGCAACTCAAAAAGTATTTGGATATCGTCGGGTGGCGTCCATGGGATTTGATTATTTATTCCCGCCACCATTACTTTCTGGTTAGATGAGTCTGTATAGCTAAAACTACATTTTGAACCAAGAGCTAAAACGACGGGCTTCGTTTTGCTCCCACAAGATTTTGTACATTGATAGAAGAAAAATGTAAAATTCGCGATTCCTAATGATTGTATGTGTCTGATGAATTACATATATTACACTTGAATTTTTGAAAGTTTATTTTTGAAATTATAATTCGGTGGTTTCCTTAAAGATACATTACAGATTACATGATGAGTTGGCAGTTCTCACTATTATAGTTAAAAACTAGGTAATGTAAAGGCAATTTGCTGAAGATATCAGTCAAATTGATCCACTAAAGTTGGCACGGCAAAAATCATAGTCTCGATTATCCATTTAATCATGAAGTCGTGAAGGATAGTTATGCAGAAAGTCTGATCATAATCTAACAAGCGTTACAGCTAGCGTTGACACCGAGAGTTGATGATGGTCTGGATAAGTTAATTAATAGTTTATATAACACTTCAGGCCCAGAGAAAAACCTACAATAGGCAGATTTAGCTCATGTACACTGAGCGCCATGGAAAACGTATCACTTAGTTTTTTGTTTAACAAAATGATGCTGTAAACATATCTTATTTATTTTGCTTCTTATTGTGAACAATATTCAAATGGGAACACATCAATAACAACACATTTGTTCACTTATGGATGTTTAATCTGTAATCAACGGTACAAAGTCAGAGGGGTCAGTAGCGCGTGTCTCCTCCATGGGCTCTCACGCATGCTTGCAGCGACGTCGCATGGAATAACCAATGTTTGAAAGAAGGCCTGGGGCAAATTTTTCCATTCTCGGACAAGAGCAGCTTCTAAAGCAGCAATGGTGTGCATCTGTGGTCTCCGATACAGACGGCGTCCAATCTCACACCCGACATGTTCTATCGGTGCCGTGTCCAAGAGACAGGGCTGGCCAGTCCAAGACATTGATGTTCTTAGCAGCCAGGTAGTCCATACTGACACGGACGGTATGCGGACGTGCATTATCCTTTTGGAAGTGCTGAAGGTGTGGGTGTGCTCGAAACATCGGAGTAACAATTGGTTGCAAGACATCATCACGGTAGGCTACAGCATTAACGCAACCCCTGCAAATGTGTTGGGGGGGGGGGGCGGTGATGAAATGTGAAGCCTCCTCACATCGTTACACTTCCCCCACCCCATCGATCCGTTTCGAAGACGTGACAGTCTGCAAGACGTTCCCTAAGTCGTCTCCGCACACGTTTACGGCCATCAGCGTGATAAAGATGAAAGCGACTCTCATCATTGAAGAGCACACTTTGCCAGTCTACTCCTCTCCATGTATGGTGTCCTTGAGCCCATATCAAACGCAGCTGACGGCGATGATCCCTGAGGATAGCTCCAACATCCCTCAGACGACGTCTTAAGGTGTTGGCAATTACTGGTCCATATCATCCAACGACTGCTGCACCTGTTCGAGTCGCTGAGCGGAATCTGTCACCCAGATGAATGACCCGGATGTAGCGGTCTTGAGTCTGGGTTGTAACGCGTTGTGGACCAGGGGCCTGTTTCACGAAATTTTAACTAAGATAAAATCAAATTTTAGTAATTTGAGTGAACAATATTTGATTAATTTTAGTTTTTAGTCAATCAAAATTGAAGTATCTACTAAAATTTGGATTTTATCTTTAGTAAAAATTATGTGAAATAGGCCCCTGGATGTTGACGGTCATGTGTTGATCCAGTAACTCGAACACGTTCCACCAACCTTACAATAGTGGACTGGTGACAATTGAAGTGGACTGATGACAATTGAAGTGTCTGGCAATAGCACGTGCAGACATGCCATCCCTTGACATTTCATTTCGTTGATTTTCAGTAAGACTCAGCATCTCTAGCTTGATTCCTTCACACGTTCAGCAACACATTACGACAGATTGACGTTTCACAGTTTACATACTGCACATTAAGCTGAAAACATGCTTTTAAAGGGCTCACACACAATGCTGCACGTGAATATTGGGTTTTTCATGTGCATCTCGTCCAATTTGTTTTTGTGCATACGGGCTGATATTTTTTGCGTTTGGGAGCTTGGGTGAAACAATAGTTTATAGTATTGCATAATATTATATATACAAAACCACCTAGTAATAAAATATTTGGGGAAAAAAGTGGTGCGTTTTCCCAATCTCGTTCCCAGAGGCAGCCGCGGAGCCGAATGCCTCTGGCACATTAGACCGTCCATTTTCTCCAATTTTTTTCAAACCTAAGCCCCGCCCATTCTGACCTCTGATTGGTCAATCTTTTTGGGTCGATTTCTCGAAAACTAGGGGTCGGATCGTCGTTTCGTTTGTTGTAAAATGATCCTTGAGTCAAAGTCAACTCGCTGACATAAAAAATTGGAACCTAAACGAACAAATTCAAGTTTTTGTAAAGATCTATTTTTCTACGCGTGGGTATATTTTTAAGTGATTCGGTCATCCAGGCACGTAAAATCAGGGGCGTTCGGCGCAAATAAATGAGAAATTTCGCGCGTAGGAATTACATGTCATTTTCCGTGAAAATGGCTACCCTGATTCACCAGAGAAATTTCTTCAAAAATTTTTCTAGTTTCGAGATTGGCGTTTTCCATGGCGCTCAGTATATAATTTATGTTTAAACTTTACTATGGCTTTTTAGCATATGATATCCATTAATAGACAATTGAATAACAGGCGTTCCATTGACAGTTGAATGGAACTTATGGTTTTAATTCTAGATACATGACCCCAGTCGAGATAAATTGTTAAACAACTTAAAAAATTATGATGTGAATGGTTCTGATAATTTCTCTGCCACAATGAATATACTGATGCTAGGGGTAAGTAGCATCAAATTTAACGATAGATTCATTGTTTCGTAAATCTAATTAAGATTACAATGCGTTCCATTTTCTCTCCCTGACATTTATTAATTAGGTAATAGTAACAAGTAACTGACAGGCCCAAAACAATAAAGTTACGTCTGTCTAAACAATCCCCGGGATAGGCTGAACTAATTTTAGAAAATCTTTTTATTGCATGACATTGCATACATGTTATTATATTATACATAATTACAACAGGGCTCCATTACACAACGTTTTCGTATATCAAAATCAAATATTTAAAATTATAAGAACTCTAACGCAATAAAATTAGAAATAAGAAATAACAAATCAATACCCCATCAGTGAAATAACTTGCATCCCAATACCATGATTGGTCGTTTCCAAAAGGGAACCATAGCTATGTCCAATGGTCCAATTACACCGTTGGTAGCTTTGTGTTAGTTCAAGAGTAGAATGGCTGAGCCCAAGCTTATGTCAAAAGGTTTTCGGCTATATCATTTTATAGAATCATATCACAACATAAACTCGAATATTATCCGTTGTTCGTGCACAAATTATGATTGTTGTCAAACTAATTATAAGACAAATTATTTGCCGATATTATCGATTATTGATCGGCGGAAGGTTGGCGATAATCGATACGCGATAATCGATACAGGATCGATTGCCAGTCGTAATCATTGGTATATGTTAAGAACAATACCCGCCCTAAAATCAAAAACGCCACGCAGGCTTTTTCATCATGACGCGCCCTTTCCTTCATGTAACGTAACTTTCGATCCAGTTTGGAAATCCCCCATAATTCTATAATTACTAATTTACACAGTAAACATCGAAGCAAGAAGTCACAAAAAACAAAACAGCTTCTTTGTTTTCCAGTCCACCAAGTAACGGATGAATATTATCTGCGCAGAAATCCTGAGTTTATGACATTTGACGCCGTTGCAGTGCATTGAATGTCTCTACAAAAAGTCATGCTGTTCAGAAAGATGCATAATGTCAATAAATCATTCACGACAATCTCTATTAAATGTCCGAATCTCAGAAATATTGGTCTATGAATTCGGCCTTGTTTGATTTTAAAATTAACATTAAATGTATATTACGACCGTATTCATGATGCGGTATTTATCTGTTTTGTATTAGATTATTTCTATCATTATTAATTTCAGTTGGACTGCTGTGGAATTAATGGACAAGACGATTTTGATAATTTAACTATGATTTATAAAGGGGTTAATGTGAAGATACCACCGGCATGTTGTAAGATGGCACCTGGGGAGAAAACCTTACTTAACTGTGAAAACAATGCAACTAATTCTAATTCTGAGACTGAAGTTAGTACAACTATTAACTGTAAATATTAAATCTGGCTAATTTGTATGGAGCATTTATTTTAATATGGATATACCTTTCTAGAAAGACAATGAGATGGTGTATCCGAAAATCGTCGATTTATGAGATAAAATCTGGGTCAACAACTTCCTTAGAATCTTTTCTAATGCGGACAGGGTGAGCTTTGTGTGCCACGATGCCATCATATAGAATAGGACTATAAGTTTGTCTATTCCTAATAAATAGACCTACTATTTTTTTATTTTAAATACATATTGCTTTAATTTTTCATTTCAAAGTCAAACGTCGAACATTCTTATCCTAAATTTAATTTCACAGGGATGTTACGATGCCTTTCACAGAGTCCTAATGCACCAAGTTAATTGGCTTGCATTTACAGTTCTATTTATATTGATGCAGGTAGGTAATTGAATATTGTCAATGAAACTTCTCCTTGGAAGAAAAAAAAAACAATAAATAAGGCGAACGTTATTGTTTGAATGTCTAAAAAAAATAATGATTGATCACATAACTGCCCGGATCGTTGACTACAACTTGAACAATTTTTTTATACTAAAACCAAAGGTGGTTAATCTTTTACAAAACATGCACTTATTTGTTCATTCACGAATTGGGATGTGCCATAGAATTGTTTTTCTCCCGTTTATAAAATTGCGAATGTTCTCAAAAACAGACGGCATATGGAATAGTTACGGAGCAATTGCAGTAGAACAGTCAACGTTAATGGGGAATACTACCCCAAAAAGTTGTTTTAATACGAAAAATAACGTCAATATTAGAATATTTATGGGCCTGCTAAATTTTAAAAGTCAATGAATATTTTTGCAAAGGAACCAGTGGCTGCCAGGCAGGTACGCCCACATAGGGAACAAACTGAACAGAAAGTGATTTCTCCTACAATCAAGGGCCATGATTCATGAAGTTATAATTCGATATGCGCAAATATCAGTAGGAACCAAGACCTTTAGGTTATTAGGGTATAAACATGTATTTCAAGTTCATCTAAATCGGATTAAAACTGTGACCTCTACAGGATCCACAACCTCGATATACCGTATTTTTCCCACTATTTGCGTTAAAGTATCGGCCATTTTGTTTGGCTATTTAGTTTCGAAATTTGAACTGAACCTCCGTTACAGTGTAACATTAATGATATAATCAAACGGTTGTTTTTTAAATCGTAATAATTGTGACCTACTTTAGTCATAATGGCGAAACAGTTCGGTTATAACAGCCCAAAAATTTGGTAAAAACATACAATATTATCTGCGTATGGTGATGAATTACACAGAATCCCTTTAAAAAAAAAAAACAAACAAAAAAACCCCAAACAAACAGAAAACAATTCCTCTTCGCGATTTGAAGAATTTTTCAAATGGCGCAAAGAATTATGTCAAAGTAAAGTCAGGATGCTGTGGGGGTCTGTAACCTTTCTTGATAATGATAGGTTCATGGTGATTTTCAGGCATGTATCTTCCTTGTCGGTAGTGCAGGACGGAGGCCAAGCACGGACTAGTCCAAGCCGTGCCCGAGTAAATGGCTCAAGCCTATACCTTTTAAAAAGTGATATAAGTACTTCATAAATATTATCCTTCGTCATGAGTGCATGACACCAAAATTTTAATAAGAAAACGTGACAGTATCTAGTGTAACTCAAGTCTGGATATTCTTGACTTCACTCCCGTGTGCGTTTTTAACAGAATTACAGATAGACACTGTATTGTTACAATTCAGAAAGCATTATGTAAATCGGCATAAACAGTGGATAATGCAAAATGAATGTATTGAAAATGTCATTCAATTTACTTTATGCTGTCCGAAGATTTTCGCCTTCGAAGGATTGACAAGATGTGTGTACTGATTTCAACCACCTTACTTGTTCGAACCGTTCTAATCAACTTAAATTCGGATCAATCGGGTTGTTTGGCTTGTTGAGGGTCTTGCCATGTTGTTAAATGTTGATAGCATTTAGTGATTGGAAACATAACAAAACCAACACGGTTATACCATATGGGACAACAATCATGGGTTTATTAGACACAGTCTTATCGCTATCCAGCACAGCGTTGAAATTTAGTAAACTAAAAATATGTTGTACAAAATGAAACCATTATTATTATACCCGAAGGAACATCTCTTTAAATGCTAGTCTAATACTAATATCATTCAGCGATCACCATTATAAAAGTAGTTTTATTTATTTTAGATTCTGCAATTCTGTGCGTCTTACCATGTGATAGTACATTATAATAGAATTGGATATCTCCGCATTTAATAAAAGGTGAGCCTTTCTCTTACCAATAAGCTAACGTGTAAAATACTTATCTTTTAAAGTGATACACAATAATATTTACCTTTCTATATTCTTTTATGATTTAGTTAATTTGACACAACAATAACACAGTAAGTGATGATTACTTGTATCGCTTATTACAACTTAACACAGAATATTAACATAAGTGTATATTAATGCCTCTATTTTAGAATCGAGAAAATCATTGAAGTCTGAAGATATTAATGTGGGGTATTGTGTAGGAACTAAGAGGAATTAAAGATTTTGTCCGAACATATATTCAAGTTAAAGGGACAATAACATTCTTGCTGGCTTGGTAGCTCCAGAAAATAAATAATACCCCTATTCTAAGTACTAGATGTTTAAATGTCCTACCTGTTGTGTAAATTATCCATTACAACCTATTTTACTTGTCCAGAGGGTTCGAAAATATTTTAAAATCCAAGTCACATTTGAAAAGGTTTACGTTAGACTTTTCAAATCAATTGGTTGAATTTTTCCATTTTTTTTAAAATAGGTGTGTTAAGATGAAATTTATATCACCATTTAATTGGAATATTCTAAAGTAATACGATTTGTTGAAAAGAATGAAGATTGGGACATATTTTTCAGTTACAACAAGAGTGTTATTGGGGCTTTAGCTGATTAAAATACAGAACTATATTTCGTTTCGTTTTTATAATTTCGACGGAGAGAGATTGGGTTTAACGTCATTTCGGGACTAACATGCTTTAATGTAATTTCAATAATTCGCTTAAGCATAGGGGGCTTTATCAGCGGGAGGAAACCGGGGTTGGACAGGCGACCCTAACCCTTGTCACGTACAACCGAGGAATCGAAACCACGCCAGTTGACTAAATGGCAGGCTTTATGATACAGTGCACGCGCTAACCATTCAGCCATCCAACCCCCTCCCTACTTTCGATGGTCTCTACTACATGCAGATATGACCGATTGTAGTGGAAGATCGTGTCAGTGATCTCACGAGCGGCTTTTGGCCCCTTGACGTCAGACATTTGATTAACCAATCAGTGTTGATATTTCTAGTGAGTTACCAACAATTCCGTGTACCTAACGCGTCCTACTCTTCTGCACCTAACCTGGGCTAATGGAAGACGGGCATACGCCATACAGTGCGCTGTGAGGTAAATTTTTCCGGGTCATCGATAATTATCAACTAATCAAAACTAAGTGTAATTGATACGTCGACAAAATGTTTACTAGGGGTAAAATATGAGTTATAGACCTCAAACCATTTGGAATCAATATTTTGATTAATCCTCACTGGGCCCCTGACTATGTCGGGCTTATAACGGAACCCTGTGGTGTGCCATTTTCGAGTTCTTATCAATTGCTTATTGAGCTCGAAAATGGCACACCACAGGGTTCCGTTATGAGTTCGACATACACATGGCGCCGACCCTGTCTTCAAACAATCGCGTATCACGTGACGTCTCGATATGAGTGGTGATTGGCTTATGAATTCTACATCCGGCCGAATGACAATGGACACACTAGACGACTTTCGACGCAATAATTCGGCCAGTGTGACCGTTGCTTTACATACAGATGAAATGTCTGAAAGTGCAGCTATTGGGTGTTTAAATAAGACCAGCATGATGGACAAATGAAATTTTTTACATTTCCATCCTCATTCTGAAGATTACACGAAAGGCACAGAGCAATAATTTTTGTGAAACGACAAAAAGTGTTTTTTCGACCATTTCGATAACGACAGTTATATGCGGAACTTGCGTGGTGTATTGTTGGGACTACACTTAGTTTGGAAAAAACTCGTTTCAAACCAAATACCAGCCACAGAAAATAAATAAAAAGTGGAAATCACCAATTGGCAGCAGGGTACTTACTTTTTTAAATGTATATGAACTAGTCTGAAATAGATGATGTATTTTTAATGTCGCCCTTTCCGATAAGGGAGTTATATGTCCTAGAAATTCCTCTTTTGCGCTTGCGCAAATAATCACCCACTTCCGGCGAAAAAATGTAAAGTTCGATTCAAAAGGGCGTTTAAAAGAATTAAAAAAAAACCCGCCGAGGTATTGCTGTGTTTGCAAGGGTATTTACCGTGTTACAATAATCGACTGAAACAGAAGTATCGTAAAAATAGGCCAACACAGATTTCCCCACAACAAACAGCTGAAGCTAGTCTGGATACGACGATGTAAAACTGTCATGAGAACATTCCAGTGGACGTCACACTAAAACTCTGATATAAGTAACTTTACTCTTCATTAATTGCACTAAGCTATCAAACAAAAACAAAAAAAATCCCTTGGGGTACAGGTCATATTTTTTATAGTATTCGCGTACAACCAGCGGCCATTTCGTCTGTCATTTTTGGTCCGATTTTCAAGAAATTCGAACTCAACATTCATGACATTTTTAATCGGATAATAATTTTGACTTCCAGAGGGACCACAATCTAATAAAGGCGATTTTTCGTACAATCATGGGCCATAATTCAGGAAGTTTTGATCCGATATGCGCAAACCTTGAAAGGAACCAAGATCTTTAGGTTATAAACATGTATTTCAAGTTTCATCAAAATTGATTTAAAATTGTGACCTCTACAGGTTCCAAAACTTTGATGTACCATATTTTTACATTTTTTGGGTACGTCCGTCAATTTTGCTCCGATTCACCAATCACTACGGTGTAACGGTGATATAAACAAATGTTTTTTAAATCAGAAATAATTGTGACCTCCAGAGGGACCACAAGCTAAAAAGGGTGATTATTCGTACAATCAGGGGCCATAATTCAGGAAGTTACGATCCGATATGCACAAATATGCAATGGAACCAAGATCATTAGGTTATAACATATTTTCACACTATTCGCGTACAAACGGCGGCCATTTTATCCGTCAATTCTGGTCCGATTTTCACACTCTTTCTTCATTAACATGTAACGGTGATATAATCAACCGGTTTTTTTTAATCGGATAATAATTTTGACCCCCAGAGGAACCACAAGCTAACAAAAGCGATTTTTCGGACAATCAGGGGACATAATTCAGGCAGTTAAGATCACATAGGCGCAAATATTGAAAGGAACCAAGATCTTTGGGTTATAAACATGTCAAGTTTCATCAAAATCAGTTCAAAATTGTGACCTCTATATTGTCCACAACCTTGATATAACATATTTTCACACTATTCGCGTACAAACGGCGGCCATTTTGAACGACAATTTTGGTCCGATTTTCACAAAATTCAAACTCAACCTCCATAACTATGTAACAGTGATATAATCAAACGTTTTTTTTTAAATCGGATAACAATTTTGACCTCCAGAGGGACCACAAGCTAAAAAGGGCGATTTTTCGGACAATCAGGGGCCACAATTCAAGAAGTTATGATCCGATTGGCGCAAATATCGAAAGGAACCAAGATCTTTGAGTTATAAACATGCATTTCAAGTTTCATCCAAATCGGTTCAAAATTGTGAACTCTACACTGTTAACAAGCTAAAAACGTGATTTTTCGTACAATCAGGGGCCATAACCCATGAAGCTACAGGCCAATACATGCCAATATCGAAAGGAACCGAGATCTTTAGGTGATAAACCTATATTTTGAGTTTCATTGAAATCGGATAAAAATTGTGACCTGTAGACTGTTCACAAGCAATTGTGGCCGGCCGAACAGGGGCGACGACAATATACGTCCACATGAAAATGTGGGCGTATAAAAATTATAAATATGATAATATGTATTCTGGGTCCGGTCTATAACCGCCCATATCGTGTTTTGGTTTGGGTTTTTAATAAAAAAAAACCAACACAAATCACCAAGAACTTGTATTGTGAGCATAAGCGTTCAAAAGTTGGACCTGAAACGGGTAGCCTATGGCGCTGTAGCTACACAAATGACGATTGAAGAAAAGGTAAGGTTACGAATATTAATCGAAGGTCAAGATTGTCACCTTTGTTTTCGTGTACATATAGATTATACGCTGTCATTCCACGAGAGTGGGTGACTTTTCTTGGGTATTTTCTCCCCCTGACTTTCTTCTGGACGTTTCCAATCCAGTTCTGAAAAATATACGAACCATTATACGACTGATAAGTTGTTTTTTTAAAATCAAAATAACCATTGAAACGAAATTTGTTTAATTCGAAAAATCAAGTATCGTTAGTAAATCTTAACAGATTTTCAAGATATTTAAAGGGTTTGATAAGACGTGTGCGATAATTGCAACTACCGTACTGGTTGTTCGAAGATAAGTCTCGCTCCTACATTTTAGAATTAATCAAGATATAGCTGAACCCATTCTGATCTATTTAAAATCGGAGAAATCCGATGCCAGCGAGAGTTGATTATGACCTGGATCAGTTAATCAATGTTCAATTAATAATTTACATAACATTTCAGACTTAAACATACATTATGCAAGAGCAAAATCTGCCAATTGTAGGTCTTTCTTTAGGCGTGAAATGTTATAAAGAGAGAGAGAGAGAAATGGGGTTTAACGTCCACTCGACACAAACTAGGTCATTTTGGAACATATGGTACCATTTTATTTCAATAATTCGCTTGCGCGTAGGTGTCTTTAGCAGTGGGAGAAAACCCACGAGGTTGAGAAGGCGCCCATCTCCATGCCACATACGCTCACACCAGGGCTCGAAACCACAGCCGCAATCCAGAGGTGACCGGGCAGCTAGAGGTCGAAGTGCGGCACTCTAGACCACTAGGCCATCCCAACCCCCCTGAAATGTTATAAAAATTATTAATTAACTTATCCAGACCATAATCAACTATATATATATCGATGTCAAGGCTAGCATGAGATTTTTGTTGGATTTTAGCAAAAATTTTCATCGAAATTAACTGATTAAATGGATAACCTAGACTGAGACTACTAGGTTTGTCTTACCGACTTTAGTAATGATGATCGAGGCTATGCGAGACTTTCATTCGTTTAGTTCATAGTGGATCAATTTGACTGAAGTTTTCAGCAAATTACCTTTACATTAGCTAATTTTTAACTATTGTAGTGAGATCTGCCAACTTGTTATGTAATCTCCCATAATGTATCTTTAAAGAAAGACCTATAATAGGCAGATTTAGCTCTTGCATAATGTGTGTTTTAAGAACTTGCCAATATAGTTTGGAGGGGAAGTCCCGTTTTAACTGTTGCCTCGTGATGGAGATGGCTGCGGGCTTTGCCCCTTGATGTCATGCCCCTGTCATATAACTCTTTTAATAATGATGTTATCTAAAAAGGAAAAAGAATGAAGACAGTACATTAATGACACTGTCATAAAAAACTGTGGGGGTTGTGTAATAACATTTAAAGCATAAATCAAAGAATCAGACCCCAAGTTCACAAAGCATTGTCAGACTTCAAGTTAAGAATTCACTCAAAATTGTTCACTTTATTTTAACTAAAATATAGCCATTCATAAAACTTTTGTTGTTTTAATGTATCTGACAAATACATCAATAAGAAGCTCTATGTACGCTTTTTTCTCGGATAATAGTGGATCAATTTGACTGAAATTTTCAGCCAATTACCTTTACACTATCTGGTTTTTAACTATTATAGTTAGAACTGCCATCTCTTTATCTTATCTCCCATAATGTAACTAATATGTAAATCAAATATAATAACAAAACTATACCCTAAATAGGAAGCAAAATTCTCCAAATAAAAACAGAACCATAAGATGCTTCAGGTCAAGGTGTTATTAGCCTTTCTTGTGCCATCATCCTCGTGTTTATTCAATTGGGTTTAAAATACATGTTCATCTTCAGGCCCGGATCCTGGATTTTGTCGGGGGGGGGGGGTAGATCGTCATCATCCTCGTCTTTATTCAATTGGGTTTAAAATACATGTTCATTTTTTGCCCCAGATCCCGGATTTTATCGAGGAGGGGGGAGGGATGGGGGTACATTGGCGAAAAAGGTAATAATCAGGTTTGGTGTAGTCTCCAGTGACAATGCCGAAATTTATATCATCTATTAAAGAGCAGATATGTGAACTACAACACAGTAACAAAACCAACGAAAATGAAAATCAACTATGTCACACTGGATCCGCGCCTGATCTTCTTTTACTAATTAGGGGTAATTCTTTTACTATACTCACAATTTCTTCCTTGGTTTTATCAACGGCATAATCTTCAATAAAATCTTTAAATTTTTCCTTATGTTTGAAGAACAAATTTTGGTGTCGAGTTTGCTGGCCATCGCCAGATGAAACTTTGTGTACCAGACCAAAATTTGCATCCATAGACACAACCGCGGGATTCTTTCAAAAAACAAAATTTGGAAAAACATTTTAAAATGACAACTGTTTTATCCCTTAAAAATATGAACTTGAAAAACATTTAGAACTGAACGTTTGGTTCTTTTCCCTTCGGTATGTGAAAATCTTATGAAACTAAATGAAAACCAATAAATATAAAATGTAAAGCATTAATGGATTTTTGGAGATTTTAACAGTATAATTGCTACTTCTTGAATCAGGCAATAAATCCTGATACACAATCAGATGAGATAGATAGATAGATAGATTTTATTACATAAAACACCCATTTCGGGCAGCATGTAAATAATACATATTATAGGCTACACGAAAACAAAAATACATCAAAGGTGAATTAAAAAAAAAAGAATGAAAAACATAAAAAGTGGATGAAAGATGACTTACTGTTTGACAAATAGCACAATCTAAACCTGTGGTGGTTGGAATGATATTGTTTCTTGTGTTGAGTGTTGACCTGTGGTACATATACTCAAGCAAACAATCGCCGACAAGCACTCTATATATATCTTTCCTCTGGAAAACAAATTAAAACTTTAAAAAATAGGTCTCGACTTAAAGATGGGAGACGTTTAGCCTAATTCAATTCTTTTTGGCATATACCTATATATATACATGGTTGTAACCAGGTCACAAAGCGATGTGATATTATTTTATTTTTCTTGCTGAATCCGTCTGTCTATTAATAGACTTCACTTTGGCGCAAACTGTACCTCGGTTTGAAGTCCCGTGTCCCTTTTGACATTTGACTAACACGAGATCTGCCTCGCTCTCATTTCAAGCATGGACAGACAGACAGTCATGGTGTGTTTCATAATATGGACTGTGGTTAATATTTGTTTCTACCTGAGGTATTGTTCATTTACTGTTACATTTATTAATGGAAATTATTTCTATGTCATTTTGTTACCCTAAAATCAATCATAAATTGCCAATGTCACTTGTTAAAATGGTAGATTTTGTTTGAAATTGTTGGCCTAGCCTGTCGCTAAGAGGAGGTGATTGGGTGCACAATACTGGATCTTTCCGAACGGACAAATATTTTCCCATGGGTTAGTGTTCGGGTTAGGTTTATCTAAAACTATTCTGAAGGGTTAGGGTTAGAATTGTGGCTATAAACACGGAAAAATATTTGTCCGTTTGGAAAGATCCAGTATCGTGCGGATTAGGTGGCCGAATGGTTAGCACGTGCGCTATATCATGAGGTCTGTCATTGAGTTAGCTGGCGTGGCTTCGATTCCCGGTTGTACGTGACATGGGAGTAGGGTTGTCTGTCCGGCCTCGTGGGTTTTCTCAGGGTCCATCGGTTCTCTCCAGTGTAAAAGACCGCAAGCTAATTATTGAAATGAAATGACTACGGTATTTGAAATGTTGTTTTATGGCACCGTCAGCTCAAACCGGGCTATATTGCGCCAAACGCAAAGATGATTCTTTCGAGACTAATTATTGAAATGAAATTAAACCATGTGTTTGTTCCAAAATGAAATAGTTCTTTTTTTTTAGAATATATTTTTAGAATATTTGGAATATTTGGAGTTTTGCATTTAGGATTTAGAAGACAGATTATACAGAGTTATGCAAGAGTATATTCTGTGATAATATAACTCAGAATTTAGTGGTAATCATAGTAGTCCATTTTTTTCAAAAGTTCAATATATATTTGTTAATTCATGGTTAATTCTGATTACTCAAGAGAGCATGTGCCAATTCAATGCGTGTGCATTGTGAGTCAAAAAAATTAAAGCCACATTCCCATTACAAGTATTTCCATAAGTCTTTAACTCATTATCATCCAAAATCTTCAACATTGAAAACACGAATTATTTGTCAATTTAAATCAACATTAATGCTGTGATCTTACCGGGAAAAGTTGGGCTTCTGATATCCAATATATAAGACAAAATAAATATTTAACTATAGGTACATGTATCTTGTACCGTAATGGGTTTCAGCCCCAGTTGTTACAAGAGACTCGAGGGACGAGGCTAGACACATTGCACCAAGTCAAACGGCGTATGTAGACTGGAATAACCAGACACTAGAAATCTACATTCGATTGAGACTGCTGGCTTAACTCGCTGAACATAACTGATTTGAAATTAGAGTAAAAGCAGAAACCCTTGAATGTTAATCAGTTTATATATCGGTACATTTATATAACAGTATTATATATATGCATTCCGACCCTTTTGTGTCAATATCTAGGCCCCAAATGTTAGCGATTTAGCTACTTAAGTCCAACCTTTACTTTTCAACCTTTACTTTTCATGTTTATATTCAAATATTGTCATTTAAGCATTTCTTGTCATTTGTATTTTTCAGATCGCAATGTCATCACCCTTTTTTGTTATATCATTTAAAACTATTTATGCCAAGACACGACAGAATAAGAGATCAAACTATAAATACTCGTCACGGCACCCATACTAAAAATTTGTACGTTCGGTCACATGGCATAGACTCAAGTCAAGGTGATAAATCGGTTGTCTGTACAGCGACCAGCAATTCAGTGATTTGAATTTAGTAAATCTACATGTACTTTAGGTGGCTGAGAAAAGGCTTCCAATGTATTTCGTCAAAAAATCAGTTCTGTTCACACTGACATTAAAAAAGTGTTTCCTGTTAGCATAGACAAGTCGACTCAGTTTTATTTGTAGCGACATGCTCTGATTATTTCTACACATTTTTGGGTGAAGCCCATTGTGCTACCGGTAGTTCTACGGGTAAGACAAATGGGATAGTCTATACCGCTAGTCCGCTACTTACAGAATATAACGACGAGATAATGCTGTACATCTGGAATGTTTCAGAGATTCACAGAAAGCCTTAGTTGGTATATGGCATTCTAGTTGCAAGCACGCCAGGTATTCCATAAGAGATAGGTCAAATGCCATTTTTGGTTCCGTAGGGCTACCTGCCATAAATTGTACCGCAACAGTGTGACCGCTGGTGATTCACATTTGCAAAATTCGATGGTCGCTGGTCGTTGCATTCCTATAAAAGAAAATCCATTATATTCATTAATTGATTGTTGCAAGTGGGTTATAAAATAAACTGGTCTGTGCTTATTTGAATAGCAGATATTGTGTATTCATTCGATACGGCAGATTTCTAAATGTTTTCCAAAAAAGACCGACTTGAAGTGAATAAAATACTGGTCACATTTTAAAACTAATAAATTCTTAGAATAAAATACATGTTATAATTCAAACATAGATGACCCATGTATAGTATCTACCTTTTATATCAACCACAGTTATGTCCGTGAGGTACATATCACCACAAGCATGACCATCTTTTCTGTGTAATTTGGAGCGGCAGATATAAAGAACCCTGTAAGAAGGGTATTTTCATAAACAAGTGAAACCTATGTCTAGGTATGTAAAAATAAATCACAAAAATAAAGCCTCAGAAGTAAATGTCTTTGTAAAATGTTGTTGCTTCTTGTTAATTCATTAAAAAGTGAAACATTAATGTTTTAGTCATTCAAGGCAATATAAATAACTCAAAATACTGGTAGTTTTTATAGCCATACAGTACACCATTTTAAAATTTACAAAGATTGGTGATGAAACCTAAAAACTACTTTAATACAAAAAAAAATTAAATAAATAAACCTATACCTATACTAACTACTCAGCAAACCAGGAAAATAATTAATTCAGTTGTATCAATTTCGAAAAGTGATGCTGATAAAATGATGTATTTATGTTCGAAATTATTCATCGAAATTATTCATGATACTCTTGTCTGAACTCACCATCCAAATTTCAGGAAGATGAAATAACATGTGACTATGGACCTCCTCACACGCACTGCTGGCAATAATATGTTAATGGGCCGCAAGAACTGCACTTCACGATGTTAACTGTTTCGGTGAAACACCTGCAGCAGGTCAGAGTTGCTGGCGAAAATTCCTCTAACCTTGCCTGCGTTATATCATTTCTGATTTTGGTCCATGATTCATACAGCCTTTGCTTCTTCTGTTTGTAGCAACTGTCGACATTACTACCTGTACCGATAATAATAACAATTAAAAATGGATACCATCAAGCAAATAAAATCGGAACTAGGTCTTAAATGAAGACTATGATAAATGGAAGCTCAAATCATAATTCATTGTTGCAATAATAATTGAGAATATTCGACAAACAATGGCATGTGAATCTTATGATATTGCAGAAGAAACGAGGCCATTTTTATACGCCCAAATGGAAATGTGGTCGTATATTGCCGTCCGTCTAGACTTATACACAGTGTTTTAGGTCAGGAGACGCAGAAGCCTATTGATTTTCAGCGATATCCGATAACTACTGCAAGAGTTATGACCCTTGATCACTTTGAAAAATCTTGTGAACGCTCTAGCGGCTAAAGTTAATATCCGATTGACTTTAATTTTATACACAGTTTTTAAGGTCATGGGACGAAGAAGCCTGTTGGGTTTCAGCGATATCTGGCAATTACTGCCCGAGTTATGACCCTTGATGACTTAAAAAAGTATTGTGAACGCTCTCGAAGCCAAAGTTAATCAGATTTTAGTATAGATTTTTCATTTGTGAAAAAAGTAAAAATATGCCATAACTCTTGTTGACTGCTCCGACTATTTAGCTGCTGTGGACGTATGTTACGTTGCCTAGCAAACTATCTTTACAATAGGAAATTAAATACCATTTTTAAAAAATGCATTGAATGGCCCATTAACTGGAGCCTATCTTATATACTCGTTCGAGTATACAAACCTATTTTATTATTATTAAGCCTATTATAGGATAGTTTTTTTTATTAGTAGCTAGACTATAGCTATTAAGCTAGATTAAAGTTGCCGTGGACTATGCTTAGAGTTAGCCTCGTTTTCTAAAAGTGCTTGTATCGGTGAGATGTGTGTAATCAAAGGATACAATCAATGGGCTAATCCATGCATGAAAATTCGGTAAAACCTAGATTTATACTAATAAGTAATAGATCTAGGCCCTACCTTTATCATGACTTTTAGAAGAAGTCAAACTCAGATCCTCCTCCTGGAAAACCGGAGCGATGATTGGAGCTTGACCATTTACTGAATTTTGTCGTCTATGTAGCTGGTACTTAACCGTCCTACTGGTTACATGTAATCTTTTAATTTTCTTTGGAGTCTTAAATCTTAGACGATTCATTTTTTAAAATGATAGATCTATTAACAAAGTTCAGAAATTACCCGCCAAAATAAAATATATAGTCCAGGCCAACAAGTCATCTTTTCAGGAACCTCTGACAACGCTAGTAACGTCTAACGTCAAACCTCCATTAAGGCCATGCTGCATTTGTTTTTCATAACTTGTCAATGTCAAATCCACTTGTATTTTTTTTACTTCTGATTAGAGCCAATTGGGTTTGATTTAATTTATATGGATTTTTATTTTATAATCGGAAAGGTACTTTTCATAAGCGGGTTTGGAAGGCACAGATGGTGTAGCTTGACAACCGAGACTAGGATGTACGTGATTACCAATATTCGATCATGCTAATGTTGCACTGTTTGTAAATCTGTTATTATTATAAGCTTGATTAAAATTATCACATTGTCTTATACATGTATGTAAATATTATTTGTCATTTTATTAAATGCACATGTTTATATTGTATGCTGTCCTAAAATGCAATAAAATCTTATCTATCTTATCTTATCTGCTCTTTTGCACCCTCCACGCCCAACATCCTGGCCCCTGCATCGGATAAGGTCCTGTGTCATTCCATGTATCTCACTCTCATCTATCCCATATAGCCCCTAAAGGTATGCGTAGCAAAATGGGATACACAGCAATATAATAAGCTATCTAGCCAAATTAATGATAAAATCGGGCCATGGATAAAAATTTAAAAAAAAAAATAAATAACCAAGCAATGGGGAAAATGAAGCTTGTTAATATTTCACGCTATATCAAAGACTGTTTCATTCTTGTGTAGCATTTATACATGGGTTAGTGTGCATTTAAATTTGTCTCAATCATTGGCAAAATGTTGCCAGTGGCGTGGGTCTGCCTTAGTGCCTACGCATAATTTTCAAAAAGGGGTGGACAGAAATTAAGTTCAGCCCACTTAAATCGATTTAATCCCCGCTGCAAACAAATCCATCTAAACGGCATCATTTTAATTGATTAAAACAGTTATTTTGTAAAAAGAATTTGTTTTTTCAAATTAAAGGAAGTGGGTGTGCCCCCCCCTCCTCCTCCGCAGACCACAATCTAATACACCAACCTAGGCCTGCTGTCGTCAATATGTAGACCCGCATTTGACCTTAAAACTGATAAATTAATCTGATTGGCTAATGTGTATGTACACAAGGCTATGGTATTATTTTTCTACCCTACTCAATCGACCAACCTCAATCATATATATTATTATATTATAATATATCCCCTGTTCAACCGGGTGGAACTGAATCATAGAGTTTTATTGAATAGGGTATACCTCAGTTGCATCGGGTGTCTCAGTTGCATCGGGTGGTCCACATCAGTAATACTCTTCTACAACACCGTTTACATTACAAATTTTAAATGTGCAAGGTACGGCACAGTTCGTTTCTTGGTAGCGTAAACAGGTCAAACATAAGCGTACTGTGTCCGGTACCACGCCAGTCGGGCCCGCTGAGGTGGTCTAGACACACGGTCCAGGCACGGCACGCTTAAATTTTCTTATTGTAAACGCTAACCAGTCTGAGAACGGTTCAAGTGCAGATTACTGTACATGTAAAAGTAAACCATGACCTTTTCCCCCATGAACTTAAACAGCTCTGTCTAATTTAACCTACATAACATGCTTGGAGACTTATAATTTTTCTGTGAAGAGTTACAAATTTGGATGTCCCACAGGGGCGGATCCAGGACTTTTGAAAGGGGGGGGGGGGGCGGCGCACGCCGCTGAGGCAGACGGGGGGGGGGGGGAGAAAATTATCCGTCATTTCCTTGTATCTGTAGCCATTCCAAGAGCTATTTGGCTGATATTTTAGTCTAAGTAAAAGTTCGGAACGGACACATTTGGGTCTGAGAAAAGGCACTTTCAGCAGGAAAAAAGGGTACCGTCGAAAATTAGGAGGGGGCGAGCCCATTGAATCCACCTCTGGCCTGTGACACTGTTCCGAGACCAGTAAAGTAAATGGACCAATTTCTTGAAATTCATCGCGGCTTACTACCGTGGTCGTGGCCAATAACACACTGTAAACAAACATGACGACCTCCATATAAAAAGAAAGAGGCAAGTTTACAGCTGTTGAAAGGTTTTTTTTTCAGTTGAGAAACTCACGCCCCCCCCCCCCAAATAAAGGAAATTGAAGCAGTTTTAGGAAGGAATCCGATAGGCTCCCAAGCTGGGCTTGTTACCCAATCAAACTCAGTGCCGAAATATGTGGGGTATTACGCGAAGGGCTTGATAATGTGGATATGGTTAAGGCGAGATCAAGCCTTCTATTGGAGATGATGGGACTTTAGATATCCAATGTACGTGATCGAGTTTTCCATTTATTGCGACTACCTATCCAAGGACAGGTAAATCGTGAAAGTTTATACCCCAATCTGTAATGTTGATGGCTTTTGAATAATTTACCCGGTCGCTGAAGCGAATCTGCTACTTTCGCTTTCATTGAACGTCAGTTTATCGTGGTATTGCAATTCGTTTGTGTCCGTAATTGAAAGTTGGGTTCCTTTCATTCTTTCAATTTGTTCACTTTTTCTTCATGACACATTTAAATTAAGATTCGAAAACGGCATACGCCATAGAGTGTGATATGAGAGAAATTTTACCAGGACAGCTGCACCATGGCCTACGCTTATAATGAATTCCAACTGCCAAAGGCTGTCCTTGTCCTGCACCACTGATAATGAAACCTAGTCGGGAAATCACGACGAAACTCTCGGCCAATGCAGGGATCGAAGACGCAACCTCTAGGATAGCGAGCCAGCGTCTTACCCACCCAACCACCTTGGCACCAAATAAACCATAATATTGATAGGCATCCTTCACATAATGTCGTTTAACGATGTACAAAACATCAAGAATTATTTACTTTGTAGGTACAATGTTTCCTTATTTGAAATAATATCGTGCTGGCAAATTTATATAGAAAGAATCTAAGACAATAGTCATGCAGTAATATCACAATTTTAATTTGTCACGTCGTCGTCCTGGAGCTGTCGTGATATCCTGTTGTCGGCTTACGAAAATGGCGAAGCTTAATTTGGCCACTATCAGCAACCATACATTTTGTATTTATTAATAAATAACGTCTGGTTAAACGTGACTTGACTTATCTTATTTCCAAGAAGGTAATCATCGAGATGATAATTAGTTGTTATCGATTAAGATAAATATTAGATTGGGTCATAATTTAATATTTCAATACAGGTAGTATAATACCAAGATCTGCAATATGCAGATTTAGCTTTTCTGTGAGATAGTATCTTGTTCCCTGGTGCGTCACCGACCAATGAAATTGCTTAGCTTTAGCTTAAAATGTAAATCATTGACTTAGTCAAGACATTTCATCAAGTTTAAACATTCTACCTTAATTCAAAGCAGAGTTGTTATGTTCCAAAGTGACCAGTCAAATTGCGTATCGCTCCTGGGCCAAAGCAGAAATTCTCACCATCAAACTTAGTCAAGGTAATAACATAATGAATCTTTGAAGTTTTATTGCTCTCACATCATTATAACCAAAGTTATCGTGCCCTAGAGCATCAACCAATCGCCTCTGCTTACCGACAGCAGACAATACTCCTCAAGGCATGGGCCTAATGGACGCCTACACCAAGTTTGAACATTTTACCTCAATAAGGAGAGTTATTGTGTTTCTAAGTCTCGACCTATCAAATTTCTTATCGCTCTGCTTATTCTTAGCAACAAATGCTCATTGGGAAACTTAGTCAAGGTACTGAAGTAATGAAACTATACACCAAGTTTCATCGATCTGACTTTATTTGAACTCAAGTTAATAGTGTCCCAAATAATCAACCAATCAAATTGCTTATCTCTGCTTACCTTAAGCAGAAAATGCCTATCTTTGAACTCCATCAATGCATTGACCTAATAACACCTACACCAGGTTTGAACATTCTAACTCAATAAAATGGAGAGTTATTGTTTTCAAAAGTCTCGGTCAATCATATTACTTATCGCTCTGCTTTTAAGTTTCATCACTTAAAATAGCATTATGCAAGAGCAAAATCTTCTTATTACAGGTCTTTCTTTAGGCCTGAAATGTTATCTAAATAATCAATTAGACATTAATTAACATATCCAGACCATAGTAAACTCTTGATGTCAAGGCTAGCCCTTTGATGTTGGCGGATTAAAATCCTATATGCCGCTTAATGGCCGTTGGTAATTAAATCAAGTGGATAATCGAGACTATGCTTTTGATATTAATGATTTGAGTAATGATGACCGAGGCTATGAGAATATTTCAAACGCTTTTTTCCCGGCTAATAGTGGATCAATTTGACTGAAATTTTCAGCAAATTACCTTTACACTATCTAGTTTTTAACTATTATAGTGAGAACTGCCATCTATTTATCTTATCTCCTATAATGTAGCGTGTTCCAAATGCACCAACCAATCAAATTGCTTATATCTGCTAACCCTGAGCAGAAAATGCTCATCTTCGAACTCCTTCACGGTATGTCTAATAAACACCTACACCAAGTTTGAACACCTTGGCTCAATTAGGAGGGGAGTTATTGGGTCACAAAAAGTGGGATAGACGGACGAACCCATTGTAATAGTCCCCCGCCTTACGAATTAGCAAAAGGCACAGTCACAATCGTACATTCTTACTTACTGGCGTTTCCAGCGGCTCTTTGAGATACGGACATTAGGGTGTTTCACGTTTTTGTTTTGAATATCTAAGAGATAAATCGGCATACTGTAGGTCTTTCTATAGGCCTGAAATGTTGAATAAACTATTAATTAGACATTTATTAACAAATCAGGAGACCCGAATAAACTCTCGATGCCTTATCTGTCTGATTTTCAATGGATTTGAATCTGATCTGCTGTTTAACGTTCATTGATGATTTAACGCAAAACTGGATGGTCGAGGCTTTGCTTATTAACGTGACAGCAGTGGCAATGCCTCTCGATGCTACAGATATTTTAAAATACGTCTTTCTCGGCTGAGGCTAAAGCAATTGGACTGAAATTTTCAGCATAATCCATTTTCTATTGTCTACATTTCAGGTCTTTGGCGCACTGGTGATAAGTCGCTACGATGTTCTTTTCTTTTAAAATTGAAGGCCTTGAGTTACCGGACTTTTAGGTCCTAGATTCATCCATGATGTTCTGTTTGGTTAAATTCCGGGTATTGATACCTAAGGAGGCTTTCATAGAACTGTCAAAAGTTGCATTTGCTCCCTGTGACTGAACTTTTTTCTTCACAGCTTGAATAGTCAATGCCACAATATTGTCATTTGAAATGTTATTACCAGTGCTACATACAGTATTTGTTGCGTAATTCCATTTTCATCTGCCTCTTTTTCTGTAAACTAGAAAGTCATGCTTAGTTTGAATATCCTATTTCAAAATTCCCTTCGTTTTGTATCTCTGAAATGATGTCGACTGGTGTCATTTATGTTGAACAAAAGTGGTGGTTAGACCTGGCTTCACTATGCAGTTCAGGCAGATATAATAATTCCATTCACGCGGTCACAACATATCTATCCCAGTTAATGTTACTGTCATTCTAGAAAATAATAATGACGCTTGTGGTACAGGTGTTGTTTGACGCACAATAGTTTATTTCGGGACAATTCAAACCTATAATTTACACCCCTTTCCCGTCATATTACCGGCACATATAAAGCTGGTTGGGAACATAACATTCATTCCAGTACTACATACCTTACGTGATTTTATGTTTTGACCAAGAACACTTTGTTCGGGAAACTGCTAAAATAAACAACTAATAGTGGGTCTACCTGATAAGAAAAGTTGGTACTACATTACATTATTTTTTTATTATTGTATAATTTGTGTGAAAAATTATTTACCTACCAGTGTAAGCAGTGATAAGGCAATTTGATTGGCCGAGACTTTGGAACATAATAACTCTCCTAATTGAGTTAAAAATTTTAACATTTAATGTTCAATAACTCTATTTCTAATTGAGCAAGAATGTTCAAACTTGACGTAGTTGTTTATTAGGTCAATGCCTTGATGGGAGTCGGAAGATGAACATTTTCTGGTTGGGGTAAGCAGAGATAAGCAATTTTATTGTTTGATGCTTTAGGACACGATTACTTTACTTCTAATTCAGTGAGGGTGATGGAACTTGGTGTTCGATAATGAACATTTTCAGTTGTGACATTCTATTGGATACAAACGGTGTCGTATTGCTTCGATTCAAAAGATTTAAAATTTATATCACGTATCATTTTCATTCTTGGCTTTGATTTTAATCTTTTTTTTGGGTGGGGGGAATGGCAAGCTTAACTAATCCTGGGTGTCCTTTCTTTTTGGAGCTATGTCTAACTCGGCAATATTTCGTTTTTTAAAATACGCAAAATTTTGTTAACATCAGTTTCATTAGTATGCATGGTGTTATTATTTGAATTGATGTTTTTTTAAATGAAATTTCTGTTTCATCAATACAGTTCTGGGTGGTATCTTCATTGTTAGAATTGTCTTTTCTGAAGGAACGAAAAAACCGAAGCCCCGTGTACACATTGGCAGTTGAAATTCGACATAAGAGTGGACCGTATCACCCCTGCCCTGGCAAAATTGCCCCAATAGCACACCGTATGGCGCACGCATGCCCGTCTTCATTAGCCCAATTTAGAACCAGAACAGAAGGTCGATAAATGTAGCGCTATCCATGTTAATTTGTATTTTGTTTTCTGTTGTAGAATTAGTAAGAAATATAACTTACGGGGGGTTTTGAAAATAATAGATGGTGATGAGAATGAGATAGATGCATCTGAAGATGACGAAGAAGAAGACTCACTTCAATCTATTGCTACATGTAATGTGGATTAAAATGAAGAATATGTGGACGAAGATGTTATCGCCATCATGTGAACCTGACAGTGACAGATCAGAAGATAATCAGAAACTGTTTTCTTGGAGGGTGAAAACATTCGATGAAAGGAAATGTTGCTTTTATAGGATCAAATGTGGATACTTTTTTAGATGGTAAAACTCTTACTCCATGTGAATGCTTTCAGAAATTCATAATAACAGCTGATATGTTGCAACTCCTGATAGAAAACACCAATCCGTACAGTGTTCAGAAGAATGGACGTCTTGTTAATACTCATGAAAAGGAAATAGAACAAATAATTGATATTCTTTTAAAAAGAGGTATTTGTAGAATGCCTGGAAACCGGGCATACTGGGAAAGTGATACCCTATATTTACCAGTAATAGATGTTATGTCTAAAAACCGACAATAGTAGTGGTTTAGATAAAACAGATAAATGTTACAAGATTCGTCCATGGATAGATATGTTTCGAAAGCAATGCTTAAATTCAAAAGAAGAATTTAATTCCATTGATGAAATGATCCCTTTTAAGGAGCGGTATAGTCCTATCAGACAGTATTAGCATGTACCAACCAATTTTTTGAGCAATTGATTTGAAACTTGGCAGAAGTAATTGCCCAAACATTAGAATTTCAAAACTGTTTAAATTTTCAGAATCGAACTTATACTTTTTGTAATATTCAATTTTTATTAATTGTGTTTTTTCGGTCCGAAATCGAAATCTGGTCCAAAAAGTGGTAATTTGACTTCAGTGCAATGTAAACAAAATTATTTTCCAAAGAATTAACATGAAACTTGGTATAATTATAGTTTGGTTACTCCTTATAAAATTCACAATCATTCAGATAACAAATAAGACCCCCTTTTTGATTATCAATGACCATGGTAAGGCTTAAAATTAACGATTGTTTGCTATTTCTCCTTATTAAACATTTGCTCCCATCACACAAATCCTAAAATATGCATTAAAAGCAGGGAAAAGGGAAGATAGATGGAGAAATAGAAAGAAAGAGATGTAGAGAGTGTTATAACTCCACTTGACTCAGACTGTGTCATTTTGGGACTAACATACACCACCGTAGGGACGCTGCAGAGAAAATCCAAGAGGTGGGCATTTAACCCTACACCTTGGAAACTGAATCTAACCTTATAATACTTTTAATATGATTTATTAAAAGTTAACAAATTTTTCTAATGGAAAAGAAATGAAATTGTAAGAAAGTAAAATTTGTTTCTTATGCAACTGCTTTGTTTACCCGTACCTGAAAATAGATATAAAATAGTAAAATTACAACAAGGCTTTTTTAAAGATTTCATCCAACAAATAAAAAGCAATTCAATTCAATTTCATTCTTAATAAATCAAAAAATAAATAAATAGATAATGTTTATTTTTATAAAATAATAACAATATATGGTATTATATAATAATAAATAGATATTGGTTATTTATATTTAAAAAAAAATAACAATATATAATGGTATTATATAATAATATTTGGAAAGTTTCAAACAATAATTGTTTTTTGCTAGCTTGTTCCTTTTATTGTTTATCAACTAGTTGAGGTAACAATTTTTGATATGAATGCATGAGGCCTCTGCGTCTATCGTAAACAACTTTCATAGAAAAAAATAACCAATGCAAAGGATTAGTTTTCATACCCATTGATAATTACTAGTGACAAAATTATTACTTTTACAATTTAAAACAATATCGCATGACATTTAACTGTAGTTTCTATGTGAAATATTCTTTGTTAGTACAATATGTACACATTGACATCATATATGCCTAGAATTCTTCTTTTAAAAAACGTGCTGTTTTATTTTTATGTCCGTCAATAATAATGCCGTTTCATCGGGTCGGCTTCGGTCAATTTTCTACAGATCGAATAATATCGGCTAAAATTAAATCATTATATATTATAAACATGGGTGGTTTTATTTTCGAAGTCATGTTGTAACCAATCTATGTAAAAAAAGACAGAATAAGCACGGTCTTACAGAATGAAAGTAAATAGCGACAGCGCTCACCAAAGTATACATGATGGATATTTAACTTCCGGTTTACCGTTATTCGCTGTATTTTTACTTAATTCTGAATTTAACGCATGATTACGTCCATGACAATTCGGTTTTTAATTTTTTATGAATAGAAATTGACTAAAGTATCATAAAATCGTAAAATTATGTTTGAATATTCCTACGTAAAGAAATGAAAAATATTTGAATTTTTTAAAATTTCAGGGAAAATCTTTCCACTCACCTGATACGGGTCCAATTGTCATATTCTACAACATTCTCCCGCCAAGTTACACTATCCGCCAATAAAAATAAATGTGTGGTCAAACGTAATTCGATACCTACTTTTCCGCTAAAAATCATGACGAGTTTTTGGACCAAATATTAAGCCAAACAGAGTTAACTGCCCAAGAGCTTGGTACACGCTAACAGTATGTAAGAAATAATTCACGTCCATGGGGACCGAAAGTTGGGCACGATCTACGCACACTGGAATACTCTGTGATTTTGATATTTATCAAGGTGGTGGTAGTAGTAGCGGGGCATCAAAACTTAAAGTTGGTGGAGATGTAATAATTAAATTATCCAACACATTACCACATCGTGAAAATGACAATTTTTTTTCGTCAATAAAACTGGTTTCTAAACTGTCTGAAAAAGATATCCAGTATTTAGGAACAATTAAACAAAACAGAATGGCAGGATACACCATTGCCAGTGATCTAGCAAAACTTGGAAGGGGATCTTTTGATAACAGAGTGGAAAATAATAAAGACAGCCGGTGACACATTGATTCGTGTACCTATGATAAAATGTTAATTTTGTCTTAAATATTGGATATCAGAAGCCCACCCTTTTCCGGTAAGATCACAGCATCAGTGTTGATTTAAACTGACAAATAATTCGTGTTTTTAATGTTGAAGACTTTGCCGGGCTACCGGCCTAGTCTTATAGAATCTTGGAAAAATCACAAGCGTGTACTATATCAGAGAGAGAGAGAGAGAGAGATGGGGGTTTAACGTTCACTCAACACAAACTAGGTCATTTCGGGACTAACATGTTTTTTTTAAAATTTTATTTCAATAATTCGCTAGCGCGTAGGGTTCTTTAGCAGTGGGAGGAAACCGGAGTGCCCGGAGGAAACCCACGAGGTTGAGAAGGCGCCCCTAACTCCATGCCACATACGCTCACACCAGGGCTTGAAACCAAAGTCGCAAGCCAGAGGTGACCGGCCAGCTAGAGGTGGAAGCGCGGCACCCTAGACCACTAGGCCATCCCAACCCGCCTGTACTATATCAGTGTTGGTGCGTTGCGTACATACAATTGTTGGTCGGGGGTGGTGCTTTACATTTGTCAGTGTGGGTGGCTTCGTATTACTGTTCGTTACGGTTGTACATTTACATGTGATCATCCATCGTTAAAATGGCAATTATAGATATCGGCGGATAAGTGGGCATTCCCCGTTTTGATAAGTCTAAATATATAGCGTATTACGTCAAAGGTAAGATAGGCCACCTGTTATAAATACACGAGATTTTAAAATATAAACATTTACATAGTGGGCTTTGTATAGAAACAAAAGACTTACTCATGCCATGGTGGTAAACAATATGTTCACTGTATGGGGTTTATTGACGACAGTGTGCCTGGTGAGTTCTTCTATTCTGCCAGACCCGCAATTTACCTTGTCGACCAAGGGCGGAGAATTTAAGTCAGAAGGTTGGTGTTTTTATTTTCAGGTTAAATTTATATTACGGCATTACAAAATAGTTTATTTATATCTTCAAGAAATTTATATTTTGCCAGCACGGTTATATTGTTACCAAAAGAACAAGGGCACATATATTTGTAATCTTTGCATAAATGTTGATTGGGTGGTAAATGACCCTATATCATCCCAAAACAAAGGTTTGACATCGAGTTTACGACTATACACAATCGAAAATAGTTTTTAGTTTTTGTTTAACAAATCGATCAACTATAAACTTCGAATAATTTCAGGACTATATTTTTGTTTTTTAAAATAAAAGCACATTTGATTGCTTGTCGTCTCAATAATTAAGATCACAATTTTTTTTTATTTTGTTACTTTTAAGATATGTATGAATGGTCTTGCTTTTCGTGTCGTTAGTTGTATCAGGTTTGTTTTGGCATGTTATGGTCGACCTTTCTTGGCGCATTATTTATTTAGTTTTTTTTTTTTTTTTTTTTTTTTATAAAAATAGACATTTATGTAATATCTTCCCATTATGTGCCCGGTGCGTCATTGGCACTACATGAATCCGCTCCAAACTACAATATTGTGAAATCTTAATCTCTTATGGGAATATCAGTCCCAAAATTGTTCTATTCCGGTTCATATTTACAAAGATATCACCAATTGAAATATCATCGGCCTTCGCATGTTCCTGAAACAATGCCGCGAGTTGTACGTTTAGCTGTTGCTAGTTATAGGTACATTATCTCCCTTTACCGGAGACACGTGAGCACCAGTGTTGTCCATAGGTCGTGACACAAACACGCTCAAATTATACATGGCGAGCTGTGAAAAAAACTTCAGTCAGTCAGGAGGGGGTCGCTTCGATTGAGAGGGTATAAAGTGGAAGTGGGCGTGACCTGCCCTTGTGTCTGTCCACCCAGACCGGTCGCCATGTTAGTTCAAGAAATTGAAAACAAGGATGGCGGTTGCTTTGGGCGTTACCTTTTTTTATTTAATTATTTCTGTGGTTTTATAATCGGAGTTCAGCTTTAAATCTTGGAGCACATATTTAACCTGTATAAAGCCGTGCGAAAATATAAATGACACATCGAGCCTTTAATATATATACATTGTAATACCTTTTTAATTTAAGATATCCCTGGACTTAGGAATCTATATTTCATATATAAAGTAAATAATGGTACACAACAGCTAAGAAAAGCAGAACAGGGAGGTATGTATCGAGCTCATATTGTTATAGAAGAAATCAGGCTTGGTATATCTTTCAATTGCATTTGTTTTTATCTTCCCTATTTCAATCAAACCTATTAAACGAAAAATTTACTCTTTCCAACCTTGGGATGTCAGATGAAAGTCAATATTATTAAGCAATAAATCCAAAGCAGTTTATAATTCAGATTTCGATCAAATATTTTTCTAGCATCTCGTACATTAGAAAGTCATGAACATGATAATTCTCAAGCATACATTTTTTCTTGACAAGCTGATGGTTTCTGGCGTTATGTTGATTCTTTAATGGAAAATGTCGATGAAGTTGACTATTATAGCCAGGGCTATTCGGGTAGTTTGACATTTGGAGGCTCTCACCAGGTTTGGAAAAAAGGTAAGTTGTCTTAGGTTATACAGTGAGTACAGCAAAAGCTGATCACACATTACAACCAAAAAGAGAAAAGACGAAAAATCATAACATACACATACACTCGCATTAGAGAAGTAGTATTGACATAACCTCAAGTGAATTGGCGTGGGAACCGACCGTCACACCCAATGTGTATGGAGGTCAATCGTATTCAGAATTGGATGTTATGTACTTATGTCTAATACTGCTTTTGCAATACAAAATACCTCTATTACTTATGTCATGATACCGCTAATTCAAAATACAAATGTTACTTTACATAAAACAATCGACACAATACCTAAAATGATACGTGCAATGTCTTTTCACTTTCGACATTGAACATTGAACAAAGCATAAATGTCTTGGCATCTTCTACATTTCACTATCTACATTACATCTTCGTCTTAGTAACTTCTACATTGCATTAGCGAACGTGTTATATCTCGACTGCATTATCTTTTTATGACATGTGGGTGGAGCCTAAAAGAGGTATGAAATCATCAACAATAATTTCTCCCATGGAAAGACAACTCTGATAACCTTGTTATGTGCCTTTTTTTAGTCAAAAATGGACCTTAAGGATGTCAATTCAAAATATACTATTAGAACTTAGTCGTTCATTCATTTATTTACCTGATCAATTTCTGATAGCCATCTATGTGCCATAGAGAATTGGATCCAAGGACTGAATATTTCCTCCTCTTCACTGGTCGCAAATTTAATTTGCGGAGAATACATCCTTCGAAGTCAACATTCCGCATTGACTCTCGAACTCTGTTTAGCTGGAGATAATAACCCTGGCTTTTGAGAAATCCTAATACACCTCGATAGCCTATATTGGGATGATTAGCAATAATATTTATAACCAATTGATCTAGTTCATCATCAGGAATATTACTATATTTGTCATTGATTTTTATATTATTTTCAGATAGCCTCCTTTGCATAGTGCTCTTGCTAACATTGAAATACTCCGCTATCTGTTGTATTGTAAATTTACATGATATTAAAAACATGAGATGCTCAGGGGGAATAAAAATTTTAGGAGCACCAACAGTGCCACAAGAACTAGTAACACACAAATGTTCAAATGATCCGCCAATAGATTGGTTTCTAGTTTCAACAATTTCACGTTCTATTAAGTTCAAGCACTGCGAAAGATGTAATGTATAATTTTCAAAATTAAAATGGCTGTATTCAAGATCTAGTGTAGATAAAATATTACATGAACTTTCAATTCGATGTTTTGATTCATCAAGAGATTGACCAGATTCTAAGCTATTAGCTATTACTCTGAATCTTCGACTAAGTTCCAATAGTATATTTTGAATTGACATCCTTAAGGTCCATTTTTGACTAAAAAGGGCACATAACAAGGTTATCAGAGTTGTCTTTCCTTGGGAGAAGTTATTGTTGATGATTTCATACCTCTTTTAGGCTCCGCCCACATGTCATAAAAAGATAATGCAGTCGAGATAAAACACGTTCGCTAATGCAATGTAGAAGATGCCAAGACAATTATGCTTTGCTCAATGTTCAATGTCGAAAGTAAAAAGACATTGCACGTATCATTTTAGGTATTGTGTCGATTGTTTTATGTAAAGTAACATTTGTATTTTGAATTAGCGGTATCATGACATAAGTGATAGAGGTATTTTGTATTGCAAAAGCAGTATTAGACATAAGTACATAACATCCAATTCTGAATACGATTGACCTCCATAAATGTGAAGTTCCGAACCTGACGAGACACGTTGGCTGTAATATAAATGATATCAAAAAAGAAACTCTTTCGGTACCAAACTGATCACATAGATCGTATGGCATGGCAGTGATGGTTTAGTCACATTTCTGGAATAACAAACATGATCCCAGATGTAGTCATCGCCAATCGATTGATTGTGTTAAGCTATCAATATATATTTTAAGTAGATAAAGTACAAGTATTTCTTTGTTAACGGTAGATAAATGCATATATAATAAAAATACGTACGGGTAAAAAAAATCCTTTTCAGTATAGTAATGCCTTTGGAAAATCTTTTTGACGCATGGGAGTAAGACGTTGGTAAGCTAACCAGAAGGTATGTTCGTCGGGATTTTCCAGCACGGTTTCTTCTGGTAGTCTTGCAGACTGTTGGGCCTGGCAAGCCTCGACAGTTTGAATTCAAAACAATAGTCGGTCTTATGCCGCTGTCCACACAAACATTCCCTCACAGCAGACTGTATGGCCTAGTCCAATCGTACAGAAAAGCAGGACATCAATTCCGATTTTAATCCATTTAATTTGAAGCGATTTAACAAGCCCATCAACATTCAGTCCTCCAAAGAAAAAAATTTTCCTCGTGTTGGCACATGAATAGGTACCCTAATAACACTAAGTATTCTTTAAAGCCCCAATAAAACTCTTGTTGTAACTGAATAATATGTCCCAATCTTCATTCTGGTCAACAAATTGTATTATTTTACAATATTCCAATTAATTGATGATATAAATTTCATCTTAACACAAATTCAACTAATTGATTTGAAAAGTCTAACGTAAACCTTTTCAAATGTGACTTTGATTTAAAATATTTTCGAACCCACTGGACAAGTAAAATAGGTCGTAATATATAATTTACACAACAGGTAGGACACTTAAACATCTAGTACTTAGAATAAGGCTATTATTTATTTTCTGGAGCTGCCAAGCCAGCAAGAGTGTTATTGTCCCTTTAAGAACTAATGATTTTCGATCTGGTTAGATAACATCATCATGATGCATTCTTACAACGTTCAAGTATTCTCCGTGTGATCATGTTATTTGTTCGTGGTGTATTTTTAGTTGATCCTTTACCATGGTGGCGGCTCTACCGAATATACAAACATCCCGTTAGTTTCACAATTTTATTTCTGTTGACGTCACATATTATTATAGTCTACAAAACAGTTTAGGAGAGCAAGTTGAACATGTGTAGAAATGTTTAAATTTGGTCGTTTGGCTAAATATAAGATATCAGTTATATGTTATCCGTGAGAATATTCTGAGTTGAATAGAGGTTTAAGCAAAAACAAAACAAACCACAACCCTATTTGTTGACACAGGTTAGGGGATGGCACTGAAAATTTTTTTAGTCGTTTAGCGAGAGCTAATCGCGCAAGGATTGTCCAGTCCTGACATCCTAATGGTTACATAGCCCCCTTGTTTCTGAGGAATAACTCTCCCACCCGTAATATACGTTGAATATAAATTCAACCGTCAGAATTTATCCACGTATACCGATTATTTAAATGGTTAGAAACGATTTTGTGACACTTGACTGGATGAATGAATGTTCTTTGATTCTACGAATTTCTATTCTATACCATGTTTTATTTTTTGTCAGCACCTTTGGCTACTCTACCACCGAGAAGAATGCGTGGGGCCGTTTCCTTTAGAGATGATTTTAATGGAAATCACTTAGATACTAATCACTGGGCGGTTTCAGTTTCAGCAACCGGAGAATACGTAAGATGCTAATCAAATAAAAACTTAAAAACTTGCAATGGGGCCTATAATCAATGGAATAAATTCAAAAGATTCGAGCAACAGGAAGTGGTCCGAACACCATGTTTAAAAGTGCTACCAGTTGATCCAGGCAGAGTAAACCTCACACAAACAGCCGACATCGGCATAAATATTAATCTGTGTCTTCTTAATATTAATCTGTGTCACAATACAAGGTGGTTGGGATGGCCTAGTGGTCTAGAGTGCCGCGCTTCGACCTCTAGCTGGCCGGTCACCTCTGGCTTGTGACTGTGGTTTCGAGCCCTGGTGTGAGCGTATGTGGCATGGCGCCTTCTCAACCTCGTGGGTTTTCCACCGGGCACTCCGGTTTCCTCCCACTGATAAAGACCCATACGCGCAATCGAATTATTGAAATAAAATGAAACCATATGTTAGTGCCAAAATGACCTAGTTTGTGTCGAGTGGAGTTTCACAGTACAAGATTGTGTATTAGTATACTGAACATGATTATTCATAAAGACAAAAAAACGTAACAATTAACTGTACATACTTTCTGGACGACCATCTTTTAATGAGTTAAATGTTCTTATTTCAGCATACAGAATTTCAAGTGTACACTAATGATCATAGAAACGTTTATGTTAAAAATGGAAAACTTTATATAAAACCGGTAAGAAAATGGTTTTCCTAAAAAAAAAAAAAAAAAAAAAAAAATTACATTCTCATATAAATTTATGTATAACAAGCAAAGTGTTTTCTTCGATATCATCCACAGTCTTCGACATAGCCATGTAAATCACAACATTGAAAACACAAATTATTAGCAATTTAAATCAATATTGATGTTGTGATCTTACCGGGAAAAGGAGGGATTCCGATATCCAATATTTCAGACCAAATAAACATTTTACCATTGAAACAGAATGCGTTTCAGCACCATTTGTAAGAAGGGAGTCGAAAAACGAAGCTAGACATATCGCACAAGTAATGTTAAACGTAAATTGGATAACCTGCTCTAATATGTCAGACTTGCTCCCACGTCACTCCTTTTCTGACTTGCAGAATAGCGCAGTGACGTAGGAACTAGCTCCATAAATACTTTTCTTAAACATACATTATGCAAAAGCAAAATCTGCCTATTGACTTGTAGTAGGTCTTCCTTTAGGCCTGAAATGTTATAAAAACTATTAATTAGATATTAATTAACTATCAAGACCATAATCAACTCACAATATCAAGGCTAGCATTAGTTCAGCTCTGAACGTAGGTCTCATTACACTTGCCAGTACTATACGTTCAGGACCCATGCTAGACCAGTAGGTCCGACACAACACGCTGTTAAAAAATACGTATCCGTCTTCTAGACGACTTGGCCGATGCCATGGATAGGATAAAAGCGTGTTGTGTCGGTCATACTGGTTCTAGCGAGGTAAGCAAGGTCTTATTTTCTCCCTAAGATGTTCATTTACATTGTTCAGGCGTTCACATGGACTGACACGCGGCCGTTTAGCAGTAAAATGTTGCCCAGTAAAATTGACTAGGGCAGATTTCAGTTATTCGCACACTTTCCGAGATGTATCGGTGTTTTGGGCCGGCGACCAAAACTGTCCTGTCCTGATTGCCTTTACGTCAGCTAGTTTTTATCTATTGTAGTGAGAACTGCCAACTCGTTATCTAATCTCCCATAATGTATCTTTAAAGCTATATTTTAGACAAATACATGCTTACACAAGGTTATTAAAATTATGTAAGAATACAATGCAAACCCTTCTTTCAAACCATGTTTCGTGTCTTCCAAAGTAGCTGGATAGCCTATTTCTTTGATAATCGTAAATTGGTTTTATTATCGCGGTGCAATATCTATTTTATCTTGATGTGTCGTACGAAAAACTAAATCTCAATTTTGATTACATTACATCCAAGTCACCAGTTTGTGTTTTCGTTGCAGACATTAGCAGTAGATAGCGGTCATTTTACTGAACATGATTTATATCATGGTGTATTAGACGTCAAAAGTAAGACACGTTCATTTTTTTATATATATTTCACGAGTTTAAAAATTTATCCATCTAAAATTCTAGCCAATAATCCAATTGACATACAGGTAGAAAAAACGTTTAAAACAGATTTGAAACATGAATTGAAAATTCACCTTACACACTACTGTCTCATGACGCCCCTATGATGCTCAAATCTTGGAAAAGTGAAAAAATGTTAAAATGCAAAACACCTGGTCCCTGTTTCCAATAATTTTAACTTAAGATAAAATCCAAATTTTAGTAGATACTTGGCTAAGCACTAAAATTAATCTAATAGTATCCAATCAAATTACTATAATATGATTTTATCTTAGTTAAAATTTTGTGAAACAGGCCCCTGATCGTAAGCATTAAGTAATGGTATGCTCATATTTACGATAACTGAAAGGCAATAGTGTTACTTATATCAATGATATCAGGACATATCATACTACTGTAGTAGTGATAATCTTCGGTAAGAAATAAACATTGTAATTATTCTTTAAACTGTTTGATACCGGAAACATCAAATATCATATACACAGAACAGTACATCCGACAGGCAGAGTGGCTGTCCTGGAAACAGGATAAAATCGGGAATGAATATTTCGGTATTGAAAGATAACAATAAAATATAAAAGAGAATAATAACAAATAATAGAAATACTGTACTTCTATTTGGCTAGGTGATTTTTTTTATAAAAAAAAACCCAAAGAAATCTTCATTATGTCAGTCTTCAACATAAATCCAATTACCATTGATGAACTTCTTGAACACCAATTACCGCATGCCATGATTAATCTGTTTATATAAGGAGGGGTGTTGGTCGATGACGTGTCAGTTCATCATATCTTTGTAAACCGAATCATTTGTGGCTTGATTCATATTAGAGACATCGGAGAGTTAAACCAGAAACGTATATTAAAACTATCTGTGGTAACCATTGTGCATATACTTTCCAGGACATATTTGTATGTTTTTATGTTATGATCATTGGTTGCCTTTTCCACATACAGAAACTTGGGGTACATGTACATTTGGTGGTAATCGGGGATGTTACCGAGAAGCTAAAGATGGACTTCTGCCCCCAATATTATCTGGTAGAATTGACAGTAAAGCAACGTTAAAGTATGGTCAGGTTGTAGTTAGAGCTCAGATACCGAGAGGGGATTGGATATGGCCAGGTAAACACATCCTATGAAATATAAATAGTCTGTCATACGAATTAAAATCAGACCGCATTTCATGAAGTCTGACTTTATGGGGTTTATTTTCAACTGATCTAAACATATAACTACTTAGCCATTTTATCCACTCAGATTATCATGTGGACGTATATTGTCGTCGTCCCTGTCCGGGCGTTTGTCTGTCCACCATTTGCTTGTGGACACTCGACGGGTAACAATGTTTATCCGATTTTGACGAAACTTGAGATATAGGTTTATCTCCAAAAGACCTTGACATATATTGGACCGTAACTTTGGTGGTAAGAAAAATCCTGTTTTGAGGTTGTGGACACTGTAGAGTTCGCAATTTTTATCCGATTTTGATGTAACTTGAAATGTATGTTTGCAACCAAACATCTCGGTGTTTATCCGATTTTGATGGAACTTGAAATGTATGTTTGCAACCAAACATCTCGGTGTTTATCCAATTTTAAAAATCGTTTAAACATATGACAGTCACACCCTGATAATGGTTGAGTTCGAATTTCCTGAAAATAGGACGGAAACTGCCGGGCAAAATATCAAGGTTGGTCACAAGTTTGTTCTGATTTTAATAAAACATAAAACATGTGTTTACATCCCAAAGATTTTGGTTCGTCCGTAAATTCTTGGCTTATGGCCCCCGATTGTACGAAAAAATCGCCATAATATCCCAAATACCTTGATTCCTGTCGACATTTGCGTATTATCAGACGATAACTTCGATTATACACTATTTATATTTGTTCATTTCATAGTTCGAAACCTAATAAAACATAAAACATGTGTTTACATCCCAAAGATTTTGGTTCGTCCGTAAATTCTTGGCTTATGGCCCCCGATTGTACGAAAAAATCGCCATAATATCCCAAATACCTTGATTCCTGTCGACATTTGCGTATTATCAGACGATAACTTCGATTATACACTATTTATATTTGTTCATTTCATAGTTCGAAACCTAAAATAAATAAACAGATCACATTGTAACGGTTAATACATTGTATACATTTTTATACGTCCACTTTCATAATGTGAACGTATTATGCCATCGCCCCTGTCTGTGTGTGTGTGTGTATGTGTGTGTGTGTGTGTGTCTGTGGTTCGCCTACAGGGCGCAATTCTTCATGGATTTTCTTCAAACTTGGAATACTTATTCCTTATACCCAAAGGAAGATCCCTATTGTTTTTGGGGCATGCCCGACCCCCAGGGGCCGAGCCACGCTCATTTCTAGTATTTGTTTGTTTGTCGTCTACAGGCCACATTTCTTAACTTATAATCTTGAAACTTTGCATACGCATTCTTTGTACCCTAAGGAGCCACGCCCATTTTCTTTTCGTGTGTCTATGTGTCGCCTACACGGCGCAATTCTTACGCGATTTTCTTCAAACTTGGTATACGTATTCCTTATACCCTAAGGAAGATCTCTATTGTTTTTGGTGCATGCCTGACCCCCAGGGACAGAGTCACGCCCATTTCTAGTATGTATTTGTTTGTCGTCTACAGGCCACATTTCTTAACTTATAATTTTGAAATTTAGCATACACATTCTTTGTACCCTAAGGAACATCCCTATCATTTGGGGTGCATGCCCAACCCCCTGGGGCAGAGCCACACCCATTTTCTTATCGCGTGTCTTTGTGTCGCCTACAGGCCGCAATTCTTATTGGATTTTCTTTAAAACTTTGTATACTTACTCTTTATACTCTAAGGATGATCCCTATCGTTTGGGGTGCATACCCAACCCCCAGGGGCAGAGCCACGCCCATTTTCTTTTTGTGTGTCACTGTGTCGCCTAGAAGCCACAATTCTAACTGGATTTTCATAAAACTTTGTATACTTACCCTAAGGATGATCCGTATTGTTTTTTGGTGCATGCCCGACCCCCAATGGCAGAGCCACGCCCATTCCTTGTATTTATTTGTTTGTCGTCTACAAGCCACATTTCTTAACGTATCATCTTGAAACTTTGAATGATTATTTTTTGTACCCTAAGGAACATTTCTATCATTTGGGGTGCATGCCCACCCCCCAGGGGCAGTGTCACGCCCATTTTCTTTTTGTGTGTCGCCTACAGGCCACAATTCTTAATCGGTCATCTTGAAACTTAAAATACTTATTCCTTATACCCTAAGGATGACCCCTTTTGTTTTGGGTGCATGCCCGACCCCCGTGGGACAGCAACACCCATTTCTTGTATTTGTTTGTCTGTCGTCTACAGGCTGCATTTCTTAATGTATCATCTTGAAACTTTGAATACTTATTCTTGGTACCTTAAGGAAGATCCCTATTGTTTTTGGTGCATGCCCAACCCCTGTCTGTGTGTCACCTACAGCCCACAATTCTTAATCGATCGTCTTGAAAACTTTTTTTATACTTATTCCTTATACCCTAAGGCTGACCACTATTATTTTTGAGGGCGTCCACTATTGATTTTGATGAATGTCCCGACCCCCAGGGGCAGAGCCACGCCCACTTTTTGCCTTTAGTGTTAGGAAGGCACAATTCTGAATGGATTATCTTGGTATAGTTATTCCTTATACTCTAAGGACAGCAACTATTAATGTTGGTGCACGACCCTCAACGCTAAACAAACCAAACGCCTAGCCTTCTTGACAAAGTACCATATCAATCAAAGCAGGAATGTGGACGTATATTGTAGCGTTAGCGTTATGTTATATTTGTTTAATTGTCATATATTCGACGCCTAAATTATATTGTCAGTCAGCCGTTAAATTGTAATATTTTTACAGCAATATGGATGGACCCAACGGACAAAGCATACGGAGGAAAGACTGCATATGGTGGTTGGCCACGTAGTGGTGAAATAGACTTCATGGAAGCCGCTTGTAAGTTGTTTATTGACTTCTTATTAGGACACTGGAAGTAAAATTGAAGTTGAAAAACAGCAATCATTAATAGGTTATGTGCATGTCCACGAGAAAACCATGCAAATCGGGAAGGTGTGGGGTCGGCCGATTTCATTCATATTCATAGGGTTTGGTCATGCCCATGAGACTACTTGATAGCCAAAACCGCCGATCTCAGAAATTGACCCTAGCTGAGATACGACAAACAGGTGTTTTTTGGGGCTTTTTGCTCATTTTTTTCGTCAATTTTAGGCAATGTTAGCTGCTGTTTTTCAGGTTGTAAATGAGTACTTATGAAACAAATTATGATTCGATTTTTTAGGCTAGGTAGTCATCTTTCAAAAAAATGAAAAAAGAAAAATCAATCTTTCCACTGAGGGGTGTCATTTGGTTTTTCCTGAAGGGTATAAATCGACCCCCATAAAGTAACCACACTTTATGCCCCGATATCTCCACTGCCGCGGGGCCCCATGAATTTTTTTTTGTGGTTGTTAGTAACTGAGGATCAGGTCTCTGGATTGAAAAAATAAAATTCCATATATCTTCATACGCATGCGCGATAACATTGTCTAAGTTTTGACAATTTTGATATTGGATCATCTGATATTGATATGTTCTAATCAATATAGTGACAAAATATGAATGCTAAACGACTCGATACCATCGGCAATTGACAGACTAGCGTTTCAAACCCGCTCAGCCTGTCGTAGAACCCGCTCTGTCAAAACTATCAGTTCTGGTATCCAGGCTGGATAATCCAGCCCTTCAATATGGCGGCTGCCATATGTGGTTTTTCGCAGTTTTCTACTTTAACTGTATTTCACGGCATATCCTAAAGAGACTGAACATGTTTTATTGATAATATTGTCTATAACTACACTCTCAAAAATATTAAGTAATTTTGACAAAAATTGGATAAATTCGACAATTTTACGAAGCTTTATCCCCAATATTATCCAACTGATATTCAAACAAATGTAGAATAATACTGACTCCTTCACAGCTGCTATGTTTTCGCAACATAATGTTTGTATGACAACTCTTACTGCAACTGGAAGTGAAAATTTGCTAAGATTTGCAATATATCACTCTTAAATCTCTTGATATGTACAGATCTCATTATAAGCTGCAGTTGAGAGAACTGTCATAGCTCACAGTAGTTATTGAATAGTAAAATATAGGCCTAAATCCTCAAGATTTAAAATAAATTCTACTCTAAAAAGTTCCAGATCAGCACGACTAAAAGGGCAAGATTTTTTCTTTTCTTTCAATTTTCAGGACCGATGCTATCTTTACCTCTACCTGCAAGTAGTAGTAGTCCTAAAGTACGATGATCATCATCTTCACAAAAAGCCCCCAAAATAAACAAAACCCTTTTTTTATACGCCCACATTTTCATGTGGACGTATATTGTCGTCGCCCCTGTTCGTCCGTCCACAATTGTTTGTGAACAGTCTACAGGTCACAATTTTTGTCCGATTTCAATATAACTTAAAACATAGGTTTGTCACCCTAAGATCTCAGCTCCTTTCGATATTGGCATGTATCGGATTGTAACTTCATGGGTTATGGCCCCTGATTCTACGAAAATTCACGTTTTTAGTTTGTGAACAGTGAAGAGGTCACATTACTACCTAGCCTAATATATCGAATCATAATTTGTTTCATAGGTACTCAGTTCAGTTACAACCTGAAAAACAGCAGCTAACATTGCCTAAAATTGACGAAAAAATGAGCAAAAAGCCCCCAAAAACACCTGTTTGTCGTATCTCAGCTAGGGTCAATTTCTGAGATCGGCGGTTTTGGCTATCAAGTAGTCTCATGGGCATGACCAAACCCTATGAATATGAATGAAATCGGCCGACCCCACACCTTCCCGATTTCTGCATGGTTTTCTCGTGGACTGGCACTTAAATAAAATAGACTTTAAAAACATGATGTTTGCAAATATGTGTCAATCAATATGGTAAGTGTACATAGATAGTTAAAATATGAAACTCATATGACTTCAGCATGGTTCAAGTTTGACGAAGGCAATCCAGTGCCTGCCCTTTATAAGTATTAAAGTAAAACCACCCTGTTGTTCCTTGTTCTATGTAATTTATCGATGTTAAGTGGAATATGCAATGGGGTTTAAATTCCTACTCCGACGGGTATACACCATTCATTGTGCTATGAGATGCATTTTCCCCAAATAGTGGGTCTACGGCTTACTCTTATATTGAATTCCAACTGCTGCGGGATCTTTTATGTTTTTTTGTCCCATCCTGATGAGTAGACAGTTGTCCTTGTCGCCCCCTCATCTTCGTACACCAGTGACAAGGGGTAACTGCGCCGGATAAAATTCGTATCTTACTCACTTAACCACAGTGGCTCGAATAGTTTCAAGTACCTGGTGTTTATTCACGATACCTTACAGTTAATATATTTGGTATAAAATAAACGTCATCTACATTTATTCATTTTAGGTAATGAAATCGCATATTGGGACAAGAATCGCCATCGAGGAATCAAAAGAATACACTCTACACTTCACTTTGGTCCAGATTCTAAACATGACCACCATATTAATGGCGAAAAGTACGCAATATTGCGACATTTAATGAAATTTAAGGAAAACCGAATATAAAAGTATTCATTTAATGTCACAATTTAGCGATCATTGGGGAAATAATATATCTCAGTAAGGCTTGCTAAAAAGATTCAATGATAACAGATACTAGAATCATGATTTATGGACTTCCAAGACATCTCCGTTCAAAGGCCACACTCAACTGTGCTGATGACGTTTTACTGGCCAAACTCCCAACATCGGAAAGGATAAACACAGCATTAATAGAAATAGAGATAGGTCTATCGTTGATGGCGTTATTCAAGTAAAATTGTTCAACTAGCTCATCTGATGATCACAGGTATCGTTTGTTAGAATTGATCGAACCCTTCTTTAAGGTTCAACATGCCTTCCAATTGTTCAAGCGTATTAGTAGTGAATTAATCACTGATATAGACATATATTACTTGTTGAGCATACCAAAATACTTACGACCTTCTGCTCCACCAAGCTCATCCAGACGTACATCTTTGATTCTTCAGAGTGAAACAACATGGTGACTGGCATGAATTCCACACGTATAAGATGGACTGGTCACCAGACCATATTATGTAAGTTTTGGTAAGGTGTATAATTTTCCTTTTTTTTTCTTTATGGTTACCCCTGTCTAGGACTTCTACATGCAAATGGAGAGATATTTGTACATTGGTTGAGGTTGTCATAGTCGACGGAATTAGGGTTGTGTTGCGTTTGCGCGTAGAAAATCCTTAATTTTGTTTAGGATCATCTTTATGTCTCCTTGAAAACTTCTTCAAAGTCCGTTCAAAATTTAAGATCTCAGTGCAGAACCCAGCGAAGCGTATACTGTCTGAACTTCGCTGTTTCCTATACTCCATAGAGGGTTAACAAGAAAGGTAGAGTACATCCGCTTTGATCCAAATTCCGTATTAGGTTACATTCAACATGCATATAACCTTTACCAAACAGCCATGATGTCCACAAAGCTTTGGAATTAACAAATAACAATTTTAAGCCGTCCTTCCTGTAGCGACAACTCTTAGATTGCACGTCCCTTTGTTCAACTACTTCAGCATTTCAGTTGATGACGATGTTATCCTTAAAATGACAGTAGCAGATGGAACGACATTGTGGAAGCAGTATAAGTTCCAGGGTAGTAATCCATGGGCCCATGGTAGTAAGATTGCACCTTTTGATCAACAGGTAATTCCAATCCGTTGACATTATTCGCGTAGTCTACTACTCCCTTCTTAAAGTGGATTGCATGTGACATAAATGACAAATTCAAAGTCTATGGCCAAAATTTAGATAAGTCGAATAAGTTGATATTGTTTACTTTTGGTTTGCACCACCGTCTTGGTATGTGTGAGGTAAATAGAATAAATTTTATTCGACTTCAACTGACTTTTCCATGGATGTAAGCCTATATTATGTAGATTTTTGTAGTTGATTACATTATGATGACAGTAATAAGATTAAAATAGCACATAATTTTAACATGTGAGACGCGTTTTGACATGTGGCACGCGTGTGTTTTTCAATAAACACGAATAAATGCCGCCAAGTAGCTTTGTACGGATAGGCAGGAACTTCACAGCGCGTTTACGATAGATGTGTATTTAAAGTGTCTATAATGTTTCGGTGAACTCTGGTGGCTCGCTAACCTTCAGACCCGTGTTCAATCTCGGCGTTAGCGAAGGAGGTATATCGGGATTTTCTGATATAGTTCCCCCTTGTCAGCGGTGCAGGACGGGCAAAATTTCCCTCATGTAACACCACATGACATAGAAATATTGTAATGTCTATTTCTATGATGGCATTTCCATGTCATTAGCATGGATGGAGCAGAACAGTAGGAAGTTCAACTCAATTTCATTTCAGTTATATGGTTTTGGCGACGGAATAACTACTCCTGAAAGCATTGATTCGCAACATTTCGTGTTTTCAGTGATAAAAAAGTATCTGTCACATCGACGCATGGGAAAACCTCCAATCGTGGAGCATAGAATAGTTTTACAGATGAATTCAAATTAAACTGAGTGCTTGCTCGCCGTGTATTATGTTAATCTGCAAACACTCATTAACTGGTTACATTTCACGATATGTAATAAACACTGTACCTTCGGTAGTATACATCCTAATCTTAATCGAAACATGGAGAAACGGTGCATATCAATCTTAAATCCAAGCTATTTTAAACTATTTTCAAATAAATTATAATAAAAACAAGATTAAAATACCAAACGAAAGGTGAACCTTTCAGTGCATCCGAAGTAACCATCTTCAGGGCACATATTAATTATTGTTTATTTGATATCTTTTAGTTCCATATGATCTTAAACGTAGCTGTTGGAGGAATCTATAGTGAGTTTAACGATTTAACACACTATGCATATCCCAAACCATGGCATAACACCGACAAAGATCCACTGAAGAATTTCTGGGAAGGACGACACAATTGGCTACCGACCTGGCATGGCGACGATGTGGCTATGATAATTGATTATGTAGAATTTAGACATATGTAAATAAAGCCTATTCTGATGTTTTATGTCCTACTTTAAAGGGCGATACGACAATACGACAGATGTTTCTTGTGGATTTAATTTTCCTACCTTGGTGTAACTAATACAATCATGTTTTAAACCTTGTATAATTGTTTGGACAATTCATCGATGTCTGTTGATCCTGAATATTCTGTGTAAGGTGATCGACCATGGCGTCGATCATTGTAGTGCCGCTGCCTGGGTATAATTTAACCCAAATCACTTTTAGTGGCGTGTTTTCTGTAGTCCAGACAATTCCACAGAGTTGTCTTCCCTTGCAGGTTACACTTAGCTATGCCAACGGCTCATTTGACAACGCCACCAAGGTTTATGGTGTTGATAGACATTGATAAGCAATACGATGAATTTAAGTAACTGATAATACATTAATTACCATTATTATATTAAAATAGAAATGGGGTCATATTTATTGTAAAATAATAAAGAATTTACAAGTATAGGCTACAGAGAAGTCTTTCGAGTAAGATTGCGGGGTTAAATGGTTATAAATACGAACTGCGCATGTCGTCGTGCTAATTTTAGAATATAATACAGGTTGATCTCGGCCTCGTTTGCGTAAGATGATATGTAGAAAACGTAAACGACAAATGAGAAGTGGCAGAGCGACATTGGAATGAGGGAAATGTTTAATGTACATAGGCCAAAAGCAGCATTTTCCAGTAAAACATTTGTCATTTGAAACATTGCATTTAACGTTTTACATTTAACTTTGGCCTTAGAGGTATTTTGACTTTAACATTACCGGTATTAAGATTGTACTTTGTACATTGTACCTTTTACACGTAATCAAAGGAAAGGGCATTTCACTAGAGCACTTAATATTGCCATCGATGCCCTTCCATAGACAAATGCCTCGTTCTACTTAAAAAAAATTAGACTAAAAGGAACACGCTCTCGCCTAACGAATTAGCTGACGATATTGGAATGTTACTACAAATAAATGGAAAGTTAACCGTCGGAAAATCAAAGTCATCACGTGATATCAATTACGATTTGAAAATCTTTTTTGGCCATCTCTATTAAACTGATACTTTTCGTTATTAAAGATACATTATATAAGATTTAGATAAAGAACTAGTCATTCTTGCTATAATAGTTAGAAAGTAGATGATTCAAAATGAATAATTTGAAAATTTCATTCAAGTTACTCTATTGCATGCGAAGATATTAACCTTTGAAGGGTTGACAGACGTGTGCAATAATTCAACCACCGTAGCTCTTGCATAATATATATTTAATCTTTATCTATGCTTCATTCAGCTGCCTCCAAATCGTATATTTTGAAACAAAATGTTGTCATTTTGTATAATTCAAATTTTGCCGTCTGCAAATATTCCAAAATATTGACTGTGGGTATAACTAATCACCAAAATGGTGTATTGAAATGGATTTAGCTACCCCGAAAAGAAGTATTTTGATACCAAACTCGATCACATTATGATTAATTAAAATTTGGCATTTTTTAGTCAAAACTGCCGGCCATTTCGATTTGTGCCACTTTGACCCAATGGGCAGGGATTTCGTACTGGCCATTATAATCTTCCAGACCGACCATAAACCGTGATTAGTATTTCCAATGCCGCAACTGCCCGGAATGGTGCAGTTTAAAATGCCTAGACTAATTGGGGATTTTGGTCAAATGGCAGCCGGTGGCTCCGGACCAAATACTATAAGAACATGTAATAGAACGTTTTTCTTGAATTTTATGTGTGTGTGTTTGGGGGCGGGGGTATTCTGCAATTGTACAGAAACGAAAGTGCAAAGCATTATAAGACCTAAATACTAGCTCACTAGTCCTCAAAGCAAACGTTTGGAAAAGCATAGATTAGGAGAAACGCACCATATAACGTAGTTGGTTAAAAAAAAAAAAAAAAAAAAAAGTTGTAAGACTTTGTGGTTAAGTCATGCCAAATTACTACTACCAGAGATCTTCGGTGTTTCAGATGTATGATGCAGAAGAAATACAATCACATCAAACCACGCTGATGCTAGATGAGACCAATAACATAATGGTCCCGTGTACACATTGAAGTGCACTTAAAAGATCCCTTGGCAGTTGGAATTCGATATAAGAGTAGGCCGTAGCGCCGCTGCCCGGGCAAAATTTCCCTCATTGCACACTGTATGGCATATGCCCGTCTTCCATTAGCCCAGGTTAGGTGCAAAAGAGTAGGACGTTAAACCCCATTTCATTTTTATTCCAACTGGGAGATTCTTTCAGAATAATGTCAGTTCTCTCGAGAATTTTATACGGTGGGTTACATCTACTTATTAATATACAGGAACATAAACAAGCCCAGAGCCAACTGGAATCTCGGACATAACAACCGACGAACTTGCTACTGCCTGAGAAAGTGAATCAGCTACAAAGTGCTTTGAAATGGGTGCATGTGAAAATTGTGGTGCAACATATATTCTCGCAGACATATACTGATCAATGATAATATTATTGCAGGGAATAATGAACGCGAGGGCAATAATAATATAAAAGATCCCTTGACTGTTGGAATTTGATATAAGAGTAGGCCGTAGTGCCGCTGTCCGGACAAAATTTCCCTTATAGCACACTGTATGGCGTATGCCCGTCTTCATTAGCTCAGTTCGGAGCAAAACAGTAGGACGTCAAACCTCATTTCATTTCATTTCTTTAGACCTGAAATGTTATATAAATTAGACATTAATTAACTTATTCAGACCATAATCAACTCTCGATGTCAAGGCTAACCCTTGATATTTGTTAGATTATGATCCGATTTGCTGCATAATTTTCCTTCTCGGTTTAATGATTAAATGGGTGATCGAGACTATGACTTTTGTCGCACTGACTTTACCAATGATGATCTAGATTAGGCTGAACTTGCAACCGATTAATTCCCGGTTCATTATATAGTTTTTAACTATTATAGTGAAAACTGCCAACTCGTATCTAATGTCCCATAATTTATCTTTACAGTTGTGGCGCAAACAAACAATATTTCTACTATTTAATAAAATTCGAGTCAACCTGATAATTGGTTCTTACAAGTCTTAAAAACACATGACCTCAAAGGTAAGATAGGCCACCTGTTATAAATACACGAGGTTTTAAAATATAAACATCTAAATAGTGAACTGTAATAATAACTAACTCGTGCCATGGTGGTAAACAATATGTTTACTTTATGGGGTTTATTGACGACAGTGGGCCTGGTGAGTTCTTCTATTCTACCAGATCCCCAATTTACCTTGTCGGCCAAAGGTGGAGAATTTAAGTCAGAAGGTTGGTATTTTAATTTTTCAGGTTAAAATTATAAGGAAGTGACATTATAAAATAGTTATTTATATCTTGAAGAAATTTAAATTTTGGAACCATGATTATATTGTTACAAAAAAAACAAACAACAGGGGCAGATATGTTTATACTCTTTCTTAAAATGTAAGTGGGCTTTTGGTCTAATTGTTTTCTCAGGGGATTTGATGTTGAATGGCCCTATGTCAACCCAAAAGCAAAGATTTATTATCGAGTTTACGACTATACATAATCAAATAGTTTATTTTTAAAATATTAACAAATAATCAACTTTAAACTTTGAATTATTTTGGGGCAATATTTTTAATTTTAATAATAAAAGCCATTTGATTGTTGTTTGTAAGATACGTATATTTGATCTTGCCCTTTGTGTCTTTAAATGTAATGGGTTTTTTTTTAGCCCGTTTTGGCTGCCCTGCCTGGCGTCTTATTTATTTCTTTTTTAAATTTTCAAAAATTGGACGTTCATGTAATATTTTCAACACTATGTGTGCAATGTGTTATTTGGCGCTATATGAATCCAATATTGTGAAATTGGGAGCATCAGTCCAAAAATGGTTCAATTCCGGCCAGAATTGACAAAGATATGACAAACTGAAATACCATTGGCCTATGCATGTTGCTGAAGCAACGGGCGCGAGTTTTACAACGTCTAGCTAGATTTGACTAAAATTCCCGAACTTGTTATCTCACTTTACCACAGACACGTGAACAATAGCGAAGCCCAATTAGAAGTCGTGACACAAACACACTCAATTCGAACATGATGACCTCCACGGAAATCTTTGATTGAACTTTGCAACCTTATATCAAGGGAGACATTTTAGCTAGAAACCCTACACTTTGTATTCGCGATATTTTCTAAAGATGAATCCCAAGAGGTGCCCAACTTGATCAGTGACGAATTGAAATTAGTGACGAAATGTGCAGTGTATTACGAGTTAAAGCGAGGTCAACGCCATATTTCATTGGGGATTGAAAAACCCGGTGGGCCTAGTTTAAATCCCATGTAATCACATGTTACAATATGTTTTTAATTTAAGGTATTCGTGGACTTAAGAATCTATATTTCATATATAAAGTAAATAAAGGTACACAACAGCTAAGAAAAGCAGAACAGGGAGGTATGTATCGGGTCATATTGTTATGTTATTAGAATTATAGAACAACAGACTGACTTGTTCTTAGGTCTAATTGTGACATATTTCATCGCCAGATCACCCAAGACGGGTATTTCTTTCAATTGCGTTATGATCGCCAGCTTGCCTTTTATACACCCACATATTCATGTGGACGTATATTGTCGTCGTCCCTGTCTGCGAGGACAATTTGTTTGTGGGTCGTAACTGCTTGAATTATGTCCCGTGAATGTACAAAAAATCACGTTTTTCGATTGTGGTCACATTTTTTAACCGATATTAAACAAAACTGTTCGAGTATGTCACCGTCATGCCATAATGTAGGTTGAGGTCAAATTTCATGAAAATCGGGACTCTATCTGCCAGACAACCTGACGGCCCCTTGTAGGCAATTACTGTTCGATACTTGGGCATTTCAAATCATAATTTTTCTGGATTATGGTCCCTGATTGTACGAAAAATTGCCTTTTTGTAGCTTGTTGTCTATACATCTCTTGCATAATGACGGCGTATCTTGCCTGACAGCCCCTGGTGTATTACCTATTTCAGTCAAGTCTATTTAACGTAAAGTATGATATGCCAATAAAACCAAGGCAGTTTATAATTCAGATTACGTTCAAATACTTTTCTAACATCTCGTACATACATTAGAAAGTCATGAACATGATAATTTTCACGGATACATTTTTTCTTGATAAGCTGATGGTATCTGGCGTTATGTTGATTCTTTAATGGAAAATGTCGACGAAGTTGACTATTATAGCCAGGGCTATTTAGGTGGTTTGGTATTTGGTGGTTCTCATCAGGTTTGGAAAAAGGGTAAGTTTTCTGTAGGTTATAAAGTAAATACAGCTGAAGCTGACCACCCATAGTAACCATAAAGAGAAAGTCGAAAACACTGACATTGAAAGTAATCGCAATAATATTAAATCACGTGAATGGGTCTCGGAACCGACCGTACGCGCCCACTGTTCAGTTCTATGTCTGAGAGGGCACGTAGGCTTAAATAAAGATGACACACTATGTGGCATAAGCCTGTCTTCAATCGGTGCCAAAGGTAGGGCATTAAACTCCCATGTTATTATAAGAGATCGAAAGTAGCACCACATGACCATCATGTCACCAAATAACCTTTCTCGACGTGTTGGCTGGTTAGACGCATGAAAAACAACCTCGTGGGCTCATGATAAGCACATGAATGACCCCAATAACACTTCGTTTTCTTTTAGAGTTACATGTTTCAAGGTCGTTAAAGTAGCTAGGTCTCTAACTCAATATCATCAAAAATCTTCAACTTTGAAAATACGAATTATTTCTTTTTTAAATCAACATTGATTCTGTGATCTTACCCGAAAAAATTGCTTCTGATATCCAATATTTAAGACAAAATATATATTTCACGAATCGTGTACCATAATGCCTTTCAGGCCCAGTTCTAGCAAGAGACTCGGGGAACGAGGCTAGACACATTGCACCAAATCAAACGGGGTATATAGACTGGAATAACCAAACGCTAGAAATTTGCATTCGATTGAGATTGATGGCTTATTTCGCGGAACATAACTGATTTGAAATTAGAGTTAAAACGGAAACCATTGAATGTAAATCAGTTTATATACATTCATATTACAGTATTATATGCGTTGTGACCCACTTTTGTCAATTTCTACGTCCCAAATCTAAGCCATTTAGCGCCTTTAAATAAAATCGTCATGATTCTGGTGGTTTAGCTGTGTATATCTACATGTTACAAATTTTTGATTTCCTGATACAAGTAGATAACAGAATGAGTGTGTCCTGTCCTCTCCTCCCTTCTTTCTTTTCTTTCCTCCTCCTCTTCTTTCTTTCTTTTTTCTTATTTCTTTCTCTTTTTTCTTTTTTTTATAAGCTTAGGCCCACTTTTTTTTAATGAGAAGGCCCACCTGTCACGGATAGGTGTACAGGTGGACGCAGTGTAGCACTGTGTTGATGTCTTATATTAATATTATTATAGTCTACAAAGTACTTTAGGGCAGAAAGTCGAACATAAAGATAAGATATTACTTATCAGTTACGTTGACATACGAGAGGGGATGGTAAGAATAAACCAAACCAAAAATACCCCAACTTTGTTGATTAAGTTTTGTGCCTCCTATGAAATTTCACCAAGGAAACACTATTTTTTTAAAAACAGGTTAGGTGTTTGTCCAAATGTTTTAACACAGAATGGCACCATACATTAATGCGTAAGGTTAGAAATTCGTTAGGTATCAAATAGCAAGCAAATCCTAAAGAGTACAAAAATATACATCGTCGATTGTTACAAGAACTCATCCATTCCCGAAATCCTCCTGGTAAATATGAGGGATGGATTGGTTGAGTCCACTGGCGTGGTTTCGAATCCACGGTTGTACGTGAAAAGGAATAGGGTCGCCTGTCCTCCAGCTGCTAAAGACACTACGCGCAAGATAATTATTGAAATAAAATTGAACCATATGTTAGTCCCAACATGACCTAAGCTAGTGTGTGTTGAGTGGACGTTACCCCCCCCCCCCCCCTACTGGTAAATGGCCTCCTTGTTGTCTGAGCGATAACCCTTCCACCAGTAATATTTCCGAGTATAAATTCATACGGCAGAATTATTAAAATGGGTACAACCGACGGCGATGGATACATGGTGGTTCAGCTGGATGAATGAATGTTCTTTGATTCTACGAATTTCTATTCTATGCCATGTTTTATTTTTTTGTCAGCATCTTTGGCTTCTCTACCACCGAGAAGAATGCGTGGGGCCGTTTCCTTTAGAGATGATTTTAATGGAAATCATTTGGATACTAATCATTGGGCGGTTTCAGTTTCAGCAACCGGAGAATACGTAAGATGCTAATCAAATAAAAATTTAGAACTTGTATTGGAGTCTATAATCACTGGACAGTTTCAGTTACAGCAACTAGAGAATACGTAAGATGCTTATGAAATGAAATGAAATGGGGTTTAACGTATTACTCTGCTCCTAACCTTGGCCAATGAAGACGGGGAATTTTGCCCTGCAGCGGCGTTACGCTTGCTCTTATATTGAATTCCAACTGAAAAGGGATATTTTATGTGCACGCCAATGTTACACGGGACCTCGGTTTTTCGTCCCATCCGAACGACTAGACATCTGTCCCTGGCAGGTCCTTTGTCCTGTATCAGTGATAAGGGGAAACCACGTCGGAAATCTGGATGAACTTTGTCGGCCAAAGCAGGGATCGAACACCCGATCTCCAGGCTAACGACCAGCGTCTTACCCACTTGGCCATGTGATCCCCTGCTTATCAAATAAAAACAAGAGTTTTTAGACAGTGCATTTAGTTTATAAGAACTTAATCTTGTAATTAAGCGACAGAAAGTGGACTCGACACCATATTTAAAAGTATGCTTTCTGAAGTCGGGTTCCCACAAATACCAGATTGTGAATTAGTATATTGAACCTGATCATTCATACAGTAACAAAACAACTGACTATATACCTTCTGGGCGCTCACCTTTTAATGAGTTAAATGTTCTTATTTCAGCATACAGAATTTCAAGTGTACACTAATGATCATAGAAATGTTTATGTTAAAAATGGCAAACTTTATATAAAACCGGTAAGAAGATGATTTTCCATAAAAAGTGCTACATTCCAATTTAAATTTATGTAAAACCAGTAAGAGGGTATTTAATACCTTACCTAAAGCTATATTTTTTAAAAACAATCATGCCTACGCAAGGTAATTCAAATTCTGTAAGAAGAGAGTGTAGAGGTTTCGTGTCTACGAAGGTAGCACAATACTAGCTCCACTGCATATGGTCTTTGATAATGGTAACTTGAATTTATTATGTCGATGCAATATCCATGTTATTTTGATGTATCGTATGATAAACTATACCTAATTTGGATAACACCTAAGTCACCAGTTTGTGTTTTTGTTACAGACATTAGCAGTAGATAGCGGTCATTTTACTGAACACGATTTATATCATGGTGTATTGGACGTAAAAAGTAAGACACTTTCATGTTTTTCAATTTACCTAACAATATACCTATATAAAATTCTAGCCCGACCAATAATCCAATTGAAATACAAATGAAATCGCTTAACAGTTAAGGAATAATTGAAACTGCACCTAGCAAATTAGGTTACTTGATGGCTTCGGACAGTGTTGAATGTACTGAATCACGCCCTAAAGGTTTACCAAAATAGAAGTACCTGAAAGTCCCGAATTTTGAGGGTAAATGCGAGGGTTTTAATAGATTTATGAAAAAAGGGAGGCCGACCCCAAACAATTGCAAGAAAGAGTGTGTTTTTTTAATGATTTCGGGTTGAGGTACTAAATGGCATCCTAAATATATACATGTACCAAAATTGGAATACCGGTAAGTCCTAAATTTTGAAGGCAAATTCTAGTTTCTAAAACTTCAGACAAGCATAAAGGTACTATTTTGTAAGAGAACAAAATAAAACTAACACCGTTCCTTAGGTTGTTGGGGCCAGTCTTTTATATGAAATGGTATTCATAGATGCCGATGTTCTCGTGTACCATTTTCGAACGTGCCCTTACCTTAAAAACTTTGGCCGAAAAAAACCCACATGAACTCTGTACGGTTTCGTCTGAAGGTAACAAATTGATCATTCTGGCATTTGTTGGTATATCAGTGGTGATAACTGGTCTTTTGCGCCATTTTCATGTGTACTCCTACCACACAACCTGCAACCGGAAACCACAATATACGAATAGGCATAACTTTTTCACTCTACATATACATTACCTGTTTCATAATGACATGTTTGTATTTTCTCTGGTAATGTTTATCGATTGCCTTTTCTATTTATAGAAACTTGGGGTACATGCACATTTGGTGGTAATCGGGGATGTTACCGAGAAGCTAAAGATGGACTTCTGCCCCCAATATTATCTGGTAGAATTGACAGTAAACCAACGTTGAAATATGGTCAGGTTATAGTTAGAGCTCAGATACCCAGAGGAGATTGGATATGGCCAGGTAACTCATCATATGAACTCAGTATAGTCCATCACATGAATCAAAACCAGACAGTTTTAGTTTAACGGATATGAACAGTTAACTTTAGTCTAAACCAAATTCAGACATTTTCTTTTCAGAGAGAGAGAGACGTGGGGGCAAACGTCCACTCAACACAAACTAGGTTATTTCGGGACTAACATGTTTGAAATTTATTTCATTAATCTGTTCATTGAATGCAATACCTGAATTATAATGTCATATGTATTAAATGCCAGTACTTTTGTTATAAACTTGCAGCTATATGGATGAGACCAACGAACTCCCCATATGGGGGTTGGCCACAAGATGGTGAAATTGACTTCATGGAAGCCGCTTGTAAGTAGTGTATTGTTTTCTGAATTCTGATATGGTCGCGTGAAGTAAAATGGAAATTAAAAAATTTTCATGTACCTTTCATGAAAATTAATTAGGTTAAAGATGCATTAGGGTCCCCTATCGTAGGTCTGTATTTTGGCTTCAAGTGTTATATTACTTATTATTTAGACATTTATTCACACAAAGCTCATAACCAATGACAGAGAACAGAACACCCGCTACATTGAAAACATTAACGGTAACATGGATAGCCAAAACTAACACTTATTACTTCGCTCAGTATAGTAATTTAAATGAAACTTGAATAGATTACTAACATGGGAAGACATTAGCCTCATTTGATTTGATCATGAAAATAGTTTGGTCAGGGTAATCAGGGTATATTGTCCCCTATTCTACATTTTCAATCTATGTTAAGTGGTATCACGACTTTTAAGTTATATATATTTGATATCAAATTATGATTATCGCATATAAAAGCCATCAACATTCATCTCCTACATTTATTCATTTTAGGCAATGAAGTTGCATATTGGGGCAAAAATGACAATCACGGAATCAAAAGAATACACTCAACTCTTCACTTCGGTCCAGATCACGCACATGACCACCATGTTAGTGGCGAGAAGTAAGCAATTTTAGATAACTATTTAAATGGGCGTCATTGGAGATTAGATTAAGAGCTGACAGTTCTCACTATAGTGGTTAAAAACTAGATAATGTAAATTGATCCAATCCGAACTGAGAATTTAGCGATTGAATTTAAGGGCTAGCCTCGATAATCATTACTAAAAAAAACCCCATAGATTATCAATTAACATATTCACATTCAGTAAATATCGCAGGCTAGCGATGGCATCCAGAGTTGTTTATGGTCTGGATAAGTTAATTAGTGTCTAATTAATAATTTAGATAACATTTCAGGCCTAAGAGAGACCGGAAATACTCTTTTCATTACCTGTCGGTGTAGCGACCATTATTGAAATATGTTTCAATAAGGGCTACTGAAAACATTCATTAGATAACGATGGTAGATACAGTAGGACGTAAAACCCATTTCATTTGGGCTGAATATATAATCACCAGTGACTTATATCAGGATACAGAAACATCCCGACCTCTTCTTTAAGGTTCGATTTGCCGCCCCCTGGTGAGACGACTCTTTGTTCGGGTGGTTTCGAATTGTGCAAGACGATTATTATAGTGAATTAAACATAGATATATACTCTTCAAAAAAGAAACGCACAACCTATTTTTCATCATCTGAACGAAGACCACCCCAACAACGCTATTGGTCGGTTACAAGCAGGTGAATCCCAGATAGATGTAGAATGGCTGCTGAATGTTTCCCCGGGTACCGACAGCGATGTTTCAACACGTGACTGCCCAAACTCAGGCCAAACAAGCGAGACCCCACCTGCCCTAGATCGTCACTTTCGGTTACGCCATTTGCGGAAAAGGTTCTCAACAGCGACCTCTATTGCAGCAACACTTCCTCGACAGCGTAGAATCTCAGACTAGACCGTCCGTAAACGCCTACGTGAAACCAGATTACGAGCCAGACGTTTCCGGTCGAGCTGTTTTTTTTTTTAAAAATAAATACGCCAATGCCGTAAAATCCGACTTCATTAATTGGGTTTGGTTCAGCTGCTGTCGCGGTTCCTTTCGCAACGAGGATGTGGTAGAGCGAGGGCATACATTGCGTTTCTATTTTGGAAGAGTATATTACTTGTTTACCATACCAACATACTTACGATCTTTGTCCCCGCCAAGCTCACCACAGACTGCATCTTTGTAAAGTGATTTGAGTAATTGAAATGTGTCTGATTCTTCAGGGTGAAACAACATGGTGATTGGCATGGATTCCACACGTATAAGATGGATTGGTCTCCAGACCATATCATGTAAGTTTTTGTTTTCTCTTGGAATGGTGCATGGGTTTCTTTTAAGATTTCTTTTGTCTAGGACATCTACATGCACATACAGTGATATGTATACATTGGTCTAGAGGTAGAATTCCATCTATGCTAAGAAATCCCGTAACGATTCTAGGGGTGGCCTCAGCCAGGAAAAGTACGTAGTAATTCGGAATATCCGAAGAACCGTGATCCATCCGTTTTCACAATCGAACCATGTTTTACAAATAACACAAAAATCTTCCATGAATCGAAGTATTTTTAATTTTGCTAATTGGCATCTGAACTTCGTTATTTGTTGTAGTCCATAGCCATAGAGTCCATTGCTACGGTGGCAGAGGAAGTTCATCGGGATTTTCCGAAGTGGTTCCCCCTTATCAGTGGTTCAGAACCGAGAATCTGACAAGGGACAATGTATTGTCGCATAGTGGGACAAATAACCGAGGTCACTTATAGACTTAGATGTGCACGTAAAAGATTATTTGGCAGTTGGAATTCGATGTAAGAATAGGCCACGTTGTCTGTTTCCCCCTTAGCACACTATATGGCCTATTGCCGTCTTCATCAGCCCTGTCGGGGAAGAACAGAACGTTTAACACCATTTCATTTGTTAACAAGGAAGAGAACGGACATAGGTGACGCCATCGGCCTACACATCCAAATTAACCCATCCCCCTCCCACTGAAGTATTAGGCATCATTCAACACACGTTTCACCGTTTAGGTTGTGAACTGACAATTAACAAAGAATTTTAACTCGTCCTTCCTGGAACGATAACTATCAAATTCTACGCCCCTTTGTTTAACTACTTCAGAATTTCAGTAGATGATGACGTTATCCTAAAAATGACCGTAGCAGATGGAACTACATTGTGGAAGCAGTACAAGTTCGCTGGTAGTAATCCATGGGCACATGGTAATAAGATAGCACCGTTTGATCAGCAGGTAATCCAATCAATTATCGGCGACATAGGAGACCCCCCCCCCCGACATTTGAAGCATATAAATAAGAATTTCACAGATGAATTCAAACTGATTGGCGTCACGGTTGATGTTAATTAGCCAGTAGCACAACCAAACTCATTAACTGCTTACGATCTATTATACACACTGTCCATACAAAGTAGTACATTCTAGATCATAGTCCAAAAAAAGAAAACTGATGCATCACGCTTTAATTTCAAACCATTTTCAAATAAATTATAAGCAAATACGAAAACAAACAAGCCCACAGATTTAGCTCTCCAATAACATCGGTTTATATTCTGTTTTTTATGTGTTTTAGTTCCATATGATCTTTAACGTAGCTGTTGGAGGAACATATGGTATGTTTAACGATAAGACACACTACGCCTATCCAAAGCCATGGCTTAACACAGACAAAGATCCACTAAAGAATTTCTGGGAAGCACGAAACAATTGGCTACCGACCTGGCATGGCGACGATGTGGCTATGATAATTGATTATGTAGAATTTAGACATATGTAAATAAAGCCTATTCTGATGTTTTTAAAGATTGCTATATATAGAATAAAGGGTAATATTGCTGTTAGACATTGTCAGTAGAACGGGTTAAACACGTTTCAAAATAGAAAAGGCCCTATATATCCTTGTTTTTATTCATTTTGCTCGGATGGTGTAGATCTCTTTGTTAAGTTTAAAACGCTGCATTGTTCATTTTCTCCTATAGTCAGGCGTTTTAGAGCTGATACTGTAGAATTGTTTGATATTGGTAAAGTTGGAACAGATACGACTAGAAATCGTTGGTGGTAGTTAGCCCTGGAACCTTGAAGATGAATATTTGAGTTTGTGTGTTGTTTGTAGGCCTGCATACGGAGTCGCATGGGGAAATCTCAGCGTTGTAGCGGCGTAAACAGGTTGGAAGAGGAATGAACTGAAATAGGGTTTAGCATCCTGCTGTTCAGCTCAACGTGGAACAAGCGTACTGGTTAACTGTGGTGCCGCTGGTGCTAAAGCAACTGTTTTGACAATTAATATATCGATCCATAACTGGATCAACAGTTTGATTTGCAATAGATGGAGAGGACAAACCATCAATAATGTCTGTATGTTCACCAATGTGTTTAAGCAGCATCCCGGTTTTTTACTACCTTTAAGAGCAGAATTTCGAAATCACGGATAATTGCGCTTTTTGTGTTTGTCAAAATCTGCGAGAGGTTACTTATTCTCGGAAACATTAGTGTTTTAAAATAATATATTAAACCTTGTTCCACGAAATGGCTGCAGTAGTCTATATCTAAGACAGTGCAACCATCTTAAATTCTCCATAACACACTCTTTTTACATGCATTCATTGCAAAGCCCTTGGCGGTTGTTCTTTGCTTTTAAGGGGAGGGGGGGGCGAATGGTTGGCATAAAGTCTGTCATTGAGTCAACTGGGGTGGTTTCGATTCCACGGTTGTACGTGACAAGGAGTAGGGTCGCCTGTCCAACGTCGTGGGTTTTCTCCGGGTCCTCCGGTTTTCTCCCACTGCTAAAAACCGCTACGCGCATGCGAACTATTGAAATAAAATTAAACTACATGTTAGTCCGGAAATGACCTAGTTTGTGTCGAGTGGACGTTAAACCCCACTTTTCTCTCTCTCTCTTTTTTGTTTTTAAAAACTGTTCCACTTTCCCCGTCAGTAGCAAATTTGACCGCTGGACATAAAGCAGCATGCATACTTCAAGGGCAATCATTTTTACAGTTATTCTTTGATTTTGATTTTTGTCAGACCTGAAGTCCCACCCCTATATAGTACACAACTCACCAAATATTCCTACGCAGTTACCCATGCATATAGGGCAAAAATTATTTTTAGTCTTTCTCTCCCTTTCCCCCGACTTTTTGGTGTAACATCGAGGGAAAGGTTTTGAAAATACATCTCCTGTCAGGTTTTGGTGAATATTCATGATTTTAAGACGGAAGAACACAAGAGGTTTGTTAGGTTGAAATGTGGGGTGAAAAGCTGCATGTTATTGGTTTTACTTAATAATTAAAGTCAATGGGGGAAATCATTAGTTACCTGTGGCCATATGACATCGGGCCGATTTCTGAACTATCTTCGGTTGCTAGACAAAAGTTCTCAAATGAACAGCCTTCAAATCTTTTGTCAAAGAATATGTTTGTTAGTTTATTTACAGCGAGTCCTTGGCGAATTATGGAGATTATGTCGTGGAAAAATCAGACAATTGATTTGCTAACAAACAGTCCTTGTAGTCCTGGATCTGACTATGGTTCCGTAGGAAAGTTTAAGTAGGACGATTGTTTTAAAGAAATGTTTAGTAGGTGGCTTATTCAGTATTTTGAACACACACCACGAGGTAGGTTATTACCTATGACATCATCAAAGATTGCCGCCGATGTTATTTCAAATTTATCTTACCCGCTATAGTTTTCTGTCAATGTCAGTGAAATAAAGGTCAGAATGAAGCTGTCTGTGCGAACTAAAGTGAAAAATATGGTTATTAACTTTTCACGAAAACTCATGCCCATTTTTTAGTGACAACACGAAAAAAGCTCTCAAATATATTAAAAAAACACTTCACAATTAATTACAATGGTATAACAATAAGAAATTTGTTGATAACACTCAACAGGGATTTTTACAAATTTTGACAATCATACAAAATGATTAGTGAGATAACTCATTGGCTCTGAACAACTTTGTCCCGTAATTATTTCATAAGATGACTTTTTAAGTCATATGGTTTTCGATGTCTCTGGACCAATAAGATAAATTTGGAAAATCCAATACAGCAGCAATTCAAAATGGTAGCCAAAATGGAATCCCAAATTTTAAGTTAGGCCTAATCGTCATCTAGTCCTATTGGATATGCCATTTATATGGTTCAGTTTTGATCTCACAAATAAAATTCATGGATCCATGATGGCAGAAATGCAAAATGGCCACCATAATGAATTCCAAACGTCGAAATTTTAATTAATCGTCATCGAATTTTTACTTCTTTTAATCTGACCTGTAACATGTCTTTTAGTCTAGAGATAGACTAAGAGTTTTAAGGATGCAGAGTTCAATTTCTATATAAAAAACTAATTATGAATAGCCAAGATGGGATAAATTTAAAAGCACAATGCAAATAGAGTCCAATATGGCGATTTTTGTTCTTTTGGATTGTCAGACATAACAAATAAATTGTGCATAATTTGGAAACATCACAACGTATCATGGAAACATCCTTTGCAGTCAGTTTTTCAAAAGGAATTTCACGCCGGTAAGAAGAGAATCCCATCGGACCCCCATGGAGTGGTAACGCTTTGTGAGGACAGTTTTGGGGACGTTAGGCCCCCGGTCCGGCGGTGGTGTCATCTAGACCGATAGTAACCACAGGTTCATTTCTGTCTGTTTGTTAATCATAAATTCTTGTGATTCCCAAAACAATATTGTGTTTATTAGCAATGGACACTAGACAAAAAAGTCCAATAAACCAGAAGTGAACATGTGGTTAATGTCGGTACCAATGATAATGAGTGATCCTTGCTCCGTTTGGGCGGTGAACAGTAGCAAAATTTCTTTAGAAAAACTGACTGTATTATAATTTGTATAGAGTATGCACGTATCTTGGGGTTTCTAGCTTTTGGACGTATTAATTTGAAGCAACCTCAGCAATTCGTCAAAAACGACGGAAATTCATGATTAAAAGAACTACGCAAGACCATTAACAAGTTTCGGGACCGCTGAAACTACCATACTCCAGCTCCTCCCAAAGGGGTGGGGTGGGGATTGGATGTTAAAATGCGTTGCCAATCTGCAGCACTTGAATCAACAGTATAAATACACTAAATAAACAATCTGATTAATACACAGATCCAATTTCGTTTCGATTTTATAGTTCAAAATTCGTTTTTACTTGTCTTTACTACTCTTGGATCTGGAAGACTTATTATTTAAGTCGTTTTCTGTCTGAAATGAGGGGTCAGCCAATCAAATGGTCTGTCCAATCGACCGTTTGACCTTTTCCTGCGTGGAACTGTGGGTAAATATTACCAGCGGATAGAAATCAAAACAAAACAAAAGTAGAGTTTAAAAAGCATGGCGGTCGCTAATTGGTTAATCGAATGACTGGCGTTATCGGGTCAAATGTCCCGTGCTTGATACCTGACGTCATAGAACGTGAGCTCCCACTATAACTTGTTAGATCTACATGAGTGTAAGCCATCGAAAGTATAAAAAAACGAAACGAAATATAGATCTATATTTTAATTAGATTGACTAAATAAATTAATAATTCGTAAATTATTTAACAGCTACAAAATGTTTCGTTTTATTCAATCAACAATTTATTGTCATTCATGCACACATATATGGTGTTAAAACTTGTTGCAAATTATTATATTACATGGTAGGCCTTAAATTATCATATAAATTAACAATTGGAATTTTGATCTAGTATTTTACAGCAACAAGAACATTTCCGTTTAATCAAAAATTCCAATAAACAATTTATATTGTTAGCTCGAGCGGCAAGTTCGCGATCTTTTAGTATGTTTACGGTAATAACATGTCTTAAAATGTTTCTATTATAAAGGAAACAATTATTATAGTATAAAAATATAGGTTTTATTGACCCGGTATATGTTTGCTAATTTCATTTCGAATCCGAATGAGAGATTCCGCTCGAGTATTTCTTCACAGTCAGATGATACTCCATCTTGTGGTAACTATAGAGATACTCGATTCACAGTTCCGGAATTGAATTCCAAAACTGGCGTCAATCGAGTGAAAAGGAGAATTTCGGATTACAGCGCATGCGTCGACTGTATAAAAAGTATCCCAACCAATCATGACTGCTGAAACATATTTTTTACCTAGGAATACGTCACGATTCTACTCACTCCACCTCAGCTGTCGGGACTGGCAGAACTGTGACAGGACTAAATTCCGCGTTACTCGATTGTAATTCTGTCGATTCGGGACGTTCTGGACTGTGAATCGAGCACCGCCCTAGTATGGTGACCTTGTGACATCACGTCTTGACATCATCAATTAGTATGCAAAGATTGTTCTTTACATAAAAAGACCGAACTTCTTTGTTGAGTCTTATTAAAGAAATTCTTATTTTTATAGCATTGTAAATGTTTTCATTTTATTATGAACTCTTTTCACTTATCATGTTTTCACTAAAATTAATAACAATTTACCCAAAAATATGATCTTGACAAAAAACTAAAGCAGGTGGCGTAACATTAAAAAGCGTCGGCAGCCATATTTGATGACGTTATAATTGAATAACCTACCACGAAGTTTTAAATACGGCAACCAATAAACATTTTATCAAACACTAAAAAAATCCCCCTACACAAATCGTTTAAATATACATGCATCATCGTTACGCCCTTCCCTGCACAATCGCCGCTAATAAAAAAATATGTAGAGGTCACATCTTTTGTTCGATTTTGATTAAAATGTATGTTTATGTCCCAAAGATCGCGGTTCGTTTCGATATTCACGTATATTGGAACGTAACTTCCCGGATTATGACCCCTGATTTTACCAAAAACAAAAAATCCAGTTTTTAGCTTGTGGGATCTAGATGTTCTATGTCTAGCTCTTGCAAAATGTGGGCGTATCTTGCTTGGCAACCACCTGTTTGACTATTACACAGCGAGAACTGTCAACTCTTCATCTTAAAGTTACAGTGCAAACAAATAATGCTTCTACTACTATTCAATAAAATATGAGTTGATTTATGACGGCTGTTCTTTACAAGTCTAAAGAAAAACCGTCAAAAATACAGCATCTGTTATAAAACACGAGCATTTAAAATATAGACATCCACATAGTGGTTTGTATAAAATAACTTACTCATGCCATGGTGGTAAACAATGTTTACTTTATGGGGTTTATTGACGACAGTGGGCCTGGTGAGTTCTTCTATTTTACCAGATCCCCAATTTACCTTGTCGGCCAAGGACGGAGAATTTAAGTCAAAAGGTTGGTATTTTTAATTTTTAAAGTAAAAATTATAAGGAAGTAAAATATAGTTTATTTATATCTTTTAGAAATTACAATTTTGGAACCGTGATTACATTGTAACAAACCCCCCACAACAACATGGGTAGATATGTTTGCTAAAATGTAAGTGGTCTTGAGTCTAATTGTTTTTTCTCAGTGAATTTGATGGTAAATGAGCCTATATTAGCCCAAAAACAAAGGTTTATTATCGAGATTACGACTATACACAATCAAAGTAGCTTTTAGTTTAGTGTTAAAAATATTCAAATCGATCAACTGTAAATTTTGAATATTTTTTTGGTTATATTTTTGAGATATAGAAGCACACTTGATTGTTTGTGGTCTTACATTCAACATTGATTATACTGGGTTTGTTTTGGTTGACCTGCCTGGTGCCTTTTTATATTTTTTTTTTGTATATTAGACGTTTATGTAATATAAAGATATGACCCAATTGAAATATCACTGACCTACATGTATGTATGTTCCAAAATCATGGTCACGTGAACAATGGCATTGTCGTATCAGAGGTAACACAAACGCTCCCAAATCAAACATGAGGGTCTTCGCGGAAATCTTGACTTTAAACGAACCCTGGATTAACAGAGGTAGACATTTTAGCTGGGGGGAAAAACCCGCGACGCTTCGTATTTGCGATCATATTTTCAATCGGTGAATCTGAAAGGTAAAATATGCAGGGTATACTTGAAGGGCTTGGTTGTGAGTAGTTGGTCTAACAATAAAATTTCACGCAGAGAGAAAAATAGTCGGTCTCAAAATAAGTGCAGTCACTGCAGTCGGTCTCGTACACGATACCAGAATGTATCCCAAATACTATATATTTGCGCGAATCCGTGAGTCTAAATTGCATACGTCACTCTTATTCTGTTGTGAGTATGTTGGTCTAACAACAAAATTTCACCAAGGGAGAACCAGACAAGCCAATTGGTACAGTATGAGAACCGGTTGCTGAATTAAAACAACAGTTACATATGTTAGGTTCGGATTGTATTGAATCATGGTATATGCTGAACAAGTTTATAACTCAAAGTTAACGAAATTTCTGTAATCACGTAAGCAACCCATTTCGTTTTGAGAGAGAGAGAGAGAAAAATGGGGTTTAACGTCCACTCGGCACAAACTAGGTCATTTTGGGACTAACATGTGTTTTTTAAAATTTTATTTCAATAATTCGCTTGCGCGTAGGGATCTTTAGCAGTGGGAGGAAACCGGAGTGTCTGGAGGAAACCCACGAGGTTGAGAAGGCGCCCCTATCTCCATGCCACATACTCTCACACCAGGGCTCAAAACCACAGCCGTAAGCCAGAGGTGACCGGCCAGCCAGAGGTCTAAGCGCGTCATCGTACCCCCCCCCCCCCCCATTTCGTTTTGATACACTTATTCTGTTCCTGATCAAACTTATAATCACGGACACACCATATAACCATAAATATTTAATCATATATCATAACTATATCTTATAGCATCTTATCTCAAATAATATCTAATATAAACGATTAATATCCTATACAACATATCATTCTTATACTGTATCACAATGATTTACTTACTATTGATAATATCATCCATATATTTAACTAATGCCTTCCCCAAACCAACATTTAAACTTCATAGTGGCGAAGGGGAGTTTTCTATTCCAGGTAAGGATATTTATAAAGAATATTTATATTGGCAGCAATGAAAAGGAATGGGATGATTTCTGATTTCTAATCAGCACAACATGTGTATATGCCTGGGTCGACCTCGTAGGGCACATGAACAATGCCGGGATTTGAAACAGCGAAATATTAGTGGGTAGTTTCCTGGCTAAGACGCCCCTCGCCATTGTCCGAATCATAACTGACTACGCTACCCAAACTCAGTATTCTCCACGTTATAGGGTAAGTCTCACAAACTTCTGTTTTACAAGAAAGTTTTTTTAACAAGAAGTTGCATTGTCCATAACAGACAAGTTCCATTAATACAGTTTCTCAACAGCTATCAACACATGACGAACACTCTGATCTTCATCCTGGAGTCAAGCTGAATAACTGCAATAACGAACTATTATTATTGTTCCGAGATTGTTCTGTATGTTATTCTCTTAAATCGTATCTTATTTTGGTAGGTGTAAATGGAGTTAAAAATGTACATTTTATATATGACAATGGTGCCAGTCCAGACGAATCGATTGGGAGAGCCGTACAAGGGGGTAAGAGTACATGTATTACCTGTGCGGTGGTTATTATTTTACTGTGCATTACGGAATTTACCTAAAATGCAATATTAGTTTACCCCCCAGTCCGTCTTAAAGTACAGATGTGACGTTATCCTTTGATGTTGGCGTCCTATAATGTAGGGCAACTTGCCAATCGTACATTATCTATACTTGATGTAATATTGGGTCGCACGTGGGATGGTGTCTGTATTTTAAGTTGTTTAATGGTCTCGAGCTAAAGACATTGCCTAACATTATATTGAAACAGTATCAATATATTACTTAATGTCTCGCTCTCGACCATTAAACCACACATAATAGCCTGTTCACGTTGCATTCATGCGTAATACCTACTGTAGTTCTTCTGAAGTAACCCATCTTCCCAATGCCCATTAAGTCTAAAGCATATAGCTTTTATCGTGGTACAAGTAAGGCCTAAAGTATTATGCAAAATAAACTTTCCCACTTTCTGTCTGCTTGCTACCCGTATTTACAATTAAGGCGGAAAATATCGGAATTTATCGAGGAATGACTATTGGGCAATTACTAGTTGGAAAATGATTGGTAAAATAAATATCAAATCTGCAAGGCTACTGTAGTGGTCGGGTTTTCAAAAGTAATAGAATGATAGTTATAGAAGAAATAGTATTATTTTAGGACTGGCCTACAACCGAAATCATTACCTTGATAAGGCGGTATGGGATTGGTGATCGACGTTCTATAAAATTATTAAAATGTAGACTAAGTTCGATTTGAAGATTTTAAAAAGTTGTTTGGGAATTCCGCTATTTTTAATTTCGTATTAGGTATTGTGAATAATGGACGCAAAACTTTTATCTAAGTCGAGCAAGGTTAACTGTTATCTTCTATCTAGATTTATACATAAAATTTATGTGGAACAAGGTTTGATAATATCTTTTATCTGAAAATATACAGCGTGCTCAATAAAATAGGCTAAACCCTTAATTCTAAAAATAAACTTTTAAAAATTGTTAATAGTCCCATCCACAACGCTGTAACTTCAAAGATCTGAGGAAAGGGTCCTGAACTGTCACTAAACATGCAGTTAGAGAGAACTTAAGTGGTGAGGAAAATGTCCAAAATCTATGTGACGCTGAAAAAGAGTTAAACTGAGTCGGTTATCTGACCTCATTGTCGGTTGGTCGATTCTGAAATATGGGATATGGTTACAGATCACCAATTATTTACCCATTTACTGTTAATTCTAGTATCTTAGACCAACTTTTTCCAAAATGTTCGTGCTTGGACGCCTTCCATCACAGATGGAGTAGCATCGGACAACCTCGTGCTCAAATGGTTCACAAAGGAAAACTTGAGATATAGAACTTGAAATAGCATACAAGTAAACTTGCAACTGTCCGCCCTACATTTCAACCCAAACAACTTTTTAACTCTCGTATCCTTCCACCTCAAAATCATGACAGAAAATGTATATCCAGGCCCTTTTCATCGACTCTATACCAAAACGTCAACAAAGATCGTCATGCAAAAGGAAACGGGGGGGGGGGGACTAAAGATAACTTTGGTCCTTACTTCATGGAGTGACCATTTAGCTGACCTGCGTCCATATTAGCTAGTTTCGATAGAAACTTGATCTACGTGTCGAAATATATTTTTTCATCACTCCCTAAATTCACAAAAAGTAATTATCATATGCAATAGTTTTGTAACTTCAGGCAGGTATTTGATAACAAATTGCCAGTAATTAATGTGTTTCTATTGCTTTAACCAATTTATTTATCTTTCAGTGGATAATGTTTGGCGTTTCACCGCACATCATTTATCCGAGAAAAAAGTTCGATATCAAGCTAAATTAACCTTTGAGAATGGAGATGTGGTTCACAGCAGCGAGCAGGAATACCACATAGGTGATTTTTAATGTACCTAACGAATTGTATTCCTCGCCCGCCTGTTATTTTCTATTTCATTTTACATGATTACTATGTACAACCGAGGTTTAGACGAATACTCTTCAAATGTAGATGATGTTAAACATATTAAATCAAATGAAATAAAATGGACACACGCTATGAGGGAAATTTGGTCTACTCTTGTATCGAATTGGAAGTGTCAATTTTTTTGTTGAAAAACAAACCAATCTGTCGGGATGATAGCATTTCAAGGTAAAATCTACATGGTTTAACGTGGTCGGTTTTAGGTACCCATTGATAAGAAACCCCTTGCCCGACCCAGCGTGTGCAGAGATACAAATTTGAAAAACAATCTGACCGGAATATTTAAGCTGTTTAAGTATGCACCAAGACAGATCAATGCTATTGAAGATAATGTTATTTAGGGAAGGCTAATAAATTAATTTGTTGCGATTTGTTTGGAATTTAGAATCTTCAAATTACAGGTAAACATGGACAGTTGCTTTACATCAATAATTATTAAAATAAGTGTTGAATCAGCTAATGAATTTATTCTGTGTTCATTAGAACCGCTGCTAAAACTACCACCCCAAAGACTGCGAGGAGCTGTTATATTTCGTGATGATTTTAATGGTAACAAACTGAATACCAACAATTGGATGATCGCAGTTACAGCTACAGGCGATTGGGTCAGTTTATTAGATTTTTTTAAATATAACATTTATACCATTTCCGCCAACTCCCTCCTTCCAATTTGCATGGAAAAATATATACGTGACACCTAGTTGTTTTTAACTATAAAAAACCCAAATAAATATGCGATACCTAGTTTTTGTAACTACAAAAATAATAACAAATTTACATATTTGGCTCTGTTACCCTCCCCTACCCTGACGCAGATTTCAAATCTTTCGATCTTAGTCTAATTAGCTATTCTACCTTTCTTTCAGCATAACGAATTCCAGTGTTATACAAATGATGCTAGAAATGTTTATGTAAATAATGGTTACCTATACCTCAAACCTGTAAGTTTAACGTCCCCGTTTCTGTTAAATCTTGGTTATTAAGATGAGAATACGCCCCACAGTGTACAGCAGACTCGTTAAATTCCAACTGCCGACGGTTCTTTTACAAGAACATTTGAACGATGTGGCGTTGTTCCTTTGTCGGACCGAGGGACCACTGGCATAGTGAAACCACGCCGAAGAACTTTATCGACAAAGACATGGATAGATTCAGAGACCTCCTAGTTATCGGGTCTGCACATTAATCATTGAGTCAATGTTGTATAGAAAATATGTCCTGGCCAAACGGACTGGCTGTGTATCAAGTATTATGGTATTTAATAAAGTACAGTTGTGAAAAAATATCGACCCGCCGTGTAAGAATCAATACGAAGAAGGAATCATAGGCGTTAAAGATTTTTAAGTTTGGAAGATTTGTAATACAAAACTACAAAATAACGCTTTGTTATTGGTATTGGTATCAGATGTTCTGTTAATGTTGTACTGTAATACAACTGTAATATGCACAATGTTTATTGATTTTATCTAGACTTTAACCGTTGACAGTGGACATTTTACTGAGCAAGATCTATATACAGGAGTTATGGATGTTAACAGTGAGTTATTTTTTTTTTTGTCAATTATTTTGTAGATTATTTAAAATTACTTTCAGTTATCAGACTTTCTCTCTACTTTTTCTTCATATTCTCACTATTACTTAATATCCCGATATAGTCTTAAACCTGAGAACTGATTTTATAAGGCGGTGGGTCCGATACTGCCGAGAAAGTTAATCGGGGTATTCCGGCTTCTTTACTCATGCTGTGTAGAGAAATGACCAAGATATGACAACTAGTTGTGCGGATGGTACAAAAACCGAGGTTCCACTGTGTATATAATGGTGTGCAAAAAAAGTAACCATTGACATTTGAAGTTCGAGGACGAGAAGGCGGAAACGCCGTTGTCAGGGCAAAATGCCCTTAATTGCACACGGTGTGCGGATGCACTTCTATTTTATTTCTCATTTTGTAATAATATTTGTTACAGAAACGTGGGGCGTATGTACGGATAGTGGATTTAGAGGTTGTTATCGTGATGCTAAGAATGGTTTATTACCACCAATACTGTCTGGAAGAGTTGAAAGTTATCCCACAATAAAATATGGAACCGTTACGATCAGAGCCCAGATTCCAAAAGGGGACTGGTTATGGCCCGGTAAGAATCCACCTGATATTTCTATGACTAGAGAATCAACTGGTCTATGTGTACACATTCAGTCCATGTAATAATTTTTCATTTAAATTGCATTCGACAAGGCCTTATTTTATATGTATTTTCTTGAAGGAAACGTTTCGATTTTTCGTAGATAAAAAAACCCATCGCAGTGGGAACAACAAAGCTTGGCCATTAAAATGTATCATTGGTGCACAATTCATTTTGCTATAAGCCCATGATAAATATGCCATTGGAAGTAATACCATTATTTGAATTTTGACAGTATTTCGGCCCAGGACTTTCTTGAATATTTTTTTTTTTGCCTTATAAGTCTAGAATATTGTGGCGTTGAAAACGCAGGGCCGGTCCCAAATCTGAGTTAGTGTTAGGTTAAATGAAAACACATGAAGTATAGCCTCCAGACATATAAAATTGAGGATAAGACACCATCAAAAATGCCCAAACTACAAATAATATCATGTAGATTGATAAACTGCAACATAGGCAATGAATGATATTCTTTTTACTATATTACCATCCACCAAACGACAATAAAAAGTGATATTTGCCAATTGATAACAATTATATGTTTTCTAAAATAGCAATATGGATGATGCCGAGAAATAGCACGTATGGTGGATGGCCAAGATCTGGTGAAATGGATATGATGGAAGCATCTTGTAAGAAATTAAATTGCTTGTAACCTTAATAAAATCTACGAAATATAAAACAATTTAAAGTTAGCTATGTGAATCGGTGTCTGAGTAAAGATCAGAATGATCACAACACCTAGACAGTGTAAAAATAATAGTACCCAATTGGACAACGATTTCTTTAACCGATTTGGCCTTGTACTGTGTTAATCTGGCCTTCTCGCGTTATATTGACTAATCGACAAAACAATTAAAGAATATGTAATTCTTGGTCATTTATTAAAGGTAATGAAGTTATGTATTTTAACGATGGCACTAAGGTTGGAATACAAAGAGTAACATCAACAATTCATTTTGGACCAGAAAGCCCAGAAGACCACCCACTTCATGGGGAAAAGTATGTTATAATTTGTTTTTTTATTCATGGGTTTTGTTTACCATACCCGGGCGTAATGGCCACTGCTTTTACGACAGTTATCTGTCAATAGCGCTGAAAACATCAATGAAACCACTCGAGTTTTTGTCATTTACATGGGGACGGGGCAAAGTGCGCTATTCTCCCCTCCCGTTTGCCCCGAACGCATAGTAGTTTTTGTAGGGCGTGAAAACCATACCGTTATCTTAATTGTTCAAAGTGACCATTCATCATTTATTAATTAATGGTTAATGTCAACTCCCGAATGCTAGTTTTGTATAACTGATGAACAGATGCATTTTGTTTTACTTTCAGAATCAAATCCCACGGTGATTGGCACAGTTTCCACATTTACACGCTTGATTGGTCACCTGACCATGTCATGTAAGTAATGTTACAGATCTTGGTAACGAACATAGGTTAAGTTTAATTGTGAATAAAATACTGCTTTGTTTGTTACTAGTATTTATTATTAATAGATTGCCCAGTTACCGCCCTTGAGGGTGTAATGTGAGTTATGACCCTTATTGGCCGCTATTTGTTCAGTTCAAGTCGGCTAGTGGGCGTATCTGACAACATTGGGGGTGGGGGCGGGGGGTGTAATACAATGGCCATCAAAAAAATCTGGCTTACCGGGGAACAAATATTCATAAAAAAAATATACAGTTTACGACCTATCACATTTTCTGTTTCTAAAATTAGTTTGAGTGTTGATGGAGAAGTAGTTAGTAGAATGGACATTCCAGACGGAACATCGGTTTGGGACAAATACAACTTTAACGGTACCAATCCATGGGCTAGAGGCGCTAAGATAGCTCCTTTTGATCAGGAGGTACGTGTTCTTCATATACACACAAAAACAAGCTGAAGAGTAGAATAATGCGACCAATCTGACACCATTTTGATTTCGATCCCACGACCGAATAGGGTCATTTATTTTAACCTTAAGGCTAAAGCTATAAGTGAATTATAAGTAAAATAAAGAAATGCCATTTTATTATTAAACTAATTTCATTCTATTTTTTTTCTGTTTAGTTTTACATGATCTTGAATGTTGCTGTAGGGGGAATAAGAGGCATGTTTGGTGAAGGTTATGTCCATTATGCTTACCCCAAACCATGGAGCCAATACGATATCGATCCATTAACCCCGTTTTGGGAACATCGCAATGAATGGATGCCATCTTGGCGTGGAGACGACGTTGCTATGATTATAGATTATGTTGAATTTAGACTTATGTAATTTATGTATTTATCAATTTGTTAAGATGTACACAATAATTTATTGGTATGAGCTTATATTAAATAAAATAAACTATTACATAGGTATTCATGGGCATGATTTCAGATAATAGATAAAAATGGCCATAGCTTAGCATGTCTATCTCTTGTAGGAGACAATAAACAGTTATACAGTGACTACCCATTCCTGCAGGTCTTCGAGATTGGTATACCCTCTCCCCGACTCTTCCAGTCATCTTTGTCACCAAAACAGACTGACTACTTTCCGGATTTGGACTACTTAATAATTTTTTAGGACGTGCGCAGGGTTAATAGCCTCGTGAAAACTGACCGACATGTCAAAGTCTAACTGTAATGACATAAACTCAGAGTTTGAAAATTGTCTGAGGTTTATCTCATGCTTATCTAAACAGACCTATAAAATATGTGGGGGTGGGTTCAGATAAATCAGTGTACGTGGCAAAGAAAGTAAATTTGGGTCAATACACCAGAACACCCACTAGAATATGCAGCTTCAAACCTGAAATAAAGCTTTTGTTTAAATATCTAAAAATGTCAAACTGTAACCAGCTGTCCCACTTTTAAACCAGTTTCTTTGGATCACAGTTTTGTGAAATGGAAATTGTCGAAAAATCATTTATCATTGTTGACCGGTTCTATATTGCTAAGCTATAAAATCGACTTCAAGTTGAAAATGGAATGAAATAGGGTTTAGCGTCCTACTGTTCTGGTCCGACTGGGCTAATGAAGACGGACTGCGAGTTGAAGTAATATATTATTTGTACTATGAATACATAGTAGAATTATTGTAAATTCCCTTTGTTCGAAGGTGCCACAATGGGATCTAACTTAATTTTCATATTGGCAAAGATTGTAAGTGGCCTGCAGGTTTTAAAACCAAAGTTAACTTTGTTCCCCTATATATTCCATGAAGGACTGAAATACCCATACCATAAAAAAAACTTCAGTTCTGGAATAGATAATAAACCCTTATCACGTAACCTTGACGTAACGTTGTATAAAGGATAGCTCGCACGGAAGTAATTCAAATTCTTGGGATACCTACACATGTTTCCTCTTTTAATTCTGGTTTGGACGGGTTGTGTGGCTAGTGCCATACCGAATCCCAAGTTTACATTATTAGCTGATGGGGGAGAATTTTCTTTAGATGGTTTGTATGATATTTTTATTGCTCAAGTCTGAAAAGGGGCTCTTCTCTGTGATTTATATAATCAATTCAAACTACAAAATATAAGCTCAAAACGTTTTGTTGATAGGAAGCAAACAGTTCATACATGTGGATAAATCTCATTGATTTGGCTCAAAGTAATGAGCTTTCTTTTGTAGGCTGATAATCTATCTTTTTCGTCAAAGAAAAGTCTAGTCGTGTAAAATAACCGATTTTGTGTTCCAATATAAGTCAATATTTATTTGGACATCAGTCAGCAGGGGCTGATCCACGGGGCGGGGGTGTTGAAACCCCACCCTGCTCAGCTACATAAACAACACATTATTAGAAAAGTGTAAAGGTCATGTGCTTTATCCTTAATTATCAGATAGTGGGATAGTTGGCATCAGTGAAATTGAATGACAATGTAATCTTATTAATTCATTATAAAAATTTACATTAAACGGAGAGTTGGATTTCTCTGTTTAAAAAGCCCAATGTGTATGTATGCCTATGTAATTTAGAGACGATGATGGCATTATGCATTGTCAACTGACAAACCCCCTCCTGGGTCCGCCCTTAGCTAATAAACCCCATTTCTCTCTCTCTCTGTCTCTCTCTCTCTCTCTCTCCAATAGTGTAGCTAAAGAAATCATACATTTCTTTTTTGAAAATTACAGGCATACCAGATGCAGTTTCTGTCAGCTTTGATTATATAGTTGACAATGAATTGCTTCGGACTGGAGAAGCCACAAAAAGAGGTAATGAAGCTATATCTAATGTAATTTCTTCCTTTTTTGTCGTTATATGTATTTGTCGTGTATTTGTTCGGCATTGTTGATATCAAAGATATCAAAGGGTACAGTATTTGAGCGCTTTGTTTCTAATTTCTATAGTAAAATCACACTAAGAAACATGAACAGAATTTAATACATTTCGAAATCTTAATTAAATCGTTTCAGGTAACGTATGGTACTATAAGGATCCAACTATAAGAGCTCCTGGAAATGTTGAATTTTTCAGTACAGTAGATTTTAACAACGGGGATACTATCTTCAGTGACAACATTACAGTGAAATCTGGTTAGTACATTTTGTATTTCAGATTATCTCCTGCGTGGGCATCGTCGTCGTCAAGAAAAGTTGTTATATACCTTAAGCTGCATCACATTAATTGTTTATCTTTTCTCTACAAACAGCGCCATTGGCTACTCTTCCATCTAGAAGAATGCGTGGAGCTGTTGCTTTTAGAGATGATTTTAATGGAAACCACTTGGATACCAATCATTGGTTAATACAGGTTACTGCAACAGGAGAATGGGTTGGTCTTCCCTTATTACGATATAAATCTGGTTTTAAAAGTTAAAATTTTATGGGTTTTGTCCAGTTATTTATAGATGCATTGTGGATCTATAAAGTTGGATATACCACTAGTAACATGTAAATATGAGTCTTTAAATAATCTCACCCACCTATCTTTAGCTTGGTACAGCTTTGTGTGCTATTACTATGGTATATTGTTTTATCCAAAATGTAACTGGAAGCATCATTAGGTAAGGTGCGAAAAGAGCTGGCAGTCCTTGCTATAATAGTTAATGAAAACAAACTATGCTAGACATTTCAGTCAAACTGCTATATTCTGAACTGAGATATTAGCCATTGAATGTTAGGCTAGCGTCGGTGGTCACTACTGGCGTTGGTATGATAACAACGTCTCGATTATCCACTTATAGGCCAAATTATTCATCACAAAATGAATGCAAATACAGTAAATATCACAGGCTAATGATGGCATCGAGAGTTGGTTATGGTCTGGATAAGTTAATTAATGTCTAATTAATAAAATAAATATTACAGGCGTAAAGAAAGATCTACAATAGGCAGATTTAGCTCTTGCATAATGTATGTTTAATTGACTGAATTTTGGTGTTTTATTTTTTATACAGCACAATGAATTTCAAGTCTATACACATGATCCACAGAATGTATTCGTCCGCAATGGCCATCTATACTTGAAGCCGGTAAGCTAAAACTTTTAAAGATATATAATATACATTTAGCTAAATGTGCCGGAATAAAAAGAATAACATAATTGTTTCAAAGTTCAATACTCTGGTCATATAAATGTACCAGGTCACTTTAATTTTATTTTAAAAATACAACTATATTTTTTTATAAATATTTTTTTTCAGACACTAACAGTGGATAATCCTCATTTTACAGAAAATGATCTGTGGCATGGACATTTGGACGTTAAAAGTAAGTTACTATCAAAATTATATGAGTATATAATAACCGTCTAACGTGGAACAACCATTGGTTCATTTAGTGACATTCAAATGTTTTCTTTCGTCTGTGTATTCTAAGAAACATGGGGCGTGTGTACAGATAGTGGATTCAATGGTTGCTATAGAGATGCAAAGAATGGTCTTCTGCCACCTATTTTATCTGGCAGGGTCGACAGTAAGCCAACTCTCAAATATGGTACCGTGACCGTTCGAGCTCAAATACCAAGAGGAGATTGGCTGTGGCCTGGTATGTTAAATTTATAGTATTGATAGAAATAGAATGTCTTATATTGTGTACCGCATAACGAAGTAAATTTTAAGCTCACACAGTGGCTGAATTTGGACGCAATTACTATTACATCGTTGCGATCTAAGGCCACATAATTAACGTAATGTTGGTGTCCGTTCTCAAAAGGTTACTGTTTTTGACTATTTATCTAACCTTAAAACCACGATTCTTGTGAGTAGGCGACTTATTTTATTCCAGAGCCAGGTCCTTTATATTAGCGTATTTTCATGATCCGCTCTGTAGCGGCAACAGTTATTGACGAATGATTCTTTTTCAAAACATAGGATGATAATTCATTTGTGTGGATTTGACTTGGCTTGAATTTTTGTCCAATCGCTATTTTCATTGCAGAGTTATTCCGCCTTGGGATAATAGTTCTTGTTTCTAGACGACAATATTGTGATTTAATTCGAGCGCAACCGCTTATTTCTTGCCGAAGTTATGGCCCTTTATTAGTGCAATTCTGCTTGTCCGCTGTCTGTTGCATTGCAGCGCTTGTATGGCTGTCTCAAATTCTCGAATACTACTATGCAACCATATGTATAAAATTTTAATTACAATATATTACCAACACTTTTAGCTATATGGATGATGCCAAGAGCTGGCAAATATGGTGGGTGGCCAAGATCTGGTGAAGTTGATATGATGGAGGCTACGTGTGAGTTTCTTTCTGCTGATAATACGCAGTTTAGACTGTGGCTATTTGAATTTTCCACTGTTTCAGTTGAGTTCAGGCTGTCTTCTCATTAATATGAAATATATTATGCTGTATCCACTAATATTGGGCTTATCTAACTTCAACATTATTCATCTGAATACACTTTTTAGCCCCAAATAAGTCCTTTAGTTCAAACCATACCACGATCTATTTGTTTTCGAATGTAGGGTGGAGAATCTGGCAAGGAATAGTGTGTAGTTTTTCGGATTGTACGAGAAACTGTGTATACCAAAATGAGCCATTGCCAGTTGGGAAAAACATCGCACCCCTTTCTAATTTTCCTCACAGCATTGTGCATAATGAATTATTATATGGACAGTTGGGTGAAAATTTAGCTATCCAATCAAAATTTTCCTCACAGCACACTGCGTGACGTATGACGGATTCCATTTTCCCGATTGGTGTAGACATATAGAATGTTATTGTTTTGTCTGTGGGCTTTGTTGTTGAATTAGACCATACCGACGTATCTGTTCTACTTTAAGGTAACGAAGTGATGCACTGGAATAACGGACAGAAAATTGGAGTTCAACGTGTAACGTCTTCTATTCATTTAGGTCCTAACCCAAGTGGAGATCGACACATCACCGGTGCAAAGTAAATATAACAGTACTACAAATGGTTTTTTTTAGCTATATTAATTTGGAACCCCGCTACTGCTTGACATCAATTTTATTTCGTTCGGTAAAAAGCAAGAAAATAAATAATAAATCTGGAACATTTATTGCATCGTGTTTACGTGATATAATTCTTTTTTAGGACTAAAACCTCTGGAGATTGGCATGGTTTCCATACATACAAAATGGACTGGTCACCTGATCACGTTATGTAAGTATGCAACACATCTGCACGTTGTATCCGGTATGACAGTCCTATAAACTGTTTTAATCGGTTACTATACCATCTATGTCTTGCTTTTATTATAACAAAAACCCATCTGATCATTTCATCGGTATGCTCAACAACTGTAAAACGACAACACATTATGCCGTCAAACTATTTTTCACAATGCCGCCACTGAAACTTCATTTATTTAATCAACCTAGTGTGTTTTCTACAGGTCCACCCAAGGACCGATCTGTGCAATCGAATTATTAAACTAAAATTGAATGGCTGTGTCGAGTGGACATAAACACCCCCCCCCCCCCCCTCTCCCAAGAGGAATATTGAGATGGATTACGTCATAAAACCTTCGTGATATCTTTACAAAGTATCAATAATAACCAACCCGTGATTGTAATTGCCAGATGGTCGTCCGTGGCTGTTGTTTTCCGTAAATATCCACACTTTTTCTTATCTGAATACACTAAACAGTTCACCATAATCCTGTTACACTTCAGACGACTCTCCATACGTTCGAAATAGTTTTCCTGCTGCAAAATCACTTTTTGGAGGGGCTTTTTGTTCATTTTAATGGTTGTTCCAAAAAACAAAAAATAAAATCACATTTATGGAAAACTGGTCGACTGCTTATGCAAATAAAACATTGTTATGATATAAACAAAATTACCTGATATTATATTGATATATTAAGCGACATATTAAATAAAATGAAATGGGGGTTTAACGTCCAGCTGCTATAAAAGAAATTTTGCCCGGGCAGCGGGGCTACGGCCTACTCTTATATCGAATTCGAGCTGCCAATGGATATTTTACGTGCACGCCAACTTGTACACGAGACCTCGGTTTTCGTCCCATACCAACGACTCGACAGCTGCCTTGTCAAGCCTTCCGTCCTGCATCACTGACAAGGGGAAACCACGGTGACACCATTACCAATAGCACTGACGGGCTTAATAAAATGTCAGAATTTATCCCATGTAATTATTTTAAATTTTATTGATATATTTAAGCCTGTATGTTGATGATCAAATGGTAACAAGAGTTGATGTTCATTCTAATACTAACATGTGGAATCATCTTGGTTTTCATGGAAACAATATCTGGTCAGGTGGTTCACATCTCGCACCTTTTGATCAGGAGGTTGGTTGGCGTATTATATATTTATTTCGTATTTATAATTTTTATAAGTTTTACGGCTCAAATATAACAACAGATGAAAATAATGAAAATGGTCTATCTTTTGTAGTTCTATATGATATTGAACGTGGCCATCGGAGGAACGGGTGGCATATGGGGAGAACAAGGAGTAACGTATGCATATCCAAAACCCTGGCAGAATAATGCTAAAGATCCAATGGCACAATTTTGGTCTAACAGACACCACTGGTTACCAACTTGGCACGGAGATGACGTGGCTATGATCATTGATTATGTCGAGTTTAGACATATGTAATGCAATTTTAATTGGGATATGCTTAATAAAACTATTTATATATAAAAACAGAGTTTTAACTGTGTGTGATCGCCATATTCAGCCCATAGGGACTTTAAGATAACCATGATAAGGCAAGTCAAATCCATCTGTCCTTTTGCATAAGATAAGATAAATTTCAATCTGATTAAAATACAGATCCTATTTCGTTTCGTTTTTATAGTTCAAAATTTCATTTTACATGTCTTTACTGCAATAGGATCTGAAAGACTTGTTATTTAACTAGTGTTCTGCTTGAAATGAGGGTTCAGCCAATCAAATTGTCTGTCGAATAGAGGGTTCGACCTTTTTGGCACGGAATTGTTGGTAGGCATTATCAGTGAAGAAATCAAAGCAAAGCAACAACGATTCTGATTGGTTAATCGAATGACTGAGGTTATAGGGTCAAATGTCGCGTGCTTGACATCTGAACTGGCTGAACGTGACCTCCCGCGATAACTTGTTAGATCTACATGTAGTGTAGGCCATCGAAATTATAAAAACCGAAACAAAATATACATCTTAATTTCAATTAGATTGGATAAATTTGAAATAAGATAAATTATAATTACATAAACACCTACAATACGCAAATTGATCTGTGCAAATTAACGTTATATTTGACTTTTTTTTAGAAAAAAGTATCTTTATGCTTTGCTTTTTTGAGAAATAATATATTTTAAAAATATAACTTAAAAATATGCTATTGGAACTTTAACGCTATGCTTTTCTGCACCCACCAGGTTAATGAAGGCGGGGTTTTCACTTAAATAGTCTGTTATTGTTTTCTCGGTGGTACTGTACAGCACAGAGGCGCTTACGGCTCAATGTCAGTTCAATTAAGAACTAGGCAAGGTTACTCTTCCGGACACCAGTCCTGTTACCACTGTTTGTCGTGGGTTTTGTACACGGTGAACAGTCCATTTACTGCTTACACTTATTTTGCCTATATACTGGTTGTTAGGACTTCGAATTTTGTCTAATTGTTCGAACTTGATTTTATTATAAGTGAAATTGGATCCGGTAGTTTTTATGTAGGCCAGAATGATCTATTTAGATAATGAAACTCTTATCGCAAAAGCATGAATGGGTTACATATAAAAGCGTGTTCATCACGAAATCAGTAACATTTTTCAGACATAATATAAATGGTGCCTCTTTTAATTCTTATCTGGTCTGTTTGTGTGGCCGGTGCCGTACCCTTACCGGATCCTAAATTTACATTATTAGCTGATGGGGGAGGAGAATTTTCTTCTGATGGTTTGTATTTATTTTTTCAATTTAAATCTTAATGGGTCCCTTCCCAGATTCGCCATAGATACAGTTGGTATAGATACCACTCAATGTGTCTGAATTTGACCATCGGTTAATTATCGGCTACCTGGGTTACGCAAGACAAAGTAAAAAAGAAAATCCCATATTTCTTTTCTGGAAAAGTATTTAAAAACTTTAACAACCGGAAAGACATTAAAATGGGACTGTGATGAATAAGTTCCTTTCAAACATGATTACTCAATATGATAATCAAGCTATCTGAACGTCTACTTCAGTATAGTTTGCCTGCTGCTAAAAATCCCTACACACAAAGGAATGAATGAAATAAAATTGAACCATATGTTACTCCCGAAATGACCTTGTTTGTGTCGAGTCGATGTTTACCCCCATTTCCTTCTTCTTCAGGGTCGTTTGCAACACCAGAATATTAAAATGTGCATCGTTTTTAAAAAATGTATCTTTACGGTTCTACATTATCAAATGAAAGAGAAATGAAATGGAGTATAAAGTCCTAATTCGACTTGTTGATAAAACTGGCGAAGAGGAATGTTCATTAGTCCGCAGGGAGCACTGTTCCACAGGTTAACAAGTCCACTGGTACATTAGTCCATCGAAATCTTATATAATGTTGTGGTAGGGTTAGCGTTAGGTTTATTGATAAACATAAAATTAAGAATACAAAGAAAACATAAATGAAATCGAAGTACATACGGACGTAAATGCCTATTCGTGAATTGGGGTGACAATAAAATTTTTTAAAAATTTACGTATAATACCATTCATTGTTGAGAAGGTCGATACACTGCGTTGAAAATCGTAATTATGCATCTTCGTTATATTTTATTGCAGACATACCAGGTGTCATTTCTGTTGGCTTTAGATATGTAGTTGATAGCGAAATTCAAAAGGAAGGAGAAGCCGTGAAGACAGGTAGATATCGTTTTTTTTTCTTTCGTTTCAGTATATATAGGTGTTTTATGGGAATATCCATCCATCTAGGTACCCCGTTCATCAAAGACTATATTCGTCAATATTAAGTTAATAATAAAAATGATGTGTATATTTATTTTATGCACATTACTAAGGGCCAGAACGCGATAAAATTGTTACACCAATCTTTGGGATGCAGCTAGAGTCTGGTTACCTCCCCTTAGCCCTGAGTTCTTTATTCCATAGAAACATGCAAACTGATCCCGCAGTGAATATTCGCTTGGCCGCTACAATCACTGATAAGCATGACATCGACGAGGCTTAATGAGTACGGCATATTAACTTTTTTACTGCGACAAATTAAATTCTCAAACATTTTTTTGAGGTAAAAGAAAAATAAATAAAGACGTTTGAAGTATTTGTAGTTAAAAAATATTTACTATTTAGTGTAAATGGGTATTAAAATGAGTAAAATGTATCATTTTGTCCGAAGCAGTTAGGTGTTAAGTAAACATTGCACGAGCCGTTGAGCCAATGACTACGAGGCTGGCAGTCAACACACGTGTTGTGGACTGTCATCCGTTACAGAGATAATTCGTAAGTAATTCCCTGTGAAACAGATTGAGAAACATGCTGTCAATAAAGCGCTACAATTTATAGCACAAGCACCCTACTGGTACCTGTGTTCAGTTAAGTACATGTAAACCGGAATACAACGATGAAGTTTTTTTTTCAATGGGAAAGATAACTCAACATACAATTTTAAGTATAGACCTGCAACTGTTTATACCAGATACTTCCCAGTATTTAACGCGGTGATGGTATCATTCTGTATTTATAGACCTAAGGATGTATGGTCCAATGTTTTATTGTTATTTTTATTGCGAAAACGGACAGACTAGGTGGTATGATTTGTCTCCAGCTTATTAAACTCTTTCAGATAATGTGTGGTATTTAAGGGAACCAAAAATACCAGCTGCTAGTAAAATCCAATTTTTCACCATGGCTACTCTGAGCAATGGGGATATCGCCTTAAGTGAGACAATAACATGGAAATCAGGTAAGTCCATGCAACTTCAATCCATCTGCAAAATTCTAACAAAATCGTCGGCACCGATGCAATATAAGTCCACATTCATGGGGATCGGGACAGGCACTGAAATTACATGTACAGAATTAGACACAGAAATTGGGCGTGGATCGATCTTTCTCAGGGATCGGGCTTGCACCAAAAATAATAATGGTCATCCTTAAGGTATAAGAAAGGCGTTCAGAATTGCTGCCTGTAGGCGACACACAGACGCACACACCCTCCTTACTTGCTTCGTGCAATAAAAACATTTCTTCAACACGTTATATCCACAAACAGAACCGGTTTATTTTAACTCATATTATTACTTTTGCTACAAATAGCACCAATGGCTACCCTCCCGCCAAGAAGAATGCGTGGGGCTGTTATTTTTAGAGATGATTTTAATGGAAACCACTTGAATACTAATAATTGGTTGATACAAGTCACTGCAACAGGTGAATGGGTTAGTTTCGATTATCAAGTTAACTTTTTGGTCCAATTTAAAACAGCAGAAATTATTGTTTCCATTACACTGTTCCAGTTTTTGGTAAATTATTGATCTAAGAATACCCATTGATATTATGGCGTTAAGGGTTGTGGGTTACGAAATGAAAATAGAATATTGATTAGACGTGTACGTATATAATATATTTATATGTCAAGTGGTGTGGTTTCCATACTTCGCTTGAAAGTGACAAGAAGTAGGGCTTTCCCTCCACTGCTAACGACCACTACGTGGAAACCAATTATTGAAGCAAACTTGAACTTATGTCACGAAAGGGAAGTTTGTGTCGAGTGGACGTTAATCCCAATCCCCTCCCCATCTCTCTCTCTCTCTCTCTCTCTCTCTCTCTCTCTATCTCTCTTTTTCTCTAATGATTTAACTAACATTTTTTTCTGGGGTCGTTCTGTTTTATACAGCACAGAGAATTTCAAGTTTATACCCATGACCCACAGAACGTATTTCTCAGAAATGGTCATTTATACTTAAAACCGGTAAGTCAGGTTTAGATAATTATTATTCAATCGTGATTATTAATCATAATAAATTGTTATACTTGACAATTAACTATAATTGAGTGTAATTCAAGAGTATTTAGAATTTTAGTTACAACTTCTATTTTCTATTACTCCTATTCTTTTTTCAGACACTAACAATTGATAATCCACATTTTACCGAAAATGATCTGTGGCATGGAATACTCGATGTGAAAAGTGAGTTATTTCAATTTGTTTATTTCAGTGACTTTCCAGCGTCTTAACAAAATTAATGCTTGCTACTAGATTTGCTTCTTTGTAGAGCTTTGCATTGAGTTTTCCGTGGTGTATTTGATGTAATTTATATAACATGGAGTGTGTGTACAGATTTTTAGATTCCGTTTAAGTTGTTTTTAATTTAAGAAATTTTATCTTGACTCTTTTGTACAGCTTAATATTTAGTTTCACTCGAATTGTGTTTGTAATTTAAGAAACATGGGGCGTGTGTACAGATAACGGATTTCATGGTTGCTATAGAGATGCAAAAGATGGACTTTTACCACCATTATTATCTGGCAGAGTTGACAGTAAACCAACCCTTAAATATGGTACCGTAACCGTTCGAGCTCAAATACCAAGAGGAGACTGGTTGTGGCCTGGTATGTTTTAGATCATACCAATAAAATTAAAATGTTCAATTATACACTTCCGGGTCACGGCATCAACTTTATTTTAGGTTATTATGTATTTGCAGACATAATCTACAATTATTATCGTTTTATTTCAGCTATATGGCTGATGCCAAAAGCACAAAAATATGGATATTGGCCAAGATCTGGTGAAATTGATATGATGGAGGCTTCATGTAAGTTTCTACTATTTCAAAGTACAAATAAAAGTACAAATATATATTGATCCATAAATCATTTATATATCAGTCCTTCACTTTCAATTTACTTAAATATTCCTTCGTCGTCGTTGTCGTAATGCTTCTGTATTTAATCTAAGGTGCTGTTTAAATTACTGCCTAAATAAACCCCTTTAGCCCGTTACTACCTTAACATTCATATTCGTTATAACCACCGACGTTAATAACTATTGTTACAAAAAATATAATATTAATTTTGTTTCATTTAAAGATAAAATATTTGTATCTGCTTCTAGGTAACGAGGTGATGCACTGGACCAATGGCGGACAGAAAATTGGAGTTCAACGTGTCACATCATCTATTCATTTAGGTCCCAGCTCCAATGCGGATCGCCACATCACCGGTGCAAAGTAAATATAATGTATTTGGACATTTTTTTTCTTCATGTTTTGGCATCATTTCCTCATTATGCCTGTTGAAGGAGAGTCACATAATATATTATGAAAGCCCAACAAGAACAAGCTGTGATAGAATAACGAAACACGTGATTGTTTACATCTTGTTTATGGATATGATCATTTTACAGATATAAAACCTCTGGTGATTGGCATGGTTTCCATACATATAAATTAGACTGGTCGCCTGATCACGTTATGTAAGTACATGTATATAGAAAACCTTACAGTTTACTCAACATAAGATTTTAATCAACTTCTATACCATTTAATTTAGACATTTACGACTACTTTTGAAACCTGGGTGTGTGCAAATCATATCAAATTAAATTTCCCAATAAAACAATGAAGGGAGGGTCCCACATTATAAGTTAGATACCGCAACAGAAATCATCTGAATGCATCACTGACAAGAGGAAACCACGGTGACACCATTGCGAATATCACTGACGGGCTTAATAAAATTATTTTAAATTTTATTGATATATTTAAGCCTGTATGTTGATGATCAAATGGTAACAAGAGTTGATGTTCATTCTAATACTAACATGTGGAATCATCTTGGTTTCCATGGGAACAATATCTGGTCAGGTGGTTCACATCTCGCACCTTTTGATCAGGAGGTGGGTGTATTTTAATTTCCGCGAATGTATCATATTAAAGACACATTTTCACGAAAAGATGTATCGGGTGTTTATTTCCAATAAATGTAAATTCAAGAATTTACGTAGGCCTACCTTGTTAAAGAATAATCCTATTAATCTTATAATTCACTATTGTCAGTTGAGAAACTATCATTTTCAAATTCAAATTCAAACGTTTGAAGATAGCTATTCCATGGGGGAGGAATAGAAAAACAAGGGATGTAATTATCTTAATGTTTCCGGTGTGAATGATTCTTAAGTGTGGGAAAGAATTCCTATGATCGTGTAAATATAATTGTGAGTTGACAACTTATTGAGCAAAAGACAAAGATATAATTATGTTTTGACTTTCTTAAAAAAATATGAAATTATCGCTTTAACAAACTTTACCCTGGCTGACAGTCATGGTTTATTTCTATAAATAGAAGAATAGTAACGTTAACCCTTTAAAAAATGTACAATTTATCGATTATCAAAACAAAGCCCCATTGATCCTAAACGGCAAACAAATATGTCAGTCCATATAAACACAAACTGATAAATAAGTGTAATAGTAAGTAAAATGTGACCCCTCCCCCCCCCTTTGGGAGTGCAGGGAAGGATCCAGGAATTTTTGCAGGAGCGGGTTTGACAGGTATGGAATGTTAGAAATGAAATGAAATGGAGATTAACTTCCTACAGTTCTGCGTCGACCGGGCTAAAGATGACGGTCGTACGTCATGCAATGTGCTATGAGGGTCAGTTTTCCCGTGCAGAGGCACCGTGGCCTACTCTTGTGTCGAATTTAAACTACCATGGGATCTTTTACGTGCACGCCAATGTCCTTGTCAGACTCCCCGTTCTGCACCACTGACAAGGTGAAACCACGTTTGAACATCCTAAAAACTTTCTCAACCAATGCAGGGATCGAAAACATGATCTCCAAGTTAGTGAGCCAGTGTCTTATCATCTTACCCACTTAACCACCGTGTCTTCCTGCAATGCTAAAGATCCAGACTTGTCTTAACTTTCAAAATCTGCCTGTTTGACATCCTCATGAGATTATTGAGCATACCGAGTATGCTTGTTTTAATGAAACATTCGGCCTACATTTTTTTTTTATTCTGGTATCTTTAATCTTGCTTACTTGACGGCTATACAATGGTATGTACAGATCTTTGAATCAAAAAGCAAAACTTTATGTATTAAGATGTATAAAGTTCACATAACGATGAGATATTATTTTGGTATGTAATTTATCACTCGTATTCTTATCTAAAATTAAGTGTTTCATTTTGTCATTCGCAGTTCTATTTGATATTAAACGTGGCCACCGGTGGAGCTCCAGGAATATTTGGAGAAAATGGAGTTACATATGCATATCCTAAACCATGGAAGAATGATGCTAAAGATCCAATGGCACAATTTTGGTCAAACAGAAACCATTGGTTACCAACTTGGCACGGTGATGACGTGGCTATGATCATTGATTATGTTGAGTTTAGACATATGTAATAATGTTCTTTTGTGGATGTTTTTCTCGAAATAAAATAAAGAAAGAAAACCATGTTTTGACTTGATTTTAGTTGCTTGCGGTACCGCTAGGTCAAATTTGCCTTTCAATAATGTGACCTTTGAAATGTCCATTGTTGATTGAATGGGGTTTAACGTCCTATGTTTCTGAACCAACCGAGCTCATGAAGGGGGTGTACGTCCGAAGGGATAGACACTGCTCCTAAAAAAATCGCGAGGAATGTTCTCGACCACCGTTGCCTCCATCGATGCAAATTATAAAACCAAATAATTTTCTTTTGCAAGTAAATCATTTTAGAATATAAAATTTCTAAATAGGTCGAACGTAATGCACTAACTAAATGTTGTTTACCTGATGAGCTTGAAAACAGACTACATATTTAAAGTTAGCGCTTTCAGTTCCGTCGGAACCTCTTCAGACTTTTTAATATGATAGCGTAACTATATAAACAAAAATGTTAACAATAGAAAGACGTTACATCCGACGTTTACAATATGTTGAGTTACTACTGTTAATAACAATTTACGTTGAAATTCAGTTTGATATACAATGAAATATACATATTTATGTAATGAAATATATTTATAAAATACATGGGTTCAACTTTGACTTTTTTTGTATTTCCGTATGAACGCGCGTATATATAGTTACGCTATCATATTAAAAAGTCTGAAGACGGAACTGAAAGCGCTAACTTTAAATATGTAGTCTGTTTTCTTTTCAAATATCTTATTTATTTATATATCACCTGAGAGTTGTTTCCAGAACAGTTTTTGGTATATATATATATATATATATTGATTTCCGGGATTACTTATTATCACCATGTATCAATTGTTGTTATTCGATGCTACTAAGGTCTTCTTGAAAACGAGACAAACTTATAGACTTGTTTGATTAAGCATACTATTATCAGACAAATCTCGCATCCTTGAAAATATTTCGTGCACAATCTGGAATCCAAACCATTTCTCAGAGTTAGAAAAAAAACCAAAATAAAGAAAGTAAAAATCAGAATGGTATAAATGTCATTGAAAGCAAAACATGATACGACATGATACAAAACGTGAGACACAGAAATAATCAATACACAAGATATTTCTTGGTGGGTGGGGGCGAATGGTTAGCGCATTTTGATTCTTAAGGCATGTAATTGAATCAACTGGTGTGGTTTCGATTCCATGTTTGTACGTAACACGGAGTAGGGTCGTCTGCCCAACCTGGAGGGTTTTCTACGAGACCTCTTATTTCCTCCCATTGCTAAAGACCCCTACGCACAAGGAAATTATTGAAATATTATTGAACTACATGTATATTTTAGTCCCCTAACTTTCGTGCAATCGGACTATTAGAGCAGAGGGTAAAGTGAGAAAAATATTATTCAATCTAGTTGGGAAAATAGTTGCCCGAAATCTAATAAAACACTGATTTCATTGTCTTTTAATTGAATACCACGAATATGTACTGAATTGACTATGGAGCCACTTTGCACGCAATTTTTTAGGCATCGACTATTATTTGTGAATGCTGTTGCAACAGCCTGATTGGATGGTTGGAATACAGGTCAATATTTAGTAGTTGCGGTGCTTGAAAGCCGCAGTGGACGCTTACGGCTGGCCCCCGGATCCATTCACTTGATTTGATATTTTTAGCAGGTTAATTTTATAGATTTTTGTTTTTCGTGTAGTGCGGTCCCCCTGCACTTACTATTAGAGTAGAGTTTTAGCCCTTCGTATTGTAGAATGTTCTCGTTGTCGGGCTTTGCTCCTGTTTGCTCGCTACAATTATTATTTTGACGTTTTCCGAGATTCTATCCGGATTATCGCCCTTATTGTTGAAATTGTTTGACGTTTTGACATCTGACGTCAACTGGCAGACTATCGCCACTGAAGAGACGACCATTATCAAGATCGGTCGCATTATTTCTGTTACCTCTTTTTTTTTTCAAATCATTGTTAGTGAAGCCTGTACCATAACAGGCCGGGGACTGTACAGCGCAGTGGACGCTTACGGCTGGCCCCCGGATCCATTCACTTGATTTGATATTTTTAGCAGGTTAATTTTATAGATTTTTGTTTTTCGTGTAGTGCGGTCCCCCTGCACTTACTATTAGAGATCCGAATAATATTTGATAAGCTTTAAATCGAGTTTGATCGATCCCCGCATGTGTTATAAATATCTTTATTGTTGATGTACAAGTTACACAAAATGGTTTGGTTGATGTACGATTATTAAATAGGTTTATATAGAGACTGGTCGATCTCCACATGTGTTCAAAATGATCCCTATGATTGATGTACAATTTGTACAAAATATATCTGCGAAGTTAATTATAATTGGCGTTGGCACTGTTCATTTGAGGATCCCCGGAGCCAATGGAATAATGTCTTGGTCGTATTATCGGTGTGAACGTCGATAGTCCTTGTAGTGTGACACTTCAAATACTTCTCTTATGCTATACCCATACATAGTATAACGTAGGCTATTGTTTTAAGTGTTGGGTTGTCATTGTACATGTACAATATTGAGGACAACAGTCTTACCTTGGTCCGACTTAGGGGAAGCCCGTGTTGTCTATGCCATATCACTATTTGACATATTAACACGAGATTATTCACCAATACCATATGATATTTTTTATTGCGTAACAATTGGGTTGCTTAGTAAAATAAAAGGTGTGGAATATATCAAACGAAACACTATTAAGGGTGAGGGAAAAAAATCCCCTGTGTAAATTGAAAACGTAATCGGAACGTCGTAAAGCTGAATCGATCAAGTTTGTCGTCTTCCGGTCGGACACTATTTAAAGTCCACCAGATCAGTGGGTGACCTGGATCACTTTGGACATGCATCGAACAAAAATCCTGGAATTTTATCGGGTATATTCAAAAAATATATTGGATGACATACATAGTACACGTATGTAGACGATTAACCATTTGCGCTGCTCTACGCCTACTTCAGTCATTAGATTTTTATGACGTAAACACACAGTTGTTTTGCGACGTTTGAAACTTCTGCTAAAGCTTAACGCGATACATGTTCAAAAGTTTGTGGGCTGTAGGGAGACACTTATTAGTTCATGGTTTAGGAGACGAATACATCATATCGCAGACAGTGCTTAGGTTAGAGGCTCTTCTTGCCCAAATTTTATTCCTGAACATTTTGCAACCATAACCCCACTATTTCGGCGCGCCTTCGAACTTTTTAGCTTCGGCGTAGTAAGTTTTGTTTTATCAAATGTTTGAACATGCATCGTAGAAAACAGTACACACATCTGTTGTCTTGGGTCTTTAAGTGAAACACGCGACACGCGTCTAATATGGAGAAAATAAAATTTCCGATCTTCGAATTGTGTGTACCAATTCCTCTCGTGCTATTTTCATCTAAGAAAATACCTTATACACTAAAAGCGTCGTGGTTGTGAAGTTGTTGTCGTTTCCGTAACTGTGCTGGTAAATTCGACAATTCTGTATATTAGTTTCAGGGTCAAAGGTAAATCCTGCGCAAATGTCTTTGTGATTTATACATGATTGTGCGCACATTAAATTATTTACAGCATCACTTGATGAAAAAAATGACATATCGTATAGGATTTGGTTTCTTTGAACATGGTAGAGTATTCCATCAGACTCTGTGGTAACAGTAACTGAAAATAAAAAAGGGTGAAACAGTATTATGCATAACGGATTCCCGGACCTCTCAGACCAATCTAAGTAACTGCTTGGGTGTCATCGAGCAATCAGGTTTTTCTGGCAAACGGGTTTCGAGCCCTGGTGTGAGCGTAGGTGGCATGGAGATAGGGGCGCCATCTCAACCTCGTGAGTTTCCTCCGGGCACTCCGGTTTCCTCCTACTGCTAAAAACCATACGCTCAAGCGAATTATTGAAATAAAATTAAAACAATATGTTAGTCCCGAAATGGCCTAGTTTGTGTTGAGTGGACGTTAAACCCCATCTCTCTCTCTCTCTCTCTCTCATTAGCCCAGTTTGGAGCAGAACAGTAGGACGTTAAACCCCATTTCATTTCATTTTTTTCATACTTTGAAGATAAGATTAATAGGATACCTTTAGGTACTTCACACAAGTAATACTTGGTTTGTATGCAGTTGGTGAATGTCCACTTTCCAGTTTTTGAAAATAAAGCACAATATGCAGGTACATATAAAGTTTCATTCCAGTTCTGATACACCAAGTCTGAGTTATCCACCCATGTATACACGTTATTGTTATCAGAGTCGGACAATCCCATCCAGAAAAACTTCCTGAAAAAATAATGGGTTAAACATTGTCCGTCATTCATATAAAAAGGTATTAATGCTTTGCGCCTAATTTGAACGAAATCCGTTAAGAATTGTAGCCCCCTCTGTCGCGTTAACAAGGTCTTCTGAAAACTCCGGAATGGACGCAAATGAAGTGAAATTAGATGGGGTTTAACGACTGGGCTAATGAAGGCGACCATACGCCATTCAGTATGCTTCTATGAGGGGCATTTTCCCCAAACAGTGCCTCTACGGCCTACTCTTTTTTCGAATCCCAACTGCAAAGGATCTTTAACGTACACGCGAATGAGTAATTGGGTCCGTTTTGTCGTTCCTTCCGAACGACCAGACAGTCATTCTCGTCGGGCCCTCCTTCCTGCACCACTGACAAGGGGGGTGGAAGTTGGAACGAACGATTGCAGAGCGCTGAATATCGATAGGTACTTCACACTAAATACTTTTAAAATTGTAGTCTCGTCCATTTTAGAGAGACAATTATTGACAGACCGACGGACATAAATTACGACATTATACTTTGAGCGTATAAAATGGAACAGAAATGCTCCATGTGTTGGCGATATCATTTCGATGGAGGCGGACGCTAAACAAAGCTATTTCACACACCTCAATTATTTCCAATCAAGATGGAGAGCTAACTGAAATACCCAGACTTATGTATCATTGTGATCAGTGATTAATAATTAAAAACTAAGAACCGGTGTCTTTTACCAATAAACATTTGATAAAAATGATTTCACATCGATTTCTGTCTAATTCTTTACAAACTACAGATACAAATAGATATCACGTTTTTCACGCGTGTTCATCATGTGGTTGTCATAAAGTAATGGCTGATCAAACACATATTAGGTCATCAATATCAATAAAGATAGAACATCATACATTAAGTTCGATAATAGCACGAATGGGAGTAATGGCGTAACTAACACTGGGTGGCAGGGGAATGGCCGCCACTCAATAAGAAATGAAAAGACGCGAATATGTCTCAGAGAACACGGGGTTTGACGATGGTTTTTGATAAAAGGGATCCTACAAAAAGATATTTGTAGTTTGGCTACCAACAAAATGTCATTTTCCAGGGGTCATTTAATCAATCTCTAGTTCAGACCATTTATGGCCGTCATCTTGGACTTTCAATTCTACTGACGTTAGCCCGTAGTTTTCAGAAGTAGCAAACTACAGTTATCTTCTCGGGGTCCCTACTATCAGAAACTATCGCGTAACATTGTTTCCCGAGAAATTGTCACGTATCTGGGCACCGTGCCCCGACTAAATCCTCAAATTGACTATGGCCATACCTCAGCTGAAGCCAACTGCAAGCGAATTTCAAGTTTTCCCGTGACACAGTGACATCAATGGATCGACTTTGATCTTCGATGTCAAAGAATTGCCCATTGCTCTGAAATCATACAATAACCTCCATGAATACAGCGCATTTTCTTTTTCTTTTTTGTTTGTATGACCAATCGGCGCTCGATAAAGTATGATCTGATCTTTCATCCAGGGGCGCGCCAATTTTGACTTGTCACAAAATCAGCGGTGGCAATCCCTGAATCGTCGCTTCGCCCGCCAATTGCTTTATGCACATACACAAAGTCGTAATGTCTTCAGTTTAGCGGGTTGCCTACAAATTATTCTTTGTCTCTGCAAGCGCAAAAATCCTACGTTTGCGCTTGGCTTTAATGTTGTTTTTTCAAGGTTCGAAACTTCACAACATTAAAGAATTGAACGTTTGGGAGCGCCGTATAGCTTAACGTTTCGTATTATCTACAAACTAAACAGGGGGCAAACTGATTCAAATAAACAATAAAGACGAAACAATTATTTTAGTTAACGTCACTTTGGTTACCATGTACTACCTGCAAATTAGAAATAGTAACCGCATACACCCAGACAAAACCAAAAAACACAACTGCTAGGTAATTAAAAAAAAGGAAAATCAAACATAATTCAAAATGGTGGTGTATAGTAAAGATAAAGAAAACTGTTCCGGTTTTTAAATTTTATAGTAGTAGTGTCCTTCTACCTATATATCTACTCTTTTATTATCCCAGTGAGATCAAACAGTAGAACTTAAAACCCCATTTGATTGCATTACTCAAATCTAGAAGAATTCAATAACTTCAATTTGAGTCATTTTGAATGCCACTTGATAATAGCGTTCTTCAATACGATTGGTCAACGCTGAACGTTTGGCGTTTATTGTTTAGCTAAACGAGTTTTTACTGATGTTATCGCAGCATATTGATATGAATTACACCAGCTTTTTTTCCGTTGGATATTTTTTTTTTTTTTAATAAATGTCCGCCCAGTTTATTGTGTCCTAACTAAATTTCACAATTCATTCTTCTGTAATAGCTATGTCTGATTGACTCTCTCTATCTCTGGACGTGTTACTAAACTGTACGTAATGGCCACCAGTTGGTGATATTAAAGACTTACCCAGCATAATTCTGGAACAGGAAATCTTGAGTTTCTTGGGATTTGATCCTAGCAAGATTACCATCTAAATCTTCACACCCAGTTTTCGCCCCTTCGAAATTGGCTGGGGTTTTAATTAGTTGGTAACATATTCCCCTCGGTATAAACTCAATGGAATTGCTTGGACAGGATGCTTTCAAACATAAAAAAAAACAAACACACAGTTATTTACCAGGATACCTAATGTTTACGGCTCAAGCCAAATTTATTTGCAAATCTAAAATGTCTATCCAGTTCAAGGTACGTTCCGTGGAGAAAGCTATTGGACGCTATTGTTCGCGTGTCCTTGCTATAAGTTCGAGAGTTTCAGACTAATCTAGCAACGGTTAGATGTTGTAAAACTCGCGGTCGTTGATTCAGGAACTTGTATGGCGCATGCCCCTCTTCATAAAACCAGTTGGACGTTAAACCCTATTTCACCTCATTTAAATTTCCCATTTTTTTTTAAAGATACTCACACTCAGTAATTCCATTATTTGTAGAGCAGGCTTCATCTTTAGATATTTGTGTTCATATTTAGTGGATTGAATGCTATAAATGCCAACGTACCATTTATTTGCTGAGTCATTGCCCTTAGATGTTCATTTTTATTCTGGAACTGCATATTTTTGTTTGAAATTTATTGGTGTAGTTTGAAAAGTTATATGGACTGGGTGCCTACTACATATATATATATATATATATATACCCCTTGTCATCAAAACTTAATCATTAGGGTATTTGAATGAACAATACCGAATTAAGATTCTCGTAATTATGCCCTTGTCGTTGGGGTATTACCATCGCCCAATTTGTCGGTGGTTTTAAATAGTTTGATTTCAAAATTATTGTCGTCATCAAACACTTGTCATTTTTTTCGGTCAGAATTTCCTTGTTGTATTGTTATCATTAAGGAACATGAAACTGAAGTGCATAATTTTTTATTTGTTTATTTTATAAAATTTCGTCGTTTTCATTAGCCCGCGTTACGCAGAAAAGGGATTGTGTTCTATCACACGAAACGACATCGTATAATAAAATATAAATAAATAATATAATTTAAACTTTCTTTGTTTTAGAATTTATATTTCAAAAAATAGAAGTTCGTTAAGATCAGCTAGATAATAATTTTTCGAGGCAGTGTGAATTTGATTTTGTCCTGGATAGAAATTTGGAAAACTTTCCTAACTTTGTTGTAATGACGATCACAATTGTCCAATATAAAGAATTAAAACGAATATGCTTGAGATTTTAGGGGGAAAGGAACTGGTCACTGATGGTAGGTTCCCAGTGTCGTGCGATTGTTCCTATTGAGAACGCGATCAGCTACGTGCCGGTACGATCAGGTACGTTTCGATGCGGTCAACACGATTCCCACCACTGACCTCAATGTATGAAAAGGCATGATAGGATCAAAACGATTACTCCACGACCGAAACAAAAATTTCAATCGTTGCGTGTTTTTTTTTGGGGTGACACCGTTCGAAAAACCCGATGCCCAGACAATTCATGCCCGACAGACATGAAAATTCGCATGGTTTTTCTTTGAACAGTCTGCATCGATTTGGTGAATTAGATTGCTGAATTTCAGCCATCCTGGTTGATAGTACGATCATATTTTTTCTTTTAGGATAACCTATTTCTGTGACGATGGTGATAACGCGTTAACCATGAGATTCAGCTAACTAAAATTTAATATTTATCTAATATTAATTTACGTAGACAGATATGTTTGCTAAGTTTAAAAGTCGCCAACTGCGAATAGATTACATGCAAAATTTGAGACAAATTCGCATGACTCGCGAATAGTTCAAATAGTTTAAGGAATTAGTGGGAAAGCATCTTACTCTTACACGTTTCGATAATAAGACGTGCCTAATTTTTCGATATTATTCCATTTTAATAAGGTCTTGCTTAAATTAAAATACCGCTTTTAAATTAAAATCAACAGAACTTAACTTACCCGCTATAAATTTATAAGTTATTGTGGTAAATAAAAGGCGTAGCACTAAATCCATTTTCTAGTCATAAATGCACCTTTGTTCACCACGCCACTTTATAATACGTGAAATAGGAGGTACAGTGTTAATATTTTCTAAGACCCAAGTTTATAAATCAAGTATGTATTGATTAACATTTCACGCTCAATACATCTTCCGAATTCACGCGATATTAGTATAATATTCGATGGTATCATGTCTGTGGTTTTATTGAATTTCGTGCTGATCAAATAATAACAAACTATAGCACATTCGATGAGTGAATTTAATCAAGAATAAAGTCACAATAATTTCTAATAACTTATTCAGGCGTGGAACACATCATAATATCTTGAGGGAAAGAGCTGCATAATTTGATGTTGGTTTAAACCTAAAGCAATGAAAGTTATGAAAAAAAAAAGAATTATACGATAATATAACGTGTATTACTGAGTTTACAGCTAAAAAAAAACAAAAAAACTTGATGATAATGAAAATAAACGAAAAAAAAACCCCACCCGGAAACCATGCAGCAAATATTTAATGGTACATAGGTCTAAATTATAAGACATGTTTTATAACCATCTCATTTATTTTCCCTTACTCCTCTCTTTTACCATCCGGGGGTTGGGATGGCCTAGTGGTCTAGAGTGCCGCGCTTCGACCTCTAGCTGGCCGGTCACCTCTGGCTTGCGGCTGTGGTTTCGAGCCCTGGTGTGAGCGTATGTGGCATGGAGATAGGGGCGCCTTCTCAACCTCGTGGGTTTCCTCCGGGCACTCCGGTTTCCTCCTACTGTTAAAGACCCCTACGCGCAAGCGAATTATTGAAATAAAATTAAACCATATGTTAGTCCCGAAATGACCTAGTTTGTGTTGAGTGGACGTTAAACCCCATTTCTCTCTCTCTCTCATTTACCATCTAGGTCGGGTGCTCGATCCCTGCATTGTGGTGAAGGGCGGAGGATCTGACAAGCACACCTGTCATGTCGTTCGGATGTGACGAACAACCGAGGTCTCGTGTATATATGGACGTGCCCGTTAAATATCCCCTGGTAGTTGGAGTTCATGAGTAAACCATTGTGCCGCTGCCCGGACAAAATTTCCCCCATAGCACACTGTATAGCGTATGACGTCTTCATTAGCCTAGAATAGCAGCAAAACAGTAGGACGTTAAATTCCCGTATTATTTCATTTCAGTTTTGCCATCTAATTTTATATACGATTACATTTTCATATTGATGTATTCTGCAATCGCCCATTCCAATCTCCATGGCGACATACGGAAAAAAGTTACTCAATGAACTTTAAAACCCCCAGACACTTGTCTTGGTGCATACACTGTTATAATATCGAGCGTTTGGCATATATATGGATCTTAAATGAATGGTTCACTTATGTCCGTGGGGTAAAAAAAGAAGAATAATCACGACATCAATATTTGATCTTTTCTTTGTTTGTTTATCGTCAAATAGAATCTCATCACTCCATTAAACAAAATAATGTTATATTTTTAACAACTATTTGTTTCCGGTAACATATCAATTTGTAAATATTCTTGTGACTTTTCGCCAAGGGATAAGACTGATCGGATCTATAAGTATATGAAGAATAAAAAAATTTCACTTATACTTGCAACAATCCATATGTTATGGTTATGATTGTACACGGAGTACTCAATAATCAGTGGACATTGCTGAATTCATGGAGGGATTATGGGTGAAAAGATAAAGAGGGTGACTTTTCTCGCTATAATACTTAAAAAAATAAATAACTTAAATCGAATAAGCTGAAAAGATCAGTCAAATTGCTCAAGTCTGAAAAGAGATATTATTAGCCATTCCATTTTAGAAAGTTTAATCATCCTTCAGCTAAATTCTAGTTAGCTAAATATCAGGCTCGCGGCGACATCGAGAGTTGATCATGGCCTGGAAAAATTAATGAATGTTTGATTAAAAATTTAGAAGACGGCTAATGGTAATTTCCTTATTTAAATATAAGTAAGTTAAGGGTTTTTGGATTTTAGAACAACCTAGGCTAGAAACGAGTTCAATAGGTGACGTTTATTGTCGTGGCCCCTATCCACCTAGACGTAAGTCCGTCCATCTACAATTTGTTTTGAGGACACTCTACAAGTCACAATTTTTATCCGATTATGACAAAACTAAAAATACAGGTCTATCTCACAAAGATCTCGGTCACTTGCGCCATTGGCATGTAGGACCGTAACGTCATGGATTATGGCCCGTGGTCATAGGTTACGAAAATTCAAATTTTTAGCGTGTAAGCACTCTATGGAGGTCACAAATTTTATGCGATTGTTAATCCACATAGCTCGGATCCTTTTGATATTCGCACATATAGGAACGTTACCTCCTCGATTATAGCCCCCTATTTTAGCTTGTGGACTCTCTAGAGGTCATAGTTTTTATTTGATGTTGAAAAGCGTATAAATATACCCCCGTTACACACTGTAATGAGAGCTGAGTTCGAATTTCGTTAAAATCGGACGGAAACTTCCCGACAAAATATCCTTAATACCAAGGTTGTGGGCCCTCAAGTGATCACTTTACTTATGTGTTTATATACCAAATATTGTATATCGCTTCCTTTCGATTTTTTGACAGTTACTTTCATGGATTATGATCCCAGACTGCATGACAAATTCGCTAATTTGAGCACAAAGACATGCTATAGGCAAATTTGACTCATTCACAATGCCTGTTTTAGATAAGGGGTCTGATGCATGATTGATTATGGCACGGGCATATTAACCAGGAAGAAGTTCTGACCCGGGTGTTGTCTGAGAAAGATTTTTAGACTTGTTCCCTCTCGTCAGTCGAGAAGGCGGAGAGCATTGGAAATCGTCTAGTCTGTCGGTTGGGATGGACAAACGCGTTCTCGTTAAAGATCCCATGAGAATTGGAAATCAACCAATGAGAATAGGCTGAAGCGCCGCTGACCGGACAAATTTTGCCTCAGAGCTCACTGCAACCATGTATATAACCGTGTTTATTATAGCCCGATTGGTGTAGACAAATAAGACGTTCAACCCGAGTTTATTTCATCCCTAATAAATTTATTTTACAAAGTGATCTCTTGTGAGTTTACAGTGAAGTACAGGATAATACATGTACATAATACATAATTCAAACATATAAATATAAGAAATATTAGAAATATAGCGGTATACCTCGGGCAAAGTAAGAAAAATATTAATTATATGTAGGTTACAGTCAGACAAAGTGTAGGGTTTTTATATAACTCACGCTGTAATTACATCCACTTACCAAAAGCAATTAATAAAATTTACATGGACCATAGTGTTTGGGTTTCTTTTTTGTATAAAGTGAATCTTTTTCTGTATCCTAGAAACTAATGCTGGCTGAACGTTAGGCGAGATGAACAAGATGGAAGGAATTGCCGTGAGGACACTAACTCTCTATAATCGTTTGTCAAATCGATCTAAGTTTGTTTAGAACAAAATGATTTGTGGTTTCCTAAAAGTATAAAAGATTGTTCCTTTATGTTACTTTTTATCATATGTCTATAAACTCATACAATGGCAAATAAATATGAAAAGCTCATAAATATTATGAGTGGCGACACCTCCATTAAAATTGCATTAAGTAAGAATTTGATAAAGAGCTGACCGTCCCATTTAGACTTGTTTAAATGTAGATATAAAAAGTTAATTTAGTGAAAATTTTTTGTCCCATTAATTTATTCTGAACGAAGTTATGAATATTTGAAATTTTGACAAGATATAGAATATATTTATGCTCAACTGTGAAGTACCATTGCCAAGTAGGGCCTAATCGTTCCGTCGCCGGTGTTGGAGAGACAGACGCGGGGGTTGTGGGACGGGATTCCGGCAAAGGCAAAGGCAAATGAAGATTTGGGTATTTAATCCACTTAGTACCCCAATCATCTGATGTTCTAGAGGGTTGATCGTGGACTTACCATGAGAATAAATATCTTAATTATACTTTATATAACATTTGAAGCAAGAAAATAACCCACAGTAGGCATCTTTAATTAAACACATAAAAACTAGCATTATCTCGTTCATAAAATCCGATATTCTTCCCACTTCGTATATTTTTCATAGATTTTTATTCAAAAGATTATTTTACGTTAAATTTCAAATTCGACCACAACCAGCAACGTCACTGAAAGCTAATGATATAAATGTTGTTTGTTTTTTTGTTGGTTTTTTTTTTGGGGGGGGGGGGTATGAGTTCAAATTAATGGAAATTTTCTTTGATTACGCCAAACTATAAATTTGTACTGTGAAATAGACTTTTTCTTATTGAAATCTGTTTGCAATAGATTACAAATCATTAATAGTTGTTTTACTCTCTCTTTATTCCTTTGGTGCCTGGCATTCGGTGTGGACCATCGTCACAAGAACGTATCTAAAACCGTTGGAAATACTGATTTGCTTGTTTTTAGCTATGTTTGGATGCGATTAGTTTTACCTAACGCAATTCTTTATTAATGTATATAACATTTAAGAATAAGTTAATTTTATACTATTACTAGTTAAACATATCCAGCCCAATGTAGTGAAACAACTTTCGTTTATCAGGAGTTATACAAATTATAGAATTTAAACACCAACGGATGATCACATGTTGATTTTGGCATTTATAGAAAGAGACGTTTAGTGAATCTCATAGTATATTCACTCCCGAAGTTGGCCGAGAATATTCTTTGGGATTTGCACTCATTTCATACTATTATACATGGTGTATTCCTCTCTATATTATCCCAGTCGGTGCAGAATAGTTAAAGTTACATTATGGGAGATAAGATCAAGAGATGGCAGTTCTCACTATAATAGTTTTTTTTTTTAAAAAAAAATAGATATTGTAAAGGTAATTTGCTGAAAATTTCAGTCAAATTGGTCCACTATTAGCCGAGAAAAAAGCGTTTGAAATATTCACATAGCCTCGGTCATCATTACTCAAATCATTAATATAAACAGCATAGTCTCGATTATCCACTTGATTGATTTAATTATCAACGGCCATTAAGCGGCATTTAGGAATTCAATCCGCCAACATCGAAGGCCTTAACTTTAAGAGTTTATTAAGGTCTTGATATGTTAATTAATGTCTAATTGATGATTTAGATAACATCTCAGGCCTAAAGAAAGACCTGTAATAAGCAGATTTTGCTCTTGCATAATGCTATTTTAAGCCTTATTTGATTTCACGTGATCTGACTTTTTATTTTTCTGTATAAAATAATGAATAGACCCTGCTGTCCTTTTTGTCGGAGATTTCGACTTTAGATTAAATGAGCACAGTACATCATTCTAAACAATTAAATAATTTGAAGCATATACCCAAATTTCAGTTACGAGGTTTTATAAATTTGATGGCTCAAGCAGTAGTATTGGACTGAATAAACTCTGATGTACGTTTCGTCGGAGATTTCGATTTTACACTAAATGAGAGCAATGCATTATACCCAGATTCCAGTTTTGAGACGTTATATAATTGATGGGTCGAGAAGTAAGGTTGGACTTCTTGCAGTGTTATTAGCGTATATCATAATAAGCAGCATATCAAAAGTGTTTATAAGCTTTGTTAAATATTGTTTTAAGTGTTACTTTCCGGTGCATTATCGCAACCAACATAAATAAAAACTCCGGATGAAAATTCTTTCAGTTTTTAATAAACATTCTTCATTCCTTAATAAAGCATCTGTCTTGTTATTGTTACTGGTTTCCTCTTTATAACAAAAAATCTGAATATAACATATTATGTTCGAGTGCAATTCATGAAAGGGGATGTTTATCCATAGCCTTGTATGAATTGGCGTTGGTGCGTTTGTCCATCAAATTAATCAATGATATTTAAATTTACACCTTGTGCACACGAAAATATAGTTACTTTAGGAACTGTATCTGATCGGGCTTTATGTTCTCTAACACTTATTACCGCTTGCCATAAAGCTGCAATATGAAAAAAAAAACCCATAAAATACCACTCTTCCCCACATCTGTTTTCAAGCTATTTTGGAACCCTTACATTCTATTTTTCACCGTGAATGTTTATTTTTCGCCAAAGGAATTTCTCGTCAATTCTGGCACAAATTCAAGTAGAATTTAGCGATTAAATAAACATGTCGTGTGCGCATGTCCTAGTTTAGTAATGTCTGATCAGTTCAAACGTATTTGTGTATGTTTTTATTTGCAAAATCGGGGGGTTGGGATGGCCTAGTGATCTAGAGTGCCGCGCTTCGACCTCTAGCTGGCCGGCCACCTCTGGCTTGCGGTAGTGGTTTCGAGCCCTGGTGTGAGCGTATGTGGCATGGAGATAGGGGCGCCTTCTCAACCTCGTGGGTTTCCTCCAGACACTCCGGTTTCCTCCCACTGCTAAAGACCCCTACGCGCAAGCGAATTATTGAAATAAAGTTAAACCATATGTTAGTCCCGGAATGACCTAGTTTGTGTTGAGTGGGCGTTAAACCCCATTTCTCTCTCTCTCTATTTGCAAAATTAAAAAAAATCCACAATGGGCTCCCCCAGCGACTCTTAATTGCCCATTAATTTGTTTTGTTTGAGTGGCATGGAGATAGGGGCGCCTTCTCAACCTCGTGGGTTTCCTCCGGGCACTCCGGTTTCCTCCCACTGCTAAAGACCCCTACGCGCAAGCGAATTATTGAAATAAAATTAAACCATATGTTAGTCCAGAAATTACCTAGTTTGTGTGGACGTTAAACCCCATGTCTCTCTCTCTCTCTCTCTCTCTCTCTCTCTATCTCTCTCTCTCTCTCACTCTCTCTTGTTTAGTTTGATATATCAGTGTAGGCGTAAAAAGCATGTAATCTGAAATCAATTTGACTAATCAGAAGATTAACAGTTCCTGAATCAACGCCTTCAAATTCCTTGTATGCACTCCTGCACGCATACACATATATATCTGAATCCTTGATTTCATCAGCATCGCTACCGCTTGCATTAAAATTGTTCGTTGTTTAAACCAGCGGAAAAAGTCGCTCGTTGTTTCAACAAGCGAAGAAATTCGTATGTGTGTTCCAAGTGGTGCCACGTCTTTGTATAGAATACTGCCTTAATCAATATTACAGTTTTCATAAAGGTTAATTTGCACTTTATCGTTTGATATTAACTCTACGTGATCCGTAACATTAAGACAAAAGAACCTTTCTATTTCCTGTCATCTGGTATTCCTCTATCCTAAGGTCAAAGCGCAAAATCAATATAAACTTTAATAGTTGCAATTGTTAAGCTTACAATAATGAGTGACCATTTATGAAAGAATGCGAACTTTGTCACACGTACACTTGGTTTACATTTTCTACAACAAAAGATATCGTATTTTCTTTTAGTAGCATTTAGTAATCGAAGAGTATAAACCAATGAAACTTGAATACGGAATAAAATGTCTGATGGTATCTTATATCATCAAGCAAATAATACCAACACGTCTCGGGGGCCTAGTCGTTCGGATGGGACGAAAAGCCACGATGGCTTAGTGGGTAAGACACTTGCTCACCAGGCTGGAGGTCGCGGGGTCGTCGGGATTATCCGACGTGGTTTCCCCTTGTCATTGATGCAAATTGGAGACAAGGACAAGGACGAAAACCTGTGTGCGTAAAGATCCCTTGGCAGCTGGAATTCGTTATCAAAGTAGGTCATAGTGCCGCTTCCGGGCAAAACTTCTTCATAGCACACTGTATGGCGTATGCCCGTCTTTGTTAGATTACTCGGAGCAAAATAGTAGGACGACGTTAAAACCTTTCTGGCTGGTTAAAAATATAGACAGTTGATTTATACAAAAGCACGATGGTATTCTTAATATCAATATCGATTGATATAATATTTCAACTCGATATCGATTATCATAATATTATAGATTAACAAAAGTCTTATTATTTCAATTTTGATATATATATTCTTTAATTGAATTTTAAAATGGACATCCCGTGTTTTATGGGGAGGTAATCGAAACACCGTATATTTACCGTAACTGTTACGACGTGTAAATTATTGTAAAATAACAATACACCGTGGAATATCAATATCGATATTATTACCTCCCTTAATTAAATTCCTTTATTCCATTAACTATGTATATTTACACAACTAACATCTTTGTTTGACTTTACAACACGATTGTATATCCCAATTATTTTTGGTATCATTTAAGTCATGAATGGGATGAATGGTCCTAACGTCTATATTTTCATTCCGATTTGTATTTGAATAAGATTGTGGAACATGCATAGCCTATATTAAACCCCTCTTCCTGTCAGCTATTGATACATGTATTTACACTGTCCTACTTTACGGCTAACAATTCCGAATACCAAGGATTTGGTTACGCGAAGGCCAATGCATACACTGCACCTCGGGTTTTTATCCCACATCCCAACGACGTCGCAACCACATAATGAACCACTGTTAGAATAAGATCCTTAACCGTTGATCAAACATACATTATGCATAATCAACTCTCGATATCATCGCCAGCCTGTGATATTTAATGGATAAGGATCCGATTTGCTGCTCCACTTTCATTCATGATTTAATCACGAAATGGATAATCGAGACTATGTTACATCATATAGTTTTTAACTATTATATCTAATCTCCCATATGAATCTTTAAGTTGTTGGGATATTCCACTTTTTGCGATTTTTGGGGGGTTGGGTGGGATGGCCTAGTGGACTAGAGTGCCGCGCTTCGACCTCTAGCTGGCTGGTCACCTCTGGCTTGCGCCTCGGTTTCGAGCCCTGGTGTGAGCGTATGTGGCATGGAGATAGGGGCGCCTTCTCAACCTCTTGGTTTCCTCCGGGCACTCCGGTTTCCTCCCACTGCTAAAGACCCCTACGCGCAAGCGAATTATTGAAATAAAATTAAACCATATGTTAGTCCCGAAATGACCTAGTTTGTGTTTAGTGCACGTTAAACCCCATTTCTCTCTCTCTCTCTTTTTTGCGATTTCCATGATGATATTGATTCATCCCAGTCTCAATATTAGGGCATAGACTACTTTTCTTAGCTATATAAAACAAAACAAAAACAATATTTCTCTTGTGGTTATTGATTTTTACTAGGATATGATACTTTTTTTTGTAAAAACAAAACCTATTACTTTCACACGACCTAAACTGGAAATAGATTATTATATGATTATGATGCACGTTGTGAGTATGTACATATGCATAAGTATAATGCATTAAACAATATGAAATTAGGGAGTCTAAGTGTATACATGTATATGGTAATTTGAAATCAAGAGCTATTAATCATTAGATTTTGCAAAAATCTTCAAAAACAAACCAATGCATTTCGGTGCCATTTTATTTAGCCTCTGTAGTAAAATATACCAAGACAAAGACAATTACGGTTCCACAAAAGTATGTTAAAATTACCAATGCGTTCGTGGACTTAGTTTGATTCGCCATTTTGCTAGAAAAAAGAAGCCCTATGAGGTCACCAGTTTACATCAACAATTGGAATCGGGGTCTGTCTTTGAGGTTATAAGGGCGTTGCTTAGTTCATCTTTTTTCTCTTTTTCCTCCATTGGGTCATGAATATCTTCGCTTACTTCAGTATCGTCAATGCCGCTCTTTTTAAGTAATAACGGGGCAGTAGTTGCAATACCCGCTGCTCCGATGGGTGCCGTTATCAGAATTGACAATACAGCAATCGTGAGAATCTAAAATAGAATAAATATTGATTTTACAAAATCTTTTTTAAAATAAATACCTTATACATTTTTAATAGAAAAAAACAAGGCTTTAGTCGATGACGCAAAACAGTTTAGACGAATGATGAAAATAAACACCGATTGTCGTACTTGATAAAATATCATCTATTTTCATAAATCGAGATCATTTCAAACTTTAGATAACCTTTTAATAAAGGAGAGCGTCAAATCATTGTTGTATTCCAACAATAGATTAATGAGAATGACATGTATACTAGACTTCTCCCTTAAAGGTGCATTATGCAAGATTTTGATAAAGAACTGGCATTGAGGTATGCAGAATATTTCTAAGAGTTAATCGCGAGTAGCTATACAATTATAACATATCATACGAAAATTACGATGTCAACGTTATACATCATAATCTGACAGTTAAGCTCTCTGCTTCACTCGAGAACAGACAGGAAGCAAATTAGCCGACATTTTTATTCATAACACCGCAAGAATTTGCTTCCAATTAATAAAATCGAATTTATTGATTTGCTCGTTGTTTGTATGAAAGACGCAAAGCGGATTAGACCCACTTAACACTTTACAAAATAGAAACAGGTGAGCCTCCTCTGGTTCATATTTTCATTAATGCGGCCATTGTGTAATAGATTTTGTTTCAAAATAACTTACATTCGTTGCAAAATCAATAATTTCATCGCTAGCACCTTTAGCTCGTGCTGTGTCAAGGGCAACTGGACCAATAGCTGCCTAAAAATAATGTAAAAAAGAACATTTTTGAGAATGCAATAGATATCACACCCGGCTTAACCCGAATCAACTATATACATGTACTTAAAGATTACAAATCGAACCCGAATCGTCGCTTACTCCTATCACAACCGACAGGATAATGGGGCCAATTTTTTAATTTCCGATCGGAATCGTATTCGAAATCTAATGCACAGATCGTCAATCGGGAAATCATGAGGAGAAATACATCACATATGCAAAATTTTGTTTCCATTTTTAGGTGGTGGAATGGGGTGTTCTAAATACTTGACAACTATAGAGTTTGATTTTTATAACTTATTTTGTAAGACACTTCAGCAATGAACTCTTTTTTCTGTTTCTTTTTTTTTTTTGGTCAGAATTTTGTCGCGTGGATTGCAGAATGCCTCACAAATAACAACTATGGTACTTAGCGCTTAGGTAGGAAATATATATCTCTGTACAGTGTACAATATAAATAAAAGAGCTTTTAGGTTATCCCCCTTGTCCTACCTGAACAGTAGCTTTGGGTAACCAGGAAACTGTCAAAAACAACTTCTCTCTAAAGCTAAAATTCATTCCATAAGCCGAGAAAAATGTTACTATGAGACGAAAAACAAGACCAACAAATAACGTGAGCATACCAAGACCTGAAAAACAAAAGAAGAATTTAAATAAAGAACCATTGAAATTGTACACCTAAATAATTTTACACCAAGAAGTAATTTTTTAACCAAACCGAGGCTACCCTATAATTATAAAGCTTCTGCACTAAAAGATCATAACATGGTATTTATAGACTTTCAGGTCAAGAGAAGAAACTTAATATCAATACGAATAGGGGGGTTGGGATGGCCTAGTGGTCTAGAGTGCCGCGCTTCGACCTCTAGCTGGCCGGTCACCTCTGGCTTGCGGCTGTGGTTTCGAGCCCTGGTGTGAGCGTATGTGGCATGGAGATAGGGGCGCCTTCTCAACCTCGTGGGTTTCCTCCGGGCACTCCGGTTTCCTCCCACTGCTAAAGACCCCTACGCGCAAGCGAATTATTGAAATAAAAGTAAACCATATGTTAGTCCCGAAATGACCTAGTTTGTGTTGAGTGGACGTTAAACCCCATTTCTCTCTCTCTCTCTCTATCAATACGAATATTATCCGTATCATGTAGTCCATTAATAGAAAAGTACGCGAATGGATTGTTGAAAGCGTTAAAATTTGGTCGATTTGCGATCACATCAAGACTTTAAGTGTTTGATCTATGGTTTGGAAATTCTGGATATCTATATTTGGGTACGGGACTAACATATGGTTTTAAATTTATTTCAATTATTCGCTTGTGCATAGGTTTTTAGCAGTGGGGGGGGGCGGAGTACCCGGAGAAAACCCACGAGGTTGGACAAACATTAAAGTATTGTTAAGACCGGTATTGTTTTATCTCTGAATCCGGCGGTTTTACATATAGAGTTAAATCAATGTCTCTAATCTAGTTCTAACGTATTTAATCATAATGTTTTTCCTATTAAAAATAAATTTATTAATAATTTACCGATTAATCTATTAAATCATTTCAATAAATACGGGTTATTATGAGAAAAATCGATATTGCTGATCTAAATAGACTAGTGAAGAAGCATACTTACCCACATTTCCACTTTGTAAATTTTCTATAGACACGGCATTACCAATAAGTCCAAATAATAAAGGTTGAAATACTTGCCAACATTTGGCTAAGGCCGGTTTAATTGGGTACTGGAAATATAAAACAATCAATCAATCAATCAAAAAGTCAATAAATTAATGATTAGCGTCCGCCTTTTCTTTACTAATAAAGACGGTATTAAACCATGAACGTACGTAACTGAATGGAAGCTCAGTAGGTAGAGTGGGTCTGATGTTCAGATTGACACCACGCAGTGTGCCATGGGGGAAACTTTTGTTGGGCTTGCGGCATTTCAGCCTACTTTTGAAAATGACTTCTGTCTTATTTGTCTTACCAAAAAATAAATGTTTTGAAAAATCCAATATCCAAAACTGCAACAGTATAGTATATAATAATGTATTTTTCATGACAATTCTTTGAACTCATGGAAAACCACTAAATATCTGTTAAACGTCAATATCTTTACGGCGATGGTTTGTACGATACTTCTTTGATTCACAAACATTGAATTGGATATGCCCACAAACCAAATATTTCTTATCAACCAGCGCTAATGTCTCTTTAAATTCTATTTCTGCAGCTGGAATTCTATGTATATAAATAAAGTGTATTATTGGTCAATGGAGAACTTACATGATCTTCCCAGCCACGCGCCCTCCAGCCTATTCCAGCAACAAAAGCCATTGTCAGTGTACCAAGAGCTCCAGCACCTGGAAATTTAACGACACGGAACCCAAAGGTAGCCAACATTCCCAAGGATAAAATTAATATCAGTCGGTACATTAATAAATTTTTCTGGAAAAAAAACAACAAATATATAATTAATTAGAATCTATTATCATTAGAAGAATTTACGAAATTTAAAATTACAAAATATTTATTTGGCAGTCAAATAAGAACAAAATCTGGCACCCTTAATCATAGAGACGTGTTTGAGTGTCGCAATACAATCCGTTTATATTCTAAAAAATTTCAGACCTAAACATCGGTACATGAATGTTCCGATCCGATTGATAAGTCATTAAATCAATCAGAAATTAGTAAAACACATTGTGACTTAAGGCACAAGCAAGTGACAACTAAGTCAAAAGCACCAACTGAGGATTTGATGGGAAGAGGTAGGTACACTAATCATGGCCTGACCAATAACATACCATTCCCGTTAATGAATTTTACCGAATTACCGAATTCGTAAAAAAACATACAAAAACTGGCATACAATAATGACGTATCAAACAGTCGAATGTGCTGCTTTATACTGTTATCTGTATATTGAAAGAGAAACTTACACTGTTTTTATTGGGGATGTACCAATTTATGACACCAACTACAACACCAAATAATATTCCAAGTACGATTTCTAGCGGACCGTGGAATATATTATACACAAGATCAGCTGGAAAAATCAAATTATACAATTTATATTAGATAAAAAATTATAAGTGGATATTTAGAAAAGGACAGGTTGAGTATGGTCTACGGGCATGAATAGACCAAATGACAGTTTTTAAAATGCACTTTAGGAGATTAAATGAGGAGCTGGCAGTTCCCACTACAATAGTTAAAAACTAGATAATGTAAGGGGGATATGCTGAACTTTTCGGTTAAATTGATCCACTTGAACCAAGAATTTAGCGAATGGATTTGGGGCCATTACGAAAGTCGGTACGAATAAAAAAACATATCCTCGATTATTCATTTCTTATTTTAATCATGAATGAGCAATCAGAAGTAGATCGGAGGCTAATCTAGTAAATATCACAGGCCAGCGATGACATCAAAGGGTTGATTATGGTCTGGATACGTTAATTAATGTCTAATTAATAATTTAGATAACATTTCAGACCGCAATAGGCAGATTTAGCTCTTGCATAATGTATTTTAAAGGACGCCATCTACAATGGTCGCGTAGTAGAGGGGGTTAATGCCAGCGAATACATTTTACTAAAGCATTCTACCAATATCAGAGTTTTTAACTTCCACTTGACACAAAGAAGGTCATTTCGGGATTAACATACTGAATAATATGTCAATAATTCTTTTGCGTGTTGGGGTCTTTAGCAGTTGAAGGGAGGATCCGGCGAAAACCCATGAGCTTGGACATGCGAACCTACTCTTGTTAGTGTTAAGAAATATAAGGCAAATTTGAAACACCTTGCTCAATTTACAAATTAAACGTTTTAAAATTATACAAGAAATGCACTTACCATTTGAGAAGGCGATTCCCAACATTACACCAAACCCACTGATAGCAAAAACATCATTTAAACTACAAGCTGCTATACATAAAGTAGGGATGCCCTCAGCGACACCATATCCTCTTTCCTGTACCCCAATCATACTTGGTACCACAACAGCTGGTGATACAGCAGACAATGTAAAACTATCAATAAAAAAAATTGTATAGGCATTCACATTTATAAATTCAACAAAATATGAAATGAAATAACATTTATGTTTAACGTCCTTCTTTTCTGTACCGATATGACAAATACGTGCAGCGCCCTATCCCGAAATTGACACCAGATAGCCATCCGAATATGGAATTTCGCGCACAGATGGCCCCGAACTTGGACAACGACAACAGCCGAAGCAAGTACGATCCCCTACAGCAGGTCACACGATGGTACCCGAACTACATACGAATATATCACTAAGATGTGAATTCTGTACAGTAGTTTATAACCACAGGACACATGATTGCTACCCGCCTCTGCTCTGTTCAGTTGCCCAGGACTGACACAGGGAGATGCTCTGAGGCTGACTTTATACACGTTACCATGACACATGAGAAACGCTTGAGCTACTCAAATACGACTGTATACACTGAAACGTGGTTCCATCTCGATGTCATCGTACTATCTATAATGCGATGGCTACATGGTGGCGTTGTGGGGGCTCCATGTATTCGTATTGCCGTCCTAGGACAATCCGGTATATACTTGTATTGACATGATGCCTTCACGACTACCGTATGGCATTGTAAGATTTTGCCATCGCCCACGAAGCTGCTGCCTGAACCTGAGAAACTCAACAGGTGGTCGCACGATGGCTTAAGATGCCCTCACGAATGACCCTATGAACATTTACTTTATTGTGTGTCCATCTGGTATCAATTTCGGGCAACGGTTATACGACCTACTCTTATGCCGTCTTATTCACCGAGGCGTCGCGGCTACTTCAGCAAAATATCTGACAATCTTTATCAGTAATATAGCTGGAATTTATGAAATGATTAACATTTGATTATGAAAAACCAAATATAAACGCAAGATACTATCCGGAGTTGGATTCAATCAGATTTAAAACCCATCCACGGCAAACAAAGATGACGACCGCCTTTTCAAATGTGAAGCAGCAGGAGAACGCTAGATCGGAGACGGCCCTACGCATTCTAGCACATATGACGTCGTATATAGATTATGGGTCAGGGTTAGGGTAAGGGCTATGACCTGTAGATTTGGTCAAAGTCCCGAGATGTAAACAGGGCTAGCCCTAACCCTAACCCATGATCAAGCCTAACCATTACCCTAACCCACAATTCACATATGACGTCACAATTTGCGTAGGACCGTCTCCGTTCTAGCGTTCTCCGAAGCAACACAGATCGATGGCATTTTGAATTTGTCACATACTAAACGGAATTGAACCATGAGATTCCACTTTCACATGGGATTATATAGTTCTAAATTCATGCATAAAGTCTTTCACTATAATGTCATAACTGATGATACTATTTCTAGTGAAGACTTAATGATGTAGGTGATTGTCTCGATGATTATAAAAAATATATCAAGTGGATGCAGTTAATGTTGCGCATGAATGGAAATACTCTGTAGTATAATTGTTGACTTTTGTAAACTTACCCTATAATAAATGCCCAAATCCAAGGGAAATCTAAAGTATAATGGGCCAACACTGCGACAGATACGGCTTCTGCGATACTTGGAACAAACGCCAACCGCAACGCCATCCATTTGACTTTTTTCAGAGCTTTTGGATCCAGTCCTGATCCGGCCCTCACCAGGATTACTACTAGAGCAATCGTTCTGAAATAGAAACATGTTTAATTCTGAAACATGGATATATGTCTAAAACTACAGCAAAAGAAGATATTTTAATAATTTTCCCAATTTTTTGTCATTTATTCGTTTAGTATTTAGTAAATATCCACCAGCAGTCTCGATCTCGGCAGAATGTTTGATTTCAAATGTCTATCTTCACAAGCCGAGATCGGGTATGGCTGAGGGGGGTTGCGGTTATGGTTGTGTTGTATAGTATAGGTGATATACGATTATTCTAGTACCGAAATTACTTTGTTACGCCCTTCGTAGATACCTAAACCTAAAAGTTCAATCAAAAAACCCAACCTAGCTTTCATGCTTGTGGGATGGAATAGGGCGAATGGTCAGTTAATTTGGTCATGATTTATAACAATTATTATAGCAAGAACAGTCAGCTCCCCATATAAATCTTACAAAATGCATCTTTAACCAAATACAGGTTGCTTTTACCCTCAACTACGCCAAGAAACCAGTTTTCGTATACACCTATGCACGTAAAAGAACCACCGAGAGATGTATTGTATTGCTGGCTGGAAAAAATTTCCCCCATAGTTTGCTGTAGATTGGAACAAGATTTAACCATATAACCGAAGAAATGTCGGAATAATCCTTTATGTGTACAGGCACATAGGATGTTTGTATGGTCTTGTCTTACCAAAATTTCAATTAAATTTCTCTCTAACGTTTTAATGAAAATGTGATGTATTACCGTATCATATGTATATTCACATACAATTAATTAAATTGAAATCAATTAGGCAAATACATTTTTTGAAATAATAATAAATTATTCCCCGGCCATTAATTGATTCTGTCGTTTAATTGGCATAAAACAAATTAGATGATTTTTTTGTGGAATAGGTTTTCTTATAATGAATTTTTAAAAGATGCAGACCATCGATAAACATGTTTTTTGTATCATTTTTCGTGTCAATTTTATTAACATTGTGTTTTTTAAATGTTTGCTATGATTATGGCGCCTAGTACACACAGTGGTCCCATTTCAATAGGAATCGATTCGCTGAAGGTTGAGAGGGAAAACCCCTGCAAATGGCTCTCCTATGGGCACTGGACAAGGGCTCATAACCCAAACTAATTTAGAGTCAATACATTGTAATTAGAAATAAACACGATTTCATATTTACCAATCCGTTAATATAATCGTGTTATTATTCTAAAATTCTTTGGGACTCTTCGATCACATTTTGTTTAATTTTAAATAAATATATGTGAATATACCTAAGAGTAGACGCCCATGTTTTATCAATTTTAGTAGCTTCGTCTATAACAGGAGCATTTCTTAGGCAAAATCCAACAAGAAGCATACCTAGTAATAATAATAAACAAACATATTCATACATAAAATATAATTAACAGTTATATCTGAAATGATAAGACCGCTCCCACTAGGATAAAAAATAAAAGTGCAATTTAATTCTATTAGTATTATTTGTGTTGATTTATTTTATTTTATTTTTTTATTCTTATTTATCTGTTCATTTGCTTGTTAGTTGCCACCATGATGTCAGACAGGTCACACATGGGCTTGGCAAGGAGTAGTGTTTGTCCACCTCGTACACACTTGCATTAATTGATATAATAGATATACGATCGGTTACTATTGTTGTGTGAGCGTTAAACCCCGTGTATCTGGGGAGAGGGGGTGGGGGTCTGTGTCAGTACCCACCGAAACGATCTTGTCTGTTTAAATACTTTTATATAAGTATCTTTAGAGAGAGACAAATGGCAGGCCCGGATCCAGGATTTTGTCGAAGGGGGGGGGGGGCACACATTGGAGCAAAGGGTAATATGTTGCAACCTTGGATTGTTTGGGTGGAGACAATGCGTAAATCATGTTTATATCATCTATTAAAGAGCAGATATGTGAACTACAACAGTAACACAGCAAACGAAAAAGAAAACCAACTATGTCACTGGAGCTGACGCCCCCCCCCCCCCGGATCCGCGTCTGAATGGAGCTTAACGTCCACTCGACCAAACCAGGTTATTTCAGGACTAAAAAAAGGGTTTATAATATCGCCGTGTGTCAAAATATCCCAAGAACATTGCACTCTTGAATTTCTAGCATTTTTCAATCATTGTCAGCCTTTGGTTGACCCCATCACAATCATTGTCAGTCTGTGGTTGACCCCATCACATGCACGGATAACTGTTCTAATAACTGACAGGGAGATCAATTGGTTACACACAACCCAAGAATAACTAAACAGTTTACGTCACACAATGACAACTTACCTAGAAGAGATGGAAAGGGAGTTAACTCCACAAAAGCAGCTGCTAAAACACAAGCGTAAATAAGCACTAACAAACCGAAAAAGTTTCCTCCAGGTAATGCTTGCTCTCCAGTTAAAGCCCAGAAAGTTCCCCAAATGGCTATGGCACCTATAATTTTGGTAACCCACATTGCAACTTTTCCATGTATTGGGCACATAAAACTGTATTTCAATTGATGCCAACATCCCGAATTTTCGTTCAGTTTGTAATTTTCTGCCAAAATTGGTTTACAAAAATCCAAAATTCCGTCTTTAATTCTTTGCAACTTCGACTGGCTCTCCTGCACATTTGGAGGCACGTTCAGTGAAGAATATGAACCGTTCTTCATCCTGGCGTCCTTCTTGATCTGACCTCTGCCTTATACCAACTCTTCGTTCCCTTAAGAATAAATGAATCATTGAAATGATTTAGGTGTTATGCAGTACTGGACAGAGGATATCAAATTTCCTTTAACAGAGGAACATTACCATTATGTTAGTGGACATTATCAATCGTCCATTGTGAAAGGGAAAGGGGGAGGACAGGGTAATTGTATTTCGTCCATGTTGTGTCGGCAACTTCATCTAAAATTACAGGTTTAATACTCCAATGAAAGCTGTCCTGCTATTTTATTATTTAACCATATCTATTTGTCTGCATTATACTGTACATGAAGATGGTGCAAGATTAATTATAAAGTTTAACGTTAAATTAATCACAGGGTTTAAACTAACGTTACGTAACACCTTACACAATAACAAGAATCGATAAACTTGGGAATTGTCTGTAAAATCTTTAAAATTACTCGTCGCCTTTATAGGGTACACAAATGTCACAATTAATGTAGTTTTTACTAAATATATATAAGGTCGTTCGACAAAAACATGATACTACAAAAATACATACATTCGCACCCCTCCCTCATTAGTAGAATATTTTTTGTTTTTGTTTTACAAGACACGTCGTATAACCAGGATTTTTTTCTATATTTGAAAATGGAATTTATGTTAATTCAAGGGAATTCCTGTAAATTACCGGGAAAACAAAATGGATGACATTATCCTTGTAATTTTTGTTTCCAGAAATTTTTACGTTTTTTCACAGATATTTTTGTAACAGTGTCGTTTTAATTAATTACAACAATTATCAATATACGCTGTTTTCTGGTATCGAAAAATTAAAAAAAAAACATGGGGAGGCAGGACTGCTACCTAGTATTCTGCTTTAATATTATCATGATTAATTTAAATATTGACCTCCGCCAATGACAAAGTGAAGTACTTTATAAATATGTCGTCATATATTTAGCATTGGGGAGTCATAACGACACTGACTAAAACTACCACACAACAGCTTTGACATGCAATCTTGGACATAGCCTAAGATAGTTCCCGTCAAGTATCAACGATCTCTGATACATTGGAAATATTCCAAGAAATATTAATATATCTACTCTTATCCGTGATTCGTGCAGTTAAATAGTTAAGTGACCTGATAACATGAATTTCAAACACGACTTTTCATTTCTTCGATTCGCCTAATTCGAAAGTATAAATTAGTAACCCAAATATTTACTATGATAAGTAAGTGTAGCTATTATTTTTAGAAAATACGAATTAAATATGACCGATTATTATGACATTTGTCATTGGCTTTTGACAGAGAGTATTTGCTTTATCTGACTTGAGGATTAACGTTATAATAGTACGCGAGTTCTAATAGTTTTATAGTTTATGACGTATGTAGTTCACACTGTACTTATCCGGGAACAAACAATTTAATGGATTCAGCCTGCGATATCATCCGTAGTTAAAAATGACAATAAATGCTATTTGATTTGAAATATCAAAATATTATAAAGCCAACTTTCAACTGAACAATATTAATTTGGAAATGACATCATGTTCGGTGTACCGCCCGAAAACATATCCATGCCCTCCCATTATATAGCCGTTCGGATGATATGAAAAAGTGGTGTGCACGTAAAAGAAACGCAAGACATTTGGAATAAGAAATAAGGGTACAGGGCCTCCCCTTATTCATTAACAGACGCAGATGAGTTGAACGCTCAACTCCAAAGTCATTTCATTTATTTCATCTACTCGACGATAAGATATGAATTATGACAAGTTGGTTTTCCTTTGTTAGACAACTGGCTAAATATAATATATGAAAAATATTTGAAGTTTGCAACAAAGAAAAAAATGCAATCCATGGAGAGAGAGAGAGAGAGAGAGAGAGAGAGGGAGAGAGAGAGAGAGAGAGAGAAATGGTGTTTAACGTCCACTCAACACAAACTAGGTCATTTCGGGACTAACATATGGTTTAATTTTATTTCAATAATTCGATTGCGCGTAGGGGTCTTTAGCAGTGGGAGGAAACCGGAGTGCCCGGAGGAAACCCACGAGGTTGAGAAGGCGCCCCTATCTCCATGCCACATACGCTCACACCAGGGCTCGAAACCACAGCCGCAAGCCAGAGGTGACCGGCCAGCTAGAGGTCGAAGCGCGGCACTCTAGACCACTAGGCCATCCCCCCTCCGCCCCCCAGAGAGAGAGAGAGAGAGAGAGAGAGAGAGAGAGAGAGAGAGAGAGCTTAACATTCACCCGACACAAACTTGGTCATTTCGGGACTAACATAATAATTTGGTTTTTAATTCTAGTTCAATAATTCGATAGGGGTAGGGGTCTTTAGCAGTGGAGAAAACCCACGAGATTGGATAGGCGACCATACTCCTTGTCACGTACAACCGAGGATTCGAAACCACGCCAGTTGACTCAATGACGGAATAAAACCACAGACACAGACATAGAACGAATCAAACAAAATAAAGAAAAAAATAGACAAATGACTGGCTTTTAAGTGAGAAATTTATTTAGTGTGCCGTTCAAAATTTCGCGGCACACTGGTGCAGAATGATTGATGTATGGTACACAGTTTCATCGATGCCATCTGAAGTAATGTAATGTATGTCCATGTAGTTTGGGCGATAAAGGAGAGAGGGAGAGAAAAGATGAGGTTTAACGTCCTTGGGTACAATCTAGGTCATTTCGGGATTATGTTCAGTTTTATTACAGTAAATCTCTTGTGTACATACATGGGTCTGCAGTAGCGGCGGGGGAGGGGGGGGTCGACAGGCGACCCTACTAATTGACGCATACAAGCTGTACCAATGGTGACGCGGGGCGTGGTGAGGCAAATTTAGTTGTTTTTCCTGATCTTGGCCCAATTTCAGCTGACACGGGTTCTTTTACATGCACGCCAAACGGGAATAAAGAAGGACTTCAGCGTTACGCAACCTCTAGCATTTTTCTGTATCAGAACCCCAGTCGATGACCACTGACATATTCAAAACAAATAAATCCAATCTAATTTAATCAATTGTCTACACTTCCCTAAAATTATTCAATATATCCGGACTCGCGCACTATTAATTTAATAACGGTGAGAGAATACTCACCGAACCGTCGACCAAATATAACAGTAGCTGTTTTCCATAAGTATGTGACATATTTTATTATAAAACATTTATTAATTTTATTTACTTAGATTTAAATAGCATCCTAGAAACCAAGTAATTTGACCACGTGTTACATGTACTTTATCATTTCTTTAAATGCATGACGTAAGAGATAAATAGGCCTATTGCAGGTCTTTATTTTGGCCTCAAGTATTACATAAACTATCATTAATAAGACATATTATGTTAACATAACAAGGCCATAACCAACTACCTTGATCAAAGAGTGGCAGATATTTAAATTGATTAGAACGCCCACAAGAGTTAAATATTTAAAGGAGCTAAATCGCTAATATTTGGGGCCTAGAAATTGACACAAATGGGTCGCAAGCCATATAATAATTTAATATGAATGTATATAAACTGATTTACATTCAATCATTTCCGTTTTTACTCTAATATCAAATCAGTTATGTTTGGCGAAGTACACCAGAAGTCTCAATTGAATCACAATATATATAGCGTCTGGTTATTCCAGTCTATATAGTATTGAGATCTAATGTGGAGTATACATAGCCTTGTTCTTTGGATTCCTAGCTGAAAATGAGTCTGAAACGCCGTGTGTCTTTTCCTGGTATGGCCACACCATCAATGTTGATTTAAATTGACAAATAATGTGTGTTTTCAACGTCGAAGACTTTCGATGGTATTGGGTTAGAGACTTTAACAATGAAATGGATAAGTCTTAGACAAGTTGCCACTATAATCAACTATCAACGCTACATAATCCACTACTCATGGCTTGGATCAGAATATAGTAATTCAAATGTAATTTTCGAAATATTCATTTTTTAGTACCTATTAGTGAACTATTGTAGCAAGAACGATCAGCTCGTTATCTTGCATATTGCATATTTAAAGGGAAAGAACGTTTCTAATCGTTATTTTCAAAATTTCAAAATATAAGGGAAGTGAGGTAGGCAGGTCAACTAGATAGTGACTATGTCCAGGGTTTTTTTTTTATCTAGAAAGAACATACCTAGATCTTGACATTTTCAAGAAGCATTAGAAGTTTGATGGATTTGCTCGATTGGTAAAAACAAAACTAGTTTCGAGTTGATGCGATTTAACATGTAAGCGAATTTTGAAACAGACCTGACAATCCATAGTTATCATTATTTTTTATTCTTTTTTTAAAAAATGTGGTTTCCAGGGTGTTTTACTAACGTCCATGATAATATCTGATCAATACTTGAGTTTTTGACAACGATATCAGGGTTCAAACATGTCTTATGCAAGAGCTAAGTCTATCTCTGAAATGTTATTTTGGTTATTAATAAGACATTTATCAACTTATCCAGACCATAATCAACTCTCGGCGTGATCGTTAACCTGTGATATTTAGTGGGTTTGAATACATTTTACGATGGATAATTTAAATTAATAATGGATAGTCGAGACTTAGTTAATTATAGACCCATCGAGGCTTGTCTAAAATTGAAGCGCTAATATCTCGGTTCAAACTGAAGCAATTTGACTGAAATTTTTCGTTGTCTATTTTTCAACTATTATGGCGGGAACTGCCAGCTCTTCGTCTAATCTTACAAATATCTCGTTGATTAATTACACTTATTTTCCCGAACTTCAACCACGACAGTTATAATTTTACTTAAACTCAAAAATCAGCAATATTTTTTCTTTTCATTAAATTGTAGCCACAGTTTGCAACTAATGACACCGAAAATTTTCAAATTACAATACAGGCATGTGTAGCCTATATCTGAAAACAGCCTACCTGATCTGCTGTTATTTACTGTATTTTCCCAATTTTCTTTCTCCAATTTCAGGACCTCTTTTAGCTAGACTTTCTTGAATGATAAATGACCGGCTATCAAGGACATCTTGTGTGATCTTTTTTCGAGTGATTGACAGAATTTATACCTCACATGGTTTAAAGTTTGTAAAACTAATACCACGTGTGCAAAAACACAGCCCTTCACTGTCGTTTACACTATACGTACATATTGGTCAATTAACCAACGCGATATACCCCACAATCTATTGACAACCCTAAAATGCCTTTTTGTGAAAGATAATAGGATGATTGCTTGATTATGATAAACTTTTGCTTTTAAAAGAAGACCCAAACAAACACCATCTGTGAATCAAAATCTATCGGCATGGTCATTAAAGGACACGTGCACTTGTTTTATACATTACTCGTTAAAATTAGCAGAAGTAAATTCACCTATTTGGTATATGCGATGTTTGTCAACACACATGCAGCACGTGTAAATCAATCACAAAAATACTGCAGATTAATTTGTTAAGGGACTAATTGGATTGAACATTAAGGGGGTCGCGGAGTGATTTCCCCCTTGCCAGTGATGCGGGACAGGGTGCATGGTGAGGATAATGCCTAGTTCTTCGGTTGGACGAAAAACCGAGTTCCCGTGTACACGTTGGAGTGCTCGTAAAAGAAGACTTGACAGTTGGTTAAAATTCACCCACAATACGCTTATCTTCATTATCCCAGCAGTAAGTTAAACTCCCTTCCATTCATTGTCCATTAGATTATCAGGTGGTTGGATGGACGAATGGTTAGCACATGCGCTGTATAGTCTGTCATTGAGTCAACTGGTGTAGTTTCGATCCCCGGATTGTACGTGACAAGGAATGGGGTCGCCTGCTCTACTTCGTAGGGACTTCTGGGACCTACGGTTCCGACCAACTGCTAAAGGCATTATTGAAATGAAATTGATCATGTGTTAGTCCCGAAATGATCTAGTTCTCTCTCTAATGTTCATAATTATATAATTTGATGTTATATAACACATATCGGGGGTTGTTCAAATTAGATTGTATGTTAAAACATTTATCGGTTATATATGTAGGTCAGATAATCCGTATAGACTTTCAATATACTTCGTACTCATTTTTAGTTGTTTTGCTCGGAGTGTAGAAATATTGCTTACTGAAAATGATACCGTGCCTTTAATAATTACTGTCATTATATTAAGAAAATGAAATAAATGACTTTGGCGTTACAATTACACCCGTTCTTTGAGTCAAAACGAAAATGTTCTACTTCATTGAATTTTATACGTGGATTGATTTTGATTTATTTGTTTGTTTTTTTTTTTTCGTTTTTTGAGCAAAATATCAATCTGATCAAAATGCAGATCTATATTTCGTTTCGTTTTTTATGATTTCGATGGCGTCAAGTGCACGAACATATGGCCAGTTGTAGTCGACAGTATTGTCAGGGATAGTATGAGCGGCTTTTGACCAATGACGTCTAACATTTGATTAATCAATCGGTGTTGATGTTTCTAGTAGGACACCCACAGTTCTGTGCATCGCACGCCAAGAATCCAATGCAAAAGACAGTTTCATTGACTAATTCCCCACATTAACCAGTTATATAATAACTCTTCCAGATCCTAGTGTAGTAAAGACAAGTAAACGAAATATTGAACTATAACAACCGAAACGAAATTGGCAAAAAATGAAACTAAAATTATGGAACAAAATGACGGTGTTGGCGAGCCATTAAACTTCGTTTCTATTCATTAGTTTAATTTGAAGAGAGAGGTTATTTCTGAAATTGGTATAAAATTTGATTTTTATATTTTAACAGAGTACTTTACCTTCCTGGTGTTGACATGAATTATCCTTTAAATTGACATTTGTTTTATTTCGGAATTCGATGCTTGATAGCGATCTAAGTATTTGTAGATGCAAGCGCAAAATATTTAAGCAAAGATAAAACAAAATATCAATATTATTAGTAATATTATTTTCTGTTAAGCTCCACAGTTTTATTTTTCACAAAATTTTACCGAAATGGCCTATAGGTCCAAAAACCACAGTCAACATTTTTCCTGTCAATATTTCATTTACATTTGACATTAACGCTCATTCTGAGGCATCTTTTACCCTTTTGTGTAAAGAAAGATGACTAGCGACTTTAGATAATTCACTTTGATACATAAAAACGACCTATATTACTATAGTTGTTTCAAATTGTTTGAAAATACTGCGTCACATTCCGTTCTGTTCTTTAGGGCGTGTGCTGTACAGGTGACTGACCCTAAAGCCCACTATGCACTAGACGATACATGATGACGACAGCCATTCTATAGGGGCGTACGTTGTAAACATGGATATTATGGGGGTACACTCGAACAACATGGGTCACCAAATTAAAGTAATATAAGTATTAAATAAATGGCCCCCACAAACAGCTATATTCGTTGCAATTGTAACATTTGAGTTGTAAAATTGATTTTTGTGAAAATTTAGCTATTTTAATTGGGGAAAGTTCAGGGACAAATATTTCAGTCATTTCTTTCAACTGAGAAGATACTTGTGGTACATGTAAAACACGAAAAAATTAGAAAAATGAGATGAAACGAAATACCAATAAAATGAAATGGTGTTTAACGTCCTGCTGTAACGATTCTGCTCCAACTGGGCTAATGAAGACGGGCGTACGCCACACAGTGTGTAATGATTAACGCTACTTCGATTTTCCGTTCCGAACGACTATACACTGAATCTTGCCAGGCCCTTTGTCCTGCACCACTGACAAGGGGGAACGACCGGAAAATTCCCACTAACGTTCTCGGCCAATACCGGGGGCGAAGGCGGAAACTCGAGGTTAGCGAGCCAACGTCTTATTCGTAGAGCTACCGCGTCTGTCTATATATAATTTGGCGAAACGTAGAGGAATATCAAAACAACGAAGCGATGCGGGCTAACACAAACCAAATAAAAATAAATAATGAGACACCTAAATTATATGGGGTAACATGATCTACCATATTGTGTCATTAGTAGGTTTTTGGAATCACGATGGCTAAGTGGGCAAGGCGCTGGCTCACTAGCCTGGATGTCGAGTTCATCTCGATTTTCCGGCGTGGTTTCCCCATGCCAGTGATGCAAAAGGAGGGCCTGACAAGGACAGCTGGGTGTGAAGAAAAACCGAGGTCCCGTGTACACATTGGCATGCACGTAAAAGATCCCTTGGCAGTTGGAATTCGATATAAGAGTAGGCGGTAGCGCCGCTGCCCGGGCAAAATTTCCCTCATAGCACACTGTATGGCGTATGCCCGTCTTCCATTAGCCCAGGTAAGGTGCAGAAGAGTAGGACGTTAAACCTCATTTCATTTCATTTCCATTAGTAGCTTAATAGAATTTATTAATGAAAATGTTCGCCATCTAACCCCTAGCTCTAAAGGATAATAATTGACCTTCAGAATGGTGTTTAGTCCAGTTTTTAATGACTGTGCAGAAATACAAAAGCTCAAAAATGTCCACCTCATATAAAATGAAAGGACGCCGTGTATGCACTAGATACAAACACATACACATACAATTGAATCATTTCGGGACTAACACGTGATCAATTTTATTTCAATAATTAGCTTGCGCGTAGAGGTCTTTAGCAGTGGGAGGGAACCAGAGGTCCCGGATACAGCGTGCATGTGCTAACCATTCGTCCATCCAACCACCTGATAATCTAATATGGACAATGAATGGAATAAAGGGAGTTTAACTTACTGCTGGGTTAATGAAGAAAGGCGTAATGTGAATGAATTTTAACCCGCGTAGCAGTTGAAGTCCAACTGTCAAGTCTTCTTTTACAATCACACCAACGTGTACAAGAGAGGAGTTTAGCGTCCACTCAACACAAAGTCAATGTAAGGGACGCTATTCATTGGGACAGAAACCACGCCATTTGACTCAATGAAAGATCTTATGATCTAAAACCAGCACATTATCCCATCGGGCCGCCCCAATCCCTGGCGATTATCATGTTAATAAACCATCTAACTCTGTGGTTCCCAACCTGTCTTACGCGTACCACTCGTGATATGCGAGGGCCTTCGAGGTGGTACGCGAACATTTTCTGGGTCATGAACGATTTTTAATTATTTTCACAAAAATGTTTACTGCCTAACACATGATAATACCCATTACTTTCTCAGTGTGTATGTTACTAGATACCCAGGCTGACGAGATAGCAAAGGGGAAGCACAAAGAATACTCTCCTTTAAACTTCTGGGTGAGCATGACCTCCTCGTACCCGACGATAGCCCGTCACGCTGTTCCCAAGCTTTTGATTTCCCCCCTCGAGGTGGTAGTGCGAGCAGAGGTTGTCAGCCGTCATGATCATCAAGGCGAAGAGCCAAAATCGACTTGCTGCGCCCGGGTATGATTTCCGATGTTCTGTGAGTGAAGTCAAGCCCTCTCATTGAGTTTTTTCAGTTCATTTGCGTATTTTGCTTGTATAATTATGCAAATAAAGTGATATTTGGTCGAATTGGGTTCCTCGGGAACCAGATGGTACGCAGCAACTATACGGGACCAACAAGTGGTACCATATCACAAAACGGTTGGGAACTACTGAACTAATTAACAGTTTATATAACATTTCGGAATACAAATCAGAGACCTGCAATAGACACATTTAGCTCTTGCAGAAAATATGTTTAAGCTTGCGTATTCCAAAATTTCAACAAATACATAGACAGTAGTTGCCCCGTCTGTAGTAAAAAGCATTAAGTCTAATGAGAATTTTGGAGAAGGGCGAAACTAGGCAAAGAGACCATAAATAAGAGTAAAGACATTGAGGAAAGTAATGGTGTTCTGTATCCATTTAATAACAGACTTGTCTCCCTTTACCGTATTATTGTGTGGTTTACCGATAGGGTCCATATGGACACAGATCACGAAACAAGGGCGAAAGTTATTTTTAATCCGATCGCTCCCTTTCCCTTTTCCCCCTTTTGCATGGCGATTTTTGTTGAATTTTTGGTGTAGAATCGAAGAAAAGGGTTTGAAAATACATTTTCTGCCAGGTTTTGGTGAATATTCATGATTTTGAGGCGGAAGGATACAAGAGTTGTGAGGTTGGTTACGTTGAAAAGGAGGGCCGAAAATTGCAAGGTAAGCTGTCTCTACTTCCAGCTTGTCTATCTCAAGTTTTTCATGAAGAACATCATACATGCTTTTGGGCAAGAGTCTGCCACATGTTGCTCCATCTGTGGCAGAAAGCGTTTTGCCCAACGAATATTTGGGAAAAAGTTACAACCGGTCTAAGAGACGAGAATTAACATTAAAGTCAATGGGGCAATAATTAGTGATCTGTGGCCATATAAAATCACCTGTCTCCACGCCACTGGCCTAATACCACCCCGCTGTGGCGTGATACACTAATATTCATACAGTGTTTTGAAACAGTACTAATGAACATATTAGGGACAAGTCAACAAGCTTCCAAAACAGTAAATGGTTTTCCAAGATTTGAATTTAAATCTCTCTATATTTGGTCATGCAACTTTTCTACAGGATGGAGGGCTTGACAAAGACAGCTTTGTAGTCTGACTCGGATGAGACGAAAAACCGGTGGCCCATTTACACATTGGCGTGCACGTAAAAGATCCCATAGCGGTTAGAATTTGATATAAGAGTAGGTCGCAGAGCTGCTGTCCGGACACAATTTCCCTGATGTATGCCCGCCTTCATTTGCCTAGTCGGAGTAAAACAATATGACGTTAAATACCATTTCATGTCGAACCCCGCTAAAATTGAAATTCTGGACATTCAAGTGATGGATTCAATGAACCACGTGATTACCATATCTAGGTTGTAATCTGTTGCTCTTCATCTCCATAGCTACTCAAACAATATTCTAAATAAATCAAACGGAACAACACCTGATTTCAACATAATTTTTTATTGTAATACTGAAATAACGAAGACACCTCGTGTTCAAGATATATTTTAATTGATGATATGTGTTTTATAAATAGCAATAAATATGATTATATTTTAGAAAAATAACCATTTTTTCGTTTTATTGTAATAAAATAATTTATACTTCTTATGTCTTTTGTTGTTGTTTTTTTTAAATGAATGTAAATATACATATTAGAAATGAATGATTACTAAAAGTGACTTCATTTAGTATTTTTAATAAATACCCTCGCACTATGCACCAGGAAGTAACTATCTCAGCCATCTTGAAATATGAACAATTACCCACTGAGCAAGCATGCTAAGTTTCGCGCCGTGTGGTTTTGTCGAACATAGTGAGCTGTAGGCTCAGTTCCTGGTCCTTCAAACAATCAAGAATTGTCCACTTAATTAGGATGACAATTTTTGTGCCGGAGGGTTTTAGGAATTCGATAATCCAACCATTATTCGATGTTAAAAATTACCATTTAACTTTATATGTTAAGTGTTGGTGTATTATTTTATTTACGATACCGACATGATTTTTTATTAAATATAAAAAAAAATAGCACTTAATTTGAATCACAACTCGGAGTAAATTCTCATAAACCTTCTGATAGGTTCATTAAATATAGACATACACCCACACAGCACCAGTATAGTCATAGACAACAGCTTGTCCGTGCAGGTAATATATCTCGGCAAGAGAAAGTCCAATAGAATGCTGAAAATCATCCTCGATATCCCCAGTGTACCCATTCCCTTCTATTCCACTATACCCTGTGTTAATCCATAGAGTTTCCAATCTACCCTGGCCTTATCTACCCTGGCCTTGATTGTACATAAGGTCTACGAACCAATCAAAAACAGTTTATAAACCTGTTGTTACGCCTTCGTTTTTATTAGGGTAGATAACCACATCCATGTCCATTTAGTGAATGATATATGTAAATAATGTTTATAGTTCTAGCTCATTTATATTTAATTGTAATATCAAAATTTGTAATATGTAGTGGTTAGTGGAGTAGAACGGGGTGAAACCACTGAGTATACCGACGATGGCGGATTCATCTGCCTCGACCCCAATGCTCCATACCAAATTTGACCATTAGAAGGTTTAATCGTCTCGCAGTCCTAATGCTTCACAACAATTTGGGAAAAAGAATCCGTTATATAAGTCTCTGTCACATTGAAAAAGGTTTTTCCAAAAGGTGAGGGACAAGTCTCGGAACAAAATGTTGTGAAACTCCGAATGTCGATAGGTTTCGAGTTTCAGCTTCTCATAAAAACCAAATTAGAAGAAGATCCATTACAAATTGTAGCCTTCGCCACGTTAACAACATTTCGAAAAGGGAGGGATAGGGGAGGAAAAGGCCGAATATCGATAGCGTTTATTTTCTCGTGACCAATCAATGCTTCACGCCAAATTTCAAAATACGGAAGGTTCGTCCTCTCATGACCCCGATGCTTTACACATAATTTGAATTTGAAAAATATCGATTGCATTTATTCTTCCATGTTCCATCAACGCTTCGCACCAAATTTCGAAGTGAGTGAGAGAGAGAGAGAAATGGGGTTTAACGTCCACAAACTAGGTCATTTCGGGACTAACATATGGTTAGGGGTGTCGTCCTTTCATGACCAACCGATGGACATGAAAGACGACATTAAATGCCAACAGCCATGATATGTCAATTATCCACTCCAGATTACCTTCGATTACTAACAATAATAATGGACGAAAACTATATCCGTGATCATTATTTGATCTCAAGTTTCATAGTCGTTTCATTAACACAATCTGGAGTGATGTAGAATACATGTATGTACATCTCATACTTTTTGTCATTACCACCGACACTTCACGTTCGTCCTGTTTTCACGTGGCGTATTTTATGTAGTTTGTATTTATTGTATCCACTCATCTTATAATTAAAAACATGACTGTAAACCCAAACCCAGATCGTTATTTCCGTCACCCTCGTAACCTGTGATAGTTGGCGTATCTGTCGTGGATTGTGCATCTTATGATCCCGCCAGACAGGGGGTGGTGTCCAGAAAATACACAAGGTCGTGAACACAACGCGAGAAAATATCCCAAAAAATTACTAACTCGGAAAAAGTCACGTCAGATCCCAGAACCCTAGTGTTGGCAGGACCATGAAGACCATAGCACCCTTTTTTACCATGTCCATGGCGATCTTGGCGCGCTCTGAGGCAATTTTCCATCGCCGTGTGCACAGTAAAGACGCAACTCCAGTCTGGCGGGGGGTTAACACGACGTGGCGAACGTGTTTTCTGCTCCTTCCTGACGCATTGCTGATCATGGATTGTTTTAAGTCTATTATCCACTGCACATTATCGTTTTATTGTTGTTTTAGTGCTTATATCATTCTTTCGAGGCGCGTTTGAATAAGCTGTATATACATTATCGCACAACCCTTTTAGACGTCAGTCCGACTTCCAACGGCACAACCACACATTCTAAAAATAGAGGCTAACAAACAGAACGTCAAACAAAAAAGGCACATGAAAGCGTACAGTCCTAAAATCTGACACAACGCAAAAATATACACAGTAGAATCACACCAGTTACTTGGTTCATGAATCAGTTGCTTGTAGCGCGGTCGCCATATCGAACCAACCCAAAATGTCCCCAATCCGTGCCAGACGGAGAGAAATACCGATAATACGATACTCATCACTCGGTTAGTTCGTGACGAAAATATACCCTTTTGTCCAGTATCGTATATATTATCGATACTCTCGTCTCTTTTCGACTGGATAGTCTTCCAAAAACACGACCCGAGTTTCACCAACCCGAAACATCCTCCCACTAGTAGATAAACTGGTATCATGGGTTGAACTGGGCAATCATTTAAATATTTCACGCCTGAAAAACAAAAAATAAAAAATAACTAGCGGAGGTAATAAAATATTAGAGGGGGAGAGACAGAAAGGGTTTATCGTCCGCTCGACACAAACTAAGTCATTTCTGGACTCTATATGGTTCAATTTTATTTCAATAATACGCTTGCGCATATGTGTCTTTAGCATTGGGGAGAACCCGGAGAAAACCCACGAGGTTGGACAGGCGCCCCAATCCTTGCCACGTACTACCGGGTAATCGAAACCACGTCAGTTGACTCATTGGCACTAAACACTAAAATCCTAGCCTTAACCGTTAGTAAATAAAATCAGCTAGATATAAGAATCCCGGGCCCTAACCCGGTGATAGTGGAACAAGCACATTTTTAGAGAATCCATTTCACAGTAGGAAACACACCAATGTGGCCCTACCTCAAATTTATTCTTTTTAATTTCAGAAACAAAAATACCAGAATAGCAGAAGCACCATCCGAGAAAGACCACCGAAGCCACCAACTCCACAAAACAACGAAATCACACTTATATAAATTTGATGTATTATATTATTATGAATTTGTAATAAAACTAGGAAATATCACGAGATAATTTTTCATCATCCTAGGTCAGTGCTTATGTGGAGATTAAGACTTGGCCTCTCCCCCAAACCTAACCTATAATCTCACCAACAACCCCATGCGATAGCCTTATTTACATAAAGTGAGCTGGCCTTAAAGATACCTTCCCATAAAAGTATGCCAAATTTGGTATATATGGGAAGTATAGACACCAAATCTTACTAGAAATATGCTAGCTGTCAACCCGACTATCACCTCCCAGCTTATTGTGTGCCAGCGTAAGTGTGGAAGCGGTTGTTATTTTTTGATCGAATTGTTAGGCGGTTTGGCGAACATTGGGGGGTGGGGGGGGGGGTCTACGTACAAAAGACACTGTAATTAAACGACGGAAAAATTAAGAATTTACTTAGCCCTCAATATGTATGGTAAAATGTATAGTAAGTTACGATAAATACATTCTGATAAATGGACCCTCCCACAATGAAGATAAGTTGACACACATTGCGTTGCGTCTAACAACAGTTTACTTATAGCAATAGGTATCCCCAGCGAATACAAAGTTTTGAGAGGGAATTGAAGCAAATTTGTGATAGATTGCTTACTTTGAATATGTTTTAAGTCCAAATATATCATCAAATCACAAAGTTTGTACCTGGGAATGTATCTTTAACAAATAGATTTAGCCCTTTATCTTAACCTTTATCACATTATAATAACATGTCTTGGGAGCAGGTGTGTGGTTCTTACACTAATGCATTGCAACATTGATAAAGGGAGATAATTAATGTCGCACAATTTAACATTAATCAATGTTCGCAGGTAAGTTATCGCGTCCAATTATAATTTACAAGGGTCAATTTGATTTATCATAAGTTAGAATTAGTCTGAAGTTTAAGAAAATCAGATAACTCATCGATTCCTTTGCATTGTGATCAATACCCACGGGACGCGACTTCTAACGCCAAGGTTATTCCAAATTAAGAATAATCGTTGTGGGAATTATATGTTCTACGTCCTCGGTTTAATTAATGGCGATCTATCAATGAGTTTAATATGTTTTTGTAGACGGGTTATTAGATGAGAATAGAATTTCCTTGACAACTTGACAAGTCAATGTTTTTGAAGTCTGGTGTGTTAGTTCGATAGATGTCATAATCCATAGTGGAAGACAGCATTAAAATGAGAGTTACTCGGGTTATCTTTAAAACAACACAATTAGAACACCATAAACTGATTTCATTGATTAAAAGGCGGGGACTGGGTCTTTGCGAGAAATATTCACAGATACTTCCGTGTTTGTAAAATACGTACAATAATAATAGGTTTGCGAGAAATATTAACTATTTTTCCCTACTGTCTTGTTTGTAAATCAGATACATATGTGTAACTCCTAATTAGAACTGGTATCCTAATCAGGACTTAATGAGAAATTTGTATTTAATTTAATGACCCCAATACACTTCCATGAATTATTGATATATTTACCGAGAATTAAAATAATACTGAACTTATTAGTAAGTCAATTGGATGATCTAAATGCCACCATTGTATCTTCGTCGTGATTTTAGGCCAGCGTTTAAAATAATATGAAGTGTTTACCAAGCTTGCATGCATCATCCGTCGAAAAGGGTGGCCATCTTGAAAATGCCCTCTATGTTTCAAACGAGTAGCACCCATAGGGGGGGGGGGGTGTATTAGTGTCAATTCTGATACTTGTACTCACATTTTAATAATTTAAACAAGCATCATGTAAGAGGTAAATCTACCTATTGCAAGCCTTTCTTTGGGCCTCAAATGTTATATAAACTATTAATTAGACAAATGTTATAATCAACTCTCGATGCCATCGGATCACCCCGGTTTTAAGTAGATTAGAACAATTCGGCCATTTATATGACTTAATCTAAAAAATTGAGAACCGAGGCTAAGCCTCGAATGAATAGTGTAGTCGAAACTACAATCATTCATATCTTCGCTAAAAAGAAAATTAATTTGAATGAAGTTTTCAGTATATTCATTTTGCAACAGCTTTTCATCTAAATCTTACATAATGTCCCTTTGAATATTTTTACTTTACCTATAGATATCATAGCAACTGGTAAGATTAAGACAACGGCTAGAAAGGCTCTCATAAAGTCTGAAAAATAACAACAACAAACATTTAATGTAACATATGGTAACCGATTAAGACTGGAGAAGGGAGAAGTGCGTTTATTTCTAATGATAAATGCAACTGGATACAAGAGTGACATAATCTGCTTGCGTTTCTGGGTTTTTTTCCTGTTCGACAAACACGGTGTCTGAAACATATTGAGCACCACGTTATGTCAACTTGAATTCTTCTGGTACGAAAGGGTTACGTACATGAATCAACACATCAATTTAGTGAAATTGTTCGCAGCCACGGCGAAAATAACACCTTTTAACTTGTAAACCTTTACTCATATAGCTAGCAGCAACTGCTTTTACGTCATAGTAGACGTATTTTTTCAATTTCCTGGGCTAGATGGATCTTTGATAATTTCAAAGTGGCATTAAAATTGTTCATTGACCACACGGATTGATTAATGGAATTGGGGGGTATTTCTAGTAAATTGGTTCTAATTCTGTAAGTATATCGTTGTAGATAACACACTATATGGTATGTAAGTAAATGACAAATATACAATTATTACTGTCTCTACCATGAAGATAATTATAACACACGAGATTGCTCGTGGTCGTAAACGATACATCAAGCGATTTATTTTTTCTTATCATGTCTTTTTATTTGTACTTTACTTGCCAGCGAATAGAATTAAACCCCGGGGTAGTCGAGCAATTCAATGGGGTTTAACGTCCTTAATTTTTGCACCGACTGGTGTACGCAATGCAGTGTGCTAATATGGCTGACATTTTGCCTGCAAAACGGTGCTACAGCGTACTAATATTTCGAATATTAACTGTCCAGGGTTCTTTTATGTGCACGCCAGCTTGTACACAGCACCTCGGTTTTTCGTTCCATCCACAGCCAATACAAAGGGAGACCACGCTGGAGAATTCCGGGGAATTTTCTGGACCAACACAGGGAGAGAAACTCGAACTTCCTGGTTAGTGAGTCAACACCTTACTCGCTGAGTCATAATCGAGTTATCAATTTACTGGACTGTCGACAGGAATCTCCGTCTTCTTTATCCCGGTCCAGGCCCGGTTCAATCTTGGCAGGGGTAGCGCCTGGCCGTGTAATATGAAGGTGAGGCTAGTCATTCGAGCGTGGCAAGGAACTGAACCCTACATACGTACCCACTTGGATAGGTGTAAATGAACTCTTAACAATTGGAATTCGATGGAATTTAGGCGGAAAGGCTGCTGTCGGTGGTAAATTAGTCATGAGACCTTTTACGCGCGCCCCAGTGTGTATAAGGCTGAACCTCGGATTTTCGACTCATCGAAACGCCACGGCAGATTGTCCTAAGCCACACAGACGCCACACACGAAAAGTGAAGGCCAGGTTTCAAAAATCCCGAATGTCTTTCTAGCTCCACGAGAGTCGAGGGTCCACCTTCTTTACCTTGGATTTGTGTTTTAATAGCAATGTAAAGTCATGTAATAGCAATGAAAAGTCATTATGATTTAAAGGGCAGGTAAGTTGTACATTAATCCGTGCAATACAATAATAAACAGATTCTTAAAAAAACCTAGACAATATAAAAACGGCAATGATCCAACCTTTAGTTGAGAAGGGCTATTAATGGTCACAGGGTTTAACGTGCGCTTTCAACGAACGTCATAATCGCGGCCTTAATTTACTATATTTAACCCATGCGCATGTGTCTTTCCTTGTCTGACTACTCTTTCATATCTAATGCACTCAAAAGATTCATGTTTCACAACATGTTTTGTTCGTTTGTGTATAAAAATCCGCCATTGTGTACGTCACGATATCATGGCGGTTGTTGATAAAAGTCATGTATAGGTTATTGTCTGTTGATCACATTGTGTCAACATCGTATTAATCAACTGTATTAGATCAATATTGATACATTTAATGTAAAACCCCAAAACTCACAACTGCTACAAATTATTCTGTGGGCGCGACAAATAAAATCGCAGGCATTCTCGGCATCACTGTTAGCCTCCTTGATCTGAACAATGACTTCTTTGTCTGTCTTACTCGCTGATATGGCTTCACTCCAATCCAAACTTGTTCTAAAGAACTGACTCTCCTCTTCAAAAGCCTGCAAAAATTGATTTAAGAAGTCAATCAATGATTATTGATAAACATGACATGTATGTATAAGAAAAAAAAACAAGCAAATGTACGCAGTCTATAAGATCGAAAGCTACCATTATTCTAGTAGTTCAAAACATTCAACAACATAGGACGCCCGGGGGTTTGGGATGTCGTATGATAAAATAGGTAACAGCAATCTGACATACAACATTTTATTCCATCCAAAATCCGGGCTTCAATCTCCACCCAAAAGAGCGTGGGGAATCCCGCTTCACCATAGCAACAGGTCACATAACCAAAACATATCAGGTGATCGTTCAATAGGGATAACCCGTCAGTGTCAAAATGGTACCGAAAGGGGGGGGGGGGGTACATATAAGAATATATTCTCTACACTGGCAAGATATATCGCCGATATATCACTATTCGCGTATCGAATCACGAGATGCTAAATCGATGTGTCGCGATTCTTCTTTTTTAATGTTTTGTTTTGTTTGCTTTTTTGTTGTTTTTTTGTCGCTTCAATATATTGTGCCACTCTTAATTATCCACGTCACACAATGTTGTTCCACATCATAATCGTGATATAAAACAGTTTTATTTCTTCGACATCGGCAAGACTAAAATATCAATTATTCATTTACAATATTGACAAGAATTCGTAATACGTATCGTATCATGACAATAGTGACAGTACCCAGTACTAATATTTCACCTTGGGTAGCCTTAGCATCGTGGTTTCTGATCCTTAACCCGACCCACATGTATATTCTGGTGTAATAAACCGGGTTGGGTGCTTCAAGGATTAATTGCACAATGCTACATGCGTAACTTACGAACAGACACGGAGATGACCGATATTTCATTTCCTACATCATCCATTTTTGTCGAAAACGCCAAATATACTCCAATAAGTTTGTGACGTTTATGGTTCTGCTTCCATTTTAAAATAATTAAAGGAAATTCAAGTGTTTGAAAAATGTAATGTAGCAAGCAAAAGAGTACACTAATTTGTCAACTTGGCCACCATTAAGGACAGAGGTCTACTCTTTAAGTTAATATTTCTCTGTGTGCAGACCGGCAATGCTATTACCGGTATCTCCTCAATTACTAAACATCTATGTATGAGCTTGATCATTAAATACGACCAGACTCAATATTAACCGTAGACAATTTACATAAGTTACATTTACATTGATTTCAGTAGATTCTATTTATTTACCTTAACGAACGATGAAGTGAATTTTATATTATCACTCGACTTTCAGTAGACCTTGGATAACTAGCATAGATATTCTAGTTATATATAAAAAATATGTTGTAGAAATCAAAGCTGAATCAATGTACATAATATTCCCCAATGAATATAAGCTACTAGATTCAATTTTACCTATTTTTCAACAAAAGGGATCTAGCTCTTAACGAATTCCGACAGGATAAAATCTAATGATGCAGGTTTTCCTGTGGGTTTTATACAAGTAGATTAAAGTCGGATCTGTTCCAGCATGTAAAGACCAGTACTAAAAAGCTATTAGTTGTGGGCGACGATTTAGCCCCGATGTTGGACAAGTACAACAAGGTTTTTTCCACAGAAAAATTATTTTAATACAATAAGAAAAGGAGAGACAGACAGACAGAGAGAGAGGATGGGGGCGTCTGTTCGACTATCTGATTTAAGATCAAACAAGGTTGTTATGTTAAGAATAATTTTTTAATCTAAAATTCCATGTAAGCTAACAATAATTTTACCCCGGAAATGAACGGTCTAGTGGGAACGGGCATATACGACACAGGAAAGTTTATTTTGGAATTCCGATTGTCAAGGTTTCGTTTAAATGTACGTCAATAAATTAGTCCAGCTAGCCGCTCCAGCGTGTCTGATGCTTTTCAAGTAAAAGTTCAACTGTAGGTGTTCTTAACTTAAAGATGCATTCCCATGAAAGTATTCATTGGGAATTATTTCCAATTTAAAAAATGCCATATTTGCTATGTAAAATAGAGACTCCCAGCCTTACTATACAAATGCACGCATGAAAAAAAAATGTAAATTTGTCACTTACTAAAAGAAGGGTTTCAAGCAAACGTTTGATGCACATGCGCAATACAGTGTGTTATGGAGGGAATTTTGCGGACAGCTGGGCTACGGCCTTCTCTTATATTGGTTTTCAACTGTCAAGGGTTAAGTGTACATTGGTACTCGATTTTTCGTCCCACCCGAACGACTAGACTGTGCGCCCTGCACTACTGATAGGAGGAAATCGCACCAGAAAATCCCATGGAACTTTCTAGGCTAACACCCGCGAGCAAACCCGAGACCCCCAATCTATCGAGCTAACCTATTACACGCTAAGAAACTACGGTTTCCCGACAAATAAATGTGTATTGGTGACACTTGGTATTTTGAAATGCTGTAGCCTAAATGTAATAAACTAATGGATTAATATTAGTTAATGGAACTTCTGTTCATTCCGCAACACTGACTTTTTATCCTATTCGGAAGTGGACAGAAAATCAAACCATAGTTCACTCACTACAGAGAGCCTGCTGTAGAATAACGTCAAGAACATTATACCAAACATGTCATTGTAAACAGCAGAACCTTTCATTTTACGATCGTGTGCATACCTGGGCTTACGCATGGTTGTTCAAGATGGCGATTTCTCTATTCTGCCATACTGCAGTCTTGATAATCAAATATGCTCTACTTGCGGCCAAAAGGGTATATTTAACATTATTTGAACATTATCTCATAGAGGTCCGACCGATTTTCATAAACTGATTGACATTATTTTTATGTCCAGTTTTGGTTCAATACTTTTGATATCTAAAACCGGTTGAACATTATATGCACTGTGACGTGTAACTATCTCCAGCATCATCAGTCTTGCACACTCAAGCATAGTGTTAAGAATCAACAACAGATAAATATACCTTTATAGTTCATGAGAAATATTCTTCATCTGAGAGAAAGAGAGGGAGAGAGAAATGGGTTTTTACGTCCACTCGACACAAACCAGGTCATTTCGGGACTAACCCATGGTTAAATTAATTTTTTTCCAATAATTCGCTTGCGCGTAGGGCTCCTCAGCAATGGAAGGAAACCAGGGGACTGGGGAAAACCCTACTCCTGGTCACGTACAACCGGCAAATCGAAACATGGCAGAGGCTCAATGACACACCTTATGATACAGCGCACACGTGCTAACCACCCACCCCGCTATTCCTAATCTAGATTCATCTAGAGTTATCTTCCCGCAATAAAGACCCTATGCTTAAGCCCATATTGTCAACATGCAGAGCGAAGTGGCATTTTGAGAGACTTTAGTTCTGTTCAGTCAACTTAACCGATCTCATTAAACTAAGTAGCCCAATAACCTGGTCGGCTGTAGGTAAAACTATTGATTGTTTTCATGTGGTCTTAATGAAACATTCCTGAGAGATTCAAGTGGTCTGTAGTAAAACACATAAACATAAGTGATTCAATTTATTTATTTTTTTAAAAAAAAACGGTGACTTGCCAGAAAATCGGTTGAACATAGAGTTTCAGACCGGTGGCCCGCTGTCAAAACTACTGTTAAAGTTATTGCCATTTAAACAGGCATTATTCAAGGGTTGAATCTACCTATTTCGGATCATTCTTAAAATAGCATTATGCAAGAGCAAAATCTGCTTATTACAGGTCTCTCTTTAGGCCTGAAATGTTATCTAAATAATCAATTAGACATTAATTAACTTATCCAGACCATAATAAACTCTCGATGTCAACGCTAGCCTTCGTTGTAAGCTGGATTAGATTCAAATGTGCCACTTAATGGCCGTTGATAATTAAATCAATCAAGTGGATAACCGAGACTATGCTGTTTATATTAATGATTTGAGTAATGATGACCGAGGCTATGTGAATATTTCAAACGCTTTTTTCTCGGCTAATAATTTTCAGCAAATTACCTTTACACTATACAGTTTTTAACTATTATAGTGAGCACTGTCATTTCTTTATCTTATCTCCAATAATGTAACTTTAATGTTATATAAACTAATAATTAGACATTTATAAACATGACAACACCATAATTAACTCTCGATTCCATCGGATGGGTCCGATTTTAAACAGATTTGAATACGATCTGCGCGTCAATGATGGTTGATGCGTTTTTCGTTATTGGTGAATAACGAATAACGAAAAACGATTCATCTTCACACTGCCTGATGATTTACCATAAACATGGAGAATCGAGACTTTGTTTATCACCATGGCAACTGTAAAAATGACAAGCGAGACTACAGTGTTATGAAAATGAGGGTTTCGAGGCTAAGTGTGAAGTTATTTGACTGAAAATTGCAACATATTCCCTTTGCATTATCTATTTTTTATATATATATATATCGAGAACTGTCACCTCTTTATCCAACCTTCCATAATGCCGCTTTAAATTTGACATTGACTTCTATTAATTTGACATAAACAGTTTCAATTATATTAGACAATTTTTTAAAATAACTTATTAACAATTCAGTTATCTTATTTCACACGCGCCAGACTATTTTAATGAAGATATTTTTTAGAAAAAAACTCGGATTTCCTCATATTGATTATGTAACAACAATTTTGTTACATTGAAAAAATAGCTGTACATACATACGTTTGACATTTCTGCACTAATAGGGGTACCCGATCCCTTATTGTAACCGCCTGTAAGGGGATAATAATAACGAAATAAATCGTCCTACAGGAGGGTAAAACTCAACCCGTTTTTACGGTTCGGTAAATTTACGAACTCCATCAAGGCAACACAAAGACCGAAGTTTCAAATCCAAGGTTAGGCAAAACAACTCTACAAAATAACCCAGCTTAAAACATACGCATGGTGCCATAAGATATGCATATTTTGGAAAGTGGGCGTTTCTATCGATACGATGGCTTGAGGAGGGGGGGAAATTTAAGAGGATTTATTTCGTTATTATTATCATATTCCAGGCGGTAACAATATTGAATCGGGCGTCTCCGTTGGTGCAGAAAAGTCGAATGTTAAACCCAATCTTATTATTTTCGAATGTATCCAATGAAGTAATAGGCCTGCTAACAGGAAATTATAGATAGGTTTTTGCTCGCGTCAGCTAAGTTAATGATTAATCTAGATTCAGTCTCAATAATAACACCTTTCTCGTACTACAAAATCAATTTCGTTTCTGTCTTAGTCACTTCCTGTATGACCAAACTCCTTTTATACTCTTAAAATTCTCCAATATGTTTTGATAAAAAAAAACATCATTTTCTCCCTGCTTTTTCATTTTCAGTTTTTTTAAAATCAGATAAAATTTCAATTAGTTTTTTTCATATATTTCGTGCTATATATTTTACACGAGTATACAAAACCGAAATTAAATAACAAGAAACGAAATTACAACAAGGTCAACTTTTCGATCCACAAAACTAATTTTTATCAGGGAGTAGCGATTGAATCGGCGTAGCACGGCTACAGCCCACTCGGCAAACCTCGGAAGATTTCGGGAATCTAAACTCGGCTGTATGATGAATTCCGCCATATTGGAACTACTTTAAAGGTCCCGGATGAAACATGGCTGCGCCCATTCCAAACACAAGTTGGCGACCTATTTGGCTAGCGACCTATTCGACCGATCCAGCTGTAAGATAATGACGAAATTACACTTCTATTCTGAGCTGAAGGAATGGATAAAAAATAATATATTCTACTTTCATTTGATAGACATAACGTTGGATTTTATTGGTTGATAAATAGAGACTGTTGTCTTTACTCTAAATAGGTTTCCAACGAACAGGTTGCAGCTCGATCGGTCGAATAGGTCGCTAGCCGAATAGGTTCCCAATTTGTGTAATAGCGTCAAGTTTTCCTGTTAAAGTAAACCGGTAGCCGCATCGCAAATGTATGGGCGTAGGTACATATCACTTACTGTCATACATCCGAGACTAGATGTAGTTTACGTAGTTTACGGAATCTGTCGAGATTAGCCGAGTGGGCTACAGCCATGAACCATAAGCAAGCCTATGTTACTTCCCGGTCCAAGCTACCCCAATACACCAAATATCAGCCTCGGGACAGCTCTAGTGTAGCCACCAACCCCGAACAGACAAACAGAGAGAGAGACAGACAAATATGGTATAGATTATGAGGCGCATGCTCGTGCATTACTCGTGCGTTGCCTATGTCCAGTGGTGTAATCTTTAAATGACTTTCAGCGATAAAATACAACCTGATTTATATGGTAAACTGGTTTGTAAAAATATATCAAATTTTCGAGACGATTTTACTTGTCTTTATCAAGCACACATGTCGAAACGTCGTGATATATTTGGTGTACCAGACAATGTTTTCCATATAATGTCAGTTGTGTTTTACATTCTGGACACTGGTGACTAAACAGCGGCTATCTTGAAGTAGGCCCGGATCCAGGATTTTGTCGAGGGAGGGACACATTGGAACAAAGGAGAATATGTTGCAACCTTGGATTGGATGTTTATATCATCTATTAAAGAGCAAATATGTGAACTACAACATTAACAGGGCAAACGAAAATAAATATCAACTGCCACTGCCACCCACCCCGCCCCCGATCCGCCCCTGTGAAGAATCTCGTGTGGCAACAACTATAATTTTCACGATAGTTTTGGTGTGAATCCCAATGGTTATCTTTGTATTTCGAATCATGACTGTCACAGAATGCATAATATAATGTCACATTTTTAAATATACAAGTAAACTTACCACGATGGTGCTGTTGATACTCCTGGCTGGCGATGATTTGAAAGAAGACCTGGCTGGCGATGATTTAAAGGAACTTCTGCCTGGTGATGATTTGAATGAACTTCTACCTGGTGATGATTTGAAGGAACTTCTACCTGGTGATGATTTGAAGGAATAGTTGAATTTAGCTATGGGAGATGGAGGCACCGATGATTCGTTGGTACTAGACGTGTAGCTTCCGGCCGACCGCGTTCGTCGTACGGAGGTCTTTCGACGAGGCTTCCGCACCATTGTCCCTTTCCTCGTTAACATCGACATGATGGCCAAAAGTCACTAATGAATTCTCGTTCCTATTCGTTGGAATTTAATCGGGCACGTAGTTAGTTCCATGAGATCAGTCAAGCCGAATCATAGTCCCGTTTGATTGGAATCTCCTCTCTGTGATGTCTTGACATCTTGGGTGTCTCAAACGTTGTCTCTGGTAGATATAAGCACTTCAAACACCCCTATAAAATAAATTCCTATCGATTTATTAACACCGTTGATAAAAGATGTTTTATTTCATTTTAACAGAAGACTCAACGGATGTGGCAACGTTTAAGTCCTATTATTGATTCTAAGACTGGTGAAGTTCTTATTTTTTATGATCTTCAAAACACAATACAAAATTGATTAATCTATTTTTCTTAAAAGGGGAACATTTTAAAACTATAATAAATTAAAGGCTATTCTCTTAAACTCGTTAATTTGTCCCAGAACAAACACAGTGAAAAACGACCAACAGAATGGTAGCTGTAGAGCAAAGGTTACGGTTATAAAACACTACCATCAGCGTAAAGAAATTCCAGCAGAAAAGGTTAATTGGAGAATCTTGAGTGTTCACGCTACATATTAACATAACGAAAAACAATAAATCCATACGCTAATTGGATATTTCGGAAAGAATGGTGTTATTAATTTTCAACAAAAATTACGAAAATAATTTGTTTATTAACAAATGGTTTCATCTTGGAATTAAACATGTCAATATATGCTGTTTGTTTATTTCTCCTTTGTTCATTGGTAAACATGTTCCTTGATTCAAATTGTGTTGGGGAATCTATCTACGTTAGATAAAATGACTTATAAAGAAGCATTAGCACTTTCGGTTCTCTCCTGGGTTCATTAAAAAAAAAGCAACTTCCGATTTGAGTCGGTTTGAGTTTTTTATGGTCTCACCGTTGTTGTGGTTTGACGACGTTCCCGATGTGGAACGGTACCTTTTTTTTATAGCTTTGACATTTATTTTTATTTATTTTTTTCAAGTACATGTAAAGCGACCGACATATAATACACAAGAATTACAATACCGTACCCAGCAAACTTAATATCCTACTTTATGCATTAACATAAAGAAGACGAGCAAAAGTGTGAGGAAGATTTGTCCCATTCCAACGACTAGACGCCGTTACTTGCAAATCAGTTCACCGAGCACATTGACAAGTGATCCACACCAAAAAAATCAATGAAGAACTTTCACAACCAGCACTGGAATGGAACTCAGAACGTTATTAATTTGATGTTTTTAAAACTGTATTTGGCGCGTATTTGTTTTTGATATATTATAAACACTTACTGATACGAAGAGTTTTGTTCGATCCCGATATTTGCCGAAAAAGTTCCCCGAGATTCTGGTTGTTCGGATGGTTAAAACCCGAGGACCCGGTAAAAAAAATTGTCGACCATAGATATACATTGTCCGTCAATTTTACAGCTGAGAACACTCCCCAAATCCAATCAATATCGCAGGCTAGCGATGACATCAAAGTTTGATTATGGTCTGTATAAATTAATTAATGTCTAATTAAAATACTTTAAATAACATTTCAGGCCTTAAAGAAGAAAAGCAATGGGCATATTTAGCTCTTGCATAATGTATGTTTTAGATAAGCCCAGGGCCCTATGGGGGATTTTTAAAGTTGGGGTGAAGAAGAATGGTGGGGCACCATAGCCTCCACGTAAGTTATGTATGAAAGTTTGGATCAGGACAAACGAAACCATTGGCGTGTGGGTGCAAGCAAAACTGACCGACTGATCAGAGCCTGAAGAGTACCACTTGTGATCATAATTAAGTGTATTATTTTATAATTGAAAGATTGTCAAATTATACAGCTTTGGATGGGGGAGGGGTGCCATTTCTCGGGGTGCCTTATTTTTCTGCGGGAGCATTGTACCCCCTGCACCCACGCTAGATACGGAACAATATTCACCACCTTATTACACCATATTTTTTACAGATTTCAAGTTGCATCTCATTTCCTAAGATTTCAAGACAAAATGCGTTTCCCAAAGTTTTTGTTTAAATACAATCGATTTTACTTCAGCATACCTTGTCTTAACTTACAATCACCTCAAAATGGCTGCCATACGCCAGGGATTCATTAGGGAAGTTGACCAGAAATATGTGTTTCATATCAAATTAGGAAATTGGATTTGAACCAAATGAGAATTCTAAATCAATTAAATTTTTCTGTCTGCGAGTAATATGTCAAATTCGTTCAGAAAAGTTGCTTACCTGGCATTTCTTTTTTGTTAATGTTACGAAGGGAAGTGAAACCCCTTACATGATAAGACTGTTTAGGAATCTAATTTGGATTCATTTAGTATTGCTCCTTTATTTTAACCTTTTGCATATTTAAAAGCACCATGGATGCTATGAATATTTCCGGGTTCGCGATTAAAGTACTGTCAGCGTGACTTTAAGTATTACGTTACGTTAAGGAATGCTTTTCGTTATTTTGATCGCTTTATCCAAATTTCCTGAATGTGCTTGAAATGCCTCTGGCATGAAAAGGAATCCAAACAAAATTTGATAAAATGTCAACTTGAATTCGAATATTGGTTTAATAACACTGTATCAGTTTTGTTTTATTTGCATGTTATAAATCCGTTTTTTTTCGTGATTGTGGGTTATGACTAGAGTAATAGTGCTGAGATATTTATACAAGTAATGTAAACACTTGTTTAAAGTACAATTACCGACTTTTTCGAGGCGGGTTGAATAGTCGAACGGTTAGTCCGTGCGCGTTGTATCATAAGGTCTGTCACTGAATCAACCGACTTGGTTTCAACTCGCCGTGGCAGCGAATTATTGAATACCATTGAACCATATGTTAGTCCCGAAATGACATAATTTGTGTCGAGTGGACGTTAAACCCTATCTCTCTCCCCCTCCCTCTCTCTCTTCCTCTCTCTCTCTCTCTCTCTCTCTCTCTCGGGGGCGTCTACCTAACCGTCTGACTCAAAATTAATACCGGAAAGCAAGTGAAATGGGGAATTACGTTTACTGTTTCGTCGCTAAGCAGGCTAATGGGGATGAGCATATACGACACAGGAACATTTAGTTGGAATTCCGATTTGCAAGGTTTTTTTTAGGTGTATAAGACACCCCAAAATCCTCAATAAAAGAGAGAAAGCGGTGGTAACGTCCATTCGACATGAACTAGGTCATTTCGGGAATAACATCTTCAATTTTATTTCAAATTATACGCTTGCGCATAGGGGTCTTTGACAGTGGAAGGAAATGGCAGGACAGGCGACCATTCTCTTTGACACTTACAAACAGTTAATCGAAACCACACCCCGCGGTTCATGAGAAAAATTATTAAATTCCAGATGAAAGTTTCACGGTAATCGATCTAATGGCGCGAAGGCGGAGACTAAATTATCCCTCAACCTTCCTGTGAAGTTCCACTCGGTGATCGGTCTTGGCTTCGTATGTGATCACATATTATATTAAAATATTGTATTACACACCGTTTAAATGTGTGTTAAGCATGCGCGCCATTCTAAATAATATGAAATAAGCTCGTTGCGTGAGGTAGCCCGTGATGCTAGTCAGACCCAGGCCCCCTTTCCGGATAAACTGGACTTTGATTACAGACCTTATGAAACAACGCGCAAGCGCTAAATATTGGGCTATCCAACACCCTCTTCTTTTAGCGTTTATGTGTATAAATGGTTATTTAACTAAACGTTTAAAAGTCTCGGATCATCGTTCCTTTATTTATATGTTTTGAGCTTAGCACCAGGGCTGTATTTACCATTAAACCATTAATGGGCTTCCGTTGTTTTTCTCGTTTCTTACTTTTGCCTACTTTGTCTTAATTATTTATGACGTGTACAAAACCCCATTTTGAAAAATACAAATTTATTTTATGTGTTTTTTTGTTTGTATTTGGAATTACCTTTAACCCTATAGATGTGGGGGCACCAAAATCTGTTAAGAGCTTAGGGTCTCTATTGGTCTTCATCCGGATTAGTATCCATCTTATTCAGATTAGTTACATTTTTTACGTTTTGGATTTTTTCAATTCTCATTCAATCTTCATGTTCCCCAGATAAATCACCCGATTTTAATATGAGTATAATACTGCATCATCTCCCTACTAATGCGGGAAAAAATATGAAAGGATATATAATCATTTTTTATGACTCTAAAGAGTGAAATAGATACAGTGAAAAAACTGTTACAAAATGTACACCCCCCCCCCCCCCCCAAAAAAAAAAAAAAATGATTCAATGGAGGCAGACCACCATTATTTACCCATTACCCTTTCCACACATTTTCGTTGGGCTGCATGCGTTTCGCTACAGACAGAAGAACAAATGGCCATGTCTACGCATGAGGGTGACCACCAAAATTTTGAGGTACACAAACCTGACGAAGCATAGTAAAAACATGTAACTAAAAACAAGCTATTTGCCGTATAATAAATATCACCGTAACCAAAATGCCTTAAAATTATGAATATTTACAAAACCTTGTCAGAAAATGTTTATTCAAACCCTCTAGACCAAAAGAATTTTTAAAAAATGGGCATGCAAAGGGGGGGGGGGGGCAGAGAGAGAATTACAATTTTCGGGTACCGAGGTGGCGAAATTTTATGTATGTAAAGCACGCCATATCGTTTTGTTTAAGGCAGTGTTAAACAAATGTTTGTACTGATAATAAAACAGAATTACTTATTCTCCAAAATGGTAAACTCGATTAAAAGGTATTAACATTCATCTTTCTTTCTTTTTTTCTTTTTTTTTCATTTTAATAAAAAATGTTTGTTATGTAAAGCCAAATTACGTTATATAAACGTTTTGTAATAATGTTAAAAATAATACATTCTACGAAATGATAAACTCGATTGAATTGTGTTCTCTAATATAATAAACTCTGTTTTAATGTGTTAAGCTGCCACAACAGTCTCATGAAAAAAAGATAAAATTCTCTTTGTATCATTTATCAATCTAGTTTTTCATCCTTTTTCTTGTTTTCTTTTTATCTGTCATTTTTTTATCCTAGATTTTTTTATAATGTAATTTATATGAGTGATACATGTCAACTGTAGACGGCAAACATTACGGTGAGTACAGATGGAGCAACTGATCCAGGTCCTCCCAAACTCAATCTGACAATCTGATTGGATTACTATTTCGTTTCGTTTAGTTAATTTACCATACTTCCTATCACTGTCGTATTCTGATCATAGATCACTAATGATTTTCCCAATAATTTCTCTTAGACCAACTATAACCCCCCCCCCCCAATTTTCGTTGGGTAGAACGCTTTCTACCATTGGTGGCAACATGTGGTAAACTCTTGTCCAAAGGCACGTATATATTTAAGGTACGCCCAAGAAGCACTAATCTTGGTGAAACCATCGACGTCATTGCAATTGGTTAATATTAGGAGAACCCTCTCACTAGTCATGATCTTATATGTGGTATCTGCGTGCTATATTATCCTAAATGAAGGCGGAAGTAAACCCCTGTTAATGTAGAAGTTGCAATAACAGGTTGATATACAAAGAACTCGGAATGCAGAAGTATACAGTTGACCAAATATTCCTACACCGTCACGAATTTAGGGTGAACGGAATGTTTAGTCCTGTCTTTTCGTTTCCAAAAGGTTATTTTTCGTTTTTCCTCTTCAGCAAGGCGATTTTTGTTGAGTTTTTGAGGTAGCGTTTGAATATACATTTTCTACCAGGTTTTGATGTATATTCATGATTTTGAGGAGGATAATTCCATCGCGGCCTACGGAGACGGGCGCCTTCGATCACCGATGGCGCTAAGCAAGGCTTTCGGAGTATGAGCAAATGAGACGGCCACGAGCGGGTTTTCCTGTCATGCCGGTCCGTTAGAGCAGCAACTAGTTAAGATTCCTTCAAACCAAAAAGTCATGTGATTTCGGACCTTTCATTTTGTTGATTAGCAACCAAAACGCCCCCACCACTAAAAAAATAAAACAATATCATATTTATTTTGTTCTTTTTTTTTCATATCAGACGTACACCTGGAACAGCGAGCCCGGCATATCGCTGTTTTGAGTTAACCACCTAATAGGTGCGTTTTCAAGCATTTGTTTGATATCGTCACCAGTTCGTCTGACCGACAGACTCAAAGGGAAAAAAATTTTCGTACCCCAAAATTACTCGACAGGTGTGTCTTTTGATAAAAGGTCGTCCGTTAAAAGCTGGTCTGTATTTGAATTACTGGGCTATTAAAATCATCTACAATCTTTAAGAACACTAAGTTTCATTAAATAACATGTAAGATAGTACTACATTGTATATGGACCAAGCATGGCGTCATAGCCGCCATATTAGAAATGTGACGTAAAAAAACCCGAAGTCCACTAATCGATGCGCAACTGTCCAATGAATAAGCATGCCGAATTTTATAATATCCATATTGCTACATGTTGATGTGCCTGGCTCGACTTCCTGGGATACCAGACCCTGGTTACATCACTGAAAAGACTTAATTTACCGCCTAACTTATATCTTTAGTTCATATCTGAATACCCTAATACAACAATCGCGTAACATTGTGTGTAATAAAACGCACGCGAGTCCATGAAACCATTGTTCGAAAACGATAGCATTGAGTTGCTGTCTGTTGGATGAAAACAAAAGTTGACACAGAGTTCAAGTCCCTGTAGACTCAAGCTGTTTAATTGTATTAAGACATGGCTATAACTATTGTTCTAACTATACCGATAATAATAATGATGATTAGTCAGATAGATACAATCGATGAATAAAGAGATTGAATCACTATTCGCCTTTCAACTTGTGTTTTTATATGGTCGTATGGTGTCAGTTCACCATTGATTATCCCATTCAGTGTTACAGGCACAGAAACACTGGTATCGGGTTGTTTTCTCAGGAATAAGAGTGGGTTTCTGGGTTGATAGCACGTCGACACGCACTGGATGGTGTACTGCATGAATATGTACGGGTTTGCAATCAGATACATCTTGTAAGTCAGAGAGACAGACAGAGATGGGTTTAATGTCCGATCGACATTGAATCGGTCGTTTCTGGACTTTCTTATTTAAATAATAAATTTGCGTGTTGAGATCTTTGGCTGTGGCAGGAAACTGGAGTGCCAGGAGAAAACGCACCAGGTTGTAAGGTGACCCACCAGCTTGGGATCGAAACCACGCCACTTATTTCAATCAAATAGATTTTATGATCTAAATCACACGTATTACACTGCTCGATTTACATCCTCACCTTTATTTTATGTCAATATTTTCTCGACTGATAAGCGTATCTACCCTTCCTTTTAGCCGTGTTCGCAACTGCTGAGCGTCTCAAGTAGAATGTTTTCATCGATTAAATAGACAAAATGCACAGTTCTTCCGCGCTTGTGCGAATTCATAGAATAGATAATAAATGATTAAAAATCAACTATTCAAAAATAATCAAAGGACAAAATTCCCTTTAACTGAAACGCCCAGACCACGATAAGGCTATCTCAAGGTGATAAAAGTTCAACGATAATGCAATCTAGTTGCAAATACACTTTTTAATGGAACCACTCATATCATGGAACAGAACTATCTGTAAAATGTAAACATCGAAAAGCACTGTCGCCGACTGCTTTATAAAAGTCCATGAATTGCTTGCCTTAAAAGAAGTCAGTGGTTTTCAATTCACCTAGTTCGTTTGAGGTGGCATTAAGGTAAGGTAAGGTAAACACCGTTTAAATTTAAGATGCTATTACAACCCTTACAGTATTACGCCGAAGAGAATAGACCAAACTAAAGATGCTTTAAGCGACCCCAAGCAAATACTAATTGAAAACCCGCGTGTATAGCTGACTCAAGTTCATTATATAAATCAAGAATTTCTTTATATCTGTCGATGAGTCTAGATTATACTATAGACAGTGTGGGCAAACAATCGGTCCATTTTGAAAAAGTTTTAACGAATTATCCTTGAAAATTATCTTTCTTTCGTAATGTAAAGACTACTCAGGTGCGGATCCAGGATTTTTTGCAGGGGGGGGGGGGTCTAGGTTTGATAATTGCTTAACTAATTCCGCTCAACCAATAATTTGGAAAATTAGATTCAATTTGGTTCATTCTGACGTATTTCCGGAAGGTAAATTGCAAAGTAACAGGTCTAAATCGCCAATAAAATCGCATAAAAAAATTTCAAGTCTGAGCAGGGGGGGGGGGTCCGGACCCCCTGGACCCCCCCTCTGGATCCGCGCCTGCCATTTCTTTTATTTGTTTCTGGTTTGAATGAGTCACAAACAACAGGTTGGGATGTTGATATAAATATCTCGACAACAAAATCCCAACGTAGAAATATTAAACTGTTTATGAAATATTGTGAGAATAGCAAGAAAGGTGGTCTAACGCCAAGGATAAATTCTATGGCTACAAACATGTGTTGGGGAAGTTACCATTCCCTTTTTGGTACGAGTCACCAATCACATGATTAATTACATCATAATTAGCCAGTAAAATAATTAATAGCTGTGAATCTGAGACTATAATTAATAGAATGTGCGCTCTAGGGTAGACACCGGACAGATTCTAAGAGATTATAAACTTAAAACAGCAAATCCCTTTGATCTCTCGGTATATTCTATGCCCTAATGACTTGCGGTCTGAATATTATAAAGAGACATTTGGGGTTGATCTTCTGAAAGTTTTTCTTTAAACTTGTATCATGTTATTCTTCCAGGGTAGGTTTTTTTTCATAAGAAAACATGATATAAGGTTTTTTTCTTTCTGGAATTCTGGAATATTCCCATTTCATGTATATGTAGACATAGACGGTTTATAAGCAAGACAAAGTCCTCGACTTCGGTTATGCTGGAGAAGAAAAACTATCCGCCTCGGGTTTTCTTTTTCTCGGGTTATTTTCTTAAGTCTTTCCTTTCCCAGCATAACTTCAGTCTTGTGCTTTATCCTACACAGAGAGACCTTTGTAACTATGTATCCAGCTTGATAATAAAATAGTAGGAACCACACTTTTGTTCCTGACATCTTGTTTGTTAATCATACGATATTTTGGGATTGTCAGAATGACATGAACAGATACAAAACGTGACTCATAAGAAGTACATTACAAATACAACCAGAGACAATACTGGATGATCGAGGACTGTTCCAAGATTATATGTAGTAAGAAATTAGTGTATGGGTTATACGCCGGATGTGGCCATCGGTTTTTACAGTATATCAGCTTCCCACGTCTGACTGATGACCCATGGCGCTACACCTGCTGGCCGAGCTGCCTACGACCCATGCCTACTGACATGTTGAATTAGTTTGTGGCTGGCATTCAAAGACAACATTCGGGATATCACGAGAAATGTTTATTTTAATACGGAGAACCTTGTTAAATTTTTCAGGTTTGTTGTACAAGCGGTCGACACAAAGCTACCTTGTGAGCAAAAACAGAGTTATATCATCTGTATTGTCAGAACAAAATGTTAGGATAAAAAAACGTTTTGTTGTCAAAGTAGTACGTGAATCGATAATCTCGATAAATAATTGTATAAAAAAAAGTTACGTTGACAAAGCGATACATCAATCAAAATCTCGATAGTTTACCAAATACATGTAGTTTAATTTACATCTGCTATGGTTTTCCATCTATATATTTTATCTGTAACTGTACCCTGGTATTTTTTTTAATTTTTTTTTTATAAAATTCTATTAACTTGATTTAACAAATAATTTAGTTGTTTATTTTTATATGATTTTCTACCTATATTGTTTTACATTGTGTACTCATAAGCGATACAGTGCAGTAACTTAATTAGCGGGATTTTGGCACTATACAAGTTCAATAATTTAAAATGAATTAAAATAAAAGTTAGAGGATAGACTTTATGTTATCGCGAAGTGACACATGAATTCAAAGCGGTCTTAATGTCATATCGAACCCTGGTGTCGAATAAAATAGATTAAAATAGCTCAGTAAGTATGTTCAAACTTGACTAAAAAAAACCTTTATTCATTCAAACAACCATTGTAGCAAAGAATTTACTTTAAAATTTGTGCAAATTTGAGACTGATAGTGGAATATCCATGAGTAATCTGTATTTGAAAAGTGCTATATTTCAGTAATTTGATTCTTCTGCATAAATTATTCACATAAGGTAATTTGCATATTTTTGATCTAATAATGTGAAATCTGAATACGAGTGAGTGATTTTAACTATTATAGACACCAGGATTTGGTCCAACCTTAATGTATATGCATATAAAGATATATGTTAAATTGTCAGAGATGCATGAATTCGTGGTCTCGATAAAGCTATATATAAAAAATTATGTTGTCGAAATCAAAGCTGAATTAATGTACATAATATTCTCCAATGAATATCAGCTTACGGATTTAATTTTACCTATTTTTCAACAAAAGGGATCAGCAAGATAAAATCTAATTCTGCGGGTTTTCCTGCGCGTTTTATACAAGTAGATTCAAGTCGGATCTGTTCCGGCATGTAAAGACCAGTGCTAAAAAGAACTGTTAGTTGTGGGCGATGATTTAGCCCCAATGTTGGACAAGTACAACTAGGTTTTATCCACAGAAAACTTATTTTAATACGGTAAAATCGACAGGGGAGGTAATTTCAATACTCGTCTTGTGCGTAGGGGTCTTTAGCAGTGGGAGGAAACCGGGGGACCTACAGAAACACACCCGGCTGGACAGGCGACCATACTCCTTGTCACACACAACCGGGGAATCGAAACCTCACCAGCTCAATAAAAGGCCTTATGATACAAATCGCACGCGCTAACCATTCGGCCATCCAACTCCCCTCGCTAGCCTGGTGGTCTCAGGTTCCAGACGGGTGGCACGAAAACCCGTGGTCCAGCCTACACATTTGCGTGCACGTACAAGATCCCAATGATAAAATAGACCTATGGTCTAAAGCGCATGCGTTAACAACACCCCATCCCACCCGATGCAATCCTACTCCTATAAGTCTCTCGGGTTCCAGTCGGGTGCGACGAAATTCCGAGGCCCCTTCTACACATTGGCGTGCACGTAAAAGATCCCAATGATAAAATAGACCTTATGGTATAAAGCGCACACTTTTACCACTACCACCTACACCTACTCCTTGTCACATACAGGTCTCGGGTCCCAGTCGCGTGTGACGAAAAACCGAGGCCCCGTCTACACATTGTCGTACACGTAAAAGATTCCAATGATAAAATAAACCCAACCCACAACATTCCGAACTTGTCCTTCTACTGCAGCAGCTTTAAATTTACACGTGCAGATGTGTCGTTCTCCGAAACAAAGGCCCATTAATTATTGTAAAATGGGCCGAAATTATGAATACCAAAATTGCCTTTGCTCCCGGGCGATGGGTACCCTTACTGTGTCACTGAGTACTCTTGAGCTGTTTTAATAGGCATTGATTAGAGAAAAAAAAGACACTTGATTATTATCACAATCGATTTCATTTCAGAAAGTGAAGAGATAATGATGTGTGTAATTATTCATTTAACAGTTTAAAAACAACACTGAATCAAATAAGTGAAGTATGAGCTCCGAAGATTAAATAATTTAACAAATACATTAACCAGTATTTACTTAACAAGATCAGAAATTCTCGACTATATTTAATTGTTCAATCAGATTTAAAGGATGTATTCCTCTGGCGATTTAAACTGTAATTATGTTACTATTTACTCCCAAAATTACAAAGAAAATAATGTCATTGTCGTGAATTCGATAGCTCAGTGGCGATATGCTGATTCGATTTAATGTTTTTTTAGATACACTAGTTTTAAAATTGTAGAAGTAGAATCCCACCACGCCCGACCTGTTTCTGAACTTGAAAGTCCTGAGAGAGCAAGCGAAATTAAATAAAATGAGATTAACGACCTACTTTTTTTAACTTACCGGATAATGAAGGCGGGATACAGGACATTCACTCAGTGGGATATTTAGCCCAGGCAGCTTTGTCCCCCACTTCTCCCCGTCGAATTTAATACCCCTAAAAGAAAAGTACCCACTTTTTATATGAGTGAGCCGCTGCGATTCAGTGAGTAAGACACTAACTCGCTGACTAGATATTCTTGGGCTCACTCCCGGTAGTATATTTCTGCGCGGATTGCTCTTGTCAGTGACGCAGAGCGACAGGACTGGCAATGATGGTATCTAGTCGTTCGGATGGAACAAAAGTCTGATCTGTCGTGTACACATCGTCGTGCACGGAACAGATCCCTTGCAATTTGGATTTCGAAATAAGAGTTCTCCGCATTGCGATTGTTTTGTAACACAGTATATTTTACAGTGGATTTGATCTAATCCTAATGATTGATTTCAGATACAATGTTTCGGACATTTTTAGTTACTATCCCATGCTTCAACAATATGCGTATAACGGGTTGTATGTGGATATGATCGGAACGAGGTCATAACATCAAGCAAATGAAAGAAAAGAAACTGAGATTAAGGCCCAACTGTTCTGTTCCGACTGAGCTAACGGTGACGGGTATACAGAAGAAGTTGGCTATGAGGAGCCATCGAGTTCCCACTTCCAAGGGTTGGTTAACGTGCATGCCAATGTGTACACGCGATATTGGATTTTCGTCCCATCCGAACGACTATACGGTGTTCCTGGATAGTCCCAACACCCGTCCCGTACCACTGATAATACCAACACTGGGATCGAAGACACTCTATGAAACGTTAATACGTTTTTAGGTATAACTAACGAAACTTACAAATACAACGATGGGCTGTTTTACCAATATTTAAATTGAAATTCATTGTTAATTGCTGCACACACAGACGTATTTCTTTGTATTAAAAATAAATTGTTTACTCTTCCGAAAATATATTTACTCGTTTACATTGTAAACCTTACGCCCTTACATTCAACTTAACGGTGAATATTATTACGCTAAACGTGAAATTCAAACATGCATTAGCGTTGAATAAAGTTGAAACTATTAGACTTACCCTAAAAATGTAGAATTAACAATATGCATATGTGTTGAACGAGTTAAAACTATTAAGCGTACCGTAAACTTGCATGTAAAATTCAAAATTTCCATTAGCGTCGAATAATTGAATATCTTCGCGAATTCCAAATACTCAGATAGCGTATAATAACGTTAAACTATGCAGCTTACCTTAAACTTAGAATTGTATGACAGTCCACAGCTAGAATGTCAACTGCTACATCTCACGACAAATATATAAGATATCATCAGTTAGATATTAAAGTTGTCAGAATGTACGCACATCGATCGCATTCTCTTTCATCGACGGAACCCAATATAAGGAATGACTGATCGTAATGTGCTATCTCCGCTACGAGGGCTTCTATAAGGCAATTAGGAACTCGGTGATAAGAAAGTCAATCTCTGCTTATCCACATCTTATGATTAAGGCTTACCTTATTATACGACTTCTTCACGATGATGGCAAAAAATAACAAACTTGGAGAAATAAAATAAGAGTATTGGTATTGAAGCGTTACTGGCTTCTAATGATCGAACTAGTCTTAAGTACATATGTCACATCCTATGACTCTAATGCCCATTTTATGACCGGAGCTCGACGCAACCTTAAAGGTTAGAACTCATTAAGACGAAGTGATAAACAAAAAGATATATATATTAACACATATTACAGATGCGTGGTATTTATTTGATTAGATAAGCTAATGAGCATCCATGTCGTTAGAAAATATATTAAAGAATGTTCACATCGTTACAAACACGAACACGGTTTCGCAAGTCAACTACGGTCAGTCACATTTAGCTTTAGTGGAGAACGTTCATACCGTTACTAACACGAACACGGGTTCGCAAGTCAACCTTACGGTCACATCTAGCCTTAGTAAATATACATTTACGGTGTTTGATGTACGGTACGGGGGGGACGAGAGGACGAATCCTATCGATAGTCTGCGTTCCGAGTCCTTTCCTTCTTTCCGGAGTTACCCACTATCCGTTCCGGAAGACCTGGTGAACGAGATAGAGACTACAGTGTGTAACGGATTTTATTATGCAAGCTTGTAAACACAATAATATGGTATGGGAAAGTCTCTTCTTCAGTTCTTCAGACGAATAATTAGAAGGCTGAATATTGTATGCAGCTTTTATTGTCTCAACTTACATAGATAACAATAAATGATTTCCGTCTTAGCACCACAAAGTTCTCTTTGAAATGTGCTTAACGACTTGTATGTCATATGTAATATCGATGGACGGCAACTTTGTCCATTAACATAAAGGAAATGTAGGGAGAGGAAGCAGCAACTATTTTAGTACTGACCCCTGGAGCAGATGGCGACCACCAATTTAAACCTTTTAAAGTTAGCGGTGTGACCCATGTGTCTTCCAATCCAATATTTTGAAAATCAATGATTTCTACTTGTTATATATTACAGTTGTAACAATGCAAAACATGTTTTTACGATTCTTGAAAAATATTCTATCGAAAAATAAAAGACTGAAAAATCTATTGAAAAGATGATAAATGATGCATTTCTACATTTTTGTCTTATTCATGGTAATTATAGCATGAATTCATAACAACACGTGTTTTCTTTCGGGACTCATCAACACAGGCATTCTTTTACTTAAATTACTTTCCTGTGTCAACTTGCCATTGGCCAACAAGAAGTTAGCTCCCAATGAACTATGATGCGATGATAAAAGTTATAATAATTATTGTCAACATGTCATGATTCGAGGTAGTTATTAGGCATCATTAACCAGAACAAAAATAAGTGAGGTATAAAAAATAAAAATCAACTAAATGTTTGATATGTTGTGCTATTAGACGGATCATTTGTGTGGTCAATGGTCGGTAAATTGTTATAGTAACTGCACAGAATAACAGAAAACAGCTCCCTGAGCAAGACATATAACACTTGGGGGACATTGTAAGCCACTAAAGTACTATCAAATCGAGTGAATGGGTTCGGAGTCGATCGTAACCGTCCAGATCTGAAGTCATACAGGCTTCACAATCAAATGAAACCAAACTCACAACAAGGGAGACAATCCACGACAAGGAGAGTATTTACCAAACCTGTTTATTATTCTAGTGTATGTCATGATTGGCTATATACTTACAAGATACCCCAGTATTAGTATACACCGACAAAATGGTTAAGAATTATTAATAGAAATGAGACAAAACAGGGACTTTTTGCATAAACTATAATTATCGCTCAAAATGTCAAAGTACAGAATAAAAGAATAATTCATTTCGAACAGATATCCTGTCACAGTCTCATACAACAAATCTCTCTCCCTCTCTCTCTAACAATTGGAATATCATAGCAAGAGAGAGAAACGTTGATTCGACACAAATTTTATTTTAATAATTTGCTTGTGCGTAAGGGTTTTTAGCCGTGGTAGAAAACCGGGGGACCGTAGAAAACTAGGTTGTACAGGCGACCCTACTCCTTGTATCGTTCAAGCGGAAATTGAAACCACGCCAATTAACTCAATGTCAGATCTTATAATACGGCGCGCACGTCCTAACCATTCGCCCCCCCCCCCCCCACCATCATAGCTAGTGATTGTTGAATATATTATATAATATAACAGTTGGAAGAAACGACACATTCCCATCCGTGATAACCTGGCCAAACTGTACCGAGTTATTTTACGTGCAAGCTAATATGTGTACCTTGCCGGGTCGCCGTCCTGTACCACTAACATGGGGAGACCACACCTAAAATTTCTGATGGACTTTCTCGATCAAAACCTCATACTCAAGACTAGCGAGCCAACGTCTTACTCACTACCCTTCTCGGGTCCCTGAGTCGGCCGTAGCACCTCTGTACCGTCCAAATTAAACTCTTTGCACTCGCACACTGTATGTATGTCATGATATGTCCGTTTTCATTAATTCCGTTGATGCAGCAAATTGAGACATTAACACACATTTCTTCCCGTTGTATTTTTCTAAACGACAAGATAGAAGACTTATCAAATAAATAGAAAAAGTAAAATCTTTTCATTTAGAAATTACAAGCTCTATTAATGCTAAATGGTGTTGGTATTTTTTAACGTAATAGAAATAGGTGTCCTTTTGAAACTAAGCTGAAGTATGCGAGCCGATAACGTCATGGAGTTTCATAATGCCAGTATCCAGACATCATTACTAGAGTCTTCGATCAGACTTTCATCATTCATGGAAGAAAGGTCAAACATGTAGCTCTTTAAAATTGAACTTATTTTCTAGAATATAATTCTCCGTGGTTTCAGTACAAAACCGTCAATAAACTACTGATTACTGTCACTAACATACAAAAAATACAACATCATTATTTCCTAAAGCTTTTTAAAATTTGTCTCTAACAATAAATACTTTTGTAGGAGCATAGTAGTTAGTTCTTATTTCCCATCCAACGTCGTGGATTTTCTTCGGATCCCCCGGTTTTCTCCCACTGTTAAAGACCCGTACGCGCAAGCGAAGTATTGAAAAATAATTGAAACATATGTTAGTACGGAAATGACCTAATTTGTGTCGAGTGGACGTCAGACTCAATTCCTCTCTCTCACTCTCCTTATTTCCCAAGAACGTCCTTAAAGAGTGCTATATCTGCCTATTGTGCATGTCTTTATGTCCGTCTTCAAAAGTTGTATAAATCATTACTAAGATATTTATTCATGTGACAACGATGTGGGACATTATCTATATAATCGAGAGGTCGAGATAATGAATGGATCAGGAGAATCACTCCATTTCATAATTTAAATTTAATATTATGGATAATCGAGACTTTATATAATCGCAGCAACGGCTCTTATCATTCGAGACTATGAACGATGTATCTTTTCAAAGCTTCAAACACTCATAGCTTCACTGGGAATATTGTAATTTGCATTGTGGACTGAAAGTGTCCATTTAGCTCGTCGTGTTTCAAGATGCAACAGGAGAATGTAAGGTTCCCACTGTCTTGCGATGCGTCGTGGCAGGATAGTCGCTTTTTAGTCCACGATCTTGTAATTCAGATACGTTCCGATACGTTTCGACACGATCAACACGATTGCTACGACTGACTTGAATATCACTTGGCAAACTTCGGACAATTTAACCCCGGCTGTATGATGAATTCCGCCATATTGGAACTACTTTAAAGGTCCCGGATGAAACGCAAGTTGGCGACCTATTTGGCTAGCGACCTATTCGACTGTAAGATAATGACGAAATTACACTTCTGTTCTGAGCTAAAGGAATGGATAAAAAATAATATATTCTACTTTCATTTGATAGACATAACGTTGGATTTTATTGGTTGATAAATAAATGAGTTAAGGCGACTGTTGTCTTTATTCTAAATAGGTTTCCAACGAACAGGTTGCAGCTCGATCGGTCGAATAGGTCGCAAGCCGAATAGGTTCCCAATTTGTGTAATAGCGTCAAGTTTTCCTGTTAAAGTAAACCGGTAGCCGCATCGCAAATGTATGGGCGTAGGTACATATCACTTACTGTCATACAGCCGAGGCTAGATGTAGTTTACGGAATCTGCCGAGATTTGCCGAGTGACCTCAATATATTAAGATAAGACTTGACGTGATCACAACGATTTCTCCACGATTAAAACCACAATTTCAATCGAAACGAGAATCATGATACTGGGAACCTTGCATAAACCATAACGACAAAAATGTCGCCAAAAAAGACGCCCATATCACGAAGGCCTCTGGGGACATCTCGAAACACGGCGGTCTAAATAGTCTATTTCAACCACCATAGATTGATTGAAATGTTCAATATATTCATTTTTTCATTATCGATTTTAGAACTTCTATAACAAGTACAACCAGCTCTTTATCTAAAACTTACATAATGCATCTTTAAGCGATTTTTAATTATCAGTAAACAGAAACCCTACATAAAAGTCAATTAGGAAATCAAATTAATTTTACATTGGATACAGGCTTTTACTGAAGAATTTTACGTCACAACATTTATCGCCACGAGAGAGATGGATTGCTAAACAAAATGGGATAAAGGAAATTAATTGAAACGGCGATCAAAGCTCCAAATAAATATTTCAACAGTAGAATAAGTTACTAGATTAGTTCATTATTAGTAAGTAATTAAATTGTCTGTATGTAAATGGTTAATAAATCGGGGAACAATCGTATAAAGGTGAAGCTACATTCCTGCAATCGATCAATTTCTTCTTTTCTGTCTGACAACGAAGACAACTGAAATGAAACTGGATTTAACGTCCTACTATTTCTTCACCGACCGGACTCGTGAAGTGTGTTGTAAGGAGAATTGTATTCTGTCTGCTTTATATCCAATTCAAATGTTCTTTAACGTGAACACCAAAATGTTCGCGAGACAAAACGAGGAGAATACAGTGAGACATGAATGATTGAATAAATAATGGATTACTGTGAAACTTGAAAGTCCCACCTTGTACTGTAAAATTACATTTGAGTAAATTGTGAACTGGTCATTATTTCTACGTTTAAGCAAATGGTGAACTGGTCATTATTTCAACGTTCGCCCCATTTTAAACACTCCAAAATATTTGAGAAGGTTCAGCACATCTTTTAATATAGAAAACACATTCAAACCAATGTCCGCTTCTGAACGAGAATTGGACATACATTAATAATATCAATCATAAGGCCAAATGAAAATAAGCGCCCAATGAAATGACGGGTACGAGGGGGCATGTGCTTCGCAAGGTCTGAATTTCTGTCTGACAGGTGCCTTATATGCAAACATGTCAGTAAAGACCGGGGGCGTCCAGCATCTAATGTGACATGTTGACGATGAATATTTACAGACAGCCTAAGGCGTCATGCTAACCCAAGGTATCACAAAAACGGCCTGCAATGACCCAAACGGTGCCAAAGACAAGATAAAAACGCAATTCTAAATATTAGACTGGATTAGGAGTGTGAAAGTCACATTCGACCTAATTAATATGGGAGGAGTATAATCTTTAACCAGGAATATAAAACTCAATAAGACAATATTTTAGATTTCCCTGGTAACCTAACTCATATTTTATCTAGACTGACTAAATGATATCATTGTACCAGAACCAATCAGATTCAAGTAACCAGGAAATTAGTCTGCGTCTCTCTCAAATTTATATATCAAAAGTTTAAAAAATCCAAAATATATCCACGGGGGATTCTACATTTATGTTTTGGAAACTCCCTAAGTTATTCCATAATAAATAACTAGCCTGAAGTTTTCTCCCGAATAAAAGGCGGTTAAATCAAGCCAAGCCAAATGCGGAAATAGCTAAAGATATTATATATAAGTGTCCTTTAAACATGAGAAGTATTGCTTGCTCAAGTACCTACACCATGTCACTACCGGAATACAATGTCAGAATAACTCAATTGTAATTTTTCGTAAGATGAATGGATGGCACATCACATTTCTAGCATCGAATCTTTTAAAGGGCTTCTTGTGAAACAATCGTTAAACTTTTAAACCGTAATGTAAATCATCAACACTCCAATATCTTTTTACATAGACAATTTGATATCGGTAGAAAGGGAGTACCGTTATCATAAAAAGTACCTACTTCTTGTTATAGATTCTTTGGAGAGCATCAAGAGAATAGATCGAGTCAGTGTTTGATAACTTCATGTCTTGTTCTGTCAATTACTTCCGTTTCCTAAACATGTTACATCGATTCGCAATTCTTTGATTAGCTGAAACTTCTTGTCGATTTCCATTAAACGGATTGCAGTAGAAAAAAAGATTTTTATACCGTGAGAAATGAGTTTAATTGGCACCTAATTGGCCACTAGAATAGGCTAAGGTACAAATGGTTTTAAACGCACCGCTATATGCATGTCAAAGTAACAGATAACAGGGTCAAACATTGGGATTTATTTCCATTCAAAGACAAAGTTACTTTTTAATTGTTCTGAATGGGACATTTTTTATTCTAAATTCAAACCAAATGGAGACAGATAGTGTGACGTTTCAAATTATAATCTGGGGGTGGTCGGCCTCTAGCTGGACGTTATCAAACATTTATCAAAAGAGTTCGATAAATGCCCCCAAAAGAAATTAAAAAACCTTTGATTTTCAATAATTTGTCAAAATGTTAAAACAGGGGGCCCACCTGTTTGATGCCATCGATGCGGATTAAAAAAAAACTGTTGAAAAAAGAATCCACTGTTTTAATGTGGAAAAGCAAAGTTTTTGCATTAAAAAAACACATAGCTGGACCCATGGAGTATTTACGTATGAAAAGGTTCGAGCAGTTCTTTCCATATAACAAAAAGTAAGTCGCGTCACAACTTTGGTGTTTAAAATCATGGACTATTTACATATGAAAAAGTTCGTGCAGGTCTCTCCATGTAACAAAGAGCTAATTAATAGTCATTTGACACGTCAGAACGTCGGTGTTTAACATCATTTATTGTCTGCAGTCCATTAATTGTTTTGCCACTCTTCCCAGATACAAGTTACTGGAAAAGAGAAAAAAGAGTCAGCAAAAACAGAACAATTTTAAGACTTATAAGAATACTACATTTCACTGAATACAAATTACATAGATTTATATGCACTGTCAGTGTTAATAAAGAGTTGTGTGGCTCCGTATTCCCTATGTCATTATTATTCGTTGATCTACTATAAAATTAACTCATACAGTAGACTGAACCGCCACACTGTCCTACAAAAAACAGCCCGTTCCTTTGTGATTATATATGTAGTTCCCTGCCTTAACGTTAAAGGGGGCGACCAACGATTTTCAAGAAGACTTCCATAAATCTCAAATATATATTGATGAATACCTAATCCCCTCTGTAACAGAAATTATTCTTTTTAAAACCGGAAGTGATGTATAGGTTCAACATGGCATACGTTTGCTGCCGTATTTTGTTCCCGCGTCGTCGTTTGGGTGAGAATCCGACCAAAGGGACTATTTATTTGGATATTATAAATATGGAATAATGAATAAATGAGGGTGTAGGGTAACGTCCACTCGACACAAACTAGGTCATTTTGGGACCGAAACCACATTTTATTTCGATAATTCGCTTGCGGATAGGGGTATTTAGCAGTTGGAGGAAACCTGAGTGCCCGGAGGAAACCCACGAGGTTGAGAAGGCGCTCCTATCTCCGTGCCACATACGCCCACACCAGGGATCGAAACCACAGCCGCAAGCCAGAGGTGACCGGCCAGCTAGAGGTCGAAAAGCAGCACTCTAGACCACTAGGCCATCCCACCCCCCTGTAGGTGAGAGCAATTTCGCCTACTTGAATTTTTTTGTGAACAAAATACTGCAGCAAACTGCTTATTGAACCAACAACGTAATTTCCGGTTATGATAAAAAGAAAAAAAACATAATTTCGCGCTTACAATAACATTTGTTGGGTTTTTTTGGGGGGGTTTTACAGGGGGAATTATATATGAAAATGTATATTCGAGATATATGGAAATCGCCAAAACTGGTCTACACAACCAGTCATTCTTCTCATAACTTGTCAGTTTATTCGCGATTCGGCTTCAAATATCTTATATTACTTATTCCGAGGGGAAAGAGTACATTGGGTACATAGGAAGTTTGATATATTCAATTAAAATTTTTACGGGGAGTCGTTTTCTTTCATTTAAGTGGACGCAGTGATGTTATGGATTTACGGCTAACATTTGACGTATTCGCACTTAACTGGTTGATATTTATGGTCGGTTATTAAGTCTTCAGTTATGTCTTGTGATCAACCCGCATATCTTGCGCGACGAGTGATTGATTTTCTTAATTACAACCAAATTATTATTTAATTCAAATACACGAGTATTTGCTTTGGTTAACTTAACTCGGTTTTTCATTTCCATTTAAAAATGCTATTAAATTATTGAGCGCTATATTTTAAGTCTCTGTCTTATAGAGGTTGGGTCCATTGTGAACAAGATTGTCCACAGACTCATTCCTACTACTCCGACATCCAAGAAAATTCTACGGCTCTATTTTTGTTTTGAAGAAAATCAACATTTGCACGGGTTGTAACAAAGTTGTCTGAACATTCATTTAGGTGCAAAGAACTGTATGACCTCTGTTAATTTTGATATTTATTATAGTGGACGTTTCTTTTACTCTCTAAACTTATTTAAGGCACGATCTTGTTAACTATATAATTTATTCCATATGTTATTTACAAGCTACATACGATATGTACAAACGCCATAGAACTTCCTTATTTGATGATCCCTCATGTCCACCTTCCCTAAGTGTTGGAGGCTTTATATACAGTAGTATACTCACAGTTAGCAGAGGAGTGAAAGACAAGACAGCCAGAGAGAGAGGGAGAGAGAGCAGGCGGCAGAGACCGGCGTGTGGACTCGCATGAGTCCAGCGGCTGCGTTGGCAGCGGTGTAGAATGGATGTTACAATGTAGTTAGATATGTTCCAGTATATATAGACTAGTTCCTGTAGTGTAGATGTAGGCCTATTTGTGTATTTGTTGATATTCTGTTCCCGATGTAAATAAACCATATATATACGAAGCTGACTCTGTAATAACTAAAATATGTTACAGGGTATTATGAACAATTCCTGTTCTTGGTGTGGTTTTGTCATGTATTATTGACTATATTCTATACTGCTAAGGAAGTCTAACATAACTGCCTTTTGAACGGTAGATGACACAAACCACCCAAAAGCTATCGATATTGTCTTTTTAAAGATCATTTGAGCGTGTTGCGGATTTTCTTTTCTTTTACTTAGGCTTGTATCATAACTTGGATTGAATAAAGTCCATGGGGCTTAATAAGAATATACCCTATCAGTGATGTGATGGTGGTCTAATTCATATTTCTTTCAAATGTCTAAATTGATGATTTTGTGCACTTGAATGTTAACTATCCCCTAGATAATGTAACTTAACCCAGTATCTTAATGTCAGTTCGCTGCGCCACAATTTGGAATGACAATTTACCTACTCCCTGCAATAGATTTTCCACTTTTGTGCTAAATGAAGCTTTTACGGCTATGGATTGGTATTGTAAATTGTCTGTTTAGCAAGAGTCGTTTATTATGCACTAGCAAAAGCAACACAGCTATAGTCACGTATTGATCTTATCATGGACCTATATATCATGTGCAGGGTGGTTTTATTGACTCCCAAGGGTTTGCATGGTGATCATTTAGGGAATTGTTAGGGTACATTACATAAGATTAAGACAAAGAGCTGGCAGTTCGCACAATAATACTTAACAAAATTGATAATAAAAAAAAGGAATATGTTAAACATTTCAGTCAAATTAAATTATATATATTTCCGTTGAAAATCAAAACCATCCGAAGTTCTAGAGAGTTGATTATAAGCCGGGCATTTATATAAAGGACAGATCTGCAACATGCAAATTTAGCTCTTTAAATAATACATACGTGCCAGCATTACAACCTTTGTGCAAAATATTACTAAGTTTTACGGCATTTAGCATGATTAAGCTTTAGCGATAAAACCTCAATACGTTTCACGGTACTGCGTTTTAATTACCTCTTGCATAAGTTTACACGTCGCGATAACTAAACTCAATGAAAATTTTGGGATAAAGAAATGCCTAACCAAATATATTTTTGCACACGGTAATATTAACGACCTTTGACGTTTTTTAACAGTTACACAGTGGTATTAAATAAGTGTATTAAATTTCTGTTAGAAATAAGAAGCTTTATTAAACATACATTATGCAGGAGCTAAATCTGCCTATTGCAAGTCTTTCTTTAGATCTGAAATGTTCTCTAAATTATTAATAAGACATAAATATACTTGTCCAGACCATAATCATCTCTCGATGTCAACGCCAGCCTGAGATATTTACTGGATTAAGATACCATCTGCTGTTCAACTTTCATCCATGATTTAATGATAAAGTTGATAATCGAGACTATGTGTTTTATCGTACCGACTTTAGTAATGATGAACGAGGCTAAACTGAAAATTCAATCGCTAAAATCTCGATTCCCAGTGGATCAATTTGACTGAGATTTTCAGCAAATCCATTTACATTTTCCTGTTTTTAACTCTTATAATGAGAACTGCCCGCTCTTTATCTAATCTCCCATAATGTATCTTTAATGCTAAATGGTGTTGCATGTTTAACGTAATAGAAAAGGATGTCCTTTTGAAATAACGTCGTGGGGTTTAAAAGACAGTATCCAGACATCGCTACCAGACTTCATCATTCAAGGAAAAAAGGTCAAACATGTAGCTCTTTAAAACTGAACTTAAACCGTCAGTCAATAAACTATTGATTACTGTCACTAACTTACAAAAAATACAACATCATTATTTTCTAAACTGTTTTAGAATATTTGTCTCTAACAATAAATACTTTTGTAAGGGTACAGTTGTTGGTTCTTAATCCCCAAAGACGATTACAAATACACATTATGTAAGAGAGAAATATGTCTATTGCATGTCTTTCTTTCTGGTTTTTAATGTTATAACCAACCAATAATCTAATCTCTCGGACATCCGATGACCGTGATATTGAATGGATCAGAACACCAGCGCCGTTTAATAATTCAACGTTTAAATGGATGATATAGATGGAGACTTTAAGCGGAAATAAATCTGAAAAAAAATGTTCAATATGTTCATTTTTAATTATCTTTTATTTGTGACTATTACAGCAAGAACAATCAGTTCTTTATCTAAATCTTACTTAATGCATCTTAAACAAAAACTCAAATAGGAAAAAAAATAAATGTTACATCGGATACATTTTTTTTAGTAAAAAAATATTTACGTCACCACGAGAGAGATGGATTTCTACGGAAGCCTCCTGGTGCCACGATTATTTTTTTTTTAGCGTAATTGTGACTTTTTTTCTCCTAATTAGGACTTTTTATCTCCTAATTAGGACTTTCTATTTCCTAATTAGGACTTTTTTATCTCCTAATTAGGACTTTTTATCTCCTAATTAGGACTTTCTATCTCCTAATTAGGACTTTTTATCTCCTATTTTTTTTTAGCGTAATTGTGACTTTTTATCTCCTAATTAGGACTTTTTATCTCCTTTTTATCTCCTAATTAGGACTTTTTATCTCCTAATTAGGACTTTTTATCTCCTAATTAGGACTTTTTTTATCTCCTAATTAGGACTTGTTATCTCCTAATTAGGACTTTTTATCTCCTAATTAGGACTTTTTATCTCCTAATTAAGTAAAACAGTAGTGTTTAAGTGAATCTCTTCGCGCTTGGTGGTATAATCATGGATGTACTTGTGATGCCAGTGTATAGAGTACCTTGATTCAAATGTCGGAGGATATCGACATTATTGGTTCTTGCGTGTGTCGAGAACGAAAACCGAGGAAACGTGTAAATTCTTCGTTCAAGTTTATCGCAACCTCCCAGAAATAGACTAAAATCCTATCACTACTCGTCAGAAATATAAAATATACTCATCACTACCAATTAGAAATATACACAAAAATCATCACTTCCCTTTAGACATATTCACAAAAATCATCACTACCCTTTAGACAATTTCCACAAAACTCATCATAACCTTATACAAATTTCCACACAACTCATAACTATCCTTCAGAAATGTCCGCAAAACCCATCACTACCCTTCAGAAAGGTCCACAAAACGCATCACTACCCTCTAGAAATGTCCACAAAACGCACCAGTACCCCTTAGAAATGTCCACAAAACCCATCACTTACCATTCGAAAACTCCACAAAACTCTGAACTACCATTTATAAATACTAGTATATGATAGTAGTAAGTGTTGTTTATAGTGGTATATATTAGTAGTAAGTGTTGTTTATAGCAGTATATGATAGTAGTAAGTGTTTTTTTATAGCAGTATATGATAGTAGTAAGTGTTGTTTATAGTAGTATATGGTAGTAGTAAGTGTTGTTTATAGTAGTATATGGTAGTAGTAGGTGTTGTTTATAGCAGTATATGATAGTAGTAAGTGTTGTTTATAGCAGTATATGATAGTAGTAAGTGTTGTTTATAGCAGTATATGGTAGTAGTAAGTATTGTTTATAGCAGTATATGGTAGTAATAAGTGTTGTTTATAGCAGTATATGATATAAGTAAGTGCTGTTTATAGCAGTATATGATAGAAGTAAGTGTTTTTTTATAGCAGTATATGGTAGTAGTAAGTGTTGTTTATAGCAGTATATGATAGTAGTAAGTGTTGTTTATAGCAGTATATGATAGTAGTAAGTGTTGTTTATAGCAGTATATGATAGTAGTAAATATTGTTTATGGTAGTATATAGTAGTAGTAAGTGTTGTTTATAAAGATTCACTTAAATACTGCAGTTTTACTTAATTAGGAGATAAAAAGTCCTAATTAGGAGATTAAAAGTCCTAATTAGGAGATAAAAAGTCCTAATTAGGAGATAGAAAGTCCTAATTAGGAGATAAAAAGTCCTAATTAGGAGATAGAAAGTCCTAATTAGAAGATAAAAAGTCCTAATTAGGAGATAGAAAGTCCTAATTAGGAGATAGAAAGTCCTAATTAGGCGATAAAAAGTCCTAATTAGGAGATACAAAGTCCTAATTAGGAGATAGAAAGTCCTAATTAGGAGATAAAAAGTCCTAATTAGGAGAAGAAAGTCACAATTAGGAGATAAAAAGTCACAATTAGGAGATAGAAAGTCCTAATTAGAAGATAAAAAGTCCTAATTAGGAGATAGAAAGTCCTAATTAGGCGATAAAAAGTCCTATTAGGCGATAAAAAGTCCTAATTAGGAGATAAAAAGTCCTAATTAGGAGAAAAAAAGTCACAATTACGCTAAAAAAAAAAAAATAATCGTGGCACCAGGAGGCTTCCGTAGATTTCTAAACAAAATGGGATAAAAGAAATTAATTGAAACGGCGATCAAAGATCCAAAAAGTAAAATAATTTATTAAGTTAGTTCATTATAAGTAAGTAATTAAATTGACTGTATAATCTCTGTAAACCGGAGGATAGTCGTATTAAGATAAAGTTACATTCCTGTGGTCAAGAGATGCTCCCTTCTTTTTTTTAAAAAAATCGTTTCTGAACAGGAAACTCAATAAGTAAAAGTTCTGCTTTTCAGCTCCATCCTAACTTATGAAGACGGACATACAGCGTCTTTATCTACTTTTCGTCAAATTCCAATCGTCAGGGTTCTTTTCTGTGTGCTATGAGAAAATATTGTCTAGGTAACGGCGTTTCCGTCGAATTCAAACTTTAAAGATTTTTCTCAAGTACATTCCAACGTGTACTTGGGAACTCGGTTGTTTGTCCTATCCTAATAACTAGACCCAGATAATTGCCAGGTCGTGCAAATGGGGGGGGGGGTCTTTGTCCGGGATAATTGTGTGTCCGTCTATTCGTCTTCAAATCCCACCTATATGAATAGTTCCTTTATATCATACACTATGAGGACCGGTTTGCCCGACCGGACAGTGACGTTTTTGCACAGTCTACACCCAATTCGAGGGTTATTATTTCGTACACGCCAAAGGGTAGACGAGACAAGGATGAGTATATAAACAGGCGTGAATTAGTGAATAAAGTCAAAATTGATGATACCATTAAAAGGGAAAACATGGAATCAGATTTCATTGACCAGATTTTACCAGACGTAAATGCTTAAAGACACATTAGTTAAAAGTTTAATAAAGACTTCGCCATTCTTGTTATAATGGTTCAAAAATAGATAATGTAAAATGGATAATTTGTATTTCGAAGCTACGTCGCGCTCGTCCATGTTTGAATTAATCAAGATAAGGCTGAAGCCGTTTTAATCTATTTAAAATCGAAGAAATCGGATGCCATCGAGAGATGGTTATGGTATGGATCGGTTAATTAATGTTTAATTAATAATTTAGATAACATTTCAGGCCTAAAGGAAGACCTACAAGAGCTCGACTTTGCTCTTGCATAATGTATGTTTAATTTGCTTTTTATATTGAAAAAACACAAACAGAACTTTATGGATAAAATGTAGTTTTACTTGTCTTTACAACTCTAGGATCTAGAAGAGTTGTTATCAATTGGGCTTTCTAGATGATGTGATGTTTACGCCAATGAAACGGCGACTACTTGGCCTATTCATGCACAGAACTGTGGGTAAACTTCTAGAAACGTCAACGTTGATTGATTTATAAATGTCTGCCGCTCGTTTGACCCTTGACGTGAACTACCACTATAACTTGTCAGATCCTCATGTAGTGTAGGTCATCGAAAGTAAACAAAAAAACGAGAAACGAAATATAGATAAAAAAAAAAATAAAGTAAAGGTCGTTGATTCTTTTTCTAATTGGGTGTATTTTTAATTTTTATTGATGCAAATTAATACGGGGGGAATATAATCTGTAGCCAGGAATATAAAACTCAATAAGACAATATTTTAGATTTTATCTAGACTGACTAAATGATATCATTGTACCAGAACCAATCAGATTCAAGTAACCAGGAAATTAGTCTGCGTCTATCTCAAGTTTATATATCAAAAGTTTAAATAATACCAGATATATCCACGGGGGATTCTACATTTTTGTTTTTGAAACTCTTTTCGATAATAACAAATTCCGTCAATAACTAGCCCGAAGTTCCTTCTCGAATAAAAGACAATTATATCAAGCCTAACCAAATTCGAGAATAATTAAAGAAATACGTTTCTTAGAAATGATTTAAGGAGCCTTTAAACATGATATGTATTGTGTGTTCAATTACATACATAATGTCACCGTCGTCATACGACGTGTAAAATATCTCATTTGACATGCGTCTCAAAGAAGCTAAATTGCTAATATTTGAGACCTTGAAATTGACACAAATGAGTCGCAACCATTATAATAATGTAATATGAATGTATATAAACTGATTAACATTCAATCGTTTTCGTTTTTACTCTAAAATTTCATATCCGTTATGTTTGGCGAAATACGCGAGAAATTTCAATCGAATGGCAATGGCAATCTCGAGCGTCTGGCTAATACAGTCTACGACGGTGAGACATGTCTAGCCGCGTTCTTCGGGTCTATTGTTACAAATTGCGCTGAAATGATTCGTGTACCAATGGTAAAATAGTTTTTTGTCTTAAATATTGGATTTCAGAATCCCATCTTTTCCCGTTAAGATCACTAAATTAATGTTGATTTAACCTGACAAATAATTCGTGCTTCAAAGTGGAAGACTATTGGGTTAAAGACTTGGCTGCTTTAAGATATAATTTATTAAAAAGCTTCTTGTGTAAACAATTGTTAGACTCTAAAACCATAAAGTAAATCACCATCATCTAGAATTGAATATCTATTTAAGACAATTTGATATCGGTAGAAGGGGAGTGCCGTTATCATAAAAAGTACATACTTCTTGTTATAGATTCTTTGGAGAGCACCAAGAGAATAGATCGAGCCAGTGTATGATAACTTCATGTCTTGTTCTGTCAATTACTTCCGTTTCCTAAACATGTTACATCGTTTGGCAATTCTTTGATTAGCTGAAACTTCTTGTCGATTTCCATTAAACGGATTGCCGAGTTTTATACTGTTAGAAATGTGCTTAATTGACACCTAATTGGCCACTAGAATAGGCTAAGGCATACATGGTTTTAAACTCGCATGCCAAAGCAGCACGTGGCTACACACGGGTTCCATGTTTGTATTTTCTTTCCATTGGAAGGTAAAATGATTCCAGAAATTGCGCTTAAATATACATTATGCGAGAGCAGGTCTTTCTTTAGGCCGGAACTGCTATATAAAGTATTAATTAGACACTAATTAACTTACCTAGACCATAATCAACTTTCGATGTCATCTTGAGTGTCAATTTGAATCAGATCTGCTGCTTAGCGCTAACTTGGGATTAAATCAAAAAGTGGATAATCGAGACTATGTTTACCATCTTTAGTAATAATGATCGAGAGAGAGAGAAATGGGGTTTAACGTGCACTCGACACAAACTAGGCCATTTTGGGACTAACATATGGTTTCAATTTTATTTCAATAATTCGCGCGTAGGGGTCTTTAACAGTTGGAGGAAACCGGAAATAATGATCGAATCTGGACTAAAAACTCGTTTCAGAGCGGAGCAATCTCACTATTCTATTTACGTTCTCTATTTTTAACTATTATAGCGAGAACAGCCAATTCTTTATCTTCTCTCCCATAATGTTTCTTTAATAGGCCATTTTTTGTTGTAAATTTAAACCAAATAGACATGGATAGTGTGACATTTTAAATTATAATCTAGTTTTTTTGAAAGCATGATTACGTCCCTCCTGCTAAGAGATTAACTTAAGGTCTGCGCACATCACGAATTACTGGTACTTCAATTTCCATCGCTAACCAATAATCATTGGTCTGTGATAATGTATAATCTGAAGTACGGAACCAAGTGTTGCAACACGCCGTCGAGTTCCCTAATTCTTTTTATCTGGAACTTTCAAGAGAAAGAGAGAGAGAAATGGGGTTTAACGTCCACTCAACACAAATTAGGTCATTTCGGGACTATGGTTTATTAATTTTATTTCATTAATTCGCCTGTGCGTAGGGGTCTTTAGCAGTGGGGGGAAACCGGATTGCCCAGAGGAAACCCACAAGGTTGAGAAGGCGCCCCTATCTCGATGCCACATGCGCTTACACCAGGGATAGAAACCACAGCCGCAAGCCAGAGGTGACCGGCCAGCTAGAGGTCGAAACGCGGCAGTCTAGACCACTAGGCCATCCCAACCCCCCTTTCAAAAGAGGTGTGCGGGTTATTTCTTCACAATTATGTACTTTAACTCGTCAATATCAATTACGGACCAGTCGATAAGTCGAACAATTCCACGGTAACGATAAATATCAACATTCCTTTAAAATCACCAGATTCTGACTTTAACTTTTCTTCCTGTTGTTGTCATATTAATATGTAGGACTTGAGTTGACTGGCAAGTCGACATGATTGATAGTATCATGAAGCATGTGGACGTGTCGTATGTATAAAAACGGTTGATGCTTAGCGAGTTATCTTCGCTGCTGATTATTATCAATGATAAGACGCATGAGCTACAACGCCGTAAGACTACTTAAAAGAATTTAGCTGGACGTGAGATGACAGAAGCCAGTTCAGTTGAAATAATCGGTAGTCGATTAAATCAACATGGACGCATTATTCCCATCTTTATTTTTCAAAGAAAATAATATAGCATTGGTAAAAATTTTGTGAGTTAGTATTTTAATATTCTGTGATAAATAATGCAACTAAAGTCCAACTGTCAAAATAATGGTTACGTTTAGAAGCAAATGAAATGAAATGAAATAGATTTAACGTCCTACTGGGCTGCTCCTACTTGGGTGAATTTTTTCGTTGAGTGACTTGATAATCGATCCCCGTTCCTATAGAGATCCATACTGTCACTCGGCAAACCTCGTTAGATTTCGGACAATCTAAACTCGACTGTATGATGAATTCCGCCATATTGGAACTACTTTAAAGGTCCCGGATGAAACATGGCTGCGCCCATTCCAAACACAAGTTGGCGACCTAGCGACCTATCCGACCGATCCAGCTGTAAGATAATGACGAAATTACACTTCTATTCTGAGCTGAAGGAATGGATAAAAAATAATATATTCTACTTTCATGTGATAGACATAACGTTGGATTTTATTGGTTGATAAATAGAGACTGTTGTCTTTACTCTAAATAGGTTTCCAACGAACAGGTTGCAGCTCGATCGGTCGAATAGGTCGCTAGCCAAATAGGTTCCCAATTTGTGTAATAGCGTCAAGTTTTCCTGTTAAAGTAACCCGGTAGCCGCATCGCAAATGTATGGGCGTAGGTACATATCACTTACTGTCATACATCCGAGACTAGATGTAGTTTACGGAATCTGTCGAGATTAGCCGAGTGCTATACTGTGAATGACCAATATGCTGTGCTTGATAACGAAAGATAAATTTCACCTGCGTTGTATTTTTCTAAAATATAGTCTGGTTTTATCCACATACCGCATAATACAGTTTGGGAAACCAGTCTTTATTTCCAGATGAAGACTGACGGGTTTAACGTTGTTTGAAAACGTATCACAAATATTGAGTTAGTTGCTCGGACCTTAGGTGGGGGGTGTTAAGGGATTTCAACACAAAATTAAACAGTTTTTTATCCAACATATCGGGACTAGCCCTTTGAGAGACAAAATGAAGATACATGGACTTTTGGGAACAGATGGGTTCTGTAGTATAGTCGCTCGGTACAGAATGTCCTATGTTGAAAACAGTTTGCATAGTACGTATATAGCGATACTGAATTAAAGCGATACAGCATATAGCGATACTGAATAGGCTGGTGGAATTGCCAGATATTGCCCAATACCACAAACTTCAGAGCAAATTGCAGTGACTGATCCATTGTTCGAAAGCTGTTCCCCTTATAACCATAGGTGATGGATGCTTTTCTATTTTAATGGAAAGAAGCAATAAGTCACACTTTAGTGGTAAGAGCAGGCGGTCGGGATTCGGACAATTCTTACTGGTGTTGGCAATTTTAAAATGATGTGCTTCACAAAACCATTTTTCAAAGATTTTGGACCTAACTCTGACATTGTTACAATACTGTTTACCTCGTAATAGATATTCGGTTGAAGATACATTAAGGGAGATTAGATAACGAGTTGGTTATTCCGACTGTGATAGTTAAAAACTAACTAAGGTAAAGGCAATTTGCTGAAATTTTTAGTCAGATTGATCCTCTATTAACTTAGTACTAAGCGAATGAAAGTTCCGCTTAGCCTCGGTCACCATTACTAAAGTCGGTAAGACAAAACCAGTTGCCTCGGTTATCCATTTTTATTAGTAAATCACGAAGGGAAATATTTCAGCAAATCGAACTACAATCCAACAAAAATCTCACGCTAGCCTCGACATCGAGAGTTGATTATGGTCTGAATAAGTAAAATTAATGTCTAATTAATAGTTTTTATAACATTTCAGGCCCAAAGAAAGACCTACAATGGGCAGATTTTGCTCTTGCATAATGTATGTTTAGGTAAAAGGAAGCAGTTAAATACTCAAATGCTCAAACTGGACGTAGTAGTTAACAAATTAAGTGGGGTATTTGTTTGCTGGTTTGCATCCAAATACGAACGGTCCATATTTTATCATTTCGTAATAACCGATGGTACAATATAACAGAAACATTGGCGTTTCTTATAAACAGTAGAACCGACATGATTCGAGACACTGTTATTAGATATATATCTTAACAAAATTACCCCGGGGATCCCACCACAACACATCTTTATTGAATTACTTTAGTAAGAAAACACAGATATTCCCATCTACGATTTCCAGACATCCGATAGACTTTATATAGACGAGAAATTATAACCCTCATCGACGAAATAAATGCAACATTTAAAGAGTAATTACTATACTCTAATCAAGATTTAAGGTAATTAGTTTGTTAAAGGGGTATTATGAATTCTACAAATAAATGAATTATGTAATATTGTATTCTAAATACTTCATGGGACTTTCAAACATAAAAGAATGCTCAAAAACATCTAACTGCATGCGTAATCTACCTTGAATAATATATTCGAAGCAACCAGAGACTCGAACTAATATGAAAATGGCAGCACCAATCCGATTAGCCTACAGATCTATATTTCGTTTCGATTTTTATACTTTTGATGGCCAACACGACATGAAGATCTGACAGGTTGTACTCGAAGGTCGTGTCACGGGTCGTGCGAGAGGCTTTCGAGCCTATGACGTTCATGCATTGATTAATCAATAAGCTTTTACCCAAATTTCCGTACATGGCACGCCAAGAAGTCGCCGCAACGGACCGTTTTGTTGGCCAACCCCTCACTTCATCCAAAACGTCGGTAATATAACAATTCTTCCAGATCCCAGTGTAGCAAAAGACAAGTAAAACGAAATTTTAAACTATAGAAAACGAAACGAAATAGGATCTGTAATTTAATCAGATTGTCACCGCATTGAGAGAGAGAGAAATGGGGTTTAACGCTTGCGCGTAGGGGTCTTTAGCAGTGAGAGGAAACCGGGGTTGAGAAAGCGCCCCTATATCCATGCCACATACGCTCACACCAGGGCTGGAAACCACAACCGCAAGCCAGAGGTGACCGGCCAGCTAGAGGTCGAAGCGCGGCACCCTAGACCCCTAGGCCATCCCAACTCCACGTCACAGCATTGAATGACCTCTTGTATTTGCAAGAACATTCGTCGAATACCACTCAACTGAACACAATTTTATTTGTAAGTCGTAAACTGAAACATAACATGTGCGTACATTAAAAATGTGCCGGCTATAAATGTGCATACGATCGGTTTTGTCAAATCACGAGAAATCGCTAGTTGGATTATAAATTCTGTATTTTTCTTTACATTGACAATTTCGTCCGATGTCAATGGAATCAAAAAATAGAAAAAAGTCTTGTTTTGTGAGCGCGTGACACGTAAAACATTTATTCACATAACAGCCCATAATAAACTGTCGGTGCCATCGGTTAGCTCCGGTTTTAAGTAGATTAGAATACGTCGGACCAATTAACGCAATCGAGACCTAGTCGCTAGTCTCAATTGTCCATAACCTCTCACAGAATAAGGAGTGAGAGAGAATAATGGGATTTAACGTCCATTCAAATCAAACTAGGTCATTTCGACACTAACATATGGTTTAATTCTATGGTTTAAAGGTTGGACAGGCGACCTTACTCACTGTCACGTACTATCGGCGATTCGAAACCAGGCCAGTTGACTCAATGGCAGACCTTATGATACAGCGCACATGCTCTAACCATACGGCCACCCTACCCCCCCCCCCCCCCCACGGCCGCACCAAACCCCTCGCAGAATAAATTAATTTGGCTGAAATATTCAATATATTAATTTTCCATGATATAGATTTGGCCCATTATTGCCAGATCGGGCATGTCACATAATACAGCATTAATTGATCATGGTCGTTGAACAGGTATTGCATGCAATAATCACCATACTCTATGTATATCAACAAATCGCAATCCAACAGGAAATAACTAGATGAGATCATTGATGAATTAATGTTATGCCTATTTCATTTTGAAGTGCTGTGTAAAGTAATTATAACATTTCTCTGTCGATCTAACAGATTTTGTAATACAATCTTCCATTAACAGTGTTTTTGTTTGGAATCCTTGATGTTGCTGTGCTTAAGGGGTTAATTTATTATTTAATAACGTGATTGGGCGATTAAAACATTATAAATACCTCCCAAAAAATTTTGATCACCATTTCTATCAAGCATTTGGAGTCACTATGGTTGACTTTTACTTACCATTGTGTGTCCTTACGGTTTTCTTTTTTCCACTCACAGTTACAAGTAAGTTTTTTTTTTAATTTCTCGATTTTAGCCGATCAAAGTTTTGAGTTTTTCAAATGAAATTAAAACAATCTGATTAAAATACAGATTTATATTTCTTTTCGTTTTTTTTTTATATTTTCGATGGTCTACACTACACAAAGACCAGATCAGTGGTTGTGGAGGGTCGAGTCGATGGTCCATGAGTGACTTTTGGTCTTATTAGTTACGCCAGTCATTCGACTAATAAATTAGCGTCCGTCTACCAAGAAGCTATCCGTAAATATAAGTTTTGCTTTCTTTTGTTTTCTGTCGCTGTGGATGTCTATACACAGTTCCGCGCACTGGGGTGCTAGAAATGGGGTGTAACGTCCACTCGACACAAACTACGTCATTTTGTTCAATTTAATTTCAAATAATTCGCATGCGCGTGTCGTCTTTAGCAGTGGGGTAAACCTAGGACGGGAGAAAAGCCACGCGGTTGGACAGGCGACGACACCTCTTGTCACGTACAACCAGGGAATCGAAACCACACCAGTTGACACAATGACATAACTTATGATACGGCACACACGCGCTAACCATTAGGCCACCCAACCTCCCGGCCGCACCATAAGAATGTGTTTGACGAATCCGTCTCTTCACCCAGAACGCGTGTTATTTAACAACTCCTGTAGATCCCAGTGTAGTGAAGACAATTTTGAACGGAATTTTGAACTACATAAAACGAAACGAAATAGAATTATTGCTTAAATCAGATTGAAATTAAAAGTACCCACACTTGATAAAATCACGAAACTCATCCTAAGTACTTTTCTACGGGTGACACCGGGGAAACTAAAGGTAGTTATCCGCCCCGGTGTCCGTCAATATAGTTTTACAGAAAGTTATGTGGCTAAGTGGGTAAGACGATAGCGCGCTAGCCTTGAGGTCGCGTGTTCGATCATTGCATTGACCGAGAAAGTTCATCGGGATTTTGTAGCGTGCTTTCCCGTTGTCAATGGAGCAGGGCGGAGGGCCTGACAATGACAGATGTCTAGTCATGCGGATGGGACAAAAAACATAAGTCCCGTTTATACATTGGCGTGTACGTAAAAGACCTCTTGGAAGTTGGAAGTCAATATAAAGATGGCCTCCGCCAGGGCAAAATTTCCCTCAGAGCACTCTGTACTGCGTATGTCGGTCTTCATTAGTCCAGTCCGGATAGTAGGGCGGTATACCCCAGATCATTGAATGGGATAATGTTGTAATTCGCTATAATTATAGTTTTGGTTTGGTATCCCGTTAATATGTTACTGAATTGTGTCTATTAATTTGCTGACATGAAACGAATTTACGATTACACTTTGGGATATTTGATCAAAATGCAATACACAGCTCTATAAACTTTATGCCGTCATAATGTTTAACTGTGTCGGGCGCAGAATATTATGTATAAAGCTTAGGGTCGAACATATTCCTGAAGCAATGGCCCGAGAAATCCCTCTCTGACCATTGCTGGAATAGCGTCTCTTTCTTGAACTTATGCAGGAGTGTTTCTATTCTTTCCGTTCAATGAAAGCTATCACTTAAGTACATCAACATGACAGTCCTTCGTTTAATCTGGGTCTTCCCTAAAACTTTGGACAGTGATTTAAGGTATTAAAAACGGCGAAAGTATGTTCGTTTCCAAACAGTATTGTTTACATTTCATTCGATTAATAGCCCCGTTTGTCACGCAATTAGTTTTACTGCAGTATTCTGCTAAGCGCGGGTTAATTAGGCATAATAAAATCGTGAGCCATGACGTAACATTATGTAAACATATTTGGTCCAATATTGGCACTTGTTTTAAATGTAAAGCTTTTGTGGGGCAGCTAGTGATTGGTTGGTAGACGGACTACTGACCAATCAAAATTTAAAACAACAATATCCACTCATAATAGCAGTGTGTAGTAGGATTACCTCTAATCAAACGAAACGCTGCGCGGTATGCGGGTCGAAGGGGCTGCGGTTATCCTCCTAGAAACGTTAGGTTATCAATTGTGATTTGTTGGGCATAATTGCACCTGGTTACCATAATTCAACTATACTCCCCATACAACACAACGCTTAGATTTTAAAAATAATAAGTGATTTTTTTTATATCGTAAATAGGGATGAGTAGGGAAGCTGTGGTGGGGGGAGTAGGGAGTCTGGGGATGGGGGCAATAATCTGCCAATAAACATTTCAGACGAATTCCGTTTTGCCCAAATTGCAAGAGCGTTAGACCGCCCAACCCATTTAAATTTCCGTATACTGGTATTCTGTGTTGACATAACACAACCCAATTAAAATGGAAAACAATATGGATATGAGGAAGTTGAAAGAAAGGGTGATTGTTTTCCAAAATGGTATTGCTCAATCAGTGATTGCATTCTTTGTTTTCAAGAATGTTTGTCAGGGTTGATGATATACATTGATGATGGTCTTTCTCCGAATTAATTTTGCAGGTACCATATTTCAAAATTGTGCGGACGAAACCTGCAATGGACGATGTGGCACTTCGATCAATTATCCGAAGCGGCCATATCGATGTAACTGTGATGCCGACTGTATTAATTTTGGCGATTGCTGCCACGACTTCGAGGAAATGTGCAATGTAAATATCACCATGGCGCAATTGAATACAACGGTGTCAGGTGAACTACGGTTACTTAAAGATTATGGTGTGTGCATGGAGGGCGATTATAACTCAAATTCGGAAGGATTTTGGATGGTCGGTAAATGCCCCAATGGTTATCCAGAAAAGGAAATTCTAGAGAGATGTGAAACTTCAATTTCTCATCCCATGACAAAAATACCGGTGACCATAGCTATACGACGTAACTTAACTTTCGTCAACATATTTTGTGCATATTGTCATGGTATAGAACATTTTAATAAAAACATTATAATTTGGAAGTCGTCCATAGTTTGTCGCCAGCCTCATCTATTTAATGAGGACGTGTCATTTGCGAAAATTACGGAACTCTTACGAAATGCCGCATGCCGAGTTAAGATCGATGAATCGTTTAGTACTCGACGATGCCTGCCAAAGCGAGTGATTCAACAGTGTCAACAGTATGGTGACATTTTGAAAAATTCCTCGAACGCCAAACTTTGTTCACGTTATTCACAAGTTGGGGTGATGGATAAGACAAATGGGAAGATTTATAAAAATCCCGATTGTGCGCTATGTTCATTGGATGACGGTGTTCGATTAACCAACACCGACAAAATCTTTACGTGTCACTCGACAGATGATATAACGGAACTGCCAAACGCAAGCTTCATGGATAACATCCCTTTTACTATCATGTTTGATTTCAATTTGAAAAAAGGAGGTCTGAATATCCGGGAAAGAAATATTTTACCGGAGAAGAGAACATGTGGACACGTGTATGAGGTATATGACACTGTCTTAGATGTTTGCACAAGACTTTACTGCCCGCCTAACCACACACCAATCAATGGAAAATGTTTACTACAAACAGGTAACATAGAGACTTACTGGTTGACTTTCATATTTGCTGTAGATCCTAATAATTCCATAGCGGTATACATGGACTCATGGCTCTACTCGAGCATCGATTCCTGCTCCATAGAAGTTCATAATATTACTAATAATGTATTTGACCAAATTGAAACCAATACCGCTTACGGAAATCGACCTCGGCTATCTCTAGAAGCAATAGTTCTGAGCAATTGTTCGTTATCAGCTTTATTTAACCGATGTTATGATTTCCTGGAATCCGAATTTGTGACCAACGGTAACTTAATCAACATCACGCTAGCTACAAGTAAAATGTTACAATGTCGGGACCAGAAACATGTTTATATGACTTTTGATAAATTTAAATCAGACATAATTCGTCGTCAAAAGGTGTACTCCTTCAGTGTTACATTCTTCTCAAATATCGAAAGACTCGTCCATGTTATTATGTGCAGACCCGATGCTCAATGGAAGCTGAATTGTTCGATGGCTTCATATGTTCCGAGTCAGTATGAAATTCGTGGCAGTTCTTTGCGGATAATTGGATTAACCGAAATTGTTCCTTCAAGTCAGTTTGTTATCCACGATAAAAAAGCCTTTGTCTGCCGAAATTACAGCCGAAATTATGGGATAAGTCACAATCTTCGACAAAAGATGAAGTTCAAAATATTTGTGTTCATCGTCATTGGCACTTCGATTGCTTGCTGCTTGCTCACCATAGTTGTTTACTTCTTGTTGCCACAGTTACGCAACATACCCGGGAGGATTGTCATGTCCTTGGCTGCTTCTACGGCTGCTGCTCAGTGTCTAGGTATAAATGTAATTCAGTTTTCTGGAATAGTGTGTGTTCTTGTCGCAATTGCAGGACACTGTTTATGGCTCTCCGTGTTTTCATGGACGTCGGTTATGGCACTAGATTTGACACGCACGGTCAATCAAAATGGCGGTCTGTCTAAATCCGAAGGTAAAAGATATTTACTGTATGCTTGCTTGGCCTGGGGTACACCTTTTATGGCTGTTTGCGCACTGGCCTTCCTTGAAAAGTTAGGTTACCTAAATATGGAATACGGTAAGGACAGAGCTTGTTGGATCGGTAATAACGTCTTGATGATTTATACGTTCGGGTGTCCTGTGGTCTTTTGTTTTCTTGTGAATTTATGTTGCCTCATTGCAATTAGTATTGCTGTAAGTCCAAGGGATAAACGTCTCGGAAAGACAAATTTCATAAAACGTAAGAAACAATTTGTGAAAATATTTGCAAAGCTGATGTTTCTGACCGGAATGACCTGGGTGTTTATGGTTTTGCCTGCCATATTTGATGAAGATATTCTGCTGTGGATGAACGTTCTTTTTAATGGTTCTTCTGGTACTTACATATTTGTTAGTTTCGTGTGTAATAAAAGAGTCTATATAATGTTGAAAGAAAGATTTTTAGTTAAGTCGAATAATCCATCAATCTATAGGATTAGCAATATCACCATATAAATGGAGAATCAATGATGCCTATACAAACATGTATGTGTCCTTAAATGACATGGAAAGCAAACTTTTAATAGGCGGTCACGGAGAATTAACCAAAAATCAAATTGGCGTGGCCATATTCGTGTAAACACATACCAAACATGGATACTTTACGGATCTATACCCTTTAAAACTGGAACTGCCAAAAAGGCATGAAATATATATAATTATACAGGAGGAGTTACCAATATATCAATCTATCGTTTTAAAAATGAATAAAGCACAATACCGTCAAGTACCTGTTATATAGTACCGATAGAGCTCTATCGTCCTGGGTTTTTTCTCGCCCCAGAAACGCTCTAATCTGCGACCAAAATCTGTTTCTTTGCGATATTCTGGTGTGTAAGACGAATTCTCAATGAAAGGGGGCCCAATGTTGGGCGTATAACTTGCGTCCATAGCAACGAATGCGTAGCGTGTATGCAACGAATGTCCAAAGTAGGCCTAGCACGCTGCAGCCCGCCACACAGAAGCCAGAAGCCTGAGCCACTATCCGAGTCAACAGTGCATTCATTAATGGGGGGGGGGGTGTCCACATTCTAACAATAGCTACACATCAATGACAGCTATCCGAATCAAGTTTATAAAACTTTCCGGTACCGCCGTTCATAACTCCACTGGTTGAAGCAAAAATCCCAACTGAATGAGAGAGAGAGAGAGAGAGAGAGAGAGTTTAACGTCAACTCGACCTAAACTAGGTCATTTCGGGACTAACATATGGTTACTTTTTATTTTAATAATTCGCTTAAGCGTAGGTGGGAGGAAACCGGAGTACCCGGAGAAAACTCAGGAGGTTGGACAGGCGACCCTACTCCTTGCAACGGAGGATTCGAAACCACGCCAGTTGACTAAATGGCAGGCCGTAGGATACAGCTTACACACGCTAAACAACCCCCCACACCCCCGAATACAAAGAAATATTGTCCTTTTAGCTATTCAAGTATTCGACGTTACTGATGACGTCACTGACACATTGTGCTAATAAGAGTCATGTGGAGACAACGATCACCAGCCAGTTTGATCAGCAAGATAGTTTGGTGTTAAGTCAGGGATTCAATACTGGTTAATCAACCTTAATACTATCTCTTTCAAAACATATTGATAACCATGACACTTGGACAATAATAACATACTCTTGTAGCAGTGTTTTCATTTGGTAATATTATCTTTTTCCTACAAGGCATTGTCCTTGTCCATTATGGGTAACACAAAGTAAACACAGCTCAACCACCAGATAATAAAACGGCAACAAGGGTATCAACATTTCATACAGATCATATTCGGTGAAACGATCGTTTTGTTAATTAAAGGAAGACATTAAATAATATACTAGATCAAAGATAAACACATTAAAAATAATGAAAGGAAATAAAACGTGCCTACGACACTGGTTTTAAATTGCTAAATGGTATTTTATTCCATTAATTCTACGTATGAGGCACGAATGCAAACAATTTATATTAAATTTTATCAGTATCGTGATTAAGCTATTGATCCACAAAACGCCTATAAAAAGTCACTACAGTCCCGATAATCATTTTATTCAGAAACAAAAATCGCCATGGTGGATGGTGATAGTACTAAAGATAACGCGTGGTTCCTGATATTATGTGTTGCACCGGTCCTTGCTTGTGGTAAGTATATGAACTGGAAATTTCGATTTACAGAAGTTGATACTGAAATTAGTTATACCCCTTTAACTTGGATCAAAATAAGATGCCGGATTGAATAAGGACGGTGTGTTAATTCGACAATCTATTTACTGCGGCAGTCGATCTATTTAACACCAACAGTTTCGCTTATATTCCATTAAAACTGTTGAATACGAAACATTTAATGTGGACAGATATGCACTCCACAAAGCAAATCAAGATATAACATTTTATTAAACCGATGCTTGTTGTTTACTCCAATCGAATCAAATAACTTCAAGGGGGGGGGGGTATGGTGGCTGAATGGGTAAGGCGCTGGCTCGGTAGTCCGGAGATCGGGTGTTCATTGGTACCTTCATAGGTATCTGTGTTGAAATTGGGATCATTGAGTTTTGTGAAGCTATTATAATATCTCGTAATTAAACAGTTTTGTTTTTTTTTTAAAAAAAAAAAAGAAAAAAAAAAGAAGAAGAAGTATACTAATAGTGTGTATTGGTTTTGATATTTCAGGTCTGGAGATTTCCCAGTGCTATAATGATACTTGTAGTGGGCGATGCGGAATTCTAATTCTTCAAGAACCCCAAGATCCTCACCGTTGTCAATGTGATGATAGTTGTGTGGTTTTTGGAGATTGTTGTCTAGATTTCAAGGCTCGATGTTCGATGAATATATCAAAGCGATCCCATACAAACGGGGATTTGTTTATTGCGTCAATCATGAAGGCATTTCAAGATTACATGGTCTGTCGCAGAGTCGGAAATTATATCCCGATTTGGGTGGTGGCTAAATGTCCAGAGGATTTTTCAGAGGAGGACATTTTGAAGAAATGCGATTCTTCATCTTCTAATCCAATATTGAAATTACCTGTAACCATAGAATCACTGAACTTAACATTTGCTAACATATTTTGTTACTATTGTCATAAAATTTCACATTTAAACAACAGTACAATCGTCTGGAATTCTTCGATCGTTTGCAATTCGAAGATTACGGTTTCGAGGCTTTCAGATGTTGAATATTTTCTGACCAATGGTATCTGCAATTTGGGTATTCTGAAACCACGATCTGTTACACCCAGGTCGTGCTTACCACCCACAATTACCCAGAATTGTTCATCAAACTACACTACAATAAATGGCACCGACTATGGAGCAATTGTCGAACAATGCTCTAGTTACCAACAAGTAGTCGAGGACGAGCTGTTCAATTTGTATAAAAATCCACACTGTGCTTTATGTTCATCTTTGGAATACAAGATGACCAATACTACCTGCCAAAGCCCAAGGACGTATTCGCCTCATGTTTCTCCTACTCAAGGTTCTTTTAATATTCCCTATAATCTGATGTTTAAATTTGATGTACGTGGTCTGCGGACCAATCTTGGGGAAGTAGAAGTAACTGCGAAATTGAGCTCATGTCCTCAATCGGATGAGGTTTATGACCTCTTCCTGAAACGGTGTACCAAACTTTACTGTCCGTATGGTTCCAAGGCTCTAAATGGTGAGTGTGGTGCACAAAATAAATCAGTGCCAAGTATATCTGAACCGTGTACCCAAGCAGAAACACTTAAATTTGAGATAAACTTAAAATATCCCCCAAAAAAACTGATCGACAATTTAATAACTTCACCCGTTGGCAGGTTTTTCCCGTCTTCCTCCGGATCTTGTTTCCTCGTAATGGATAATAATAGTAAAATATCATTACCGGAACTAAAGACAGATAACACATCTATCATCTTTTATGCAATCTTCAACACTAATTGTTCGATTCCAGGTTTAATGCAAACTTTACATCATCAGCTACAAAATTCGTGGGTGGAAGATGCCGTCAACGTTACTATAAAATCATCTGGTATGATCACATGTCGGAATTTTACTAAGAATTCGATGATTTTCAGCGAATTCCTGGCCAAAGAGTCAGATGATCTAGTAATTAAAGATTTTGCGGTAACTTTTACTCCAAATGAAAGCGGACACGTAGAAGTGATAATGTGTAACGAATGTCTGTATCATCAGAGGTTTCTCACCTGCCCATCTGTTGCGTATTTTCCACATCAATACACGATGCATAACCAGTCTTTACGCATCATTGGCACAGACGACATGATACCTCCTACAAAGTTCCAAATCTACAAAAACAAGGCCTTTGTATGCAGAAACTACAGTGGATCTTTCTGGGCAAACCGACTGGACGATCTGATGAGCAAGTATCCAGTTTTGAAAATAGTTGTCATTGGAACATCAGTGTTGTGTTGCATTTTAACTTTGTTCGTCTATTGTCTCTTGCCGCAGCTACGTAATACACCAGGCAAGATTGTTATGTCATTAACATTTTCTATTGCCCTTGCTCAGTTGATCTCTATGATCTTAGCACTACCATCAGCTGGGGTAGCCTGTTATCTCATCGCTATGGTAGGACATTCCCAATGGTTATCAGTTTTTCTTTGGATGTCAACAATGGCCATAGATGTAGCACGCACTTTAAACCACAATATGACAATACCGAAATCAGGAACTAAAAGCTATGCCATATATGCTGCGTTGGTCTGGGGGCTTCCCATTTTAAGCGTAGCTGCGTTTGCTCTGCTGGAAAAGATGGGATATCTTAGCATAGGATATGGACAGGGTAAAATCTGTTGGATTGGTAGTGATAAAATGTTATTATATTCTTTAATATGTCCAATGGCGGTGTGTATTACTGTTAATATAGTATGCTTTGTTTCGATCCTCGCTGCATTGAGACCAAAGATAAAAGTGCTCGGGAAGACCAGCTACATGGAACGCAAACAACAATTGGTAAAGGTCTTCGCCAAATTGACTGTACTGACTGGTACCACTTGGATATTTTTATTTTTGGCCGTGATATTTAACGATGACGTTCTGTGGTGTATGAATATTTTGTTAAATGGTACGCCTGGTGTATACACATTTGTCTGCTTTGTGTGCAATCAAAGAGTATTCACGATGCTAAAAGAAAAATTCTTTCTGAAGTCGCGCAGTCCTTCCATTTACTTTAGTGGTAAACAAACTGTTTAAACTATAAAACTCTAAAATGTCGCATCATTAAAAACACCACGCAGATATGTAAATATAGAAAGTCTTGGATTGAAGTTACTAAGTTATGGGCTATTGAAGACGCCAAAGAAGTCCTCAAAATATAAGAATGTCGAGGGATTTGGGGTGGCCAGGTGGGTTGGGGATGTTTTTAGAAACTATGTCATTTCGGTACTATTTTGATATGTAACTTCCTATGCTTTTATTCGCTGAATTGCACAGAAGGGTGTGTACGGTAGACGGATAACAGGCGAAAGGTTAGCTTGGCGATTATATAACTATTATTATTACATGTTTTTATAGCGCACTACTGCTATGTGCGCTTTATAAAGATAGAATGAATTGAAATACTGTTCTGACCCGACTGCGCCAATGATGACGGGCATATGCCACACAGCGTACTATGAGGTAACTCTTATCAAAATCCAACTGCCAAAATATGGTTTACATGCAGACCAATATGTGTACACATGAACTCGATATTTCGTTCCATCCAACGACTAGACGGTTGTCCTAGTCAAACCCTACGTCACCACTGACAAGGTAAAACCTCGCCGGAAAATCCGAAGAACTTTCTCGGTCAACATCTGGAGCAAAACCGCGATCTCCAGACTAGGAACCCTCGTCTAACCCTTTTCGTCGACCGTGCTCCGCTTTATATACAAAGACATGTTATTGTAACAATATGGTAGCTGAAACAATATTGTTTTCTTTACAAATTATTCATTCTAAATTCATAATCCAGAAATTTATCAAGTATTGCAAATTATTTTAATACGTCAGTAGGCGTAAGTAACCAATCACATAAATTTGGCCAATTAATAGAAGAAATTCGTTCATATGGAAAGCGTAAGATCGACGCTTTACAAATGAGACACAATGTAGATTCTTTAGAGATCAGGCACATATTGGGACACCGCTGAGGTTCACGAGACGCCATCTGCATTCAGTAAACCCGTTGATTCGTAGTAGGAGAGTCACGGTGTAGTGGGATCCGTCAGTAAGTCGCTCTGTGAGTTAGCGTGGTTGAGAGAATGATGTTTATGTATATCATTGTTTAAATCATTGTATTCATGTATTCATGTGGAAACGAACTGTTATATTGTTGTTCCTGATAAGCAAACGGTTTTGCTGCTGTGAAAAATACGTACACAACAAGAGAAGTAATTTACAATAATATACGCCAGCGACAAATCTAGACCATCACAGACTGTGTGGCAGAACACAGATGTAACCCGTCGCATGTAGTAAACTAAAATTTTAATGGAGTATAGTGATGCTCTTAAAGGGACATGACTTCATGATTTTTGGCAGTAGACGACATTCAATAGTTACAAATTCATGTTTTTTGGCTGATGTGAGTATTCCATATTTTAAGTGAGCAGTTAAGTTTTTCACATAGCCACGTATATGTAAAATAGAGCCTTTGAATGCCGATTTAAAGTAAGACGTTTGGTTAAGTGGAAAAATTAAGTATTTTTACGTAACTTTGAGAAAACCTTTGGATTCGGACCGAGACAGAAGCCTACCTTTTCAAGGCAAGATAACAACACCAATGTTGATTTGAATTAACAAATAATTTGTGTTTTCAACGTGTAAGACTTTGGATGATATTGTGTTACACAATAGGCTACTTTAAGAATGAATGAACTGGGTGGTATCGTCCGACCTAGACCTTAATTAGGGCGCCAACATTTCGCCTAGCCTAACTTCAATTTGCATAATATCTTGAACCCAAATTCTTTGTCGCATTTCACGCCAGTACCTTGGCACTTTAACGTCGCAGAAAAGAACTCGGAGAGCCAAAACGTGCTCCTGTATAATAAAATAAGATTTTGTAATCTTTCCATTTACAGCCTCGGGTCATCGACTGGTTTAGTGAGAGAAGTTCTTGTCTGCTGTCGCTTGGAGGGGATTCCATAATATAGACTAGATTCCAATGTCCTTGAACCTCCAACAATCAAGACCTGAACGGAACGTGAAGGGTTACTGAAGTCCGATAATGTCTACACATCAGCACTCTTATTTGTAATGATAATCATGCCGTTGACGTCTTTTATCTAGATACGCATGACCACTGCTATTCAATCATTCGCAAAACACGATGATATTCTCCGGTATGGAAATCGGAACCTCCGGCAATCTAATCGTATTACAAATTAAGTGGGTACTTTGTACAAGAAAACATTATTTTCTGTACTGTCTAATACGTGTACATAGGAACGCATCTAACTATTCTGAAATCTTGAGATAATTACACATAATTCCAAATTGAATGCATCCAAGAAAAAAACCAAACAGTTCTCGTTGGCTTAGAGTAGTTGCAGGTAACAAAACAATTTCTACGACGTATAAGCCGCTCTCAGCTTTAATTAAGGGAATAAAACACGAAACTCACCAATCGCTTTCAGTTGAAAAGAAGTTTTCAAATCAATGAACAATTGATTGAATTTGAAAATTACTTTCTGCTACCTGCGGCGATTGCAGAATTTCTGAGAAAAAAACCGGGGAGATGTCAACCATGATGATATTGATTAACAGATACTGTCACCTTAAATCAAGATATAAATGTAGGCAATCTTCCGCTTGTTACGTTTTAACAATGTTTTATTCAATAAACTGAATAGGACTGAAAAACAGGCAGAAGCCTATATAAGTCATCTCAAAAATTATAAAATACTTAAAGTTGCATTATGTAAGATGCAGATAAAATGAAATCTCCAGTAATCTGGAAAAACCTAGTAACACAGTTGAATGTAGATTTGAGAAAACGAAGGAAAACTGTTTTGTTTCAGAATTAAGCTACTGAATATAAAACCAATTTCATTTTGCCTTTTTAGATTAAGATAATTAGAAGCCTTTTCAGTGAAGGGGAAAAAACTATTATTATATACATGTGTACTAAGTCCAAATATGGGTCTAACTCAATTTTCACCAAAATTACGGGAGAAATGAAATGGGGTTTAACGTCCTACTGTTCTGCTTCGAACTGAGCTACTGAAGACGGGCATAAGTCATACGGTGACGGAATTGATATTAACTATTTTCTATCGAGGAATCTGGGAGATCCCCAGCTCGGGCCAGGAACCATTCTAAATTATTGCCCAAAAATGTAGGGTATTACTTGAAGGCCTTGAGAAGATGTACGGAGTTTAAGCGAGATCAAGCTTTGTATTCGAGATGGCAACACTGGGGACAGAAATAATTGCCCGGGGCATTTATTTTAAGTCATAATCAAAATCGGATTTAAAAAAATATGAACGGACAGACGTGGGCGACGACAAAATACATCCTCATGAAAATGTGGGTGAATAAAAATATAATACATGTATGTTAAGAGGAAGTTTTATGATTTATCTTTTAATGATTATTTTTCTAGAATACTCCTCCACGTTTGTGTTACTGTTGATGGATTATATGCCGGTACAAATGACATGTTTATAGGTTGAAAGAACTGTAGTCGATGACTGAAAAATATAAACGAAGCAATCTTAGATTCCATAAATAAAAAAAAAACAAATGTAAAACAGAAAACTTTATGTAAACAAACGTGTTAACGATTGCACTGTAATCAATTTACACCATTACTTCATAACAAATACAAAGATTTTATATAAACACGTGTGTTTACAAGTGCACGTTATTAATATTGGTGACAAATTGATTTTTTTTATCCTAATAACCTATAAGGTACACCCACCCCACCCAACTCACGCCCATCCCCTCCCACACCACACATCTCTCGATGGGATCTTGAACGGGAAGGGTCGGGTGTTCACAAACGGATTTTTGTACCTGAGCGCTAGCTAGCGTCTTGTAGTAGGTATTGGAGAGGATTCATAAACCGACCATCGCCTCTAAATATGGCACAACCAGCGGCTATATTAAAGATTCACTGTGAAAGATTTAGATACAGAGCTAGCCATTCTTGTTATAATAGTTCAAAAATAAAAATGCAAAATGAATACGCTGAACATTTCATTCAAGGTGCTCTATTGCGAGCCAAGATCTTAGCCAATCTGATTAAAAAGATCTATATTTCGTTTCGTTTTTTTCATTCTTTCGATGGCCTTCACTACATGAAGCACACTGATCTCTGTGAAGCAGATTGTAGATAAAGATCTGAGCGGCTATAGTGGGAGTTCACATCAGGGCTCTGACCACGGACTTTTGGTTAGTCAGTCAACGTGGACGTTCCTATTGTTTTACCAATAGTTCCGTGCAAAAAAAAAGGGCCAAGAAGTCGACGTAACAAATTGTTTCATTGGCTAATCCCTCACATCACTCAGAAGACGCCAATGATAACAACGTTTCCGAATTATAGTAAGTGCAGTAAAAACAAGTAAAACGAAATTTTGAACTATAAAAACGAAACGAAATAGGATCTGTGTTTTAATCAGATTGGATATTAGCGTATGAAGGTTTGACAAAATGTGTACATTAATTGTAACCACCCAACTGGTTGTTCGAAGCCAAGACGCGTTTCTCCATTTTTAACTTTAAATCAAAGCATGGCCGAGCTGTTCTAATTACTTAATATCAGAGATATCCGATGGCACTGGAAATTGAATATGGTCCGACAATAGGCAAATTTAGCTGTTGCATAATGAATGTTTAAACATACATTATGCAACAGCTAAATCTTCCTATTGCAGGTCTTTCATTGGGCCTTAAATGCTATCAAAATTATAAAAGATACATTATGTAAGATTTAGATAAAGATCGAACTAGCCATTCTATATAATGTAAAATGGATAATTTGACAATTTCATTCAAATTACTCTATTGCACGCGATGATATTAGCCTTTGGAGTTTTGACAGACGTGTGCACTAATTTCAACCACTGTACTGGTTTAACGAAGCTAAGTCTCGGTACTCCATATTTGATTAAATCAAAGTATCGCTGAACCGTTCCAATCTATTTAATATCGGGGAAAGGTGATGCCATCGAGAGTTGATTAAGGCCTGGATCAGTTAATTAATGTATAATTAAAGAAACGTTTCAGGCCTAAAGAAATACCTACAATAGGCAGATTTAGCTCTTGCATAATGCATGTTTAATTAGACATTAGCTAACTTATCCAAACCATAATGAACTCTCGATGTCAACGCTGGCCTTCGATATTGACTGGATTAGACTCTTATATGCTGCTTAACGCTCATTAAATCGGTTCATGGTTGATGAATTTGACCAAATTTTCATCAAATCACCTTTCCATTATACAGTTTTTAACAATTATAATGAGAACTGGCAACTCTTTGCTAATCTCCCATAATGTATATCTTATTTTTATTAATTTGCGATTTCTTTATTTTTTATAAAAAAATTCTCCAAATGTCTGGAAACATGTTTTCGCTGGATTTATTTAATTTTTTTTTTGTATTTAATATCGTGACTGTCGAGGAAATGATATTGTTTCTTGGGAAACTGTATATCTATTTATCTGGTCATTTTCAGTAAATACAGAGTAGGTTGCATTAGGTTTTTGACATCAAACATTGATTTTGGTAGACAAACTCTCGTTAATTTATAACGTGTCTAGTTCATTAGAATCTAGTATGGATTACACTGTCTCGTGTTTATTTAAAATCTTTAAAGACGATACCAATATTACGGGGAAGGGAAATATGGGTCACATCCCATACTATAGTCTTATATCTTATCGACCTATTGCAATTCTTAGCAAACAATTGTTGATCTGGTGCCATTCACAAGGCAGAATATGCTTTGTTTTACAGCACCTGCATGATATCAGACATAAAGTTAAATCGTCAATTACACAATTTGATGTTGTACATTTGTATATTTTAGAAATGGCGAAAATATATTATTGTTAGATTAATATATATAAGTTAAGTATGGTCCACAACCATTTAAAGTAAAATTCAGATGTTTAAAGTAACAGATATATTATCATTCCCCCTCCCCCTCCCACTTTTCCCCAAATTCTAAAACCTAACACTAGACCTAACCCTTACCCACATATGACGTCATTTGTACTAGACCGTCTTCGTTCTAGCATTCTCCGCTGAACTGTGTCGTCTAATCAAAAATTTAGGCCTATGTGTGTCATTATTAGCATTTTTCGTAAAATTTGCTAAAATTGGCTATTTTTAAATTTAAGGAATAAAATAAAATAAATATATTAACAGTAAATGTATCTTCATTGGGTAAAATCGTGACCACCTGCACTGCCGAATAATGCAAAATAACTTTTAAAGGAATAGTGACTTTAAGAGAGAGAAATGGGGTTTAACGTCCACTCAACACAAACTAGGTCATTTCGGGACTAACATATGGTTTAATTTCATTTCAATAATTCGTTTGCGCTTAGGGGTCTCTAGCAGTACCCGGAGGAAAGCGACGAGGTTGAGAAGGCGCCCTTATCTCCGTGCCACCCACATACGCTCACACCAGGGCTCGAAACCACAGCCGCAAGCCAGAGGTGACCGACCAGCTAGAGGTCGAAGCGCGGCACTCTAGACCACTAGGCCATCCCAACCCGGCGACTTTAAGTACCGGTACATAACAAATATCAATTACCCCTTTAATGCAAACTTGAACCTCTAAAAAAGAAGTTTTAAATTCATTTAAAAATATAAATCTGGATTTATGTGAAATGTAAATGGAGATTTTAGCATGTGTCAAGAAGGACTTCGATAATCAGACAAGAGATCAGCAGTGCTGATAACATTAATACATTTACATTTTCATGTATGGAACAATACTTACAAGTCGGGATCAGGGAATGATGTATTCGCCGGATGAAGAGCTTCATAAACTCGATTATTTTCAGAGCCATGAATAGCAAACGCGTTCATTCGGTTCACATTCGGTGGTAAATATTCTAGGGGAAGTAGAGACTCTCCGGACCACCTGCTCCCTTCAATGGAGGCCTTATATTGAATTGGCAATTCATCCTATAAAAAAAAACACACACGATTACTCATGATTTCATTTGATCGCTGTTGGATATAATCCCCTTGAAACAAACTAATGATAAATATTCTTGACATTATCGTGACGTAGTCGTAGACGTATTAATGTCTTCTACTAGAAGGTCTAATCATACGTCATCCAACATCGAGGAAGTGGTGTCATTAATTTCCGGAAGGTTCACAATTTATGTGTTTTGCTGTTTTTTTGTCAAAAAATAATAGAATGGGGCGATGTTTTCGTCGCAATGTTGTGGAGAGACTTCAATCAGACGGTCACAAGTGTATGTTTACATTAAACTATCATTACCAAAGTTTACATACGTAAGCAATTTAGTTCAAGAAGAAGCCGTTTGGATGCTTGCCAGACTATATATTTCATATGTTAACATTTTATGGTCTCTATTTGTTCATTAAAACATTGCCTTGGGGTTAATGGAAAGATAGGTCTCGTGTCGAAACATCGTGTTCTTTTCGGTATCTATTGTCAAAAATTGGAAAATGCTTTAAAAGAATAGAAATCTGTTACTTTCTATATTTAAATTGGGCATGGTAATAACCTTTTCGGAATACGCGAAAATCGCACATTAAAGAATTAACGCTTCTTGGAAATGACTAAAAATCCAGTTCTTACCATTACAAAACCCGGTCACTGTCTGTACAGTACTAAATTTGAAACGGATTTCTTCGATTAGGAAAACAAAACCTACCTAATTATGGTTGTTATAAACTTGCCTCTGTGTTTCACATCACCTCCGGTTAAACAAAATCCATTGTATAATTTTAATATTGCAATGAATAACAAAATGAACTCATAAACTTCCACATCGAAAAATACCATTATGACGTGCCTTTAGTTATGAAATAATGTGTGTTAATTTGTAAATTTAAACAACAGGGCTGCAAAACTAATTAATAAAAATATACATAATATACTTGGTATCTACAGATAAGGGCAGATGATGAACATGAGATTGGCCTAAGCGATAGAGACAGAGAGAGAGAAATGGGGTTTAACGTCCACTCGACACAAACTAGGCCATTTTTGGACTAACATATGGTTTCATTTTATTTCAATAATTCGCTTGCGCGTAGGGGTCTTTAGCAGTGGGAGGAAACCGGAGTGCCCGGAGTAAACCTACGAGGTTGAAAAGGCACCCCTATCTCCATGCCACTTACGCTCACACCTGGGCTCGAGACCACAGCCGCAAGTCAGAGGTGACCAGCCAGCTAGAGGTCGAAGCGCGGCACTCTAGACCACTCTAGGCCACCCCCCCCCCCCCCCGATAGGCCTAAGCATTCATAGACACTTTGGGCAAACGAAGTGTTCCCCGCCCTTATCGCGTATCCATAGTGTCACGTGATACGATGCGTCAATGTAGTTTTAGAGTTTTGTCAGATTTTCGCTGAGCTTAGTTCTCTATTACACCAAAATCACCATCAGTACCAGTCAAGTGCCTAGCCTACAAATTACTGGAGGAAGTGAAGTCGCTTGACTGTCGCTGGGTTATTAAAAAAAAATAATGTCGAATCTTATCAAAAATCTTCAGCTTGGACTCGACAGAAATTTTTGAATTCACTAGTGTATCATTTCAGAAAGTTTATACCCGTATACCGTGGAATTACATCTTTTACAAATTTGCGAGGTAGATCAACCAGCATGCAGACGGATAAAAAAAAATATTAAAGTTCCGAGAAAAATCCACCAAAAATAATGATTAAATTCCAGTCTTTATAATGGTTAAAATCACATCAAATACACCTTGCTGTTCTAGGATACACATAGATTCATAAAAACACTAAAGGCGAAACAAGACTACGATGTCGACAAAAATTGTCGCCCTTTATCGTCCTTCAACACCTTGAGATGGTTTCACTGATCACGTGACATGCTATGTTTTGATGGGTTTTGTCGAAAAGACAATTAAAAACACTGACTTTGCGTTGTGACATTTAATAGCACAATGGATTTTATTTTAACCGACGTAATGTCAAACACATAGGCAAGTATATAATACCCATAATTTAGTAGTTTGTCCATAATCGAAGAAATCTGTTTATAATTTACGACGGTTCCGACAATAGTGTTAGATTCTCTCCCAAATGTCAGTTGGCAGATTTCAAATTTTGCAGCCCGATTCTTTATTTATGTCACCTTTATCAAAGTATTAAGAAATCAGCCCGAACCTTTGATTGTATTATCCAGCCTTCCTTATTACGGAAGTAGTCTAAATACTTACAAGGAAACTCGGCTAATCACATCAATCACGACACTCTTACAAAATAAATTATTATCCCAGAAACTAAATATGCATAGGCTTACACTGTCAATTGTGTAATTCTAATTTGTTGACTAAAAATCAGCTTAAGCACATAGGCAAGTGGCGCCTTCGTTGAGGTAAAAGTGGGTAAAGACGATTAATATATTTGGGAAGTTGAATTTAAAACAGAGCAGTTCATATTTTGTGAAAAAAAAAGGTTGTCATTTGACTAGTAGGATGCCTTTAAAGCCGAATACTCAGTGATTCAAATAAATCTACCGTTTTTCGTATCAATATGCGTTATCAAAAAACCTCAGTAAACAACGAGGAAAGTAAAGCCAGAATTAAGGATTTTACCCAAGCCGTTTCTTTATCGTAACACGATTTTTGCATAATAAGATTGTAGGCCTGAATCTCTGAAGAAACATTCTTCATCCCGGTATACGACCAATGTTGTCATGGTATCAGACATATCGCGATGTAATGGAGTATTTCGAAATCTATGACATGCTTTGGTAGTTAACGTGAACGCCCGTAATTCTACCCACCTTCACAATATTTCGTATTCCATTTAACAATAACACGAGATGTTGTCCATGCCTGAAATGAAAAGATCAAAGGTGTCATTTATATAGGGTCTGCATGTTTAAATAAAGGGCCATGGTGACTCTGTGAGTAAGATGTTGATTTGCTAGCATAGAGGTTCTGTGTTCGATCCTTGTGTTGACCAAGAAAGTTCATCTGGATTTTCAAATGTGCCCCCCCCCCCCCTTGATAGCGGTGCAGGTCAGATGGCCTGACAGGGTACAACGTATAGTCGTTCGGGTGGGGCGATACGCCGAGGTCCTGTGTACACATTAATGTGCACATACAAAAAACCCCTCGACCCTTAGAATCCAATTTAAAATGAGACCGTAGCACAGCTGTCCAGACAACATTTCCACCATAGCACAGTGTATGGCATGTCCTTCATCAGCACAGTCGGGGCAGAACAATGTGACGTTAATCTCAATTTCATATCATTTTCCTTAAATAAATAAAACCACGTCATATTAATATGCGACATTTTATTTTTCGTCAATAACGTTGATGGATTTGTGCGAGTAGAACATTTTACTGGTATTTATTTCTGATGAAATGGTGGAAGTTTGGTGTTCCAGACTTTATTGATGACGAATGTCCACCGGTTATCTTATCCATCGTTCGCTCGTTCGTGGAGTTCTACCAAAGGCGTTTTATAGCTGAGGCGCTGGAGGCGCCAGCCTCCTCGCGAAAAAATAATCAAAGAAGTGTGTAAATTAAAACGGGAGAAAAATGCTAAAAACGATGAGAAAAATGAAAATGGTCCCTAGCTAGAGGGGCCTTAAAGACAGACAAAACGGCCCCTCTGGCCAAGGGAAATGGTTCCCGGATCCGAGTCAATCGTTTTCTTTTCACTGTTACTGTCGAATCCATTACTGGATGAGAATGCAGTCATTGTATTGGCATAAAAGTCATCAATCGGGACCACCCCTTCCCGCGAAAGAGGGCCCTCTAAATAGTATAGCCTCCGCCATGATAAACCTTAAAACGCCCCAGAGTTTTACGCCAACTTCCATAGGCCCCATCCCGTCACCATTCTGATTAAAACACAGATCCTATTACGTTTCGTTTTTTATAGTTCAAAATTTCGTTGTAATTGTCTTTACTACCCTAGGATCTGGAAGAGTTTTTGTATAACCCACGTTTAATTTTTTTATAGTTCAAAATATCGTTTCACTTGTCTTAACTAGGCTATTCTAGGGTCTTGAAGAGTTGTTATATAACCCACGTTCTCGATGAGGGTTTAGCAAATGAAACGGTCTGTTACGGCGAGTGTTTGGCGTGAGATTAACGGAACTGTGTGTAAACCACTATAAACGTCAACACACTTTGATTAATCAACACCTGGCGTCATAAGGTCAAAAGTCGCAAGTATGACACCTGACGCGACCTTCCACTACAACTGGTCAGATTTTATGCAGTGTAGGCCATCGAGATTGTAAAAAAACCGATACGAAATTAGATCTGTATTTGAACCAGATTGCTCCCGCCATACATAGACTGTATCGGGGTTGGATTTTCAGTCTTCATTATTTAATGATGAATGTCCCGGAAACGAAACCTTCAATTACTTCGACAGCGAACTGTTTTATTAAAATGTATCTACTGTAAGTACGCGTGTCCTGTTTCAAGACTTGCCTTTACTTTGACATTGATGCTGCCTTCATTATTTACTGTTTAGTCTAACGAGTGTCAAGCAGCGTCAATCGCGATTCATTGAACCCAAGGTATAGATGATCTGTCGGGTAAAAATAGGATTGTAATGAGCTTGGTACCCCAAATTCGCGGTCAATACAATATAAACCTTTGGGCAGATATACAAAAATATAAACATCTTAAGAAATATCCTAATAATATACAAAGATTTGGAATAAATATACATGAACCACAATATAAACATTTGAAAAATATACCACAATAAACATTTAGCACAATCTTGTGTTGGTTTTAATTGCTTACTCTTCGACAGAGAGAAATGGGATTTAACATCCACTCGACACAAACCAGGCCATTTCGGGACAAACATATTCTTCAATTTTATTTTAATAATTCGCTTGCGCGTAGGGGTCGATAGAAGTGGGAGGAAACCGTCACTGCTTTTACATGACATTAATTGTGTTCGAGCTTCGATATCGGCTTACAGCTATTAAAATACAAACCTTGACCTCGCCAGTTTTTATAACATGGTTATTGAGCTTAGAAGTCCGCACATTGGGTATTAGCCTCGTGTTTTGATTAAATGAAATTGACTGTAAGCCCAATTGTCAATATCAACAACATTAATCTGTTAACACTAATAAGAAAATTTAAAACGATAAGCTGAGGGTTAACACGACCGTGGTATTTGACATGTCAATAGTAAGTGCACGAGGACCGCACTATACACACAAATAAAACCTACAAAACGAACCATGTAGTCTCGATCATGTTCTAATCCAAGCGATGATAATACTGTAATAATAGACACTAACACAGTTAATACCAAAATTGGGAAATTTCAATAAACGATTGTCACCAAAACGTTCCAGACAAAAGGTTTAAATCCATATTGTAGTTAACCCTATTAAAAGAAAAGTAAAATTTGTGTTTTATTAGATTTCGGACTTATCATTTGGCCAACCAGATAATATATTAATTTTCCACCTTACCCGTTAGCACGAAAAGTCAGATTGCCCGACAAACAGGGGGATGGGGCATCGACCCCGACCGGCTCATACGCTTTTGTCTACTGTGGTAATGTTAACATCGATTTGATGGTCATTGTTAAACATTTCGCTGAAGTATCAAAACAAGCGAAATATCGTCTTTATATATAGAGTAAATCTGACGAATATTATTTTTCAAAACATGTGGTAATACCAGACGTGTGATATGAATTGCGTCTATTCTCTGATGTTGTTTTCAAACTAGTCTAAATATGGAGTTCATTTCATTTTCATGCTTAGCCGTAACAAAGTTATTACCGGATGTAAGTAATATAGATATAATACTCTATTGTTATGAGATGTCTTGTAGTAAATCAAGGCAGAGGATATTCGCCATGCGCATGGCAAAGAGTTATTCGCCATTCGTTTACGTTATTTGCCATTCGTTTTTATTATTCGCCATTCTTTTTTTAAAATCGATTTTCTCTGGCCTATCACGATGTCTGGTCGAGTGGTAATGCCACAAAGCACTTAAACTAGTTTATCCTCATCCTACAAAATGAACATATATCATTTTCGTTGCAGTAAAAATGCGAAAATAAATACTACAACAAACTTCGTTTGGCAGCGTGCCATTGGAGGTCTATTTATAGCCTAGCGGTGACTACCCGAAAGAGTACCATACCTTATGACCTGTCTTTGAAAAGTTTAATTTAAATAAGACAAAATAGTTTTATTCAAGTATATACATTTGGAAATAAACATTTTTTGAAAATAAAAGGTTCGAGTAGATAAAAAAAACCCAAAACAAATGAAATCAAAAGATGCTGCTAAATAATGAAAAATAAAAACGAATCGTACAAAAAAGATGGGTGTAGAAAGAATAGATTGTGTACAATAAGATAATAATAAAATATTTCATTTTAGTAATTACTTGTCTGTCTTTGGCAATGTTTTATTTTATGTTGATATTCACTGCCTACCCTGACGGACCACACGGAGACAGCGAAAGAGTGAGAGAGTCGGTCGCCATACGACCATTTGAAACTAACTACATGTAGGTCATTTCTGGACTAACATCGGGGCCCCGTTTCACGAAATTTTAACTAAAGATAAAATCCAAATTTTAGTAGATACTTCAATTTTGATTGGCTAAGAACTAAAATCAATCTAATATTGTCTAATCAAATTACTAAAATTTGGATCTTATCTTAGTTAAAATTTCGTGAAATATGCCCCAGGCCCGTAGCCAGCCAGCTTGCTGCCATTGCAGGGGTTGAAAGGAATAAAATCATGGAGAGCTCTAAAAGCTGCACCTAAAATTACAAATTCAGAAAATCACTCTCCTAAAAACCTGCACCTCAGATATTCTAGGAGAGCGTTTTTTCAAAAGTAGATTTTGTTTATATTAATTGCCTAAATTCAGTTGTACTGATTTAGATGGTTTTAATGTGTAAAATTATGTTATAAATCTGTTTATTTTACATCTTTTTTCTCAGTCAAACGGTTGTTACAGGCCTGGCTATCACAACCCGTTCAATATATTTATTATTTTTAAAATATTGGGTCGACTCAATATTTCCTGCGACTTAATCCTTCGTATAATAATACAATAGCCTACATCGGTCACTTTATATTTACTTAGTCTCAATCGTCAGAATTCGTCTGCTCATTATAGATGACAAAAACGTTTGTATTTCTTCATTCGGAGTCAAGGCTACATTATTTTAATAATAATAAACAATTTACGAATTTGTGATAACAAGTTATTTAGGCTATTAAATTTTTTCTTTAATTTTTGCACGCGAATTGATAACAAATTGTCCGCCATGTTGGTATTGGTCGGGCTCACGTACGCAATGTTTTGAATCGACTTGTGCTCATTTTATTTTGGTTCCTCAGCATACATCGGCCTATCAATGGTAATTCATCATTCAGAGCCAAGGCTACAATATTTAAAAATTAAGTACAATTTATACGTAATATGAGACGCTTTATTATTAATTAGACAAACAAAAAACATCTATCGCAACATCGTATGGTTTTGACTTTTATATACGCAACCCATTCTTGGTTACGACCGTGAAAATAAGATTGTCAATCGACATTTCAATGCTGATTATCGATAGTAAAAAATAACTATTGATACCCAACACAAATCGGCGATCATACATGGATAGATAAAAAAAATCGGCCACGAATCTGCGGCCAAATTCTAAAATTTGGAGGCCATTGCCGCCGAGGCCGACGGCAGAGTCGAGCCTTGCTTGAGACCGTTAAATAAAATTAGATTATTTTTACGAGAATTTTACTAAAAGCGTTCGCGTTAATTCATTAAAAGGTCGGGGATATTTTGAAAAGAGAACCGTGAGTTAGCCTTCTGTGCGAGGAGCGTTGTTTATAAAATTCAGGTGCGTCTAAAAATATGTACCTGGGTTTCACTTTAGGTGCGTGGTAGGTGCGCGAGCGCTTTCGCGCGCCTTTCGTTTCGAGCCCTGCATTGCTGGCTTCGGAAGGGCAGTGAAGTTTTTAGGAGGGGCACATGTTACATTCTACAGTAGGTATTTTATAGTTATGGTTGGCAAATCTTCTTTGGGGGGGGGGGGCTGACTAACATGGTTCAATTTTATCTTAATAATTCACTTGTGCATAGAGGTCTTTAGACTTGGGAGGACCCGGAGAAAACCCACGAGATTAGACACGCGGCTTTACTCCTTGATATTCACCGTATACCCTGATCGACTACACAGACAGGGAGAGTCTGCTCGAAATACCTCTATTCAAAACAAACTAGGTCATTTCTGGACTAACATATGGTTTAGTTTTATTTTAATAATTCACTTACGCATAGAGGTCATTAGTCGTGGGAGGACTCAGAGAAAACTCACGAGATTGGAAAAACGGTCGACGTGTACAAGCACAGAATCAAATCCACGCTTGCTACTTGACTACATAACCAGGCGTGGATCCAGACGGGGGGGTCCAGGGGGTCCGGCCCCCCCCCCCTTCTCAGGCTTCATTTTATTGGCGATTTAGACCTGTAATTTTGGAATTTACCTTCCGGAAATACGTCTGAATGAACCAAATCAGATCTAATTTACCAATTTTTTCTGGGGGAGGGCCCCCCGTTAATTGGTTGAGCACAATTAGTTAAGCAATTATCAAACCTAGACCCCCACCCCCCTCCAAAAAATCCTGGATCCGCACCTGATAACACCTGATACAAAGTGCATGCGTAACCCCCTTCCCGCAAACCAACCTTATGCACTTTAGTGTACCAAATAGGGTGGGTGGGCACGGTAGCTCAGTCAGTAAGACGCTGACTCGCTAATCTAGTGATTCCGGCCGAAAATATTTATCTGGAGTAGTTGTAAATGAATCATGTGTATGACAATAAAATAAACGATAGGGAAAGAGAGGGTAGTGTGCCTGTCCAACCTCTTCGGTTTTCTCCGGGTCCTCCGATATCTAGCCACAGCTAAAGACCCCCTACTCGGAAGCGTATTATTGATATAAAATTGGACCATGTGTTAGTCCCAAAATGACCTACATTGTGTCAAGTGGACGTTAAACACACACTCTCTCTCTCTCTCTCTTGGTAGGGAATGAAATATAGGAATGGAAAATAAAATATATAAACTACAGGTCGCAGATAAAACATGCGGTTGGCAACGAAATATATGGATAGACTACTCCGTGTTGTAGGCGGACGGGCAGATCAAATAGAACAATTTCAATAAGCCTCTATTGCTTTCGCTCGTCAGGAATGGAATTAGACTCAGTTTGTATTTTATATACTTTGTGATAAACAAAAGTACAAAGAAATGCGTTTTCAATGTTTCTGGATTAGTAAAGATACAAAATTTTACAGAGTACGGAACTTTTCACATGTGTTCTACTTCCATGTACACACGCTGTCGGTTTCTCTGTCTTCGCTTCGCTGTGAACGAAGGCTTTCATTTACACGTTGAAGCTTCAAATAACAAATAATAATTAAAAATGTATTCTAGGCATGCAGTTTCAATAAAAGCACAAACAATCTGCAAGGATTTTAAGTTTATTATATAAAACGAATGGCGAATAACCATCCTTATGGGTCTGGGTTATTCGCCATGCGCATGGCGAATATCCACTCCCGTAAATCAAAGCAACTGTTCTACTTGTATTATATTTTCAGTATTAATCTATAATATACGGAGACGAAATGAAAACTAGCCTCTCATTTGGCTGCAAGTGAAAACAACAAATAATGTTACTGACATGCGACTTTTGACATGATTGTGTTACTGGACATTTATTAACACGAGAAAATCAACAATAACCCGTCAAAACCATAACATCTTACAGCCAGTCACACGTAGCCACAACGGGACAGTAATGCATGGGTCACCTCTGGCGTCTACATACCACACTGATCAATCGTTAATATTGGGTAAGCCGCTATAATCATTGATAGAGATGTCATCCATAGGCGTACGAGCCAAGGGGGCAGGGGGGCAGCTGCCCCCCCCCTCCTAACTTTCGGGCAAGCTGACTTTTCGGGCAGACGGATCAAGTGAAAAAAATTTTTTATTTCATCTACTTCTAAATCTAATAAAACACCAATTTTACAGACTGGAATAGCAGTAAAACGCGTTTGCGGTCGTCAAATATTCAAAAAATTTCTTGGAGGATGGGGGGGGGGCATAAGCGGTCAACTCCGCTTCTTCGCCTTTCGAAGAAAACCGGCGCCGCTGTCTGTTACTCTGTTACAAGCTTTGCTTCCCTAACTGTCATCTAGCCCTAATAAAACACAAATTTAACTTTTCTTTTAATTGAATACCACGAATTTGTACTGAGTTGACTATGGATTAAAACATTTTGTCCGGAGCCTCTCTACTTTGTGCGATATTTTTCGGGCATCGATTACTATTTGTAAAAGCGTCTGCAACAGTCTGATTGGATGCATGGAATTCGGAGTGGGATTTCAGTTACAAAACCATTGGATACTTTGGGTGTTACTTACATGGGCTAGAATAGCAGAAAACGCATTTGCGTTGGTTAAATTTTCATTGGATACTTTGGGTGTTACTTACACGGGCTAGAATAGCAGAAAACGCATTTGCGTTGGTTAAATTTTCAAAAAAAAAAGTTCCAAGAGTGTGAGGCCCATACATCCCGCGACGATTGATTGGTTGTTTGGAATTCGGGTCAGCCAGGTAGGCTATATTTGACCAAATTGAAGTTGCTGTATTCGACACAGACTGGAATAGCAGGAAAACGCGTTTGCAGCAGCTAAATTTTCAAAATTTTCTCCCAACGGTCCCATCTCCGTGGATTGTAATTGGGCTATATTAGACCACTTTCAAGTTGCTTTGTATATGGGCTGAAATATCAGGAAAACGTGTTTGCAGCCGTCCAATATTGCCAGATTTTTTTGGTTGGGGGGGTGCATTCAAGGTAAGCTCCGCCTTTTCGTCTCTCGAGGAAGACCGGCGCCGCTGTCTGTACACCCGAAATTTTTTCGGGCATTTTGGGTTCTGCCCCCTAACTGTCATCGAGTCCGTACGCCTATGATGTCATAGGCGCGGCTTAATGAGCTCGCGATATTAACCCTTTTCCTTCTGCAAATTAAATTATAGGACATTTTTTCTGAGGTGTTGTAAGTATATCTAGATTAAAAAATAAATACTTGCTATTTAGTATAAAGGGGTATATAAAATAAATAAAAGGCACCATTCTGCCCGAACTGGTTCATGTTACAACGCTTTATGTAAACAAGGGACGCGCCATGGCGCCAATGATTGACGCTTCATGATCTGACGTCACATGTTGAACTTATAAAGGTCAGTCATCTTACACAGAGTTATCAAAAGGCTTTCGTAATAGATATGTGATACAGATTGGTCGCATACGTCCTGGGACATCGCCGTATTGCTTGCTACCTGTTGGATTCTTGTCCAGTCCATAAACCCCACCCCGGTTCCTACGTCTATGCTCATTTCATCCCATTGTCTCTTCCAGTATTCGGATGTTTTTATATAGGGATTCTGTTACTGGATTGTTGGCATGGAAACATCAGAACTTGACGATGAGTGAATGTTGAGACGACGTGAAGTCCAACGCAAGGCCGTCTGGAGAAAACCCACAGATTTTATGAATTGCAACTTACTCCATATTAACGAGAGGGGTTGGGATGGCCTAGTGGTCTAGCTGGCCGGTCACCTCTGGCTTGCGGCTGTGGTTTCGAGCCTTGGTGTGAGCGTATGTGGCATGGAGATAGGGGCGCCTTCTCAACCTCGTGGGTTCCTCCGGGCACTCCGGTTTCCTCCCACTGCTAAAAGACCCCTACGCGCAAGCGAATTATTGAAATACATGTATAATTAAAAACCATATTTTAGTCCCGAAATGACCTAGTTTGTGTTGAGTGGACGTTAAATCCCATTTCTTTCTCTCGCTCTTCTCTCTCTCCATATTAACGAAAAGTGCGCGATCGTACCCAAGACACTATATTATCAACGACCTTAGAATCTTACAATAAATATGATACCACAATGTACAATAGGCTATGAACCCGGACGTCTTCTAGTTTCCATTCAGTGAATGTGTGTGGCGGTGGATGGGGTACTCATTACTTCGGGCGTTCGGTTTGGCGTTCGTACTAGACGAAAACATGTGGCCCTCCTACAACATGGCATATGTTCAAGATATTCCAGCGCATTCTCGTTCGAGAATTTCGCATACCCGACAAACATTTGGTTCTACGTTTGCATGACAACAGTATGATAAAGTTTGATAAATATCAGAGTGAAAATAGCATCTACGGAAATGTCAAATCTAACAATTTATAGTATAAAAATATCATGTTATTCTGGATTGCTATATTGTGAAATTACAGTTATGGTGAATTTACAAGTCAAAGAATCACAAAGAAACCGCCTAACTGTTAAACAGGAAGTTTTCGATCACTTCATATTTTTTTACTTTCATTTTTCGACAGGAAATCGTGTAAATTACTAATGGACGATAGTTGTCAGTAAAAACAAATTCAAGAGTCACATCAAGGAAGATATTTACAAGATGATAGAGGATTTAAAGAAAGGTCTGAGAACGGATTATTTTTAAAAGATATCTTAATAATATGTTTCCGTTTTTGTACATTACTTTCGGATCTCTTTCTGTGGGATTACAATTATAATTTGAAAACATCACTTGGTTAATATTAAAATTCACCTGATTACACCGGAACGATTTAGTGCAGAATTTCTGAACACGGGCCTTATTGAGAGTCCGGGAGCGGCGATGGTTCATTGTATAAGGTTCTGGTTCATTTACCTGAGCGCCCCGGAATTGATACCTATGTTGGCTGAGAAAGTTCCTCACGGATCGACACTGGTGTTGGACAAAAAAAGTTTCCCTTGATTTCCGCCGGTTTCCTCCCACTGCTAAAGCCCCCCCCCCTCCCCCTCTTAGATGCAAGCGAATTAATGAAATAAAATTGAACCATATGTTAGCCGCGAAATGTCCTAGTTTGTGTGGAGTAGACGACAGACCTCATTCCTCTCTCAGTATATATATTCAATGAATTGTCAATGTCATGTCTTATATTAAATATTCACCAATATTCCCCACATGTAATAGGAAATAATATTTGAAATTCAAATATCCTTGTCGGCATGACGTCCGCTAACGAGATGCCGCCTTGTCGATTATATTAATACAAAATATACAGATGTATAGCGAATATCCATGGAGTACATCAACAAGACTAGATATGGTCACAATGACCTGTATAAGACGGTATTCTGTTGACTACAAGTGCCACGGAATCATGTACGTACACGTCAATGGATGTGTCTGTGTTTTTCGTACCACTCGAACCACTAGACACCCGTTTACACGAGATCGTGTCCTGTGAATTTCCAATTCCGTAATTCATAATTTCATTGAAATACATGTAATTAAAATAGTATCTTGGTTAGATCTAATTGATAAGGAGAACTTCCAGTCTGGTCAAAGATCACGAGATGTAAACAAGACTAGAGCTAACCCCAACACTAACCCTGATCCTAATGAGCAATCTCACCAACAATATTTCTTAACCATAATATTTACATCTCAGCGACCTCGAAGTAAATTGAGCTGACCTTAACAAATAGATTTAGTCATAGTATCATATATATGCTGCATGAGGGGAGCATTGTGATCAAACTTCGCGAAGGGAAGCTTATGGATAGAACATTTATACTTCAATATTCCAATCCCCTCTACCTCAACCAATCACACCCACCCCACCCCAAGAATACACTTCTGTAGACTATCATCTAACAAAGCACCATAATTTGAAGAACGAGAAAATTGGCATCATGATTATCTCCCGTTACAATTTCATTCAAAGGGTTGAAATGCAGTGGTACAGAGTAAACCCAATTTTGATTACAACTCGAGTCAATTGGCTTACAGACGAATGAAGAATAAAAATGCATTAGAGGCTGTGACGTATCTATAGCTTTACACCAATTAGATTTGCTTTTACATACGAGACAAGAAACTTACGGACATAATTCCACTTCAATGTATCTGTCGTCATCATTGAGGAGAAATAATTCGACAACTGAAATAAAAAAAAAGAATTATGTTGTCAAAGGAAGATTTGTTAGGAACCAACAATAATCTTCAATTTATTTATAAACCCATTTCTGATTAATCGATGTGTGTCTTACTATTAAATTGATATTTACAATCAATAGAAAATGAAATGAAAAAGGGATTTAACCAAGATATTTTCTGCACTGACTCGACTAATATAGAGGGGCATACAACATGAAGAGTGCATATGAGGGAAGTTTCGACCGGGCAGCGGCACTACGGCCTTCTCTTTTTTCGAATTACAACTATCAATGTTTACTTTACGTGCACCTCAATCTCTGAATTACTAGACACTGTTCCGCAAAACTGACAAGGGGAAACGACTCGACCAACACTGTTTTTTCGTTTCATTCGAAAGACAAGATACAGTACCTTGTCAGGCCTTTCGTGTTGCGTAGCTGACAAGAGAAAATCGGGCCCAAAATATCCCCCCAAAATTACACGATTGACACTGTTTAGCTGGACAACCCACCGCCCTTGAATCGAGTGTGGGGGTGGTTAGCACGCGCGCGCTGTATCATCTGTCATTGAATCAACCTTCGGTTTCCTCCCACTGTTAAAGACCCCTCCCTACGCGCAAACGAATTGATGAAATAAAATGTGTTTGTCCCGAAATGACCTGGCCCCGAGTTCACAAAACATTCTCAGACTTAATTTGAGAATTTGCTCAAAATTGTTCGCCTTATTTTAACTAAAATATAGACCTTTATAAAACTTTTGTTGGTTTAATGTATCAAATACCCTAATAAGAAACTGTATGCAAAGTTTTGTGTTTCGAGATCAACGATAAATCTTATAAACAGTGATTTAAAGTTGAGTAAATTCTCAACTTAAGTCTGAGAATGCTTTGTGAACTTGGGGCCAGGTTTATGTAGAGTGGACGTTTAACCCAATTCTCTCTCGCCCTAGAATCAAATAAACGCTGGTGGTCGATTAAAATGTGTCTTATTAAAGAAGCTTTAGAGCTTTCAGGGTTTTTACGGTTGGTAGTAAAAAATAATATGACTTGATTATCTAGTTACATGGAGCATAACCCAATAAGACTGCCTGTAAAAATACCCCATGCCACTGCCGAGATTTACACGTATTAACCTTTAAATTTTGAGTACATAGCCGTGCGAGCCAGAGGGGAAAGGGGGGCAGCTGCCCCCCCCCCTTAACTTTCGGGCAAGCTTTCTTTTCGGGCAGACTGGTAAAGTGAAAAAAAAATTATTTCATCTACTTGGCAAAATAAAGTGCCCGAAATCTAATAAAACATCAATATTACGGACTCGAAAAGCAGGAAAACGCGTTTGCAGCTGTCAAATATTACAAAATATTCTTTAGGGGTCCATACAAGGTCAGTTCCGCTATCTGTAAACCCGAAAATTTTTCGGGCATTTCTAGTTTTGCTTTGTTATCGAGTCCTAATAATATAACACTTATTTTACTTTTCTTTTAATTGAATAATACGAATTTGTACTGAGTTGACTATGGACTAAAGGGAATTGCCTGGAGCCCCTCTACTTTGTGCAACACGCACTCTGTTAAAGCAGAAATGACCTGGTTTATGTAGAGTTTATGGCAGTTGATGTACTGTATGGTGAATGGTTGAGTTTTGAATTTGATATTACTGGACATAATTCATATTTTATTGGTAAAAGTGTTACTCCCCCACTTTCTATAACTTATGAAACCATTGTTGTATTAAACATAGTTTGTCAGCCAAGGTAACTTATCTCCACAACCAGCTTCTTTGTCCACAATTAAAAATTGGACGTACATGACATATCCCAGACAACATGTAGGAGAAAATCTATAGAATTAAATACCAGTTCAATAATATCCTTTAATTCCGAACATCTAGATCGGTTTAGAACTTAACAATGGAGAGGGGGGGGGGTAGAGAGAGGGAGAAAGAGGGGGGAGGGGTAACGTCATCTCGACATAAACTAGGTCATTTCGGGACCAACATATTGTTCTAATTTATCCATAATTCGCTTGCGGGGGAACCGGAGAAGACCCACGAGATAGAATAAGTACAAGTGCACGTGGGGCTGAGACGGGACCGTCTGCGACACAATATACGACAACATTACATAAAGTGTCTGAAAATCAAATGCAGGAAGTAATTTTTTGTTTGTGATTCAAACATATGATCGATCCGTCCATTTAGAAATCGGATTGGTTTGCCTTCTTCCTGGTCTGCGTCTGCGTATTGTCTACTCAACATTCGACAATCTTTTATTTTATTTCCACATCAAGTCACTGGGATATTGTAAAAGTCTACAATATTTACTTTGATGATAGCTGATTTATTCCTGATAGACAGGTAGACCAAGCTTCCCATCCCGTCTTCATCACCCGGAGTGGGATGATAAACCCTATTTCATTCCATTTCCCACTTTCCAATATGAGAAAAAGTACTAACACTCGGCAAACCTCGTAAGATTTCGGGAATCTAAACTCGGCTGTATGATGAATTCCGCCATATTGGAACTACTTTAAAGGTCCCGGATGAAACATGGCTGCACCCATTCCAAACACAAGTTGGCAACCTATTTGGCTAGCGACCTATTCGACCGATCCAGCTGTAAGATAATGACGAAATTACACGTCTATTCTGAGCTGAAGGAATGGATAAAAAATAATATATTCTACTTTCATTTGATAGACATAACGTTGGATTTTATTGGTTGATAAATAGAGACTGTTGTCTTTACTCTAAATAGGTTACTAACGAACAGGTTGCAGCTCGATCGGTCGAATAGGTCGCTAGCCGAATAGGTTCCCAATTTGTGTAATAGCGTCAAGTTTTCCTGTTAAAGTAAACCGGTAGCCGCATCGCAAATGTATGGGCGTAGGTACATATCACTTACTGTCATACATCCGAGACTAGATGTAGTTGACGTAGTTTACGGAATCTGTCGAGATTAGCCGAGTGAAAGTACTAAAAGTTATCGCGCATGACCATATCGTAATAAGGTGGGTGGTATAGCATTTATGACACCTTTGCAGAGAATCCCTATGCATAGGACCTTAAAATTGTATCGCTGAGGTAATAACTGGAAAAAAATTATGAATGTTATGTTTAATTAACTCAAGAGGTTAACTGCCGAAAGAAACTCGGTGGTGCGAGTCCGGCAGATAATATTTTCAATGAGACCATAAGATCATTTTTCGGCATTTCATTTGCAAATACTAAGTTTTTTGTTACATACTAAAAATTAATAATGCTCTTAATGAGCACACGTTATAAACGTGTTCAATCCATGCATTGGCTAAGAAAGTTCATCGGGATTTTCGGGCATGGTTTCTCTTGTCAGTGGTGCAGGACCGAGGGCCTAACGAGAACATCTGTCAAGTCATTCGGATGGGACGAATAGCCGAGGACCCGTGTATACATTGGCGTGCACATAAAATATCCCAGGGCAGTTCGAATCCCATATAAAAGTAGGCCACAGTACCGGATGTCCGGGCAACATTTCCCCACAGCACACTGTATTATAGCGTTTACCCATCTTTCATTAGCCCAGAAGGAGCAGAACAGTAGGACGTTAAACCGCATTTCATTTCATTTATAAACCAGCAATAATAAACAGCACATGCCTTCCATTATGTTGTGTACTCTGTATTTCCAGTCAATTTCTAAATTCCTTTCGAACAATTTAAAGCTGATAAATTATTAAAAACATTTGCGAACTCAAGCCATTATCTACCAGAAATAAAAGTTGATTAAACGATTGTTCAAACATAATGTTTGCTATTTTACATTCACTTTGTAGGACAATGTCCTGTCAATTTGTGGGACAATGTCCTTATAAACTCTCATCAACAATATGGATGTTCATCATTGTACTTGTCAATCAATCCTTATAAGTGTACAAGAATAATAAAAATTTTTTTTAAAAATAATCAGTGTAATACTTGGAGAGAGGCAATGTTGATACAGTTTCCTAAAATAATATCAGCCTGTTTTAAAGCTCGTTGATCTTTATTTTAAAACAAGGGCGCAAATTTACATGTAGATTCAAACAATTAGTCTTGACTAAAATACACGTGAACGAAAATAGATCTTAAGAATTTCTTCCTTAACACTTGAGCCATATGTTATCATTAAAGTAACTATGTGTCTTTTGTATTTTTGATAAAATACCAAATTTCTTTTAACACATAAATCAGAAAACAAAATCAAAATTGCAATGCTGCTAGATGTGGTTCCGGCTTGGGTTTAATCGGATCGAAAACAAGCCACCAATAAATTTTCGCGGATAACAAAATGTCGGCGGGCTTATTTCATCACGAAACTCCGTAGATCAATGTAATTTCTATTTATGGACTGATGTATACGGTATCCTACCAGTTTTGACTACGGCATTTACGGTCTGAGGGTTGTTGTTGTTTATTCAAGATTTAACGTCCAATAATTATACGAATACAGATTTGTCTATTTACTAAAATGAAATAATTTAAACCGTTATACCACTAATCATCGCACACAGATCGGTCTATTATAAAACTAAATTCAGTTGATTTTAAACTGTTAACTAAATTGGGTTGATTTTAACCTCTTATACTATAAGTATTATCCGAAAACAGATTGATCTATTAACTAAACTGAGATGATTTTAAACTGTTAAACTAGCACTCACTGAATACAGATTGGTCTATTAACTAGTGAGTTGATTTTTAACTGTTATACTATTATTCATTGAATACAGATTAATCTATTAACTAGACTGGGTTTATTTTAACCTGTTGAACTGATAATCACTGAATACAGATGAATATTAACTAGACTGAGTTGATGAATACAGATCAATCTAGTTGATATTAAACTAGTACTCGATGAATACCGATTAACCTGTAAACTTGATTGAGTTGATGTTAAAATAGTGTTGACTGAATAACGTGTTTAAACTGTTAACTGGACCGGGTTGACTTCAAACTGTTTTACTAGTACTCGGTGAACACAGATTGCAATCTACCAACCTGGCCAGAAGTTCACAAAGCATTCTCAGACTTAAGTTAAGAATTTGCTCAAAATAGTTAACCTTATTTTAACTAAAATATAGTCTTTTGTAAAACTTGTGTTGTTTTAATGTATCAAATACATCAATAAGAAACTACGTGCAAAGTTTTGTGTTTCTGGATCAAGTAAATTTCTTAGAAACAGTGATTGTAAGTTGAGTAAATTCTTAACTTAAGTCTGATAATGCTTTGTGAACTTGGGGCCTGGTGATTTAAACTAGTATTCACTGAATCGAGATTAATCAACTACATCTAGACTGGGTTGATTTTAAACTGTTAAACCAGTAGTCAATGAATACAGATCGTTGCTAACAATGTTCATGTTAAGATCTTCAGACTTTTATTAATTGCTCAAACATGGTTTTATCTTGGCTCAGATATACGACAAATCAATTCTAGCGTGTGTCACAGAACCAAAACTTTCCCGGTGCTATCCCCGCCACGTCCTTGCGTGCGCCTTTTCCTTACGTGCCCTAAATTTGATCTGCCTACCCTAAAGATAATATATTAAAATATGAAATGTTTTCATTAATTTAATTTAATTTTCTTCTTTGTTCGAAATATTAAAGATACTGAAATTAATGTTAAAATTCAAAATGACACTAAATTTTCATTTTGTTCCACGCATAACCTTCGTGTCAGTAGATAAAGTCAGTTGCCGACAACAATTAAACTGAAATTAGCAAACGAAGGGAAATTTACTTGTCTTTACCACAATATGATGTGGAAGAGTTGTTATATTGCCGGTGTGAAGTGGGAGATTAGCCAATGAAACGGTATGTAACTTATGATATCAAGGAATAAAATAGGTTCATTTAAATCAAATCAGTTATGATTATTTTGATACGTTCTTTCTGCAAGGATGCAAATCCCAACAAACGCAATAAATCTGATCGTCTTCTTACAAAATTGGCGAGACTATCGAATTTTTGTGATCTTTTTAAATGCTATTTTCATCGACAGTATGGATTGAAAATTTATAATGTTTGCCAAATTCGGGGTTTGATTTGTACCATGGTATCCCTCTGGTAGTTTAGGACACTTAGCATACTCAGAAATTGGCACCAAAAGCGTTGCCTAATTGGTCGTACCATTTCAATTAGTGAATTAGCAATGTAATTGTCGCTTTTTAAATCTGTTTAGTCTAGGCCACCGTGACATTTTGTGTGATTCGTTATCAAAGCGCATGGCCTTGTTGACCAGGTTTAAAGAGACATTGGTGACCTTGGGATTATACTATGTGAACCGCTTTACCTTGTAAATTTGTTTCCATACATCAATGCTTTAAATTGAATTAACCAGTAATTACACGTTATGTGACTCCATAACAAATAGAAATAATATGTGCTACCATAATAACAATACTCCTTTCAGAATATTCCACTAGGCACTGCTTTATAGTCCAGGAGCTAATGACAAAATAATATGGTCATCAGATACAAAAGGTTTGACCCCCCAAATTTGTAGCAGTAAATATTTCACAAATCTAACCAAAATTTCCGGGGCTTTCCCCATGTTAGACCACGCCCAATATCGCCTCACAGGTCCAATAATATGGTTATAAGTTACATGGCTGAAACTTACCAGAAACAAAGACCCACACTTGGTAATTATAATTTTCAAAAATCTAACCAAAAGTTTGAGGGCTTTCTCAAAGTCAGATCGCTCTAAAGTATGGCCGACCACGCCCTAAAAATGGGACTTTTTATATGGTCATAAGTTACATGGCTGAAACTTACCAGAAACAAAGATCCACACTTGGTAATTATAATTTTCAAAAATCTAACCAAAAGTTTGAGGGCTTTCCCAAAGTCAGATCACTCTAAAGTATGGCCGACCACGCCCTAAAAATGGGACTTTTTATATGGTTATAAGTTACATGGCTGAAACTTACCAGAAACAAAGATCCACACTTGGTAATTATAATTTTCAAAAATCTAACCAAAAGTTTGGGGGCTTTCTCAGGTCGCTCTAAGTATGGCTGACCACGCCCTAAAAATGGGACTTTTTATATGGTCATAAGTTACATGGCTGAAACTTACCAGAAACAAAGATCCACACTTGGTAAATACAATTTTCAAAAGTCTAACCAAAAGTTTGAGGGCTTTCCCCAGGTCCGATCACTCTAAAGTATGGCCGACCACGCCCTAAAAATTAGGCTTTTTATATGGTCATCACATGGCTGAAACTTACCAGAAACAAAGATTCCCACTTGGTAAATACAATTTTTAAAAATCTAACCAAAAGTTTCCCAAAGTCATATCGCTGTAAAGTATGCCTTTTAAAAAGGCAGTGCGTCTTTAAATATAACTTCTTCTTATTGTTCACTTGGTTGATTACGGATGTGTACTTTGTGATTTTATCCCATCTGATTAAAACACTGACCCTATTTTGTTTCGTTTTTTATAGTTCTAAATTAGGATTAGTTGTCTTCACGCCACTGTAATCTGGAATAGAACAGTCGGTCCAGCTGATGTGAGTAATTAGCCAATGAAACGGTCTGTTACGACGAGTTCTTGGCGTGCTCTGCTGGGAACTGTCAGTCAACTCATAGAAACGTCAACACTGATTGATTAATCAATGCTTGACGTCAAAAAGTCAAAAGTCGCTCGTATTACCCCTGACACGACCTCCCAGTACAACTGGTCAGGTCTTCATGTAGAGTAGGTCATCAAAAGTATACATACAAAAACGAAACGAAATATAGATTTATATTTTGATCATATTGGGTCACAGTAAGACTTTTACAAATCAAAACCCTAATGATTATTTGAATCCTGAAAGATATAAATCCAAATTTTGATTTGTGTCGGTCAAACTTATATGAAAAAGGTTATACCTTCATAATTCCACAGTTGAGGAAAGGGTAAACCACTAGGTCCATCAGGTGCTGGTGGATCTCCGAAATACGGTGCGTCAACTGAAAGCTTCAGATCACTTGTAGAATTTGGTGCTATTTTTATTTTAACCGGTCCATGGTTTATACTTCCGCCATTCCAGGTTTGCGTGATGCAGAATTCCCTTTGAAGAAAGAATGAATAGTCTACATAACATATATTCCAGAAAAATGTTAATTCGAGATACAAGACAGAGAGGGGTAGATGAGGTTTAACGTCCACTCGACACAAACCAGGTCATTTCTGGAACTACGCAAACAAGGTCAATCCGGAACTAATTACACATGGTTAAATTTTATTTCAATAATTCGCTTGCGCGTAGAGGTCTTCGGCAGTGGGAGGAAACCGGAAGACGCGAAGAAAACCCACGATGTTGGAAAGGTGGTCCTAGGTCATGACACGTATATCCTTGGAATCGACACCACCCAAAGAAGTAGGGGAGGCCGTATCGTATATCGGAGAATTTGATCGAGACAAATACTGCGTATATTCTGATTTTTGTCTTCACGCTTAAACACTAACAATAAGGTACATACATGTATGTACTTTATTAGGCCATGTTTATGCCATGTATGTACCTTATTGTTTGTGTTTGAGCGTTCATTTAAGTTCCAAGGGAAATAACTCTTTTGTTCTTGTCGTTGGGTTGTGCTTTATCAATTAACTAGTTAAATGATCTATTAAAAATGTCGTAATGCCGCGTAAAAATTTCGTATTGTCTTGGGCGTCGTGATGTCGCGTTGCGAGACAAAGCTACCTTGTACACATTTACTCTGTGTACACATTGGCGTGCACAGAAAATAATCCTTAATGGTTGAAATTCGATGAAAAAAACGACCTGGGCACGGTTGCTCAAAACTAAGTTATTTTAACGATATGTTAAACTCTAACGGATCGTTATCTTTGTAACGTGTCGTTTGTTAACGGTCCGTTAAATTTCGGTTGCTGGAAAGTCAATTTCATTATCCGTTAGCTAACGGATTCATTAAAGTTAATCCAAGAGAAGACTGTTTGTTCATTGGCCGAATTTTAAATTTTTAATTTCAATGTACATGTATAACAACTTCATAGAAGTTACTATTAACAAGAAACTGAATACATCGAGACAACTGTACAGTCTGTTCACAAAACTAGATTAAAGACAAAAAGATGACTGTAGAATTTACAACAGAAAAAACTATAGAATACTTTATTTTTTCCTTTAGAAATTTTAGCGTAAATCTGTAGGAAAGATTATGGGATTTGCACTACAGAATTATGGGCCATTATTTCCTATAGTCCACCAAAATTCTGTAGAATACTATAGAATTTCATCCTATAGAAAATGGAATAGGCCCGCATCGCCCAACCCTCTAGAATGTTCTATAGAAAACTACATTGGTAATCTATGACTTTTTGCTACAGCCAACTAATGCCATCATTAAACAGATAACGGAGCCCCAAACCTCCGTTAAATATAACGCCAAGTTAACAACACATTAAAGTTAACGGGACTTCCAGCAACAGTTTTTCTCTCTGTTAAAGTTAACAATCCGTTAACATGGAGTTAACGAATCGTTAAAAGATAACGGAGCTTTGAGCAACCAGCCCCTGATCCATTGAAAATTTTCGTCATGTGCAGGAAAGAAGGAAATGAATTTAATGAAATGAAATAAGGGTTAACTGTTCTGCTCCGGGAGCTAAGCGAGGAAGACGCTAGCTCGCTAGCCTGGCGGTCGCGGGTTCGCTCCCGCTATCGTTGTTGGCCGGGAAAGTTCATCGAGTTTTTCCGGTGTGGTTTCCTCTTGTCAGGGTCCCTGACCAGGGCTGCAGGAAGGGGGTATGGCAAGGACAGCTGTCTAGTCTTCGGATGGGACGAAAAACGAAAAACCGTGTATATATTGGCGTGACAGATCAATTGGCAGTTGGAATTCGATATAAATTTGCCGGGATAGCGGCGCTACGGCCTACAATGAATTCCAATTGTAAGTGTGTCTTTTACGTGCTCGCCAATATGGCTAGCACGTGCGCGTTGTATTATAAAGTGTGTCATAGAATCAACTGGCGTGTTTTCGAATCCCAGGATGTACTTGACAAGGCGTAGGGGCGCCTTCCAACCTCTTGGCGCCGGTTCCTTTTGGAACTGTCTTTGAGCGAACGATATCCGCTGACATTGTCCGCTCAAAGACCATTCCCAAAGGAACTAGACCAACACCAGGGTCAGTCAGTGTAGGCTATATAATTAAAAGTGTCGTAGTGTCGCGTAAAAATGTCGTGTTGTCGCGATGTCGTGTTGTCGGGTTAAAATGTCGTGAAAGGCGACACCACGACATGATACCAAGCAGCAACTATACTTATAGGATTTACCTATCGCATTCCACGTGTATTTAAAGGACCCCACGCCCCATAGAGCAAAGCAAATGCTGAATGGCAGTATAACAATGCTAAAACCTTACGTTTTACTGATCTTTAAGATAGGATGACATGTTAGGCGTTAGAGCATCTATTGAAGACACAACACAACACAATACAAACAAAATGCATGCATGGTTATCATTTATATTGCAACATCAAATTTCCCGGCAAATTAAGGCGTCACACGTGAACAGGGTTGGAAATTAAAGTTATACTATACGCCCTACTCTATTAGATGCTCATTTAACTTTAATCAAAATTACCACAAATATTTTGGATGTATACGACTAACTATACCCCCTCCCCACCCTAACTTTTTCATTTGAAAATCTCTTTATTAATCCACCTCGTATTAATCTATGTTTACTCCTATTTTTTTTGCGGAGAGACTGCTATGTTAACTATGATTGATGTTTTATTACCTTTTCTATGCGCGAACGTTTTGTTTTGTATTTTCATCTGAATGCAAATTTTATGTTCTTAATTTATGCCCGGCCATTTTGTATTTAATACTTTGTATATTGTATGCTGTCCTAAAAGGACGTTTCGAAGCAATACAATATTCTATTCTATATAACATTATATATGCTACATCATCACATTTACCGCTCATCAGCTGTATTCCGGAACCGCGTATCATGCACCCTATCTATTTATATAACAAAAACAGCTAAAAAGAATGTGAACTTGGGTTTTAATGGCAATATCGAGAGAAAGATCACGCTACCATATCAAGTGGTATGACAAGCATGACACTCTTCTTGAAACTTATAGCTTATTTGTCTAAAAAAAAAAGAATGTCCACGTGTTGACATTATTTTTGTCCCGCCCCTTTTTGTGTCACTTGGTAAAACTTGTTAGGTCGGTTTCTATACTCGCCATGTCCATCGTCGCCTGTTTGACAGCGACAAGTTCACTGTTACATTTATAGATCCAAGAATGATACAAAAATATCACGTAACTGTGCTTTGCATGATGAATTGACCTACATTGTGATGAATACAATTACATCTTCAGATTGCTTTCTCTGACGGCCGCTTCCAACAGGTGCGTGAAAAGGGGGCAGTCACATGATCAATTGACCTCGTTGTCGCGCTCAACGCCATGTTTGTTGTGGTATGAAAATTGAGGTGATCAATCTCTACGAATATCCGAATAATTTGATAGAAGTAAATCCATCTTTTAAATTGAGTAGTGTCTGGTAATACCGAAGTCCGCACCGACAGATGGTCGTGTCGGTAAGATATTGATTAAATAATTATTATCGTCATATTAATATCTTTTGACATTTTTGTAAGAAATAAACAAGTCAAGCCCAAGTCAAAGTTTTTAATAAGTGAATCAAAGAAAAGCAAGACACAAAATTTTAAATTGACAGTGCGTTTTGAGAGGATATACGTAGACAAGAAAAATATTCATGTTTGCATGTTTTATACTAAATAAATAGCGGACTCGCGTTTCCATTCATAAATAAATTCATTCTTCAGTCACAGTGACAATAAATTAAATAAAGAATTTTCTCCAGTCAAGGTTGTACAACATGAACATTGCCCATTAATTTAATTGTCATCAATTGACAATAGGCTTTCATGATGAATATGGACATGGGATCTGCAATGAAAAAAGAAGTGTAGTCTTAATGTGCACACAAATAAATTGCCTATTGAGTAATGCATATTAATGAAACTATAACACAATTAGTGACAATAGATGTACATAGTGTACATAGTATTAGTATACATATATATGTCTAGGATACATGTATGTAAGTATTAGTAATTTGTCATCTTATGTGTGTGTATTATATAGTATTAGTACATGATGTAAAATAACTTCACAGGTTCTTTAAAGACTTTCAAATAATCAAATATTGGTACAGGTAGTTTCTTCCCCCCCAAATCCTTTCAGCTCAGGTAAGTTTTATCCTATCTGTGTTACTTCACACTGTACTGGACTACTGGTACAGTTATTTATCAAGTCTTATATACAAAAGATTCTATTTTTTCTTGGCCATTGTACCTGTTGTTTAAGAACAGTCTTATACAAAACATTCTATATTTCTTGGCCTTACTCAGAATTATATACATGTAGTGGTCATGAAAACTCTCTCCATTTTCGTACATGGCATAGTATAAATATTTCCTAAGTATATACATGTAGGCCTACATTGCAGATTTACTTTTCTTAAATTAGCAAGTGCAGAGGTTTATGGTATGATTTTACATTAATTTCGGGTACCGTACAGTAAGTAGACGTTAATGGTATTTTGATAGGTCTAGTAGCAGATAATTTGACTCTGGTAATACATCTACATGTATATATATGACTTGGAATCTAGGATGAGTTAAACTTAATGGAAGAATACTGTTGTTCAAGTTAATGATATTCTTGGTGTGTAAAGGGAAAGGCTGACGCAACCTTGGTGATTTCCTTTAATATCTTAATATCAATGATCTTCCGGTAAATTCATTGAATGTTGGACATTTGCAGAAAGGTTGTTACCCATTTCATTCCTTCATTAGGTTTATGGAAGAATGCATCATCCTTGGTTGATTCTGTTAGTACCGGGTATTGATGCTCTACTGTGGCACAAATCCATTCTGTGAATTATGGGGAATTCCTTCATAGCTTTTATATGGAAATTGTCCTTCTAATTCTAAATTCATTTATTGAGTTGATGAAAGCATGCCAGTACCGATCTAAATTCACTCCCTTGTGTTTGTAGAAAAAGGGACTCTGCCTTGTTAAATTCCTTCATTTTTATTGAAGAATGAGACTTCCCCGTGTAATTCCTTCTTTGGGTTTTGTAGAAAAATTGCCTCACTGAATTCATTTGTTTAGTTTACGGAAGAATGCTGTTGCTCAGAAAAATTCATCCATTGGTTTTATTATGTTTTGTTCAGGATCATTAGGCTACATTTTGTATGTATTGGAAATAAATATAAATATTGTTGCTAAATCAGTTTACAGTTTGATGGAATAATGTCAGAGTAGCAGTTTTTAGTTTTTGCTTTTGTGTCATCACATTTAAGGATATAAAACTGGGTTCTCGCTTTTACACATGTATGCTCAATGTAGTCATATACATGTACCCATGTATACGTGTATATATTCGAGTATATTGTGTTTACAAGCCAACAGTAAAAAACAGTCACTTTAAATATTGGATCAACTGATATAGATATGCATACAGCATAGTTTTCCTTTGTCAGTGGTTAAAGTGTTTAATTGTTCAGATGGACTCGAAAACAGGACAAAGGCCCTGACAAGGACAGCTGTCTAGTCTTTTGGATGGTACAAGAAATAGAGGTCCTGTTTACTCATTGGTGTGCACGTAAATGATCCCTTGACGTTGGAATTCGATATAAGAGTAGGCTGTAGTGCTGATACCTAGGCCATATTCCCCTCATAGCACACTATGCTGTATGCCCTTCTTAATCAAACCAGTTTATTAGCACTAGGACGTTAAACCCTATTTCAATTCATTACATTTATCCAGATCATAATTAACTCTCGGTGCTAGCAATAGTCTGCGATATTTAGCATTTGAAAAATAATTAAACTAAAATAGATAATCAAGACTTTGGTTTTATATACTGACTTTAGTAATGATGATCGAGGCTAGGAGTAAAATTCAATTGCTAATATCTTGGTTAAGAGTGGAGAAATGTGACTGAAATTTTCAGCATATTCTATTTATGTTATCTACTTTTAACTATTTATAGCAACAACTGCCAACTCTTTATTTAATCTCACATAATGACCCTTTAAATATTATAGCAACAACTGCCAACTCTTTTTTTATTCTCCCATAATTACCCTTTAAATGAACAATTTGATTACCATATTAATTGAGAAAAATCAAAATTAGCTTTTGTTTTAAAATATACTAACAATGATCAGTGGCTTTAAGGATAATGAACACACCAAATCCATATATAAAGTTAATATGAGTCAGACACATTGAATAATTTACTGCTGATTAATAATTTACAAAATTGATTGATTAGACATACATGTAGTATAAAAATTAAAATAGTTTCATTTTTAGAAGAGATCGCTTGAATTGCATTATAAATATAAGGTCTTGTTATCTCTGCCCTAAAGGCAGACTGTAGTGATATACATCAATCATCGTTTATTAGTCCGATATCTTCATGAAGCTTATTTCAATTTTAACTAAATCTGTTTTGCTAAATGATGTATTATTCAAAAGTTGGAAGATGGAATACACGCATCATGAATTAATATTGTTGGGGTGAATCAAGTTGAAAAAGAAATGTGTTCATAAAAAACTGATTTTAGAGAAATACACTGAAAGGAGTTTTTTTAAAGTTGATTTTGATATTATACATAAACTACATGTACATTTTAAACACAGTTGTTCACATTTCTGTAATGGATTATCAGTCTATCAAATGTATGAAGATATTTAAAATTTGACAAAGGATTATGCATAAAGTCAAATCTCTTTGCTTCGGCGTAACCTGTTTGCCTACTCAATCTAAATGTGAATATTAATGGATAATTGTTTATATATTTGAATAAATGATTTTATACTTGAAGGTGGAAATAAAGGTGATTAGTAAGGATGTAAGTAGAAACTTGTGGTTGTGGAGATTAAATGTAAAGAGATTAATACGCCAGTCAGTCAGTGGTCCAGAAGAGAGATGGCTACATCATCCACAGAAATAGAGACTGGTGTGACGGAAGATGACAGTCGGGTGGATCAAGGTAAATTATAGTAAACATTTTTTATGTGTAGGTAATACGATTATGTTCTGTGCTGGACATAAGACTATCAGTCCATCACCGGAAAGGGACGACTGTCTACATCTTAGACAAAAAATTATAAATGCAGGAACATTTTTCCATCTTCTTTTACAATAACAAATGTTTTTCTTTTTGTATTGTGATCTACATGCCATATTTTTTGTATTTTTCCAAACTAGTAAAAGAAAAGTGTGCTAGGTTCAGTCATGTAGATATCTGTTTGCATGTAACCAAATCAGTTGACAGAGATTGAAGAAAATAGATTTAAACACAGCTACCTAGGCAAAACTCTACAACCTTGCATTGCTTAGATAAGTTGGAAATAAAAAAAAAATGTCTGTCTCAAATTGACCACAGTATGTTGTGTGATAACAAGACTGTAGACTTGTTTCTACTGCACATTTTACTCATTGGTTATTGTTCTGGGCAAGTCTCTTTTTTAGACATTCGTTCTTATCAATGGGTGGGTAGAGTTTACGGGTGACGAATAAAAACAACTTTCTTTCATTCTGTATATTCTTGTATTAATATCATCATCATTCATCATCGTAAAAAACTGCAAAAATACAAATTGCAATGTGTAAGGATCTATTCTGTCAAACACATTTATAATATTTAATCATTCATTCATTTTGTGAGACATTTCGATAAAGAGTGAGGGGGGATACTGAATTCCACAGCCTTGGTGAAAAAGGCCTATTTAAAGGAAATAATCAAATTACAGGTATGATATATATACAACAAAATAAATTAATAATTATATGTAAACAAACATATACCGCAGCTAAAGGAGTCTTAGGAATGACCAGAGCAAAGGGAGGTCAGATAGAGTCGACAACGCCACTGACCACGACAAGATAGAAAACTTGGAATAATACATATTTCTACTAAATTATTAATTGACACATATTAAATGCTTATCCAAGATATAAATAAAGTGTTATACTATGACTTTCGATACAATAAATACCTCATTCCCCATTAAAATAGCAGAAACGCATCTTTCTTTCCTTTCCTGCTTCACTCGCGCCAAGTCTCTCGTGTTGACACTAGTGGTCCCGTACAAAATTTAGAATGGACATTTGACAAATAATTAACGAAGAACTTGAAACGAAATAATAATAAAACTGCAAGCATTTAGAAATGACGTTCATCACAGTAATACAGTCACACATTTTGATTTATTAAAATTTCAAATTAATTTCCTCCTAGTCAGTATAAATAAACTAATCTGTGAGCTTACACCAAATGTGCATTTAACATATGTATGTTACATGTATTTTAACAAATTAGCTTGCCACATTCAAACTACTGCTTCTTCCCTTAAATACTGATTCTAAAGACTTAAAGATGCACTCCCACTAATGTATTTAAAGGGTAGTATGACATATATTGTATGGAAAGTAAAGACACCCAGTCTTACTAGAAAAATACTGGATTCCATAAAAAAACACCCATTTGGGGTGCACACAGGGCAAAAATTTAAGGATATCACTAACAGGCAGCCTGCTTGTTTATTTGCTTCAGTGACTTTGCTAGCGCTTGTTGGAATGGATAGCTGTTGTGAAAAAGAGACTGTGAATCATTGACTTTGATATTTATAGTAAGCGGACAGCGAGTAATGACGAATACAATTTGAAATGGACCTTCCCTCAATCAAGTCAAGTGACAAACAAGGCTTCTTCTAATAAATCTTTACAACTAGGGGTTACCGGTAGTTCCTTATCATTAACATGCTTAGAGAAGGATTTGAAGCAACGTTTCGATCGAATATGTCTTTAGTCCAAATATAGTCAAATCCCAAGTTTTTATACCTGGGAAGCCATCTTTAAAACGTCTAGTGTAAATAATAGCTGATGTATTAATAATGAAATGTTTAAACATACATGTATTGATTTCTATATTATTTGAACAGCAACAATCAATGAGCTAATTCACTTGTGGTTGTTTACATGTATACATACATGTAGTGTACCCTTCCCTACATACAATTTGGAAGCATGACAAATGGCATGTATATATGAATATCTTAGATGAATTCTCAGATGTAACATGCCGGTAATAATAATGAATTTTATAAGAAGGCCTGATCTCCATTCTACTCATGAGTGGTGCTATTATTACATTTTATATAACGTCTCAACAAGCATTTACATTTGACTGTTTTATTCTTTTGTTCACTGTTGATTTATCATCGAGATCTTGTCAATAGTATATTGTTACTTAATTTTTTACGCCCAATTTGATTAATTTTTAATGTGTACATGTTTTCGTCAAGCCAGTCCTTTTGTCATTCACAATTGCATTACTGGCACTCAAGAGGCTTAGTTATTAACTAATTTCTGATAATTACTCTGAGGGCTTAAAAAATCCTGTGAACTTTTGAGGCTTAGGTTATCAAAAAGATTGACTTGAACATTATAAAGTGTTTATATGTATGCTTATAAGACAAAGAATCCTATATTTGTTCAGGTGAGACAAAAGACTCTAATTGGCAAAAGTTATTAACTTATTGATCTGAAATTGAAAAACACAGTGTGTACATGTATCTTCAATTGCCTATTGATTAAAAGTTATCATCAAGTTACCAGTACATGTTTAAAATATGTTAACTGCTATGGCCTGGGAACCTATCTTTTCTTAGAATTGTAACAAGTGTCAACCCTCTAATTATACATTAAGCAATATTTACATTACTAAACTTCCTGGTAAGATAAATGTACATTGTATTATAATAGTAAGTCATCATCAGTATGTACAGAAAATCTTCCTACCATTTCAATTTCATGATCAACAATGTATTGTGTACCCCCAGTATGGTTAGCCCTTGTAAAAAGGGAGATAATTTCTTCAAGACATGTTGTCCAAGATTCACGAATGAAAACTTGCTAATCGTTTGGTTCTTTACATTTTGTATTGTGCTTTAGTTTGTTAATTAATAGTTTGATTAAAAAATCAAATATTTTAGAATCGTCTATTAGATATAAATGTATGATTAATCATGGTAATTTATCTAAATTTGTTTTTAATGTGAAATCCAATAGGTTTTGTTATAATGATATATTAATGGACTCAAAGGAGACATCCAAGATATGTTTCAGTAAAAAAAATGATTTATTCTAATCTGTATGAAAGACCTTATTCTAAATACAGAGGTAGTAGGGGTATTGACACTGGACTCAGATTAGGATGTACAGGGTTTCAATCCTTTCTATTTTTTCTAGTAATTGGAACAGGACAAAAAACAAGATCCACTTGTGTAGTCAGTGGTGTGCACGTGAGAGAACACATGACAGTTGGAAATTTGATGAAGAGTAGACAATAATCAAGCTTTTGAGGAAATGTCCTGCATATTATTGCACACTTGGACAGGGAATATGTATGTTAGTCATGGAATGTGTTTTTATTCTAATTTTAAGCAACTATTCACAGCTTTGTTTGATATTTATAAAGATAAACTGACATACAATTGTCTATTAAGACGAGCTTCTTGCAGTCAAATGTGTTTACAATGACATCATTGTGCAATTATTTTGTTGCATTGTCGTTGTCACTGATTAATACAATTTAGAAGGTCATTGCTGTTTTAATTATCAATAAGGAAAGGCATAAAATACTTGAGTTTATCAGGTCACTTAATAAAGACCATGGCTGTGAAGCAGTTACTAACTGTTTCAAACTATTTAAGTGATAATTTTCAAATAGAATTATATTTTCATCTAAAACTACCAAAACAAATAAAGATGGATTATGTAGATTTCGATAGAACTTGCGATACTAGTTAATAAATAAAATGTTAAAAATGGATGTACTGAAAATTGCATACATATACATGTAACTTTATTCTGAGTGAAGTTATGAATGTTTGAATATGTCGCATAGATTGTTTATTGTAGCAAAGGTTCTTGACAATCAAGGCTTAATCTTGATTATCCATTTAATTGTTGAACTTGTAAATCTCACATGTGTTCTAATCCATTTAAATCTCGGTTATCTGATGGTCCAAAGAGTTACAAATTAAAGATAGGTAGATTTACGACTAGCTCTTAAAAAAATAAATCTTTGATAGTATCAACTATGTCTTCACATTCCAGTGCTGGACGTGAATTCTCAAATTAGCTTTTTAATCTGTTAGCTAGTGGGCATGTATTGTATTTTTCAGTACAGAGCTTAAAAAAATACCCTCCCAGGTTGTCTTTCATGTATGTTACATCATGAGAGATTAATCAGTAGATATCACGTCAATAGACAAATATAAAACTATGTTATATCAATCATTCAATACATGATACATGTATTTAATGAATAGATTAATACATAATGAATAGGTCAGTATTGCATGACAACTAATATACACTTATTAATACAGAAAATAAATTACAAATTGTTGTATTGAGACATATATCATTTGAAATGTAATTGATATATAGATAGTATAGAAGATTAATTGGGTGTAATGTACAGTTTTATTTCCTTTCATGTAATAAATGATTATTATCCGTTAATGTAAATGACAGTTATTCATATCTAAACATGGAAACTTAATAGATAACTTTTTATTTGGTATTAGATGTCAGTTTCAATCTTTGTCGATTTAGCTGAGTGGGTTTTTCTTTACACACTTTACATTTGCTATATTATAATGGTGTAAAGCCTCGCACTATGAGTATGATGAATAATGGTTAGAAGATTAAAGGGCTGGAAAAATTAGAGGGATTCTATAATTAGCGCAAGCTAAATAAATCTGCAGGTTTTTATACGCCCACATTGAAATGTGGTTGAAATAAAACTGCCATTTAAAACCATCATACATGTCCACTATCCTGACTAGTTTTGTCAAATAAATTTTAACTTTTTCAAAGGAACAGTTCAACAGAAACGGGAAACAAATTTGAAAAATGATGTCATATGTTGATGACATCACTAAGTTGTAATGGTTGCCCTGTCGTTGTAAATATTTGTGGATTTTCACATTGAAATGTGGTTGTATATTGTTGTCTGTCCGGCGTCCGCAATTGCTTGTGGACGCTCTAGAGGCTAAAGTTAATATCCGATTGACTTTAAATTTATACACAGTGTTTAAGGTCATAAGATGAAGAAGTCTATTGATTTTTAGCGATTTCCGATAATTAGTGCCAGAGTTATCCGATTGACTTAAAATTTATACACAGTGTTTAAGGTCATAAGACGAAGAAGTGTATTGATTTTCAGTGATTTCTGATAATTAGTTCCAGAGTTGTGGCCCTTGATCACTTCAAAAAGTCTTGTGGACGCTCTAGAGGCCAAAGTTAATATCTGATTGACTTTAAATTTATACACAGTGTTTAAGGTTATAAGACGAAGAAGCCCATTGATTTTCAGCGATTTCCGATAATTAGTGCCCGAGTTATGGCCCTTGATCACTTCAAAAATCTTGTGGATGCTCTAGAGGCCAAAGTTAATATGCGATTGACTTCAGATTGATACACAGAGTTTAAGGTGTTGAAACGAACAAATATTTTGATTTTCAATGAATTTTGATAGCTGAACAGCTAAATCCATCATATTAAATGTTTCCTATACTAATTGTTAGTGTGGGGCAAAATTTTATAAAAAGCAAACAAATTCTAATGATTTTCTGATAATTACATAATGAGTTGTTATTCTTAATCAGATTTTAGTGTATTATAAATGTTTCATTACCGAAAAAAGTAAAAATATGTGACAACTCTTGTTGACTTCCTGGACGATTTAGCTGCTGTGGGCGTATGTTTTGTTGCCTGGCAAGCTATTTTTCTGTAGGTCAGAAAGAGAGAAGAGAGAGAGTTTAATGTCCACTTGACACAAGCTAGGTCATTCTGGGACTAACATATGTTTCAGTTTTATTTCAATAATTAGCTTGTGCTTCAGGGTCTTTAGCATTGGGAGGTATGATGTAACTGGAGGACCTGGAGAAAACCCACACAGTTGAACAGGGACACAGTCATCAAATAGCACCTACATAATACCAGTATAGCATGTTTCTAATTAATTTACACTCATAATGACAGTAATGTGTGAAATTTAAAGAATGCTATTTATTGAAGTTCCATTTTCGAAATAATGCCTTAAGAGAGAAATTTTAGATTTAAGAGGTGATTAGAAAATGCAAGAAAATAAATGATCGTCTCGAGATTGAAACTCTAGATGCATTTCGAAAGCAGAGTGGAATACATTTCATCTGATCAATAGCAATTGAAGGTTATGTCTGGATAAAGAGTTTTTTTAAAAGAATAGCTTGCTTCCAAATAATCTGTCAGAATGTATTATAAGGGATGAGTCATACTTGTTGGAAATGTTATTAAGTTGTCTAAATTCAGCAAAGGTTAAGATCATTCATAACCACTTGTCAATCTACTGAGTTACATGCAGCCATTGAAAAATGTAACGACTTGAGACTGGATTACCCAAATCTCTTTCAAATGCCAGAAACTTGTCATAGGATGGCACTCCCAGGCATGGATTCAAGATATTTTTTTAAAACAAGTAAAATTGGTTTACGATCCCATAACAGACCCTGAGTAAACGTGGAAAATAAACAGTGGTTCATTGAAGGCCAGTATCTTACTCCACGCTATATCTTGACTCTGACTAAACACACGACAAACTTGAAGCAAGTCATAGCTTTGAAATATATCCTAGTTGATTTTGGCAACAAGTTTTGTGTACATGTGTTTGTACTGCTAATGGACACTTTTACATTCAGAGTGATGTGTGGAAGCTGTGTTTATCAATGAAGTGGCTAAATTAGCGTTTTGTCATGTGTACATATGGTTAATCATATAGACAATATACAATACTATACTCCTTGTATTACTTACGTTCATATTAAATATGAATAATTGTTCACACTGTTTACCATTCTTACGTTTCGTCAAATATTGGATATGCATCGTCCGTGGAGATTAGAATTACAAATACAACCGAGACGAGCCTATGACAATGAAGCATCCGGTGAATCATCTGAGTCAGGTAATGTTTGACTTTCAATTTGTGAAAAGTTAGTTATTGTCTAGGAATGAAAGGGAAAGAGAATTTGAACAAATTCAGCCAACTATTATATTATATGTTCTAACTTTTGAAATTGCCGTCTGCTATCCTAGTTTTATAAGAATAAATAATTCTCTTTCGGTATCTTACATTTTAAATTTTGCATAATTAAACTTGGATCGGAGATTAAAGATACATTGTTGGAGATTAGATAACGTGTTTGCAGTTCTCGTTATAATAGTTAGAATCTAGATAATGTAAAGGCAATTTGCTGAAATTTTCAGTCAAATTGGTCCACTGTGAACCGAAAATTGAGCAAGTGAAATTTCCGCTTAGCCTCCATCATCAGAACTAAAGTCAGTAAGGTAAAAAGCATAGTCTTGATTATCCAGCTAATAATTAAATCGAGAATGAAAGTTCTGCAGTAAATCAGATCATAATCCCCCAAAGATTGCAGGCTAGGGATGCAATCGAGAGTTGATTATGGTCTACATGTGTTAATAGTTTATACAACATTATAGGCCTTAATAAAGACCAGCAACAGGTAGATTTAACTCTTGCATAATGTATGTATGTTTAAGTGTACTTAACGTTAAATGATGACAAAAAAGTTTTTGGGTTCTTCTGATTACATGGCAACATGTCAGATGTTATTTTGATGGGTTGATATTTGAAGATAGATATTTTACCTTTATATGTAAATAGTAGGAACCCATCCTGAAGTTTCTAATATATATACCAACAAGTTTATATTGAAACATTTCAAAGTCTGTGCCTTCTGGGTAATGCAATCTACATGTATACAGCTTTCCTCCAAATAAAATAAAGAATGTATATAGGATTATTAATGCTATAAGGTAATACCAAGTTGTAGCTGTTTCAATGTGTGTGAAAGAGATTCACTTTGGTATATCTAGAATTGAAAATTAGCAAACACAGTATTTTAGATTTTTATTAATTTGACAAGATACATGTACCATAGTGGCCGCTTCATTGCTTTACCAATCGGCTAGATTGAAGATCAATCGTCTAAAGCCGATTAAGATGCCTGGTCTTAATCCCTATTACTTTACCGTAGCCTTTTTTTTTGGAGAAAATATAGATTTGTCTGCCAAATGTGTAACTTACATGTAAGTGTTGAAAAATTATTTGAAAGAAATATAATAGGTGAAAGTTGCATTGTGTTAGATTTAGATAAAAAGAGCTGGTTGTTTTTACCATAATACATGTAGGTCTAAAAATAGGTAATGCAAAATGAATATTTTGAAAATTAATTTCATTCAAATTACTTTATACTCAGCCTCAATTCACCACTTTTATTTTAACTAAGTCATTAAAATAGCATTATGCAAGAGCAAAATCTGCTTATTACAGGTCTTTCTTTAAGCCTGAGATAATCAATTAGACATTAATTGACATATCTAGACCATAATAAACTATTTATGTCAAGGCTATCCTTCGATGTTGGCGGATTAAATTCTTATATGCCGCTTAATGGCCGTTGATAATTAAATCAATCAAGTGGATAATCGAGACTATGCTGTTTATATTAATGATTTGAGTAATGATGACTGAGGCCATGTGAATATTTCAAACACTTTTTCTCGGGTAATAGTGAATCAATTTGACTGAAATTTTCAGCAAATTATCTTTACACTATATAGTTTTTAACTATTATAGTGAGAACTGCCATCTTTTTATCTTATCTCCCATAATGTAACTTTAAATGTTGATCATGTTTCAAACCATTTAAATCCCTGCCATCCAATGATCTAGAGAATTGATTATTTGCTTATCAGGCAAATAAATTTCTAAATGATAGATAATACCAAAATAAAGACTTGCCATGGGCAGATTTAGCTCTTTAATTCCTTTTACTAATATGGTAGATATACGCATCTACAACTTTATTTGTGCATGTAAGAAAATTGGATTATTTGTTCTTTTTGACGTAACAGAGTTCTTATGTAACAATTTTGCGAAGAGAAATTAATGCATAGCTATACATGTACATAACACACTGTGATAATTTCTGTCTACTCTGGCAGCTGAAAGTTGTCAGATGTTACATCAAACCAGCTAATGATGATCTGTTTGTTTCTAGGTTCAATTCCTGGAACTCTGTTACAAATAGAGCCTATTTGCCAATTAGGAATCTCGATAGAATACAGACTTTATGTTTTATACCAAGTAAAAGAGTAGTAAGAAAATTGGTGTAAATTATAAATACATTTGATTATGATTAGAGGAAAAAAAATAGTCTATGATGTTATTGTTATTTAACAAACTGTTCTGCAGTACAAATACATTCTGTGCATAATTGTCTGGAACCCTATTTATAAATGAACTTTAAATGGCAAACTCAAATATAAAGAGATGAGGCATGTTATCATGACCTGTCTAGCATCAGAAGAACATAGAATGTGTGGGCAGTGCTCGGTTGTGTACTCTTATAATAAAGGCAACCAAATATTCCAGGGAAATAACCTGACTTTGACACGGCTTATAACTAATAATGCCTTTCAAACAGAGATTTAGTCGTATATTTCTATTTTCGTGGGCCTTTTAATTACATGTATTCGACAATGATATGACACTTGGCAGATTAATGCCGTGGTCATATAGATATTGGCAAATTATCACATGCGGTCAAACTTTGTATGGATATACAGATAGATACATGTACCATGCATTGATATCTGGGCAGACGGCCAGTTGGGAATGTAGTTGATTTTGCTTTGTTTATTGTTCTGTATTTACATTCACTGTAAAAAACAGAATGTCTTAGATGCTTTGTACATGTACCTCGCTGTTTGTTGACATTAGTTATTTAAATTATTTGTAGAAATATAGTATCTGTGCATTTAATTGTATTTTGCTTTTGAAACTGTTTGTGGAAATCGATAACCATCATTTCTTGTACAACAAAACAATGACGTATTTCTTTTTATATCCTATTTAAAATAATATATGATATTATGTTTTTAAACATAATAACAACTTTGCTCTGTTAGACATTTATTTGCTGTTATTTCTTTAAACTGTCATAAGTACGCCATACAATTTTTTGATCTAAATTAAATGGATTTTAATGAGTTTTTAACATCCTACTTTTCAGTCCTACAAGCTTATGAAGAAAAGCATATGCCATGCAGTGTGCTATGAGGGGAAATTTTCCCAGGCAGCAATACCACAGCCTACTCCTTGTTTGGAATTAACAATGTCAAGGGTTCTTTATTGTGCACGCCAATGACAACACACAACCTTGGTTTTCTTTACCCATCCGATTGACTGGGCGCGATTCACTGCCAGATTCTCCATTCACCTCAGAAAATAGCAACCTGTATGGCGTACATGTACATGCCCTTCTTCATTAGCCCTGTCAGTTCGGAACAGTTGGACTTAAAACCCCATTTCGTTTTATTTCATTTCAAACTGGGTTTTTATTAGAGCAACTGGCATACGTGACATATTTCAATTAAATCAGATAAATGTTGTAGCGCTGTATCTATTTGTTCTGTTTAAATTAAATTTTGAAACAATCAGTTACAAATTAATATTATCTTTTGAGTCAAGAATAAATTGGCCTAATAATAAATGAGTACCAGTATTAAACATTTGTGGCTGTGCATTTGTTTGATGCATTTATGAACTCCAAAACACAGTTTGTGAGTATAGACCCAGTTGTTTGCAGTGATACACAGTACCTCTGGTTTATCAGCTATGTTCATATTCTTAGATGACAAATATTTGAAGTGAATGTGCATTAAGAATACTTCTGAAAAAAACTTTTATAAGCTGTTATTATAAGTGTCTAAATATTATATTTGGTTTTTGTCAAAACCCTATTTTGTTATGCTAGAAAACAAACATCTTGGATGAAAATGCATTAAAGACATTCATGTTAAGCTTTTTGTGTGTTAAGAAATATTTTTGGAAATTTTTACTCAATTCCAGTCTTCAAAAAATATGTGTAAAAAGGTTGACATGTCATTTATGCAAGGATGTTTTTAATGACAACAATGTGTCATAGCAACAATTAATCGCATGGGAAAAACGAACATTTGGATTTGAATTTTGTTTAAGTTACCTGGCAAATAATCACTAGCATATTGCCTTAAGGATCAGGGGGTTTGATTGCCGAATGGTTACAGGCACCCGCTATATCATACTGCCTGCCATTGAGTCAACTGGCGAGGTTTCGAATCCCTGGTTGTACGGTCGCCTGTCCAGCCTCATGGGTTTTCTCCGGGTACTCTGGTTTCCTCTCACTGCTAAAGAGCCCTACGTTCAAGCAAATTATCGATAAAATAGAACCGTATGTTAGTCCCAAAATGTTTGTGTCGAGTGGCCGTTAAACCCCATTTCTCTCTCTCTCACCCTACAGTTTTGATAGATTCTCTCTTAACAGACAATTTGAGAGATGATAAATAATTACTAGTGTACATTTATGATATATTTAATTTATTGATTTCCCAAAGGATATTTTGAACTTGTTAAGTCAGACAGCAGAATACATATATGGTACATACATGCTCAAAAACTAATTTTAGCCATAAGAAGTGACACATGGTTTTACGGAAGGTCAGGGGTATTATCCTGTTAAACATGCATTATGCAAGAGCTAAATCTGCAAATTGTAAATCTTTATTTAGGCTTCAGATGTTACAGAAGTTATTAATTAGACCTTTATTTACATGACAAGCTCAAAATCAACAAGCTCAAAATCAACTCTGTAGGCCTGCAGATACCTTGGATACAGCTTGGATTTAAAACAGTTGTCCATTTAAAATTAAATCGATAAATGGCTGACCAAGCTAACGTTTACAGTTAATTGCTGACATCACCACCGGAAACTGATGATTTAAAGGCCTGTGAAGCGAAAATTGCATTGCCATTGAGAATGTTAATTGATATTCAAGAAAAAGCATCTTTAAGCAGAAGTCGGACTGGTTACTAATTTTACCTCTGTTTTTGTTTTAAAACGTTTGACAGCAGAACATGAAATCAGCTGTATCTCATTATTAGATTTACCTGTGGACATCAAATTTTAATTGTAGGCACATACCAGCTTCACAGTGCAAATGACCACATTATTTTTTAACCAAATCAAAGAGGTCCACTGCTGTAGTTATTTTAATGCTTTGGAAAATGGTCCAGTAATTCTTGGAAATTCTTTCTTTGTATTATGGGTCTTGCAGTGTTCATTCTTGTCTTGTTATCACATTCCGTTACCTGTTTATTTTATAATGGTGACCAACGAGTACTAGATCTTGTTTGCTCGACTATTGTCTGTTACCTTCAACACGGACTGATAATCAATGAAATCATTCTCAGAGCTCAGGAAGTTTCTCACATTTTACACAATGTTCAGACATGAAGATCTCCCCAACTATCACTTAGTATATTGCCACTGTTGACTGTCCTGTAGACTTCATGGTTAATTCTCATCATTTTCCCCAAACTTTGATATGAAAATATGTCGGAAAATTCATTGACTGGCAACTTATTTAACTATAATCATTTGTGTGTTTATTGAATTGGGTCACATGATCTCCCAATCGACAATTAGTTTAATAGTCATCACCTATTTACTAGAGTGGCTCCTGAGGGACAGAATGGTAAGGTGTTGCCTAGTCACTCAAGTAAGATGAATAATCATGGTGTACTTGGTGGTGTGCTTGAAAAAAAATCATTAACAGTTGAAATTCATACAAGGCAGTAACACAACTGTCTTGGCAAATTTCTTGTCCCTTCATTACACACAATCACAGAAAAAAAAACCAGTCATATGGTAGTTTCATAATGACAAAATATTGGGTGGACAGGATATACATGTATTAAATCTATTCTGCTGTTTTCTTTTAATATCAACAGGCACTTGTGCCAACAATGTGCACAGTTTGTTTGTGAGATGGATTGTACATTACTAACTCATGGCTTAAAGTTACATTCCCGGGTACAAACTGGGTGATTTGATGATATATTAGGACTAAAAACATATTCAAACTAATTGTTTATCATAATTTTGCTACAAATCCTTCTCAAAACACTGTAATTGCCAAGTATACCCTGCTATTAAAATCAATCAAAAGAGGCCATGTTTGCATCAGGGGAATTACCCCTCTCCGTCCCTACGACAACGGCGAATGGAGACGGGTGAAAATTCATTGCATACACAAGACGATGTTGTCTGTTATTGCTGACTATTTATTACAAAAATCGAATCCTAATTCAATTCTCAGATTATCCACTGCCCGCGCCTTTTTCCATGATTTTTATCTCAGAAAGTGTTGTACGTGTAACTCTTTATAAAGTTTATCAACATGTACACAAAACGCTCAATGTACTCATGCAGCCTTCGACATCACGCATGGGGATAGCCCTAATCATCGGGCTGTTGATTGGGGAAACCCTTACATTTTTGTCCTGTATACGTTCCCTGAGTGATTTTCAGGGAATCCAGTATTTTTCAAGTAAGATTGGATTTCTGCATATTTTATTACAGAGAATGAAGACGCCAATTAATTTTCATGATTACTATCTTTGTTTCAAAAATATTATGTACATCCCAGAGACTCAAGTTATCCTTCAATTGATTTGTAATTTATACTTTGTATTTGCATGTCTGTTCATGAGACCAAAAAAACCTATTGATTTTTAATGATTTCCGATAATTGTCTATTGGGATGAAGAAGCTTGTTGATATTAAACAAATTCATATGGATATAACCCATATGATGACAGATTGTTCAATTCAAATGTTTTTCTTGTTCCAAATCAGTTGGATATATAGTTTCAAAGATTTTGTTATTGCCAAGATCAAATGTCTGGAAGGTTTAGCTCCTGGTGGGAGTTTTCTAAAATTTGTAGTTGTTGCTCTATGAAAACTCATATTTGTACAGTTAATCCCACACCTATGATTCACACCTCATTATAAAAGCTCTATAATATTTTATAAAGCTTGTGAATGCAGAACAGAGTTCAGAAATGACAATGTATTGTTCAAAAGAATATGTAAAGGAAACCATTATTTATAGTGGGGAATCGACTTTGCTGTATAATGCCTGCCGCACTATCTATATGTTTAAACAAATTCTGTTAAAGTCTTTGTGTTGGCACAAAGTGCAATGAATGGAAGTAACCCATAACTTCAAATATTAGTTTATGACTTGTTTATTTGGTAAGAATAAAATGCATTAACAAGTAATATTTTTCATAAACATCAAATAAAATGAAAGTCTATATTAGATTGTTACATTATTTGCACATCTTGCATACATATCCGTTTTCAAAAATAGAAGCATTTCATTTATAATAGATGCATGGGGCTGGATGGATGAACCTTTTCACCATGTTAAAAATGTAAGGAGTTATGATCCAATATGTGTTGTATCGTATTGTGAGGATATTTTATAGGTGAAGTATAGGGAGGGTGGAGTTATACCCCCACTGTGTGGAAGATTTCATAAACCAACATTTATGAAAAGTTTATTTTAACATTGCCACTTTCTATTATACATAATTTTAGTGAACTCTCATTTTGTGTGTCCCTTTATCGTAATTAATGTTTTAATGCTTGGATGGTAAATTTCTATGGACCTATATAGCTATAGGCTATATATCTATGTATTTTGGTGTAGGTATTCATAAATCGCCCATAGAATTTAAGCTTGTATTATCCATTGGACTAGAGTATTTTTAGCAATCAGATGAGAGTGATCTATTGAAACTACAGGCAGGAGACTCACATTTGATTTCCTCCTTGTCTTTCATCAGTAAGACTACTTTGATTAATATCAAAATTGTATCCTAGAATTTCATTTAATGTGTTATGTATGACCTATTCATTTTATTTTATTAAAAAGTTTAATGTAGATCTCTTAACAAAATAAACACAAGTTTTCTAAGTGGCATACTGTACATGTAGACATAGTACAGTGTATAAGTTATAAGATAAGTCAATATATAGATTTACCTATGGCCCTCCATATAGCTACCCAATCAATTCATTTCATTGTTCAACTTGTAAATTATTCAAATATTAGAGTCACCATTAGATTGACTTTTAACATTATATCTTACCATACTCCAATACTAAATGACCTTAAGGTCAACAAATCGTCTTGTTCTAGGATGTGTAATAACATAAGTACGTGGGATGTTGAATGTTGATAAAAGCCAGAACATTCAGTTGGATCCTTAATTTAAAGGGTGTTGAAACTTGAATAAATTGATCTCAAACAAAATGAGTGAGTACTACATATTGCCTATTGGCATTTAATTTAAATCCTGGTTACGATGATTTGAATGGGAGAATGTATTTTGTAAAACTGTCCTGTAATCATTGATATGTAACACCTGATGTTACGTTTGGTACATGTAGGTTGTATGTATACTTGTTACTGGAATAGAAATCAGATGATATTGTTATGATTCTGTTTAAAGCCAAAATGTCAGCATTAGAATTTGAGAATCTTGTAGCAAGGATTCAATCAGTTTAAAAAAAATGATCATAAGTGGTTGTTCAATAAGTGGCACTGACTTATTTAAAATCATATATCCCTGCGTTGTCCAAGAAAGGTCATTGGGATTTACCAGCAAGGGACATCATATAGTTGTTCTGAGGGAATGAAAAACCAAGGTCCAGGAGGGTTGGGATGGCCTAGTTGTCTAGAGTGCCGCGCTTCGACCTCTAGCTAGCCGGTCACCTCTGGTTTGCGGCTGTGGTTTCGAGCCCTGGTGTGAGCGTATGTGGCATGGAGATAGGGGCGCCTTCTCAACCTCGTGGGTTTCCTCCAGGCACTCCGGTTTCCTCCCACTGCTATAGACCCCCATGCGCAAGCGAATTATTGAAAGAAAATTAAACCATATGTTAGTCCCGAAATTACTTAGTTTGTGTTGAGTAGACGTTAAACCCAATTTCTCTCTCTCTCTCCCCAATATACACATTGCCGTGCTCATGAAAGATACCTTGGCAGTACGAATTTTATATGAGTAGCTTGTAGAGCTGCTGTCCGGAGAAAAATTTCCCTCATACCGCACTGTATCTTCATTAGCCCTGTCAGAGTAAAACAGGATGTTAAACCCCATTTCATTTTTATACGCCCACATTGAAATGTGGTCGTATATTGTCGTCGCCCCCGTCTGTCTGTCCGGCGGTCCGGCGTCCACAATTGCTTGTGGGCGCTCTACAGGCTAAAGTTAATATCCGATTGACTTTAAATTTATACACAGTGTTTAAGGTCATGAGAGGAAGAAGCCTATTGATTTTCAGAGATTTCAAATAATTACTTCCAGAGTTATCTCCCTTGATAACTTCAAAAAATCTTGTGACGCTATAGAGGCCAAACTTATCATCCGATTGACTTTAGATTAATACACAGAGTTTAAGGTGTTGAAACGAACAAGTACTTTGATTTTCAATGAATTTTGATAACTGAACAGCTAAATCCATGATATTAAATGTTTCATGTATATACTAATTGTTAGCGTGGGGTAACACTTTATAATAAAAACAATCAAATTCTAATGATTTTCTGATAATTACATAATGAGTTGTTACTCTTAATCAGTTTTTAGTGTATTACAAATGTTTCATTAGCGAAAAAAGTAAAAATATGCGACAACCCTTGTTGACTGCCCGGACGATTTAGCTGCTGTGGGCGTATGTTTCGTTGCCTGGCAACCTATTTTTTAAATCATTTACAGAAGACACTTTATGTTGAAAATATTCAGTTTATCATATTATTGTAATTGCTGAATAGAATCGAATCATTTTCTGAATATTCATGTTAGAGTTTCAGTTTTCTCGATATGTTATTGTACTTTGCAAGCAATTCAAAATCACTCTAGTGACGATTCGTCTTAAAAATATAATGGAAAAATGGACGTTTTATTTTCATTGAGAACTGATTTAGTAAACTAAAATTGTTATTCTTAAAGTTCCACTTGACTAATATAGAACATGTTTATGAGATTCAAAGTACGCAGCTATGCATCTTTTTATGCGTGGAACAAATACAACAATGGAAGGTGTGTATTTAACTACGCATATATATAATAATCAAGTACAGTTATATTACTTATTTCATCTTCTGTGAGATGGTTGAAGGTTTTATCCCATTCTGCACTCAGAGATCCATCTTCTGCCCTAAATATACTGTTTTGTTATGCGGTTCAATTCTCTTGCATATACACACAAAGATTTAAACTTTTTCAATTTCATTAAATAAAAGTAGAACAGTCAGGAAGTCATGTAATAAAACTTTACCGTTTTTCAGGCAAGTTTCATAAATACTTAACATGTTGGCATATGAAATTTGGCATAGTACACCAGCAGGACAGGAGTTGTTTTAAGTCTGAATTTAGGCACATGTCTATTGATGTCAGAAAGTGCATAATGCTGATTAACAAAAGAGTGGGCTTGGGGTATCTGATGTGACAGGCCTGGGAATGACTGTTTTACATGTACCTGACAAAATGACAGGCATTAATGAAATAGTACCAGCCATTTTCAACATGTATTAATAATATCATTCAAAAAGACAAATCAGTGCCTGAGAAAATGACATTCACCAAAAGTTTTGTGCCTGACAATGTCTGAATCTGTACTGGACATTCTCAGTCAGAGGTGCCTTATTTTCAGGTTGATTGTATAAATTAATTACAATATATTGTTACTTTAATATTATTTACTGTTTTTTTATTGTTAATATTGTGCTGTGTTTTATGAATTAAAATTGTAACATTGTGGTTTTTCTCATGGTTACCTCTTACTTCTAAAGACTCCTGCACTTAAAGGGACAATAACACTCTTGCTGGCTTGGCAGCAGGGTTCTTAATCCATTTTGAAATGAACCGGCCACAGGCACGGGTATCCCTATCGGATAGTCATCTTTTGAACGACAGACATGTTGGTCTATGCATTCTTTATTCAGGTCAATAATTGCATAACGTAGGCCTATACCGTATAATAATATAATAATAGCTGAAACTTCTAACAAACAAAGCTTGTGTTGTTATTCCATACTAGTATTCATATATCGATACAATATCGTAATTTATAGCCATATTTTGGCAACTTGCATAATGCATAATCTACTTTTGCTTTTATCCAAACAAGCCGACAAAAACAGCCGATTAAGATCCCTGCTTGGCTGCTCCAGAAAATAAATAATAGCCTATTCTAAGTACTACATGTTTAAGTGTCCTACCTGTTGTGTAAATTATCCATTACTTAATTCCTATTTGACTTGTTAAGATGAAATTTGTATCATCAATTAATATTGTCAAATAGTACAATTTCTTGATCAGAATAATGATAGGGACATATACTATTCAAAAAAAGTAGGGGATATTTGATTTTGGTGGCATAATACTAAAATATGCAAATGACTACGAAAAAAGTCACTATAGAACCTAACAGAAGAAACATTTCCAGTTACATGTGACGCCCAAAGGCACCAATAGCTACCGCATGGAATGCAGGTGATGCTTGGGATCATCATGATTTGCACGACTCTAACTTTGAATGTTAAAGTCATTGTGGCATTGAATTCCAGGGTGGAAACATCAGTTTAATTGTTTTAGTGACCAGAAAACAAATTTTGATATGCGTCGGCTTACCCAAAATGAGAGGTTAGGTGCCCTTGGCATGCTACAGATCGGCACAACACAGGCGGTTGTGGCGCGGACGATGAATGTTTCTCAGTCTGTCATAAGCAGGCTATGGTCCAGATACCGTGATACTCAATCTGTACAGGACAGACCACGCTCAGGTCGACCAAGGGCGACAACTCAAGCCCAGGATCGATTTATCCGTACCTTGGCCTTGAGAAATCGTGTCATCACAGCAAATCAGATCGACTGCTCGTCTTCAAACAGACACTGGTGTGAGAGTGAGTGGCCAGACGATTCGGAATCGACTGCATAGGGGTCACCTTCGCGCCCGACGTCCTCGCGTGATCCCTTGTTTGAGAGATCATCACATTCAGGCAAGACTTCGTTGGTGTAGGGAGATCGTCAACACTGGGATAATCGACGCTGGAGCAGTGTGATGTTTTCAGATGAGACAAGGTTCACTGTTGATTTTTTGGACAGACGTAGGAGGGTGTGGCGTCGTCGAAACGAGCGCTTCCAAGACGTTAACGTCATCAGACATGATCGATTTGGGGGTGGTTCTGTTATGGTGTGGGGAGGCATTACTGTTGCTGGAAGAACGGCTTTACATGTTGTTGCAGGGCGTGTTACAGGCCAGTACTACCGGGACAACATCTTGGCAGTCCATTTTGTGCCGTTCGCACGACGTCATGGCTGCCGTTTCATTTTCCAGGATGAGAACGCAAGATTTCACAGGGCCAGGATCGTTACAGGTTACCTCCAACAACAGAACATCACCACATTACCTTGGCCAGCACTGAGTCCTGACCTCTCCCCAATCGAGCATGTCCCGTCCCAGCATGTCTGGGACATGCTTGGACAGAGGTTACGTCAACGTCAACAACGTCCTGCCAATGTCCAAGAACTTGCTGCTGCATTGTAACAGGAATGGGACAATCTGGACCAAAATGACCCTAGACGTCTCATTAGGAGTATACCACGTCGGATCAATGCTTGTTTGGCAAACAGAGGAGGATTTACCCGTTACTGACTTTGTTGTGATGCTGTGGTAACTTTGCTGTTTGACCCCGGGTATCATTTTACCCTTATAATGGTCAGTCTGTGCCTTACTTAATCTAACGATCATTTGGAATAAATCGATGAATGTGAACTTATTTCATTTTCTCATTTGTTTCTTCGTCAGTTTCAGTAGGTAACTTTAATAACATTTAAAAATCAAATATCCCCTACTTTTTTTGAATAGTATATTATTCACAAGTTACAACAAGAGTAGTATTGAGCATTTTATTGATGCATATTTATAAAGATGAACTATATGTTAGTTGCAAAATGATTTAGCTTTTGTTTACTTGATGTTAAATTCAATTTCTCTCTATATGGATGTACTGGTATTTCTTTCTGAAAAGGATAGCTTTAATTCCATTTTTTTAAAAAAAACATGCTAGCAAAAATCTACTTTTTAATGTTTTACTTTCTCCTCTAGATTATTTTTGATTTTTTCTCTCATTTTCTATTTGACATAAATTTATATCATTAGGCTTTTAAAGTTACTGGAAAAAAATGTTTATTGAATTGAGATGATAAATGATGAGTCATATAACTCGTTGGCACACTTACTGAATTTTTAAGCCCCATGTCTTCTATTTTCTATCACAACACAGGCATGCGGTCTTGAAAATCAATGGATCTTGAATGTTCTTCATTCGAAGGATATTTTAATACTGGTCACAAAATTCCTCGCTTGCATGAGTAATCAATATCCGTGAATTGATAAGTTACGTACTTGTCTTGTCGAGGTGTCATAACCACTTTGATTAGTCTGTGCTTTTAAAAGAGGTTTTAGACACGAGCAAAAAATGGAAATTGATTAATTTGTCAGAAAAGATTGATAATAAAGCTGAAAATCATCTGTTTTTAGAGTTCCAAAAACAGAAGTATCTCAAATCAAATCAAATTGCTTGACAAACAAAACATTTGTTCAAACACAAACATAGTGATAACCAATAGTTTGGTGTTGCATTTTGCACATTTTCATTTTGAATGAGAAAAATGTGTCAAATGCTAGCTCAGAAATGAACCGAAGACAGATTTTGTTGTGCAAACATAGAGGAGAGATTTAAGATGAAACACCTTTTTGCTACCAATAAAAGAGAACTGGCGTTTAACATCCACATCACACTAATAACTTGGTTATATCTGAACAAAAATCTATGTATTTATTTGAACATTTTTTAAAAACACTGTTGACGTCTTTAGAAATGTGAGGAAATGTAAGGGAGAGAGAAATAGGTTCACCATCCACTCAACACAAACTATGTTATTTTGTGACTATAACATACAATTTTATTTGAATAATTTGCTTACGCTTAGTGGTCTCCAGCAGTGGGAGCAAACTGGAAACCCTACTTGTCACGTTTTAGCGTGGGATCAAAAACCTTACCACTTGGGTAAATGACAGCCTTTCGTCTATTCAGATACCCAACTCCCTACACGAGAGCGGAAAAGAAGAAAAATTGACAGATACTTGATAGTTTTTATACGCCCACATTGAAATGTGGTCGTATATTGTCGTCGCCCCCGTCCGTCCGTCAGCCCGGCGGTCCGGCGTCCACAAGCTCTACAGGCTAAAGTTAATATTCGATTGACTTTAAATTTATACACAGTGTTTAAGGTCATGAGACGAAGAAGCCTATTGATTTTCAGCGATTTCCAATAATTAGTGCCAGAGTTATGGCCCTTGATCACTTCAAAAAATCTTGTGGAAGCTCTAGAGGCCAAAGTTAATATCCAATTGACTTTAAATTTATACACAGTGTTTAAGGTCATGAGACGAAGAATCCTATTGATTTTCAGCGATTTCCGATAATTAGTGCCAGAGTTATGGTCCTTGATCACTTCAAAAAATCCTGCGGACACTCTAGGGGCCAAAGTTAATATCCGATTGACTTTAAATTTATACACAGTGTTTAAGGTCATGAGACGAAGAAGCCTATTGATTTTCAGCGATTTCCGATAATTAGTGCCAGAGTTATGGCCCTTGATCACTTTAAAAAATCTTGTGGAAGCTCTAGAGGCCAAAGTCAATATCCGATTTACTTTAAATTTATACACAGTGTTTAAGGTCATGAGACGAAGAATCCTATTGATTTAAATTAACACACAGTGTTTAAGGTCATGAGACGAAGAAGCCTATTGATTTTCAGAGATTTCAAATAATTACTGTCAGAGTTATCTCCCTTGATAACTTCAAAAAATCTTGTGACGCTATAGAGGCCAAACTTATCATCCGATTGACTTTAGATTGATACACAGAGTTTAAGGTGTTGAAACGAACAAGTAGGCCTATTTTGATTTTCAATTAATTTTGATAACTGAACAGCTAAATCCATGATATTAAATGTTTCATGTATATACTAATTGTTAGTGTGGAGTAACACTTTATAAAAAGCAATCAAATTCTAATGATTTTCTGATAATTACATAATGAGTTGTTACTCTCAATCAGTTTTTAGTGTATTACAAATGTTTCATTAGCGAAAAAAGTAAAAATATGCGACAACCCTTGTTGACTGCCCGGACGATTTAGCTGTTGTGGGCGTATGTTTCGTTGACTGGCAACCTATCTTTGCAATATGGGGGGACTGGCCGCAAAATTTGTTGGTTATAAAGAACATTGAGGTGTTGCTTTGCCAAAGTAAAAGAGCCGTGGACATTTGGAATTTGATGAAGTGTGGGTGGAAACACTTGCCCGTAGGCGTACGGGCTCGATGACAGTTAGGGGGGGGCAGAACCCGAATTGCCCGAAAATTTTTCGGGTTTACAGACGAAGCCCCCACCCCCACCCCCTGAAGAAAATTTGGGAATATTTGACGGCTATGAACACATTTTCCTGCTATTTCAGCCCGTGAACAAAGCAGCTTCAAAGTGATCTAATTTCAATCAATCGTTTACAGTCCACGAAGACAGGAAAAATTTTGAAAATTTAATGGCCGCAAAGGAGTCTTTTGCTATTCCAGCCTATGAATACACCATCTTCAATTTGGTCCAATACAGCCTACCTGCTGACCTGCATTCTTCCTGTGGAAAATTTTGAAAATTTAACCACCGCAAATGCATTTTCTGCTATTCTAAAAGTATCCAATTGTTTTGTAATCGAAATCCCACTCCGAATTCCAAGCATCCAATCAGACTGTTGCAGCTGCATTCAGAAATAGTAATTGATGCCCCAAAAATGTCGCACAAAGTAGAGTGGCTACAGACAAAGTGTTTCAATCCATAGTCAACTCAGTACAAATTCGTAGCATTGAAGTAAATTAGTGTTTTATTAGGGCTTGATGACAGTTAGGGAAACAAAACTAGAAATGCCTGAAAAAATTTGAGGTTTACAGACAGCAGCGCCGGTTTTCTTCGAGAGATGAAGAATCGAAGCCGACCTTGTATAGACCTCCCAAGAAAATTTTGGAATATTAGACGGCCGCAAACGCGTTTTACTGCTATTCCAGCCCGTAAAATTAGTGTTTTATTAGATTTCGAGCACTTTATTTTGCCAAGTAGATGAAATATTTTTTTTTCTCACTTACCCCTCAGCCCGAAAAATCAGCTTGCCTGAAAGTTAAGGTAGAATCTCCCTCCCCTTACAGCATTGTACACTTGGCCACACAGCAATAAAAAAGAAAACCATTGTACATGTATGTTAGGCCCCAAATGAACAAAGTATTTTGCAGACGTTAGAAATTATAGTTTAGTCCCATATGTTAGTCCCAAAATGACCTAGTTTGTGTTGAGTGGACGTTAAACCCCATTTCTCTCTCTCTCTCTCTCTCTCTTGATATGATTAATTCTTTATAGATTAGATCTTTAATTCGTTTCACCAGGCCCAAGTTCATAAAGCATTCTCAGACCTAAGTGAGGAATATACTCAACTTTTAGTCACTGTGTTTTGAGAAATATCATTGGATTCAGAAACACAAAACTTTGCACATAAGGTGAACAATTTTGAGTTGAATCTTAACTTTAGTCTAAGGATGTTTTGTGAACTTGGGGCCAGGTGTCGCCCACTGCTAATGAGGACCAATGCAGATTCTGCCTGCATGTAAACAAAAAAATTGAAATAAAGAAGGCCAGTATCAATAGCAGCAACAAGATGGTGAACCCAATTCATTCTTTCACCATTTTGTTTTACTTCAAGAAATATTTAATTAAGACTCTATGTAGTTTATTTAATTTTGAAAAAATGTTCACTATTTTGCTATAACTTGACAGTTTGAGATAGTAATTAATTAAATTTTTAGTAACCGGTTTCAGTTATAATAATTATGCAAGAGTTTCCCCCTATACACTGTATGTCTTATACATGTACATGCAACTTTTCATTGGTTGACAAAAACGTAGTGTCGTCGCGTTAAATTTTAAGACAAGCTGCTGAGGTTGTGTCATTTTTGGAGATAACATAATCTTTTCAATCTTCTGACTGATCACAACTTAGTTTACATGCAGACACCTTTTTAAAGTTAAACTTTGCAAGTTGAAAAACAACCAATTCGTGTTTGTGAGCTGGATAATGTGTTATTTGTTGAAGACCTGCGTAGGAAAGAAATACAGCCCGTTTCAAGGTGACCAAAATTGACAAATTTTCTTGACAAATTGTTATCTGGTGAGCAGGTTTCAACAGATAGGTAATGTTATTAATGTGTACAGGTTTTAAATTCTTGAAAGTGGTAAAATTAAAGTGTACACATTATTCAATGAACCAAGGACAATGGCCCCCTTTCTGTCTCTGAAGTGTACATGTAACTGAAATGTCGCTAGTTTCCTGACAAATATTTTTAAAGTAAATGGAGAATAGCATGTTTTTTTATTTTTCTCCCCCTCACCCTATATTTCCATGTTAATGTATATTGTCTGTGGGCACTCAACAATTTTTACCCTATTTTGACAAAACTTCAAATATAAGTTGATATCTAAAAGATCTGGAAATAATGGTTTTAGATGTACCTGACAAAATGGCAGGCACTAATGAAATAGTACTGGACATTTGTGATTGAACACGTCATCTTGAGTCGGAATGTGCAAAATCTAATTTTGGAGTAGAGGCTTAATAAGTGAAAATATTGATTTCGACCAAAATTGAGATTTTCTCAAAAATGAGTCTATAAATATACTATCTATAGACACAAAAGATCAAAATAGCATTTTAGAACACTTTTTTTTTTAACTTTTTGTAAAAGTACCGTATTCTTAAATCTGTCCTATTTCTTAAAATTCTCGGCAAAATTAGTTATGTTTCTTCGCTCGCTGTGGAATGACCCGGCCATTCCTCTTGCATAATAATTGTCATTGTTGTAAAGCGGAGAATCTTTACATTACAAATATTATCAAAATATTATCATTGAATTGATTTTGAACGGACACGCTCGAGTTTTAAAACCCCCTAGAAAATATCAACAAACACCATGTGGCCATGCTGTCTACACAACTCGTTTGCTGATGGCCCAGACATCGCGTGCAAAGCATTATGGTTACGTGGATGGCTGAGCGGGCGATAAATATTTTTTTAGGCAATAATGTTTTTGGGTACCTACATGCGATTCACTCTGATAAGTGACAGAAAAAATTAATTCTAATCGTATATAGATTGCCGTTGAGTGTTAATCAAAACCATGTGACTGATTATGTAAATTAATCTGCAAGCGGGTGTGTGCCGTTGAGTAATACTAATCAACAGTCACAGGTCAATGATAAAGCTGTCGACAACTGTTATTTACTGCGAATAATATCTCATACCATCTTTAGAAAATAATTTAAAGGCCTTAAATGGAAATAAAAATGGCCAATAATTTTCTTTTTGAAGAGAATTTTATCGATAGCTGAATTCTGTTAACTGCAGCTTCTTCATACGGCATGTAAAATAAGGAATGCGTATTGGATATCATTGTTTAAAATGTTCTTATCACCATGGGTCGAAAAAACGACCAACAAGCCAAAATGCGACGATTCACGAACCTGCCATTGCTTAATTTTGCACAAAAGTGAACGTAAGCTTTACTTGTCTATGAAATTGACAGCTATCTATAGGGACTCATATTTTGATAACGTTACGGTATCTGAAAATATTATAGACGTATCGTACACCTAAAATCTCGTGTTAAATGAACACACGTACAGCTGTGGCAGCTGCTTTGATGATTTCCCAATCAACAATAATCTTAATCTCCTGTCCACTAGCTGGCACTAAGGTGCTAATTAATTGATGAGATTAACTTCAGTTAATCCTACCAAAATTATAATATACAAATTACTACTAATGTATAGATTGTTCTTCAGTATAACACTATGATGTTGTGGATTTTTCGTTACGAAAAGAGTGCATTTACATCGATTTTCGTCTTCAGCACCCTTGCAATTCTATATAAAAAATTATTAGTTGATAAAATAGCAAATAAATGTTGGATATCGTCAGAACAAATTTTTACTAAGATTTTTGTCTTTAGCACTCCTGAAAACCCCTGAAAAGATATGTTCAATGGCAAAACAGAAAATAAATTGCCTGGTTGCTATGTGATTTTGTTTTGGAACATACTAATCTTTAACTTGCTTTTTCTCAAAACTTACATTTGTGAGTTGGGTAGCTTCAATGGACAGAGCTCAGTCATTTTTTGTCCAATTCAAACAAAATATACATCAAATTGAAGGTAATGAGTTGGAGAATGTGAAAATAACAAGAACTCAATTTTCAAAATTCCTTCATTGTGACACATTATGGCATGTGGGGTCACATTTTAACTTAGTGGTGTATTAATATTATAAGCTAAAAAGACAAATTAGTGCCAGACAAAATGACAGGCACCAGACGTGTTGTGTCTGACAAAGCCTCTATCTGTGCCTGACATTGTCAGTTACAGGTGCCTTATTTCCAGTCTTGCACCTTACACCATAATAACAGATGAGTTCGAATTTCTTGAAAGTCACACCAAAGCTGTCCAACAAATAGGCAAATACTATAATAGACTGGCCCAGTCTCTTCTATTTATTTTACATTTCGATTTATATAAAAGTAGTAATTTTTAGTAAACCAATTTTCGTTTCCATTTGTATAAAAAGAAAATTTGAGTAAACCTGTAACCAGCACCAGAGACTGGACAATTTGCGAGCTTCACAATAAAATGGGCGTTGCTTATCCTGTTTTACGTTGTCTCCTTATTTGGAATGATTGACAGTTGTCAAGCAAGTCATGTGAAACCGTCTGCGGGCTGATGTCACGTTTTTGTTTCCAGTCGCCATTCGGCTTCGTCCCGATACGTATGAACTGGCTTCGTTAAGTTGTTATAATGATGTCGTGTGTAATTATTTATGTTCATTCACCTCATCCCATTCGTTGTATCCGTTCATTCGACAGATATTGTCCGTCAACAAAATTCTTAGATCGTTAAAGTATCACTAAATAACAATAACTGTTATCCACAACAAACATCTCGCACCTACACCAGTTTGCCAGTGCAAATGCAGTAATCCCGTGCACACGACCTACATAATGCAGATTGACCTACTAGATGAGAATGAAGCTCTATTTGCCCAGTCTCTAGAGATTACGTTTTTTTTTCGTTTTTTTTTTTTTGAGAGGACTGGCCAATTTTTGGTGTGTGGAGAAGACTGGCCACCAGTCTAATACTATAAGAGTATTTAATACCAAATCTCTACAGGTGACAATTTTTATTTCATTTTGATGAAAAGTATATGAAAATATCCCAATAATCTAGGTTCATTTCGATATTACAATCAGACCCCCTGGTTGTACAAAAAATCACTTTTTTTTTTTTTAGTTCGTTTCTGTCCATCTCTTGCAAAATGTAGGTGTATTTTTCATAGCAATCGATTATTTAAAAGGTTTTTATTTTTTTTCCGCTATATTTGGGTAAATCAAATCCAACCCACATTTATTTTCGGACAAATATTTTCCAAGTAAATGTTTATGTTGCATTTAATTTCTTTTCACAAAATTTTGCAAGTGAAAGGTTTGATAATGAGGAGGAAAGCGAGTTAAGAGTAAATAATGTGGTGAAGGGTCTTTCTGTACAATTATTCTCTCAATATTGACGTAACCTAAAATATTTTTACCTGAAACGTTTACTTACAAATTACTACTCTGTTACATGTAAATGTTCTTTTATTTGGTTGTTAGAAAAACTAAGCTGATCAAGGTGTATGGTTTTTGGTATTGGTCAAAATAATTTGATAGCAAGAACAATGAAATTCCAGTATTTGTATGTCTGTTTTGACCATCAGAGAAGGAGGGTAAGGTTTAGGGTTCAACAGTACTAAAAAGTGGAGAAATCTCCTAGTCGAAAAACAAGTTTCAAGACATCACAGCCACAGCAGGCTGCTCTACTGAGTACAACATCTGACTCAAGTTGTCTGCGGGCAGATTTACATGCTATCGAAGCATACAGGTTGGATACACACCATCCCATTTACTGCATGTGCAAAGAGATAAAAGCGGCTTTTCAGAGACAATTTTGGCTATTCAGTGTTCATGGCTAGAAATTCATGCGGATCTACAAATCTAATTCGTGCTACGATTCTAGTAAAAGCGTACAAGGATTCGCATAACTTATAATTTTGACGAGTTTCTGGCTGGCTTTTGTGTTTATGTAATGAATTGTGTAGAAAATTCCCTGATCACGACACAGAGTCTGGTAGAATTAAAGCACCAAAAGGGATCTGTATTATTACGGTGCAACTCCATGTGCATTTGTATTTGTGCATTGAATTTCACTTACGATAAAAATTTATTTGTTCTCTAATTATTTATAAAATATATCTTGAATAATATTTAAAAGAAACTGCTTTAGCAGGCCAACCTTAAAGCCAAATGATTTTGGGTTCCATTTTCCCTGGAGCGATTTGATTCCGCTAGTTCCATTTCAATATGATTGGGTTGAATTGGGTCATTACAATTGTATTCTGCCACTTGTTTTTTGGGGTTATTTGTCTCACGCCTTTCGAAGAAAGCAGGGGACTATTAAAATGGGTCCGTCCATCTGTCACACTTTTTAAGACACAAAAACTCTTATTTCTAATTGAGCTAGAATGTTCAAACTTGGTGTAGGTGTTTATTAGCTTGATGCCCTGATGGAGTTCGAAGAGCATTTTCTGCTTAGGTTAAGCGAAGATAAGCAATTTTATTGGTTGATGTTTTTGGACATGATAACTTTAGTTCATATTAAGTGATAGTGATGAAACTTATGGGTATTTTCTGCTCTGGGTAAACAGAGCGATAATAATTTGAGTGGCCGAGACTTTGGAACACGATAACAGTCTTTCTAATTGAGGTAGAATGTTCAAACTTATATTCACAAACTAATAATAGTGTTCCGTTCACAAATAACTGCACAGAAAAATGTAAGTGTAGACAGTTCACAGCATTTGACTGGCACAAATTAAGTTCATAGACATGTCTTTCCATTTATTAGATTGAAAGAATGTTGTCTTATTCTCAGAGGGATAGCCGTGTTGATATTAAACTTTGAGCACTAGTAAGGTATGAATCCATTTATTGGATTGCTTTATACATGTGTATGTCTGAGTATGCTTGTACCCAATACCCTATTTCCTTCAATCTCTCTTGGTATGATACTTGAATAGAATGTGATGGGAAATATCCTGTCATAGAAATAACTAATCTTATTATACTGACAACAGGGTACTAGATAGGATAATCATAGCTCTAATAATGTGGCTGGTTTAGTGCCAAATCTATAGCTACTATTGTTTATTGAATAATCTCATTGTTTTATACCATCATCTGTCTATGCATTAATGTATTGACGTATTGTTATATATTAAACTTTTAAAAAGATTTTTCTGAACTTGTAAGCTAAAGTAAACTAAAATTGAAAAAGTCTCATCCTACCCCTTTACATTATGAAATTGGACTAATACTCAGAATTTCAACTGGCACACCAAAGTAAGGTGATTTTTTATCTTAGTCTGGTCTGAACATTTCGTACCGTACATATTATACTGTATTTTCCATTTGACCTTCACCATAGCAGCTTAAATTAATTTTTCTGCGAAGAGTTCATCTGTGAACTGGAGCCGAGAATGGTTCTTTCTAGGGCCTTGAGTGTAAACTGGATGTATATGTAGAAGGTTTACTTTCCAATGGGGTTGGGTGACGGAGTGGTTAGCATGTACACGCTGCATCATAAGATTTGTTATTGAGACAACTTGCATGGTTTCGATTCACCGGTTTTGGGTTTTCTCTGGGCCCTCTGGTTTTTTCCCACTTTTAAAGACCCTACACACAAAAAAAATACTGAAATAAGATTGAACCATATTTTAGTCCCAAAATGACCTTGTTGGTATCGGGTGGACATTGAATTCCATTTGTCTCTCTCTCTATTCTATGCCAATCAGTGCGACCTGGTGATCATAACTATGTATGATTTTATCCATATTTGGCAAGATTAACCGGTCAGGGTCGCATATTTGCACCACAACGTTATATCCAAAAGTGTTCACGGTCGCATATTTGCGACCATAGCAAGAGCCTTTTTTATAAGCCGCATTTGAGTATTTAGTTTCGTATTTAATTGATATCGCCATGCATGCGTCTCAGACAGGAACTTGTCTTGTCAATAACATTGAGAAAAACATGTCTTCGTTCTACATTTTTTGACAAAAAACGTAATTTAACGATGTCGGGAATAATAAAGACCCTCAAAGACATAGAAATGCCTATATATGATTCTGACTCGGATTATCGATTACGACGATTCTGAAGACGATATTTCTGATGAAAATGATTTAAAATGGTATGCAAATTATAGATCAACTTATCCTCTTCAACTTTTTTATTGGTGTCAAGACTCTATCATTTATAATTATTCGGCAGTAGTCGATTGTAATAGGCGTACAAAATATTTCACGTTAGTTATTTTTTAGCCTGACCACTTGACATCATAACCTCAAAATGACATTGACGGGTTAAGGGTTAAGTTATATTTAAATGTCATCAATCGAACAGGAAAACTCTGACATGTATGCCAGTATTATTACTGTAAACAATATATTTTAATGTACAGTTTTAGATAAATACTTTTTACTGTACCGTAATTCTACATGTAGGCAAGGGTTGCTTTTCTCGGACAGTTTCTATATTTAACGTCAGGTTTCTTAGTCAATATACATGTGGAGCTAGGATACTTTTTATTGCGTATAAACTAGACTGAAGTCAATACAAATAACTTGACGCAAAACCAAACGAGATAATAAAACGCCTTCACATTTATTCAAATTCCTGTGTGTTGTTTATTTTAGAATAAGTAGTTTCTGTCTTTTTGGTGGAGATCTTTGATATTGTACATAATAACACCCAGTTTCATGAAGTTTGGGATAGATTGGTGCATGATGCAGAGTATGCTTTTATTTATAAAACACTAAATACCATTTCTGATGTGAGGTGTTGATATTCATAAATGTAATAAATTTGTGTTTTATTTTATTTAAAAGAAGTTGTGTTTTATTTTAATCAAAGTGATTGGACTGTTCAAAATAGGTGATCAAATTTGTCTTCTTTTTTTTAGTTCCCTGTTGATTTATCATATTTTACCTTTTTATTGATTCTCTGATATTTTTATCAGATGTCTCATTCTCAATCTGTTTTTTTTCTTCAAAATTTTTAATTATTGTAATTTGTGTTTTGCAGACGGAAAGGATAAGAAGAAAAAATTAAAGCCGTTTGAAGCATTTCGGAGATTGTTTAAGAGCACAAGGAAACGTAGCAGCAAGTCTAAAGATGATCCCCAAGTTAGCATAGTATCAGTGAAAGCCAAGTCTACCACTGCATTACATTCAGGAAGTAATGAAGACGATGATGATGATGGCGGGTAAGACTCTCGTAATCTTGATTTATTTCATTTAGCAAGTAAAACGACTAAAAGCAATTTCCTGTTTTATTGTAAATCTGTCTGATTACATTGTACAACCTCTCACCCACATTCTACTTTTAATTTCACACCACGCTTTTCTCTTTGTCAAATTAGATTGCTTTGCTCTTCATAAACTTCAAAAGTGCACAAAGTGTTTAATTCAGCTGTTGCTTATTACTTTGATGAGTAAATTAGAACAGGTTGTCACTAGTCAGACCGTTTTATTGTACATGGTAGTACTCCTACAAATATTCAAATTTTAAGAGGTTGCGATGTCTTTTTAATGATACCTTAGTTAAAGAGTTTGATAAAAAGATAATACTGAAGTCAGTGTGGGATATTTGGACTAGAAATAAGCATCGAATAACTCTGCACTGTATCTGAGAATTGCAGTTCATTTGATTGACAGATGTTAACTGCACTCACATATTCTTGATTATCAAGTAACATTCTCAATGGCTATGGTACACTCGCTTGGCAGTACTTTTACCGTGAAGTAATTTGACTGAAATTTCAACATATTCTCTTTAGATATTTACTATTAAAGTTTAGGCCTATATCGGGAACTTTCAGCTATTTGCCTAATCTTCCATAATGACGTTTTAATTCAAACTAAACTTTTAGTATTTTTTATTCAACTATATTCAAAAATCATGATAAACAGATGAAAGTATTGAGAGTTATAATTTCTAAAAATCTAGAAATGCACCAAAGCCTGGACCTTTCATTTTAATCCAGTGTTCAAATAAGTTGTATTATTTATAAAAGTATGAATAGAATTTTAGACAAATACCTGTCAGTTAAAACTAATAAGAGTGCATTTAAAAATAAAACAATATGGAAAATGTATTGGATTTGAAAGAGTCAAAATGTCTGGAAATCTTACAAATTGAATTGAATGGAATATTGAAATAACGTTTGAATAATGATTTAAAGTATTGATATAGTACAATTAGTATCTATTTTGACAACTAGTTGAATGTCTTTCAATCTAGCTTATTTCTTTTAAGTCCTTCACACATAACATGTAATCGTTCCATCACTGTCTTGAACAATAATAAACTGTAAAACCGATATTGATTAATAATCAGAGGCGATAGCTTTGTAAACATGATTGTAATGAGTTGAGAAAGACCAAACGGAAACTCAAAATAGTGCCACACCATCACATGATAAATACATTAACAAGTTATGAATAGTTACTAATTGATGTTATATATTCAATATTGAATAACTTATTATTATAGTTATAGTATGATAATAGTCTTTGACATGCCTGTTTAAATTTTAATTGTCTGTGTGACTTTGCGATGTCACACTTATTACTACAAATATAGTTATTGATGAGAATTGTGATTCAAACAAATATTCACAGCAAAGTATCCATTCTCAAACATAGAACATCAGATACCACTTTTTTGTACAAATGTGGGGGGGGGATCACCACACATTGGCTCGCTAACCCAGAGGTCCGATGATCAATCCATGCATTGGCAGAGAAAGTTCATCCTGATTTTTCAGCATGGTTTCCCTTTGTCAGTGATGCAGCATCAAGGGCCTGACAAGGACAGTTGTCTAGTCGTTTGGATGGGACAAAAAACTGAGGTCCTGTGTACACATTGGCATGTGCATAAAAGATCCCTTAGCAGTTGGAATTCGTTATAAGAGTAGGCCATAGCGCTGCTTCCCAGACAAAATTTCCCACATAGTACACTGTATGCCATATGCCTGTCTTAATTGGCACAGTTTAGGAGCAGAACGGTATGACCTTCAACTGCATTTTATTTCATTTCATTTGTACAAATGCGATAGCTATGATTTTTTTTGTACATACTACATACATATATCTTTACCAAATGATAATACTTTATTCTGAAGTGCTTCATAATAGATCAAATATTAAATCCTAAATTTTATCTATCTTGTATCAGTACAAAGACTATAATTTATCTCTCAGTTAACTAGATGGAATGAGAAAAAAATATCTTGGAGAAATCATTTTATTTAAAATGTACCAAGGGATTAGATGTAAAAAATGAAATACAGAAATCAATTAAATGGAAAATTTTGGCAACATTCCATATGTTTTACTCCTTTTTAGGCTTTCCTGTGGGTATAAACCATAGTGTCATAAACTGTATGTAGATAGGTAGATTTATAAGTGTGTATTGGATTATACATGTACCTATATAACACCTGATAGTTAACACATAGATGATATATATTTAAACCAGCAGGTAGGCATTGTTATAGTTTCATCAAATTTGTTTTAACATGTACATGTGAACTTAGTGTAAAGATTGATACAATCATAATTGTATTTGTCATTAAATGTGTTGTAGCCTTTCTTACTGATAGAATGTTTAAGGGCACTGTTACTGATAAAATGTTTAAGGGCACAGAGATATTTTTGATCCCTTTCAACTAAACATTGTTTTTACCACAAATTATGACTTGTTTTCCTTTCTGTGTTTTTCAATGAGTTATTCCAATGGTAGTTCTTCAAGCATTTTATGTTATGATTAATTCTTGAAAATATGTATAGGATCCCTCTATGGGACGGCAAGCAAAAACATGACACATAGTTTTAAGGAGATTTACTCCATTTCACCAACATTGACAGGAATTATAATTTTAAAATCATTGTCATGTACGGTACTCAAATTTCTACTTATTTCTATAATAATAACTTAAAAGAAGATAAATCTCTTAACTCAATATTATTCATGAACTTTGACATTAAAAACACAAATCATCAATATCATCGTGAGCACAATTTATAATGGCATCATGTTAGTGCAAAAGTTAAATGTCATATTTTGCTCTGGATATAGACTGGAATATACCATCAGCACATGACTGCCATTTAAGTTTTGATTGCTCACATATTTTGAAGAACATAACAGATTAAAAATTACAATAAATATTTTATAGATTTAATGTAAATCATCTAATATATACATTCATATTACTTTAATGTGTGCTTTGCGTCCCATTTTCGTTCATAGATTTCTAGCATGGTTCCCCCTTGTCAGTGACAAGGACAGCTATCTAGTCATCTGGATGGTACAAAAACCAAGGTCCCAGGTACACATTGGGGTACATGTAAAAGATATCTTCACAGTTGGAATTTGATATAACACTAGGTTGTAGTGCCACTTTCCGGGCAAAACTTCCCTCATAGTACACTGTATGGTGCATGCCTGTTTTCATTCGACCAGTTCGGAGCAGAACAGTAGGACATTTAACCCCATTTAATTTTATTTCGTCCATAGAGATTTAGACAATTTAATCTATCGCTAATAATGTAGTTACGGTACTGCCTTATTTGTGTTCATTACTCCCTTTAAAGATGTCAAAAATGTGCACTTCAAATGCCTTGGTTGTAATGTAAAAGATAAGGAATAGATTTTCTTCAACTTCTGCTAGACACAATGCATGTGTGTTTGACAGGGATGAAGTTCTTAAAATTCTAGGTCAAAATCCATCATCTTGTCTTCTGAATAGTTCTTATAACTAGATCAGTAGAGTTGACAATAAAACTACAAGACACATGTAGATCTACCATTGTTAAAGATTGGATGTTCATGACAATAACATTCTTTACATATCATCTTTTATTTGTTTACCTGTTGCAAGGAGTAACCTATATAAATATATATGTATATACTATAAATTTATCAGTTAAATGATTTAGATATTATCTTGAACAGGCTTGACAGTACTTGACACAAATTTATATTTATTTCTAAACTGTATGTATCCATATATATTGGTTAGATGTACATTTCACATATACCTGTCTTGTCAATAAATTTAAAAAATAATGATAACTGTAGAATCATGATATTCAAGTTTACAGAGTCAGCTGTGCAGGAAATCTTTTGACGACTACACCGTACATTTAATTATATATTTGCAACATGGCATAAAAGTATACATAAATAAATTATAAAAATTTTATCTTTGAATCAAGTTGATCTTGTTTTTCTAAATTTTAAACATTTTTATCCCCACTCTTACTGAGTATGAGTTTCTTTACAATTATACTCTATTACAGTTTATTTTATGTACCTGTGCATTTTACTTTAACATTTTCCTTGTTGTGAAAACAATAGTGGGTCTGTCCGAGATTTATCTCTGATATGTTTAATGGTTGTCAACAGTTCCACACACTTCTTTAGCTAGTTTGAATAAACATGACGATTTACATGTGACTGCTTTTCACTGACTGATTTTCGTTGACAGCCCTTTGTTCTGCTATAGTGTAGTTTTAAAAATGTATTAACAATGGAGACTAAATAGTTCTGGATGTAGATCTGCTTTCAGTTTTCAGATGCCTATGAATACAATTAAATTAGAGAATGCAAATCTGGGAGTGAACCATGTATTCTATGTGTTTACAGTATTTGATACAAAGCAAAGAATTACATAACATTCTTCTTAAAGGCACAAAGGATAGTAAAATTTCCTTAATATTTTAGTAGAATTTAAAGGGGCATAATGGAAGATCATATAAAGAGCTGGCAGTTGTTATAAACTAGATACAAGTAATGTAAAGAGAATATGCTGACAATTTCAGTGAAATTGCTCCACTCTGAACCAAGATATTAGCTAGTGAATTTAAGGTCTAACCTCGATCATTGTTACTAAAGTCGGTAGGATGAAAAACATAGTCTCGATTATTTATTTTGGAATTTAATCTTCAATGAGGGTTAAGTAGCAGATTAGATTCAAATCCAGTGAAAATAAGATGGCATCGAAAGTTGATTAAGATTTTTTCATGTTCATAAATGTTTCATTAATAGTTTATATAAAAATTTAGGCCTAACGAAAGACCTGCAATATGCAGATTTAGCTCTTACTTAAAGTTACATTATGGGAGATAAGATAAAGAGATGGCAGTTCTCACTATAATAGTTAAAAACTAGATAGTGTAAAGATAATTTGCTGAAAATTTCAGTCAAATTGATCCACTATTAGCCAAGAAAAAAGCGTTTGAAATATTCACTTAGCCTTGGTCATCATTACTCAAATCATTAATATGATTAATGTAAACAGCATAGTCTCGATTATCCACTTGATTGATTTAATTATCAACGGCCATTAAGCGTCATATAAGAATTTAATCCACCAACATCGAAGGCTAGCCTTAACATCAAGAGTTTATTATGGTCCTGATAGGTTAATTAATGTCTAATTGATTATTTAGATAACATCTCAGGCCTAAAGAAAGACCTGTAATAAGCAGATTTTGCTCTTGCATAATGCTACATGTATTTTAATGCACGTTTAAGAAAGCTAAATGAATTTTATCAAGGAGACAAAGGATAGTTGAATTTGTTTAAAGGCAAACTAATTTCATTTTTAGTTATTCAGGGTCTTTATAAATAACTGTTAACTGTTTGCAAAGGGTTGTTAAAATTTCAAAACTTACACAGGCATTATTCAAGAGCTATATCTGCCAATTATACATGTAGTATAGTATTGCAGGTCTTTCTTTAAACCTTAAATATTATATAAACTATTATCTACACATACATGTATATTAACATAAGAAGACCATAATCAATTAATGTCATCAGTTGGGTCTGATTTTAAGCAGATTAGAACACAGCCATTTAATGATTTTGGGTTAAAATGGTTAAGCGAGGCTTAGCCTCGAACAACTAGTACAGTGGTTACAATCAGTGCATTATCTAGTGGTTACAATCAGTGCACAAGGCTTATAATGTAATTTGAATGAAATTTTCAATATATTAATTTTGCATTATCTGTTTCTGAACTGTTTTAACAAAAATTTGGCATCTTTTTATGTAAATCTTACATAATGTACATGTATCTTTAATTGGTTGGAGCTAAAAGCCTTTGAGTAAGGTCTTTAGTGTTTAAATTAGTATTTTCCTGAAGAATTTCAGATTAATATATCCTAAACCACTTTAATTTGGGTCAAAGTAGATTATTTAATTGAAGACCACAAGGGAAAAATGAACATGTCACAAAACTCAATTTCTGGAGTAACTCCCCTTTAGCTGTAGTGTATTTGTCAAAGATTAAGATCAACAGACAATTTTACCCAATTTAAGCACATTTCTTTCTCTACGAGTGACAAAGGAAAGATAAGCATTGTAGACAGGCAAACACAATAAGGGAAATTCTGCCTATTTTAGTTTTTCATTCATTCGATGCCCTGTCGATTTCCCATAAAGATAGATGGGTTGATATGAAACCAATAACTTGATAACTAGATACACAGAACCTTGATTTTCTGTCACATCCAAATGACCAGACATTTTCCCTGTAACACTGGGAAATCCTTTAGGAGCTTTATCGGTGTAATGCAGGTATCGTATCTAACCTGGGACTTCCTGGTTAGAAAACAAGCAAGTGTCTGACTCGCTGAGCCACTGTAACTCCTCTATTATTGAAGGTTTTATTGGGAAAGGCTATTTAAAGTCTTTTGAAAGTTTTCTCCTCCCACTACTCAGTACTAGGCTATATACTCAAAGCAAAGAAATACCTGACTTGATAGTTGTAGACTTGTAGGTGACAATTATGTGATGGGGCTTTAAACGAATTTAGGCAAAGGGTTATATTGATACCGAGTTAGGCAAACAGAGTAAAGGACCCTAAATAGCATTTTAAGGTGGCAGTTTACTAATTTTCAGTTTTGGCTGTTATGTTAACAGAGATACATACAGATGATTAAACTAATCAACATATAACATTCCGTGAAATCAGCAGTTTTTGACCCTAATCTAAGAGACCTAGTCATTTTATTTTTGATAAGGAAATAAGCTTGTGCAATAATTATTTCAACAAAGATTCTTTTTTAATTGGATCTCTCATCACAGCCAGGTGTGAGCAAATAAAAAAAAAAAAAAAGAGGTAAATCTGAAGTCAAAGTCGAGTGTGCATTTTAATCTGACTGCTTGTTTTTAACTCGGGAAATAAAATAAGTGATCTAGGTGATTAATAATGTTCTTTAAGGTTAATTGCAAGCTTTATCAATTTAATTTTGCTTCATTAGCTTCGATAAAGTGGTGTTTCTGTATATTATATTTCTGTGAGTTTTATTCCTGAGGTAAGCAACAAAACAAACATTGTTCATAATATGCCCAAGATTATCTATTCCCCCCCACCCCAAAACTGTGTATGTTTTTATGACTTGATATAGTCTTTTCTGTGTCACAGATTGCAATTTCTGGGCTAATTCAGCTTGCATTAATATTAATTCCTAAAAGCTTGATTGATCACTGTGTAACAGTTCGAGGATTGATAGAAGTACAAAGTAAAAACTGTAGATGATGTATTAACTGTTGGATTTTATGATTAATTGACAAGAACACTTAAAGACCAATAAAAATAGTTGTCTGTAAATGATGTCCATATATTTGTAGTAATGGTTAATAAGCTGATAATTATTGTTACCATTATTTTGTTCATACATGTAAATGCTCTATTGTAAAGACCATAAAATATAGGCCTACTATTCAAAATAAAGAAAAATTAGTTTAAAAAAAAATTATCCTGTGTTAGGTCCAATTTTAACTTTAAGGATGATTTGTGAAAATTAATCTTTTAGTCTATAGATTGACTCATCTTACTCAGTTAAAATCTATTCATTAATTATACATGTACATATAAGGTGTAGCATCTGTTCTTGTTTATTGATCAGATGAGTAGGGGACTTAAACTCGACCATTTCATTTCTGATCTGACTTCATAATGGAGGAAAATGTATTTAGACAAAACAAAAGATTAATGGTTTTTTTGTTGAAAACTTGGATAATTTTGGCATTTGCCAACAAATACCACAAAGATATTACCACTTGAAGTTAACCACCATTATGACAGAGACATTTTCATTACAAAATCATGTCAAGCTTACCCAGGGGAGATAACTCTCATAAGACTAAAGAGATTAATTCAGCAGACACCAATTACATTATGCAGATCAGAACAATCTGTTTGAGGACATCTCGTTGACTGGATACAAACTGAGCTAACATTATTGATTTGGAATTGAAGGGGAAAATTCTCTTTGCTTTTCATGACATATCTATGGTAAATTAAAGAAGAAAAAAACGCCTGTCTTTAAATATTGGTGTAACCGTATATAGAGTGTACAAGAGAACCACCTTCTAAATATTTGCAAATTCAATCAATGGAGTAAATCTGGATTCTAACTGGAATTCTTCTGTTCCAAAAAATATTTCAGTGTGACATGACCTAATGCCACAACACGTCATAATCTCTGAGGAAATGTTTAATAGTTTGACTTAATTATAGTGAATTGAGTGAAAATTTTATAGCTTATTTTTTCTGTCATGGTATGTAGATTGATTTTTCTTTGATTTATTTTTTTCAGAATAGCAATTAATTCATGAAGTTATGTTCGGTCTTACTGTTACAGCTTACTGTACATATATACTACAAATCTTCAGCTTTTCAGAAGTTAAAGTTTTAATTTCTAGAGTTAGTTGGCAGTCATAAGAGAGTGTGCAGTATGCATAATATAATGAAGAAAGTATGGGAGAGGGTAGAATGCAATTGAACAGAGATTATTACAGTTTCTAATTTAGTTATAGTTAATTAACATGAAGCGTTAAAGACTGATAAATCTCGAAAGTATTCAGGGTTGCATGACTATGTTAAATTCCGTAGTTCAATATGTTTGGTTTGTTAAATTGTGAGGATGTTAGGACTTGTTTGCACTTATGAGTGGTGGCACCTTCAGGGTTGACATGGAAAGTGTGCCAGTCATTTGAATAGGACAAAAACTAGGTTCATTTGCGTACACATTGACATGCAGTAACATGAAAACTCTAGTTTAGTGAGCCAACGTCTTATTCACTTAACCACCGTGGCTCGTCATCATATTTCACTGTCTGTGTTGTTTATATACAAGAAATAATGTGATAGATTGATATGAGTAAACCATTACATTAATTGATATTAATACATGTCACAATTATCATAGCTAGTAATTAATTATATTCTACCTATTTAATTAGTGTTGATGTGTATATATTATTAGTTTATACCTGTCTTTCACCTGTTTTATCGTCATGTAGTATTCACAACAAATGTAAGTTTATTCTATCTTGTGCAATATTTTGCTTATTATGTTTAGAAAAAAAAGCTATGATTTCTTACAAAAATATTGCAATACTGCAATTTCTGAAAGTCGATACATCACAACAATTTATTGCATTATTGGGATGGCTTTATTTTTTATTTTCCATTTCTACAGATATTTCATTCTTTAATTGTCATATTGTCTTCTATTGATTGTGTAAACAATGCTTCTATAGATGACAGAAAACATTCATAACTTGACTGTGATTTATAGACTGGTTAGAACTCCCACACTCAATAACTTATTATTTGGTTTATTTTCAATAATACTAGTTATTCCTGAATAGTTTAATCTAATAAAAAGGGAAAAAACTTTACTACATTTTTATAACATCTTTACTACATTTTTATAACATAAATCAGAAAATATTATATATGTCTACATATTAAAGTAATTTAAAGATATTGCAATACAGTGATTAATACTCGGCAGAAATTTCTTGCAACACAGTTTTTAGCTGCTATACTGATGCTCAGCGCTAATATTTTCATATGTAGGCATAAATCTTAGTATCTAAGGGTGGTTTAGAGTCAGACATAGTCTGTCTGGTCCACTACGCCCATAACTACCATAGTTGAAGATGTAATATCTTGAAAGTACTTAATTATCTGGTATTTATTTCAAATAAAAGTATGGCAAATTTTGTATATGTATGGAAAGTATAGACGCCCAATGTTACGAGAATATTCTGGAATACATTCAAAAACACCCAAGGGGTAAGCAGGGTATCACCTAGCTGGCAACCTCACTGTTGTCTGTAAGCTTATTGTGTGTAAGCTTGACGGGGGAGCAGCTGTTAATTCTTGATCAAATGGTTAGGTGGTTTGGGGAACATTGAGGGGTGTCAACATACTAAAGACTCTGCAATTAAACTGCGGAAAGAGAAGTGGACAGAAAATGATTAAGAATTTACAGTGGCCTTGATATGTATGGTAAATGGACACAGTTTGTACATGGGAAAATATCTTTAAAATATGGAGTGGTAATTTGAACATCATTTAGATTCACCACATAAGCTTGTAAAACCATAAGCTGTCATTAATTGTTTTAATACAAGTGGAATGGGAGGTGATATGTTTGTCAGCTGTTTCTGATGTATTTACAGCAGTCCTTTAGAGCTGTAATAGAGGTGATTGGATTGTGTAGTTAGATCGGTCCAAATTAAGGGTATGATTGAAACATTAAGTGTGACATTATGTAATGATGAGCTGGTGAAGGACTGAGAATAGGACGAGATATTTGGTAATCTATTATCAAATATGCTTCGGGTACAATATATTTATATACTTGTACGTGACAATAGTATTATGTCACTACTTTACAACTATTGAATGATAGTCAATATAAATAGTAACCTCATCTCTATTTGTCAATTATATATCATTTTATATTCTCATCTATCAGGTTTAAAGGTAATAGGACCTTACAAGGGACTAGAAGTATATCAGAAGACAGTGTTTTTAATCCCGAACTTAAAGAAGCTAACCCAGAATCTTTGAAGAAAACAGCTGTATCGGAAGAAAATATCCATAAATCTACATTCCAGGTAAGCTTATAAACCATTGCTTTAAACAGTATTTCATATAATTGAACCACAGAAATATATATTATACATATGTAGTACTTAGATATTGATTACAAACCTAGAAGTTAGTATAATAGAACTCTATACCAATATATACAGGTTAATTATACTAGTGTTATATTGTCATGTAAAATGTTGCCGAGTTGGACTGTGTTTATCAGATTATTTGAGTAAATGTACCAGTATTATGAACATGGAGTTTGGTAAAAAGTTATTGTACAGTGAAATCCCGCTTAACGACCAACTCAAAATTACGGGCAACTCACGTATACGACCACATATTAAAAGAACCAATTTTTTTCTTCTATATTCCTTATAAATTGAACTCAGTATTACGGGCAACTCACTATTACGGATTACGACCACCGAAGCCAGTCCCAATCAGTCAATTTCATTGTTTTTGTGACTCGCGATAACGACCACTGATTGGGATTAATCAGCTCCCGACCGAGATCAAAACGACAACGACCACTGATAGGGATTAGTCAATCTAACGACTGAGATCAAACAGTCGTGGGTGACTGATTTATCGCAACAATTTAACGAGCCGCTAATCTCGTTGTTGATTTTATTTTTTAAACAATGGAATTTCTCATTGTTTTATTTAAACAGAGTAATTAATAATGATTAAGTGATTTAAACTCTTACTATTTATACGAGTAAATTTTGTCAAGATTATAATTTCTTATTCGACCTTCGTCTGTTTGTACGATTACATTTTGCCAAAAGGGTATCCTTTCTTATTCGACCTTCACCTGTGTAATGGAAAAAACCCGTAGTAATAAGCGTACTCGTGTAGAATTAAGCCTGAAAGCAAAAGTAGAACTTGTCAAAGTGTGGGTAGAAGCCAAAAACAATTGGCCGAAGATTTTGAAATTGGTAAGACCCAATTACAGACGATTTTGAAAAGAAAGGCAGAAATTATTGACGGATGCGAAGAAAATAGAGACAACGACAGGAAACGTCTCTGTGTTCGCTCGCCGATGGAAGAATGTGGGCGTGGTTTCAACGTGTGCGTGACAATGATGTGTCGCTCGCCGGTCCTACGCTTCGTGAAAAAGCAGATTTAGAGAAAGATAACATTTCATTTTTCAAGATGTACGTTGAAAGTGGTAGCGTAAATGACGACGTTGTGAAAGAATGGACTGATAGTGTACCTGACATTGTCATTGGTTACGAAGCTCGGGATATCTACAACATGGAAGAGAGAGGAGTGAATTATCATGGCCTCCCAGATAAAACGCTCTCTGTTCGTGGCTAAACTTGTTCTGGTGTCAAAATAGCAACATGTTTATAAATCTGAACATTTCTCGTCTGCCGGTCACGTAGAGATCCGATAATAAAAAAGCTTGGATGACGGGATTATTATTTGAACATTTTACGTCTGCCGGTTTCGTGGAGATCCAATAATAAAAAAAGCATGGGTGACATAATTTTTGTTTAAAAGGTGGTTGCGGGATTTTAATCGAAAAATGAAGATAAATAAAGGAAGCATTATGAATTAAAAATTATAACGTGATCAAAGACTTTATAACATGCATAATTATTATGATGTTTTCATGATGTGTTTTAACATTACATCTGTTATTAGTAATAAAGTATGTCTTTGCTGTATATAATTTACCAAACACTGTCTGTTTTTCTTTGAATTTGTCTAAAATATGCTCACTCAGTAATGAGACCAACTCACTATTAAGACCACATCTAGACAGTCCCACATGTGGTCTTAATAGAGGGATTTCACTGTATTCTAATCAATGTAATGTAAGTGGCAATCTCACTCGTTTTTTTCTTGTTCAAATTCTCATATTCTTAGTTCATTTTACTATACAGGGGCTCGACATTCTAGATACCTTCCCAGCTTGATCAGTTAAATAAGAGAATCTATGCTAAATGATAAGTTTTTCTAATAAAAAGGTCAGGTCCCAAGTTCACAAAGCTTTCTGAGACTGAGAATTTACTCAGCTTTTAGTCACTGCATAATGAGAAATATCTTTGATCCAGAAATACAAAATTTTGCACATAGTTTCTTATTGATTGATAAATTTTATATATTAAAAGAACAAAGGGTTGTATTTTAGTTTACATAAGGCAAAGAATTTTGAGTAAATTCTTAACTTAAGGCAAGTCTCTTACTCAATATCATACTAAGTATTTGACATCAATAAACTCAAATTATTTGTCAATTTAAATCAACATTGATGTTGTGATCCTACCTGGAAAAGATGGAATTCTGATATTCACCATTTTACTATTGGTACACATATCAAAACAGAAACAATTGAATGTAAATCAGTTCATATACAATCAGATAACATTATTCTATGCGTTGCAACCCATTTGGGTCGATTTCTAGGCCCCAAATAATTAGCAGTTTAGGCTCCCTTAAAGCCCCCAAAACACTCTTGTTGTAACTGAATAATATGTCCCAATCTTCATTCTGGTCAACAAATCGTATTATTTATTATTCCAATTAAATGATGATATAAATTTCATCTTTACACACCTATATTATTGAAAAATTGGAAAAATTCAACCAATTGATTTGAAAAGTCTAACGTAAACCTTTTCAAGTGTGACTTGGATTTTAAAATATTTTCGAACCCTCTGGACAAGTAAAATAGGTTGTAATGGATAATTTACACAACAGGTAGGACACTTAAACATCTAGTACTTAGAATAAGGGTATTACTTATTTTCTAGAGCTACCAAGCCAGCAAGAATGTTATTATCCCTTTAACCTCTGACGTGGATAAGGCGCTGGTTCGCCAGCCTGGAGGTTGGGTGTTCGATCCCTGCATTGGCCGAGAAAGTTCATCTTGATTTTCCGGCGTGATTTCCCCTTGTCAGTGATGCAGACAGAGGGCCTGACAAAGACAGCTGCCTAGTCGTTTGGATGGGACGAAAAATGAGGTCCCGTGTACACATTGGAGTGCACGTAAAAGATCCTTTGGCAGATGGAATTCGATATAAGAGTAGTGCTGCTGCCTGGGCAAAATTTCCCTCATAACACACTGTATGGCGTATGCCTGTTTTCCATTAGCCCAGGTTAGGTGCAAAAGAGTAGGATGTTAAACCCTGTTTCATTTCAATTCATTTCTTAACCTCTGACAGAAGTGGTCAGAATAGTTAACTTGTTTGGCTTATAGTATGTGTGAACGCCTGACATTCCTGTCATAAAAACCCTGGTGATTTTGAGCTGGTTTGAAAATAAGTGTTTGAACGGTATATAAGAAAGTAAATAGAAATATACTAGTTGAAGAGAGGAGGAATATATCATATAGCAAGGATTTTCTTCACAAATAGGTAGATGTTATTGAATAAGCTTACATAATAAATGTACATGTAGTATGAATTTGTTTTCTTACACACTTACAGAATTTAAATGGAGATTTGTGGAGTTTCTGTGATCAGAAATATTTGTTGATGTTGGCCCACAATGCATCAATTCTTAAAAAATATCAGCAGCAAAATGCTATTTAATCCAAAATAATGTATTTTAAGGCAGTAATCAGAGATGTGCAAGCTCATTGCATTAAAACAAAAAATTTTGTAGTGAAGTTTTATTAAAGTGTGTTCAATTATTTACTACAAGACTATACCTGGTAGAAATACCTGTAGTGAAGTTTTATTAAAGTGTGTTCACTTATTTACTACAAGACTATACCTGGTAGAAATATCTCTTTACTAGGCTAGCGTAAATATTGACTTTCCATAACAATCAAATTATTAGACTAATGGATATAGGACACATTCAGCCTTGTATCAAGTAACATAAATATCTGTTTGTTTCATTATTTAGCAATTTTACACATCCATTAAATGAGTTTTAATTTAAAGGGATGTAGTCGAATTTTGTGACCTTGAGATATTTCAGTATTAAATTCAGGCTATGAAATGAAACCTTGTTTATTGTGTTAAGAATATATGTCTTTCAAAAGCTTTTGACAAAAGATGTCAGTAATTTGTAAACTTGACACTATTTCCGTGAACCATATTTGAAAATAGATATTGTTTGTGCTATATTCATACTTCTCACATACTTCTCACTTACGGCTAGCCCCCGGATCCATTCACTCTTTTTTGATTTGTTGTTGTTTGTGGTCTCTTAGCATGATGTCTTATCTGTATATTTGTTTTTGTGTAGAATTGTGTGTGGTGCAGTCCCCCTGCACTTAATATAATAGTAAAGTTATCTTTGATAACCAGACATATAGCATGCAAGTCTTTGGCCTATTCCACCTTGTAGATTTTCTATGGATCCTTCGATTTTCTTCCCACCGCTAATGACCTTTCTACCCAAACAAAATATTGTATTAAAATTGAACCATATGCTAGTCCCGGAATGACCTAGTTTGTGTCGAATGGACAATAATCCCCATTTCTGTCTCTTTAATACATTATGTAAGATCAAAGAGAAATATCAATGTTTCATTAATATCTAATATATCACCATTTAATTATGTTGCTATTACAGGCTGAGCTGTTTGCTAAATTAAAAAGTCGTCAATCTGTGTGTTCTGATGATGATGATGCCGGTCTACCTCACAGCCCCACCCCACCCGTCACCACTGCTGATATAATAATGGGTGGTGGCCTTAAGGTTAGTTTGTTAGTTGTTAACTTGAGGCTATAGAAGAAGTCATGTTTAGAAAGGCTGAATAAATCAACAACTAGCTGGAGCATAGATTTTTATTATATAACTATATAAAAAAAATGTGACAATATTAAGTGTGAGTGTGTACATAATGTGGACAAATACATAGACTAGTTAAGTTTGAAGTCTATTGTGTTACATGTTGAATGGACATTTGACACTGGTGTATTGAAAGAACAAGTATGTAATTTGTTCCAGTTATCCAAACCTATCTCTTGTTCCTGGTTCGTTAGTTTAGTTTCTCTCATGCATTGAGCAGACGACCTCAACTGGATGGAATTTGGCAAACGTCATTATACTGTTTATTTAAATGTTTGATGTTATTTGATTGCAGCCTCTGCCAGTGTCCGGTAAATCAATGAGTCGAGAGAGTGAAACCAGTTTAATAAGTGAAGATGGCTCCGACAATGACGAGGTTAGCAATTGGCATTTTTCCTTCTTGTCCTGTCTTGTCTTAATCTAGTGATGCCCTATACTTTCTAGACATTATGGAGACTTGTCTGAGCCTTTATTAGATCGTCCCAATAGTCAACTGTTTATAACATGATCTAAAGATGTTTCAGATAAAGACATTATCCCTTGATTTGGTGCTCTTCTATAAAGGAATATGATCTAAGTAGATTAATTGGGGGCATAATTGATCTTCTGTTTATTTCAAAATTACTTCTAAAAAAAAACATGGTTTACTCGATGGTTTAGGCAAATATATGTTTCTTTTTTTATCAAAGGGTTGTTTTCAAATAATAGCCTTAAATATGGGTTTATTTATTTGAAGGCTGAAGTTTAATATAGAAAAATTACAAGTATTATCTTCATTCTTTATATACATATATGTTATAATTCATATATATATATATAGTGTTATGAAATATACACTGGATTCATAAACCTATAAGTATATAAGCCACACCCTGTCATTTACTGATAATGTTTGTGTTATGTATCTTAATCAGTATTTTTACAATCTAAAGTAGATTACCTATTATTATTGTTGTTGTCATGGAAACATGGTGTTAATGTTACACAATATGTCCTTTTTTAAAAGTGGCATTACCAAGTTACCAGATACAAGATTGATTTTAATGACAAGCCAAATGTATTATTATTTCACTGGATGATTTTATCTGCTCAGCGATTCAGATGATACAATTTTGCTTAGTTCTTTAAGAGGCCACATCTCCATGGAAACCATCTTTGATTTTATTGGCATTAAAAAAAATGAGAAAAAGCTGTCAGTAAAGAGAAAGGAAGAATATATAGCCTTTGTGATGTAGAGTAACCTAGATACTGCTGTAACATTTTATAATACAATACATAACGCTTCAGTAAAATAAAAGGATTATAATTACTAGTCTAATTCATTGTTAAATTACATTAGGGAATAGTTTAAAATGGTATATAAATTATTAGTGGCAGCATCAGCTACAAAATACAAAAGATTGACATTTATCTGTCTGGTCCCTGAAGGTGTGATATAAATGTAATTATATTCCCTTTATATGTCCACATTTTCTGTGGTAGTAAATTCATAGTATATTTATCAGTTCACCCATAACACTTGTGATTTTATTCTACACGTCACACTTTTCAAGGTTTATTTTTTGAAACTATCTGGGATTGTTTAACTACTGGTAGTTCTAGTCAATATAGGGTGTTATGCAACAATTTTTCACTGGGTTTTCTGTTCACTCGTAAGCATGCAGAATGGTTAGGGCCCGAGTTCACAAAGCATTCTCAGACTTAAGTTGAGAATTTACTCAAAATGGTTTGTCTTATTTTAACTAGAATACAGCCCCTTATAAAACTTTTATTGTCTTAATGTGTCAAATACATCAATAAGAAACTATGTTCAAAGTTTTGTGTTTCTGGATCAAATATATGTCTTATAAACACTTTCTGAAAGTTCAGCAAATTCTCAACTTAAGTCTGAGAATGCTTTGTGAACTTGGGGCCTAGAAGCGTACTTTGTTGGACTAGACATCTACCCCTCACTGTTTTTTTAGACCTAAAATTTCTGGAGGATTTATCCCACTAATTGGTTGTTACGTTAATTAATTTGTTTTGTTTTGGAGTTGACTTACCCAAAACAGAATTTATTTATTAAGCTCTGACAATCCTATCAAATAATAAAAATTTCTTAAATTTTATTGACTTGAATATAAATGTGAATTTAACAAGCAACTATTTTTCAGGAGGATGCCTTTGACCGAGAATGGAAGAGTTCCGTTGCTGCTGTTACAAGTTCTAAAGTAACAAAATCTCCTGTTAAAGGTATGCATAAACAAGATTGTGGTAGTCCAAAATTTCCAGTTCTTTGACTAAAGCTTTTTTTTATGCCCAATGTTGGCATATAATGTTGTCCGTTGTCCGTAGACTTGTGAACACTCTGGAGGATGAGGTTATCATCCAGTTGACTTCATTTTATACACATTGTTTTTGTTCTTGATGGGGTGGAGTGGATGGCTGAATGTTTGTGTGTGCATGCGGCATCAGAAGGTATTCATTGAGTCAAATGGTGTGGTTTCGATTCTCGATTCGATTCACGTGACAAACTGGTGTCGTTTCGATTCTCTGGATGTACGTGACAAGGAGTAGGGTCGTCTGTCCAACCTCATGAATTTTCTCCAGGTCCTCCCGTTCCCTCCCACTGCTAAAGACCCCTACATGCAAGCGAATTCTTAAAATAAAATTAAAATCATATGTTAGTTTCAAAATGACCTATTTTGTGTCGAGTGGAAGTCCAACTCCATTTCTCTCTCTCTTTTATGAGACCTATGAGATTAAGAAACATATTGATTTTCAATAATTTCCGATAATTAATGTTTTGGCATCTATAGTGTTGGCTGACACAAAGCTGCAACGTATTGATGTGAAAGTTACAGTAATAAGACATTAGATATCAGTTTATATTCTTCCACTTGTTTCATCTCTGATAAACCTTACATCATATATATTAACTGTCACTAGAGAAAATGAAAAAAAGAAATAGAAAAAGTCTGTGAATTACCATGTGTTTATTTAGTATAGAATGAATAAAAACAAGGGAATGTATTGACTATTTCTATTTTTCTCATTTTGTCTTATCTACTGACATTCAAGAATTTTTTCTGAATTGTCAGATATTCTCCCATGTTCTCATATTATCAGTGAGCTGAAATTCGGCCTGGTATCTGTCATCACTCATTCCTTCATTCAGCTATATATAAGAATATTTTGTGTTTTCCTTTTGCATCTCTTCCAATCTTTTCAAATCTCTGTTACGCATCTACAGTAGCAATGATCTATTTGAAATGTGTTTAACCAGTTCTATCCCATATGTGATAATGACTTACACCAATATTGTCCTTTAAAGATACATCATGTAAGAGCTGACCATTCTTGCTAGTTCGAAAAGAGATAATGTAAAGTTAAAATATTGAAAATTTCATCCAAATTACTTCATTCTAAGCAAAGTTATCACTGTTTATAGTTTTGATAAGACGTGTATATTTGAGACGTAGCCTCTCGTTCCCATTTTTGTATTAAATTTTTAAATGACGGACTATTCTAATGTAATTAAAATCTTGAGTATCGCATGCTATCGAGAGTGGTTATTTGTCTTGTTTTGTTAATAAACGTCTAATTGATAGTTTATATAAAATTTGAGGTATGAAGAAAGACATGGAATAGGCAGATTTACCTCTTGCCTTATGTATTGAAATTATATTTATATTAAATAAATAAAAGATATGTCCAAGTAAAAAATTTCCACTTTCTGTATATTATTAAAACTTTTACAAAGGTAAAAATATGGTTATTAAATACGCTTGGTGAAACGTATTTTAAAATGTGGATTTGTAAATCAATAAAGGGAACAATATACAGCTGTTACATAATGTGCCTGAACGGATATAACCATTTTAGAATTATCTTCTTGGAAAAGAATGAATATATAGTAAAATATAAATATGGAGGTGTAGATCAATTAGTTATTTGATAATGTGATAGATGCACATAATCGACATTGATTAAATAAACGAAACATTATGATATACAAGCTTTATTAAACAGTATTTCCAGATTTGATTGAATATTTTATGGCAATGGTGTGTGTTGTTTCAAGTATTTGAAATAATACAATCCCATGAATATGAATTATCATACCTGGAAGTCTTGAATTTTTTAAAAAAGGGAACATGTAGCTTTTATTAGAGCTTGGTCTGTTACCCAGATAGACTCTAAGGAGTGATGCGTATTTTCACTAAAAAGTAACTCACAAATAAACCTTACAGTCTAGAGAGATAAAAAAAAAATACCCCTTAGAAACCTGATTGAATAGTTATAGATTCTATATCCTCTATCTTTTTAATTGAAAACAGTTTGACAAATGAACGTCAAATTTCATTCACTAACAGATATTTACATGAAAATAAAAATAGGCAGCTACCCTTAGTATAACCGCTTCTTTAATACCAATTCACAAAAATGAACTATATATTGAGGGATTCCACAAGGGTTCGTTCATTTGTTCTTAGAGTTTTACGTCCACGTCCACCAAGGGTGATATTGTAGACAATTTATATGGGTTAAACAGCTTTTTTTTTATAGGCTTGTGTTTGATATCTGGTTGGTTGATCTTAATCTGTTATATATACAGTATTAAATGTTAGTTTAAACTTATTAATATGAAATCTTGCCACTTATAGATAAAACTTATCAAAGATGTAATTGATACAATGAAAAGTCGAGTTACAAACTATTTGATTTAGTTCTTGGTTTGATCTCCATTTCTCATACAACTGGCATTATACCAAATAACCCACTTTGTTCATTGTAGTATTAAAAAACATCTTCAGTTAACAATAGCTCTTGTGGGGCATTCCATATCAAGTGTACACACCTCATTGACACCATGGTAACAGATTCTCTTCAATTTTTCTCCAAATGTTAGCCCCACCGAGAGAACAATTTATGTGAAGTTTCAGGTTTGAAAACCAAATGTGTTAGTTTTTTGGGCAGACCCAATTTTTGCGTAATCCGGTGGACCAAAAACCTTCCAACAGTATTTGGTACCAAAATGATCAGGAAATCAAGACCTTTCATTTGGTGTATTGCACGATGTTATCAGATAATGTTTTCATATTTTCTTTTTATTTGTTTGACCTTGACCTTTGACCCTGTCCGGGCAGAAAATCTGATAACCCCAATTTTTTCTCAAAACCATGTTCTATATATCATCCACCTGTATGCCAAAAATGAAAATGGGATCAGGGGGAAAATGAAGGCCAAAGTCATAGGGTTTCGCAATTTCAACTTTTGAGCTCAATATTACAATGCCATTCAGGCAACAAAGCAACACACATGGTATAATAGGCATCCCTGACTCTAGGCTATCATCCGATAGCGATAGCTTGAGTGTACAAGTATGGTTGAGTGGTGAGCAGTAAAGTACATAATCTTTGATTAATGACTTCTAACTCATAAACTGACGTCAAATTTCACCATTTCAATTGAAATTTTCATTTCAGGGAACTTTAAATTCACTGACGTTTTTCTAAAGCCTTGCTGGAATCGGCAATCTCTTTCTTTGACAGTTCATACGTTGTGCCGGTAGATGTTTGGGGGTCAACTTTGAGGAGCATGTCGCTGATGTCGAGGAGACACCTTTCTGTCGTCTGGGGATACTCAAGCTTTTTGCGGGTCCGCTCGGGTGAAGTAATTTCACTCTAACTTCATGTGTGTCGTCAAAGGCTTCTTCTATGTAGGATAGCCACCAGTGTCCGTCATAACGTACCGTGGCGTATCCCGCCAAAGGTCCTTTAAATCTCGGTGCCGAACCGGAAGTTACTTTAGACACATCTCTCAGGTCCTTCAGCTTCAGTTTGCCATGGCATTTGAAGGGATCTGCACAAAACTTACGAAACTCCCCCTTTTTACTAGTTATTCAAAATTTTCCTTTTTTGAAATAACAGAAAATATTCACTTTCGCTTCTCAGAAGATGCTGGATACCAGTCAAACATACACTTGACCAGAGGCTCAATCATGCAGACTCAACCCAGGTGGCATTTTTGAAAGCATTTTTAGGCATGATCCTATAGAGATCCCATTTTCATTTTTAGCATACGGGTGGGTTATATATAGAACATGATTTTGAGAAAAAAATGAGGTCATCAGATTTTCTGCCCGGACAGGGTCAAAGGTCAAGGTCAAACAAATAAAAAGAAAATATGAAAACATTATCTGATAACATCGTGTAATACATCAAATGAAAGGTCCTGATTTCCTGATCATTTTGGTACCAACGTTATGAAAATCAGACCATTAGGAGGAAAATTATACCTGTTGCAAGGTTATTGGCCCACCGGATTGGCCCAAAATTTGATCGGCCACAAAAACGTCATTTTTGGGTCGATTCACCTGAAATTTGGTTTTTACACTTTTTTCATCCCACCTCACCATTAGACATTAAATAAACGAAATCTAAGATGTTTTGTCAATTTTCGCTCTGAAAGTGTGTACACTTGACGTGAAATGCCCCTTGTCTGACCCGAGAATATTGCGATTGAACTTTGGGCCTAACCTCTATCATCATTACTTAAGTCAGTACAATGAAAAACATAATGTCTATTAGTATTATCTATTTTTATACGCCCACATGGATAGGTGTCGTATATTGCTCCCCTCCCCACCTTCGTCTGTCGGGACTTTGTCCACAATTTCTTGTGAACACTCAACACATACATTGTTTTGAAATTGATATATGATGTTCGCATTAGTGAGATGAAGAAGCCTATTTAATTTAGACTATGATTAACTATAATGGAAATACTGCTCATAGTTCACATGCATCAGACACAGTCTAAAATGCAACTGTATTTATTTTATTATCGGTATATTGCTCCATTTAAGTCTTTCAACATTTCCACCTGCTATCAGGGTGAATTTTGCTTTTTGTCCCCTCCCAACAACTAGACACATGCCTTTGTTCAATTGTCTGCTGAGCAATCAACTACTGGACCCCTACAAAATGAACAATAATTGTATTACTTTGGCTGTTATTATATATGATTTTAGGATATCATTTAAACAATTTTTTCTTTCTTTACAGAGAGAAACAGTTTAGATTTAAGTTCTGTACAAACTACGGAGGTTTTAAGTAATAAAATATCTCGGGATAAGTTAAACATCAGTAAAAATCGACGATCAAGAGCACCCTCACGTAAGAAGAAGGAGGTAAATGTATGTATATATTTATTCAATAAATTCCACGTTCTGCATGCGATAGATGTTTGTGGGTTTGTAGATCTTTTTTTTTTAATTTATATTTCAACTTCATTAAAGATATTTTCCCCTCTGGTCCTTTGAATTTATGAAATATTTGTTAATCAAATTAAAGATTCAAATTGCCTTTAATAAGTACACAATAAATTAAACATGTAAATTCTTACTGGAAGTCAACCAGTGACGAGATTTCTATAATAGGCCTACATATAGTAGATTAACATCGGTTCTCTTCAATTCATTAACAGTGTGGCAACATTAATATTTGTAAATTTTCAGAAAGCTTTTCTTGATTTTTCTCAAAAGATATAATATTTTTGGCATTTTGACTATGATTTCAAATCAGTGGTTATGTACCGGTGTTGAGGATGACGATTGATGGGGAAATGTATCTTTAAAATCAATCACGGTTAAACCATTCTAATCTATTTAATATCGGAGTATCACATGGTATGGAGAGTGATTATGGCCTGAATCAGTTAATTAACGTTTGATTATTAATTTAAGTAACATATCAGGCCTGTAGAAAGGCCTGCACTAACTAGATTTAGCTCTTGCATAATGTATGTTTAACAATAACATTGGGTTTTGTTAATTCATGAAGTTTCTAGTTCAAAATTTTAACAATTTTGAGATATTATTACTAACATTCTAATGAATACTAAAACCATCAAATACAGAACAGAATTGGAACATTTTTGGAAATACAACTTTCAAAATATGAAAGTTTGCTAGAGATTCAAAATTCTTCAACTGGCAACCATTTTCCTGTGATAATCAATGTTTCAAGGACAGTGTTTTATTTTTTTTCACATTAGCTTCTCTTACTTTACTTATTCACATGATTTTATTGTATACACGTAGACAATATGTAAACTTGTATATCTATAAATAGAACAGTTATATGTAACATTTTATAATAGCAATATGGGTGTGGTTTATTTATTTATATTTTATTGTAAATAGTTATTTAAAGATGGGGCTGAATGGTTAGCTCGTGGGCAGTGTATCATAAAGCCTGTAATTGAGTCAACTGCCGTGGGTTTTCTGCAGGTCTTCCACTTTCCTCCCACTGCTAAAGAACCCTACGCGCAAGTGAATTATGGAAATACAATTAAACAACATGTATATCCCAAAATAACCTAGTTTGGGTCGAGTGGATGTTAAAGACAACGCAAGATGAAAAATCTTAATTTTATATGCTTATAGACATTGGTTACTATATCCATTTTACGGAAAGTTCACAACAATATGATTAAAACTAATTCAGTTATTACTATTAATATAACGTTTAGGTATTCGACAGCCAAAAATTTTTTTTTAAATTTTCAATCATGACCTTAATCTTTTTACTCTTGCACTCTTTTACTCAGGGAAATTAGAACCACAATACTGTTATGACGAAAATGGACTGCTTAGACGGTAGAGCCGAAGAGGGTATTAAAATCGCTGCTGTTAGAAAACGACTGTACATTATGAAACAAATTCTAAATTGGATCTTAGATTAAAATGAATTAGAAAACAAATTATTCTGTAGTCAATTGTTTTATTTAATTAGGGGGATAAAGGAATTAGTCGGGCGTTAATGAATACACACGCTGAATGTATATACGTAATTAAGGAATAAACATTCTGAATATGCATTCGGTCACTGTGACGTCACTGGCGTCTGAGCGGATTAAAAGGGTTTTCAATAATTGGCAAAGTCGTTTTCACAGGAAGTCCAGTGAAGATAGCTGTATTAATTTCAATCAGATTGGTTTGAACTTGCCGTAAAATTGATATAGTAACCATGGGCTACATGTATCGAAACGTTTTCACATCCATCGTATGTGCACTTTAAACCCCATTTCTCTCTTTTTCTCCATTTAAAGATGCACTATATAAGATTTAGATCACGAACTGTTGGTTATGGTTATAATTTTTTAAAGATAAAAAATGAACTTTGAAAATTTAAAATTACTTTATTCTGAGCAAAGTTATGAATGTTTAAAATTTAGACGAGAATAGCGTAGACTCAATTGTCATTGCTGTGATAGTTAAGTAGTGTGATTAGTCAAAACCGCCATAATATGATAGTCTTAAGCTTGTCAGATGTTGAATTATGTATTCATAGAAAAAGTACCTCTTATACATTGGGGATATGATCCGATATAATCAGTGATATATATATATATATACACAGAATATCAACAGTTAACTCTTCCCACTCTTATCCTGTAAATGGTGGGGCTGTGGTACCATAGTATTAGATCCTCTACTAAAATGTTGCTTGATATGCATCCTGGTATGGGTCAATAAGAACTTCAGGATTTCTCAAGCCCAGTTTTAAGAGACATACTAACTTTCTGATTATTTTTTTACAGGATAAATCAGCCAAAACTCTTCCAGGAGTAAAAGAAGAATCTCCAACAAAGGCACAAACAGAAAGTATATTCTCAGAAGGTAATTTCAGTAACAGTTGGCAATATTTTCTGTGTCTTAAGAAAATTCTTTTTGTTGAATCAACCCTCCTTGACCCTTTGGACTGGCTTTCAAAATCTATAAACTCAAATGACTTTGTTTCTATGTAACCAGGTGTCCAACTCACAACATTGATCAGGAGTAACTTGAACCAATTAGTGAAAGTGTTCCAGCTGATAAGAACAAGTATTTTGTGGCCAACTATCAACCCTCTGTCTGATTCAAAAAATTAGTCAGACTGTTGGTAGATGTTTGCTTCCAAACAAAGTTTTTATACGCCCACATGGAAAAGAGTTATGGCCTTTGATCGCTTCAAAAAATCTTGTGGATGCTCTAGAGGCCAAAGTTATTATCCGATTGACTTTAAATTTATCTACAGCGTTAAAGGTCATGGGATGAAAAAGCCTAATGATTTTCAGTGGATTCTGATTATTACTGCTAGAGTTATGGCCCTTGATTGCTTCAAAAGATCTTGTGAATGCTCTAGAAGCTAAAGTTAATATCCGATTGACTTCTAATTTACACATAGTGGTTAAGCTAATGAGATGAAGAAATCTTTGATTTTCGCTGATTTCCAATAATTACTGCCAGAGTTATGGCCCTTAATCGCTTCGAAAAATCTTGTGGACGCCCTAGAGGCCAAAGTTGATATCCGATTGTTTTAAAATTTATACACAGTGTTTAAGGTCATGAGACGAAGAAACCTCTTGATTTTCAATGAATTTTGATAACTGAACAGCTAAATCCATGATATTAAATGTTTTGTATCCTAAACTTCAGCATGGGACAGAACTTTATTAAAACCAAACAAATTCTAATGATTTTCTGATTATTACTTAATGAGTTGTTAATCTTAATCAGAGTTTAGTGTTTTATAAATGAGTCAATGACTGATTTTATTTGGTGTAGCCTGTATGGTTCTGTTTCCAATTTAAAATTCCTTTGGCATTTATGGATAGTGGCTTCTCTGTTTGCCCTTAGAGCATGGTTGGGACATCTAGAAAAGGGCACCTAGAGATAGTTATCAGATCATCTCACTTGTTTTCACATCTATCTTTTCAGAAATACCTAGCATCAGCCAGTTATCATCATCTCTTCCAACAAATCTATCAGATGATAAACCCAGAGAGAAAATATCACAAGCAACTTCTACCAAAGTTATAGCAACTCACACTTCACAAAACAAAACTGTTGAGCTAGGACTTAATAAAGAGAGTGAAAGTGCAAATAAAAGTGAGGTTATTTTGAGGTCTGTATCTACTAAGTCAGAGACAGATGCTCCTAGTGAAAAACATAATGAGCTATCGCAAGCTTTTGGTAAACTTAAAAAGCCATCAAGCACAGACAATGAAGCCAGTGCTAAAAGTGAACAAAAGACAGTTGAATGTCCGCCGAAAGAACTGAAATTAGAAAATACGGAAAATAAAACCAAACCAGAAGAAAAAATAAAAATTGAAATCAATGTACAGAGTGTTGATAAGTCTGAAGAAAATAAGCAAAATGAAGATCCAACAAAGAAAAGTGTCATTAATTTACGACCCACTGATTCTAAAGACTCTGTTAGTTCTTCTCCCAAAGAGGAATATCGACTTAGGCGACAGAATCGTAGTAAAACGCTGCCAGTAGCAACAGATGCTGTTAAAGAAGCAGTTAAAGAAGAACAAGCCACAGTTAAAGTACAGAGAGCCAATTCTCAACGTGTGGATACTGAGAGTTCTCCCAGGGTTGAGGTCACAAAGAGGCAATCGGTGATATTACCTCTAACGGCAACTACAAAACAGATTGAAACTAAACGTCTCTCGTGGGTAGAAGAGTCTAATAAATCGTCTGGCGAACCAGATTGGTTAGCCAACTTGAAGAAAAAGAAGTCGGTCAAAGACGAAACATCTCCGACAGAAGAAGTCAAGACAGTCGTACCCGAGAAAGTAGAAGTGAAGAAAGCTGAGAGTCTAGTTAAACCTCTTACAAATGTTAAAACATCTTCTGTGGTTAGTGCCAAACCTTCAACTAAACCAACAGAGACAAAACCCTTGGAGACAACTAGCGAGAAAAGTGAAACAGAGAGTAAAAAGACAGCACCGCCTGCTACTACAGATCCTAAAACTACATCTTTTGGTGGTAGTAAAGTTTCCAGTATCAATACGCAACATGCTAAAACAAGTACCAGCAACACTAAAATGGAAACTAAAGTAGTAACTTCCTCTATTTCAAGTACAACACCCAGTGCTACCAAGTCATCAATAGCAGATCGAATAAGTAGCTTAAAAGGTACATCTGCAAGTGAAACTCCAAAATCTGCACCAGAAAAAAATGTGTCGGCTAAACCAGTAGCAGAAAAAAGTGTCACACCAAAACCAGAACCAGAAAAAAGTGTTACACCTAAGCCAGAACCTGAAAAAAATGTGACACAAAAGCCAGCGTCAGAAAAGAATGCAACAACACCAGTGGTGACTAAACCTATGTCTACAATAGCTTCACGTTTTACTCCTACTGTGTCTTCTGTATCCACAGCTTCCAAATTTACTTCTTCAGTACCTTCCACAAAATCTACAGTCAGTCGAACAGTTAGTATTCCCACTTCAAGTAAAGCTGCAGATATAACCAGTAATACCAAACCAGTCATCAGTCAGACTAGCACAAAACCTCAAACGGTCAGTCAAACTAAAACAGTATCCACTGCTGCATCTAAAATGACATCTGCTACCACTAAAAATGGATCAACAACAGCGAAAGAAACAAGTTCATCAGCAACACCAACTTCTGATGTTCCAAACTGGAGAAGAAATTTGGGTCAGAAAAAGTCAGAATCAAGTAGCACTGTTGCTCCAGTATCAAATTTCGCACCTGTGAAAATAGAGTTAATAGAAAATTCTGCTCCAGCCACTAAACCAGAGAAGAAAGTAGAAGTTAAGGTTAGTGTTTGGAGGGCATTTAAACTTGTTTTATTGCTTGCCATTTATTAAATCTACAATGGTTTTAAACTTACACTATAAGTCTTGTCAAGCTCATTGTTTGGGGAATATTACCTTTACTTCATTATCTCACTTTCGGTCCCCAACCGTATCACTGAGATCCGATCTTATCTGCACTGTATACAGGATTTCTTCCAACCATCATCGTTTTAATTTGTCACAGTCTTGGGTTTCAATTAAATCTATATTTCATGTTAAGGTCAATTAAGGTTTTTTCTGCAATATTCTGCTATGTACTAGTAAATTGGGCATAATAAAATCGTGAGTCATACACAATCATCGCAAGCAATTAACAATCTTTTATATACATGTATATCCAATTAAGAAATTGAGATGCCACCTTCAAGGGAGATAACATAGCATTTGATTTCTGTTTGAGATCGACATGATGGTTGACATAATTTAGACCATTGCATCTTATATTTTACATCATAAATATGATACATATCAATTAATTTGTTGAGTTTTTTGTTTTGTTTTTTATTATAGAATTCAGGTTCAACAGAGAGTGAATTGACAGCTGAAAAATGGTCAGATAATGCCAACAGAAAATCGAAGGTCTTGGATATGGTGAAAAACTTTCAAAAACTAGAAGTCACATGAATATAATTCTTGTAGCCAAAATGTAGACAGTGATAGTTTAAAACTATGTGGAATTTGGCATACCTGAATATGATATTCTCTTAGCTTGTTATTTTATCAAATATTTTTGAATAAAATTGTATTTTAATTGATGATTTAATCTAAACAGGAAGTTATCATCCTTTTGTTTTGATAAAAAATTTAAAAAAAAACTGATTCAATTTATATGCAATAATGTACTTATCTGAAGTTATTCAGTGATATGAATGCACACAAATGAATTTGTTAAACACTCGTTTGCACTTCAAAGAATGTTGAAGATGATACTGTACTACACAATATATACTATTACAACTCTAAAATAATATATCCTTGACTCTTCTCTGTTCTAAAATATGTATATCGTTTTGACTCTGTTCATATCGACAAGAAGCTAGAATTATTTGATATTAGCTGCTTGTGTTTTGATAATGGCTTGGTTCATATTTACCACATTCAAAGTGGACAGGCATGGTTATTTAGAAGTAGTATATATTTAGCAGTTTGAATCAGTATACTAAGATATAGACAGGCATATTGTCTTCCTTATTCTACCTATATTTAATACCTTATCTATCAATATAGTGTTTGATCATAGTATAATAGTAGATGTCATATAAAGTGCAATTGTAGTTGACTAATATTCTTGGTTAAAATGAATTTTAATTAAAAGTTCATTTTAATTATTGAACATGGATACAGTAATTTTGTTGCTTTATGTAAAATCATTCTATGGGTCTGTTTAATAATCTGTTAATCCACATCATAGTAAATATGAGTTATATATTTAATATGATGGCTTGTGCCATGTTGTATCATATCATAGGTAAAAATTCTCATTTTCATATGTCTAAATTAAAATGTGGTTGTAGTCACATCCTGAATTATGGCCCTTGGTGGATTTTTGAAATTCTTTTGGATCCTCGGGACTACCTGAATGCTAAAATCATCATCCTGATTGACATGGAATTGATAAACAAACTGAAACAGGTAAAGTTATCAACTGATTACAGGTACTTGTAAAAAATTTGAATGATGAAGAAGTAGAAGCCATCAGCTGCTGTGGGCAACCTTTCTCAGTTTCTTATTTAGCTTCTATTGACAATCTTGAATAAAACTGTTAACATTTGATATTTGAACTTTCAACATTTTTTCCTTGGGTTAAAGTGTTTGTGGATTATAAGGTTAATACAGACTCATGAAGTGTAATTAGACATCTAATGAAGTATTCCATATATTATTTAAAGAAGTAGAATATTTATTTGCTATATAATAATAGATGTATTACATATTCATTATAATCATATTCCTTTATTGTTATTATACATATCTATAAAACTAAACTATTGTTTATTCCTGTATGTATATCATTATATCTAGGTAGATTTAGTTATTGTTAAGTTAAAACAATTGCTCAATGTTGTTCACAGTAACTTAGACTAGCACGTAACTATCTATATTCCTATATCTATATAATATATTTTAAAGAGTATATGTCTACACTGTTATTATCTGTTATCAATCATTTGTAGTCTTTTTTTTATTTAATTCCCAAATACATTTAACATTCCATTGAAAATAACGAATAGCAAGAAGTGCATAAGAAATGATGCACAAGGCCTAAGTCCATTTGGCCTAACAACTACCACCCTTTCACATTCCAGAAAATTCAACACCTTGAATTGTATTTTGTGTTTAAGATAAATTGTATTTTGTCTGTAAAAAGTCAACATGCAGTGATTGCATATAGTCATTGGTTTTCATTTCTGGAAGGCAGTGGCTGGGGATATACATGTAGATCATTCCTAACTATCAAATAATTTGAGAATATGAATGCTTAATATGATTAGACATATTTCTCAAGAGGGATAAAACAATTATAGGCTAGCTACCTTTCTTTTAAAAAACATTTCCTAACAGTATTTTATCATTCTTATATTTAAAAAGCATAGCCAGATTTTGTGTTCTCTTACTTATAATTTCATACTTTATAGGGAGAATTTAGTCAATCTTGATATATTAATATATTTGATTGAATTTATTTCTATGATGTTAAATATTGTTATGTGCAATTTCTAAACTAAGTTAATCAACAACAGATTATCATCAGAAAAAATCATTTGTGATAACTGTATAAAGTAGAATTCAGAGTGTTTTAATTAATGAATAAATGTTTAATTAAAGTAGTGCAATATAGAAAAATAAGTCTGATTTCTTTTTGTTAAATATTATTTAATTCTTGCTTCTTGTTTAAATTTTACATTGCAGAAATGATTTAATGTGTGCTTCCATTTGTAATGAGCTTATACACGTAGTGATTTAGTAACTATCAGAATGTGTTCAACTGTATAAATAAAGAAGCTAACAAGTTGTACATGTAATTCATGTTTTCGGTTGCTTCTTAATACTTTAACCAATTTTAGTTTAAATGTATCAATCAGCATTATATGATAATATACTTTAGTTATTTAGAAAGTTAAAATATGTAATACTAATAATGTTAACCGTATTATTAATAAGACTTGGGGTTGTTTTGCTGGGAAATATACCGCAGCTATATTTCTTATGTTTGGGAAGGATGTCAAAAATTATTTATTAAACTAGGTTTTTACTTCGTGGTGCTAGCATCATACAGGGTTTAATCATTGCTTGCGATCTCTTATTTTTTTTGTGGAAATTTAATTTGTGACCGGAATCTGTTGTTCATCGTGGCAATTTGTTGTCGGAACCACAGGATTGTTCTAGACGGAGTTGAACTTGTTTTTCTTAGCGATGTCTGTACTGACAGACTGGTACTTAATTTATTTTAGCTTTTTAGAAATTGAAAAATATTGCTTACCTTGAAACATTAACCTGCCCATGTCATGAAGTTTAATTATAGGTATAATGCAATCACATCACTGTGAAGGAAATTTTTTATAAGATTCATTTTCCCTTCTGTAACTGTCTGAATATTTCATTGTTTTTAGTTGATTCTGTGCTTTCAGTATTGTTATAGTTAGTATTTTGTTAGTTCCTATTGTTATTTTATTTACTATATATATATATGTATGTCTTATTTCTATGTGTGTATATTATAGAAACTCTGTATATAAACTTTTGTACATATATTCGTGTTAATTATTATCTGTTTTCTGTTGTAAATATTTCATTATGTATTTGTTTGTAATCATTGGTATGGAATAGTTGCTTATTTATCTTGATCTGTTTACTGTGAACCTGTATTCAAGATTCCAAATCTCAAATAATTGTAACTCAAAATACAGATGAGTTTAGTTTTTTTTCTACTGATTTTGTAAAGGCATTCTGGTAGTTGTTATCTTGAAAATGTTATTTTTATACAATTATAGAAAAGTTATTCAGTGATTTTCATGGTCAACTATTCTTCTTAAGGAAAGATGTATAATGTGAAATGATGTCTCGAGTGTGCCTTCCTTGAAAGATTTTCTATTTTAAGAACATAGATGCATGCTGATGAACAGAATGAAAGATTTATTTTTGTATTGGGTATCAAATTTTCTGGATTTGTTTTTAAGTTTCTTGAAATAATTAGAAGAGACATGTGGTGGCCATATTTGACATTCATTTTTAATCTAAACCAAAATAATTGTTCCCTACCCCTGCAAACATGAACACGTATTGTGGGCAACATAAGGTGTTTTTGATATCTTTATGTAACCTGAATTATTATTGTTATACCCTTATTTTAATTTGTATGTGCTTTTATTTGTAACATTCCATACATGTTTATTGTTAATGTATTGTTGCCTTCTATACACATGTAAATCCAATAATATTAATATTCATCATTAAAATTGTCATTCATGAACAAAATGTCTTGTTTAGTTATATTTTCTTCAAAAACAAATCGATCATTACAAGTGGACAGGTAAAACATTAGGAAAAATTATTTTGGAAAACTGGAAGCATCAGATTGTTGTTGTTTTTCTTTTTCATTTTGAAGAAGGCTTTCGTGGCGATGAGGTGAAATTGTACATACTTGCCTAAGTTAGTTCATAGATCAAGCTTGTTCAGATTTGTTAGCTTGCATGTAAACATAAAGGTGTAATGTCTAGCTGGAGCAAGACTAGTAATTATCAGGTTCTTAATCTCTAGAATTGCTTCTCGTGATGGACAACTGTAGTCCTTCTATTCATTCCGCCTTCAATAGCCCAGTCGGTGCAGAACAGTTGGAAGTTACAACATATTTCATTTCTTCTATTTTTAAGAATTCTCTTGGTCTCCCTTTAACCCCTTTTTGTTGGCATTTTCATTTATAAAGATCAGGAATTATTTATAAATAGCCAAAATTATACAAAATTGCCTATTAAAATGACATCACTGGCTATTGATTCATTTCACCTGGCTTGCAAAAGATTAAAATAGACATGAAATGAATGAAATGGGGTTTAACGTCCTACTTGGGGCTAACGGAAGACAGGCATACGTCATACAGTGTGCTAAGAGGGACATTTTGCCCTGGCATAGCGCTACAGCCTACTCTTACATCAAATTCTAACAGCCAAGGGATCATTTACGTGCATGCCAATGTGTACATGAGACCTCAGTTTTTCATCCGATCTGAATGACTAGACACCTGATCTTGTCATTCCCTCTTAGCACGGAAAATTCAATAGTTCTTGGAACAAAACATTAACCCGGTTCTCACCTGCCAATTGACAGTGACTAGAAATCAGTGACAGTAGGAATCCAATGTTTTCTAGGAAAAATTCTGCCCAAATGAAACAAGAAATCATATAAGAAATATAGCCTAAGTAAGTATTATGAAATGGTGAAATTATCTACAAAAATAAGTAAGATCTGAATACATGTAGTTTGATGTAGCCTTTTATTGAAGTTCTAACAGGGAGATAACTCTTTAACAAGAAGAGGAAAAAAAAAAATTATATAATATGATAATATAAATTTAATGCAGGTTGGTAAGATAAATAGCGATGCATCAGATTGGAAGTGTGTTGAGTACATATAATCTCAAATACAAAAAATAATCATTGTTTAAATTCAAAGGCTACATGATCAGCACATATAATAAGTATAATATATCACAAACAAAACAATAATAAATTTATGTCACAGATAATTGACTAGAACTCTATACTTAAGATCTTATAACCATGATGTACATATTACTGTTACACAAGAAATTAATATGCTAAATCTTGTGATCTATCACCAATCACATTAATTTAAATAAACACATTGTTGTTGTGTAACTAACAGATCCAATATTAGCACCCTGGAAAACCATAAAATAAAATAATCATTTGGCTGTGTTCACATTGAGATATCTTGTGGTAAATAATTACCGTAATATTCTCAAGGTGAAAACATAGGTTGACATTTAAATACTTTGATAAATTGTAGAACTATTTTCCATACCATATTTATATGTGACCAATATGAACACAACAGGAAAATTATGAAATTTCATTCTCGCATTAGCTTCATTTATCTGTTGAAAAAATCATCACAATATCAGTTTAAGTATTTATTGTTGGTTATGTGATTATAAGATGCAGTAAAAAAGGTACATGTATGTAAAGACAGTCTTATATAAACACACAATAAAACCCTTTAGCTGTCATTTTAGGAAAAAAAGTGTAGGATACAGTGGTCAATTAGCATTCTGTCCATAAAGGTCACATTAATTTTATAAAACACAATAATTTCTTGTCATACAGTACCAGTATACCAAATGTAACATTACAAGAATATATCATGGTTATTTTTACCCATTTAGGATAGGTTACACTACTTATATAACTCAATCCATATAACTGGAAGTCAATCACATAAAGAATTCATTAATAAAGGCAAAATATACAAAAATACTTACAGGTATAGAAACATACATCTTACATATATCATAACAAAGCATTATATACTATAAACAAGTACCCTTAGTATCTACTGTAAGTGTACCCAGAATACAAAAATAGCAACTGTTTCACATTTAATGCATAAATTATCACATAATTTCCCTCTATTTCTGTAGCATTCAAATATAGATCTATCTTAGTAATCAATTGAGAAAAGTCTCTCTAAAATCAACAAAATTTGAATTTTTAAAATATCTAGATAAGTATTCCAAAACACCATAGTAACCATTTAAGCAAATAAATAATTCTTCAATACATATATTACATGTATAAAACTAGACAAATCTTCTTTACATATTATATAGATAGATCAAGTCCTCTATTCAATTATATAAATAAATCAAGTCTTCTATTTATATTACATAAATAAGTCTTCTATTCATATTAAATGAATAAATCTAGTCTTCTATTTTTATTATATAAATACATAAAGACTTCTATTCATATTATATGATTACGTGGGGGAGATCAGGTTTTGGTCATCAACCAAAGTGGAAGCTGATTACCTTTTGATTTGATATTACAACATCAACATATTGTTGCTATAGACAGAACAAAATATACTGTTGCTATAGACTAGTATAGACCAGGGCATCAACTTCAAAATTTTTATTACCGGTCATTTTTGATAACGCATATTAATGGTTTTGTTTAAAGATCCTATCTGCATAACCCTCAGAGTTAAAGTTGCTTCATGTGGTTCTGGCTTCTCTGTCCATATATGCACAGTCAAGTTATATTTCCATCAACCATATATAATAACTTAATCTAAATTATTTTGGCAATATAATTTTGGAGGTATTTTGAAATGTTTAGAAATCACAGAAAAAATCTATGTAAGATTTGGTTTGTTTTCAGATCAAACAATTATTATAGATAGAACTCAATGACCATTGAATACCACTAGGGATACACTCGAGCTGTATTCAATGGTCATTGAGTTCTGTTGTTATTCTATAACTACATGCAAATCTCAAAATACACTGTGCTGTCCAGATTATCAAAAGTTATCACGAGTAATGTTAAAATTCATCATAAGTTCCACCCTTTTTTTTTTCCTTTTTACAAAAATTATGGTTACCTAGTGGTGATGTTATTACAGTCTGACATAATTCTGAAAGTGACGTGATTCTGGACAAAAGTAATATGAGTCCAAGCCATTGAATACAACCATTGGTTATTCAATGGCTGTTTTCAATGATAATTACTTGTATTAGCATGCAGTTATAGAATAAATATTGTCCTTTTATTATATGTGAATATTTATTGAATAAATTATAGTGTCAGAAAAATAAAGCAGAAAAAAATAAATCACTGATAAGAATATCAGTTACAAAATGGTTCAATTTCATTTCAGTATGGTAATTAGAAACAAGGCTTTAAGTGTTGGGTATATCATTTAATAACCACGTTATATTGATTGAATCCAAGCAGATTTCTTAATTATAATTAGATGTCAATTAACAGATTTGAGTAGATTTCAAGGTATGGAAACTGAGATATTGTCCGAAAATTGTTAATGACCATGAGCAGCTTTTGTCATTAAGTATTACATTGAATCATGTAAAAATAGCAAACATATTTATACAACTCATGAACAAAATTTATAACACTAGTTGAAATTGTCATTTCAGCCATAATCCTCACTAAAGTCATACAATATATTGAACACACTAGGCCTTCGGTCTTTCATTTCAAATTATTTTAATATATTATTCTTGTTGTTCGCCACACATATCACATCTCTGGAGTCCATTTTCATCACACTGCATACAGCGTAAGGCACAAAATTCTTCGGTAAAATGATTTCTATGAACTGATTTTTTACTACCATGACATATAAGACAAGGAACATATCTGTAGCCACCACATTTAACGCAATTAGACGTCACAACCACTTTCTGAAAAATATAATAAAATATATTATTTTATTGTTACTGTTTCATATATTCAAATATTGTTATTAATCATTTGAAATCAAATGGGGTTTAATGTCCTACTCTTATGCACCTGACCTGGGCTAATGGAAGACGGGCACATGCCATACAGTGTCCTATGAGGGAAACTTTGCCCAAGCAGCGGCGCTACGGTCTACTCTTATACTGAATTCCAACTGCCAAGGGATCTTTTACGTGCACGCCAATGTGTACACGGGGCCTTGTTTTTTCATCCCATCCAAACGACTAGGCAGCTGTCCTTGTCAGGCTCTCCATTCTGCATCACTGACAAGGGGAAACCAAGTCGAAAAATCGAGATGAACTTTCTCGGCCAATGCAGGGATCTAACACCCGACCTCCATATTAATCATTCGAACATTGTTAGAGTTATAAGGATTATAAATTACAATTGGAAAACCAAAAATGCAATCAAATTCAGTTAGTTTTAATTGACATGGATAACGAATACCAAAATTAGCTTGAATAGACCTCGTTGTAAACCTACTGAATAAATTAATAAAACATTTGTCTGAACACCATAAATTAAACTACAAATATATCATATTATAAACATTAGATATATTATACATGAATGGTGCACATGGCGTCTCAATGGCATCTGAAACGTTTGTAATGTATGAAGCTAAATTTACAATGTAAATGGAAAATAAACATGTTTCGATCAATCTGGTTGGTTTGGATTTATTGAAATAAAATCCCACGAAAAACATCTGGCTTGAGTTTATAAAGCATTCTCATATTCAAGTTAAAAATTTCTTCAAAATTGTTCACCACATTCTAACTAAAATATAGCTTTTTATAATACTTTTTTGTTGCTTTAATGTATTAAATGCATCAATAAGAATCTATTTTCAAAGTTTTGTATTTCTGGGTCAAAGATATTTCTCATGAACAGTGACTGAAAGTTGACTAAATTCTTAACTCAAGTCAGAGAATGCTTTGTGAACTGGGGGCCAGGTGTTGTCAACGTAATCAGATGGCTGTTCATGCAACTTTGCAATTGTAGCCCATTATTATATAACACAAGGTCAACATATACCATTATCAAAATCACACTTTCTTTGACAGGGTTACTAAGTCGAAATTCTTGTAAACAAAAACGGAGGAAATGGTATCAAATATCTAAGTTCAATATTTGTTTCCCCGTGGTTAATGACTGGCTGTTGATGACAGTTTACCATTAACACAAGACACTTGCGGAACGACCTAACTATAGGTTAACTATCGATAAAAACAATGTAGAAGCACAAACCATCCCACTCTCTATCAGAGTTGGTCTTGATACTATTTAATTTAGAAAAACAAACGATGAGAAGGACCATGAATTGCTGTTAGTAGTTATCTTTGATGTGGATTAAATTTGTCGAGGATAGCCCATCGTCTAGTGGACTTGTCTTAAGATAACATTTACTAACGGGACATTTAGTATTTGTCCAGGGTAAAACTTTGTCCAGTTCAAGTAGTGTACATGTACTTGTTTTAGATACCTGGTAAATCAAATAAAGTTTATTACATCCTGGGTTCTGCTCTGGGCGAATGAAGACAGGCATACGCCATACAGTGTGAAAATGAAATGAAATGGGGTTTAACGTCCTACTGTTCTGCTCCTAAACTTGGCTGAAGAAGACTGGCATACGCCATACAATGTGGTATGAGGGATATTATGCTCGTTCAGCACAGCTGCAGTCTACTCTTATATCAAATTCCAACTGCCAAGGGATCTTTTACATGCACGCATCTGTGTACACTGAACCTGTTTTTTGTCCCATCGGAAAGACTAGACAGCTGATCTTGTCAAGCCCTCCGCCCTGCATCACTGACAGGGGGATACCATGCCAACCTCAAGGCTAGCGAGCTGGCGTCCTACCCACTTAGCCATATAGTTGATATGAGGGGAATCATGTCCGGAAAGTCACACTACAGCCCTACTCTTATATCGAATTCAAACTGCCAAACATTGTTTTACGTGCATGCCAATGTGTACACAGTACCTCGTTTTTAGATACCATTCGAACGACTACACATGTAGAGGTGGATTCAATGGGGGGGCGCAAGGGGCGCACGCCCCCCCCCCCCCTAATTTTCGACAGTGCCCTTTTTTACTACTGAAAGTGCCTTTCAACTAGCTTTTTTGCTCAATTTTGAGGCTCTCTTTCTACGATTTCCGAACGTTCAGACGAAAATATCAGCCAAATAGCTCTTGAATTGGCTACAGAGGGTAGGAAATGACGGATAATTTTCTTGGGGCCCCCACCCCCTCTCAGCAGCGTGCCCCGTCTCCGTGGTCAGTGCCCTCATTTTGCGGCGCCCTCCCCCCTTTTCAAAATTCCTAGATCCGCCCCTGACATGCCTTGCCAATCTCTCTGTTCTGTTGCACTGACAAGGGGGAACGATATCTTATACAACATGGCTATTATAAACAATCCTTTTAACGCTACTAAATGAACCAATCTGTACAATCATTAGCTTACGTGATTCAAGATATGTACCCAATTAAGAGGAGGATGACTTGTCCAACATATTATACGCCCATACTCAAAACTTTCAACACATCCCATAACAAGTTTTAAAATATACATCACATAAGGTCTACTAAGTTTTAAAAGCAAAAATATGAACAGAAAATATTGAGGAAAAACGTTTCTGAATTTTTTTAGCATAAAATTTGAAAATTCTATTGGGTTCTTTCATTATGGCCCAATGAACAAGGGACCTAGTAGCTGTAGGTTATTGCTATAGTCAGATTTAGAACTTTTACTATTTTAAGATCATGATATGAAGTTATATTAAAACAAGATATTTTTTTTTAAGTAGTTCTACTTACTGGATATTCCGAGAAAATATTTCGTAGTTCTCCAGATTCATTTAATCTTTCTAATTCTTCAGCTCCCTAAGGAAAAAACAACAATCATCTTTATTGCATGATATAAACAAAACAATTAAGGTACACTCTACATAAATATTACATTTAGTTGCTTCTCAAGAAAAATAAGATAAACTGGGTCCAATTATATTTCATCTTCGGGAAATGAAATGGAGTTTAACGTCCTACTGCTCCGAGCTGGACTAATAAAGAGGAACATTCGCCATAGAGTGAGCTATGACGGAAATTTTGCCCATAACGGCACTATTGCCTAGTCTAATATTAAATTCTAACTGTCATGGGATCTTTTACGTGAAAGCCAATGTGTACGCGAGACCTTGTTTTTTTTGTCCCATTTGAATGACAAGACAGCTGTTCTTTTTAGGTCCTCTGTCCTATATCAGTGACAAGGGGAAAACACGCCAGGAAATCTGGATGAATTTTCTCAGCCAATGCAGGGATCGAATCCTTAAGGTGAATGAGTGGTTGATTGTTAATTGGTATTTCTATATCAAAAAATATGCCAGATGACTCAATAACAGACCTTATAATAAAATGCGCATGTGTAAACAAATCAGCCATCCCCCCACCCCCAACAAGAAAAAGGGCAAGATGAGGTCATATGTATACACTCGCTTGCATGTAAACCAAGCCAGCAGGTATATAGAGAACAGTAACTGGCCAAAATTTCCCTCCCATCTTTATAAGTCAAGTTTAAACCACATTTTATTTATTTTCTTGGAATATTTGAGATGACAAAATATACATTAATACTGTTGTCAAGCTATTAATGTCATAACTGTATCATTCACTCAATCGTATTACTACCTTTATTATGATATATTATCATCCACTTAGCTTTCAGTATTTCATATAATAACTGCCTCAGGCATGTTAAATTTGTTCCAAAAACTCAACAAAACTGGAATCCCAAAAATTGTATTTTGCTTCAACTCGTATTTCAATACTTTTATTGCCTTATTTTTTTCAAAAAATTTTTAAAAAAAATAATTGGGTCTAAAAGCACATATTAATGTAATATATCAAGTGATTTCTATTCAGCTAATCAATTATGTTGGATGAAACACTTGAACAATCCATTCAACACAAATTTATTTCACATTAATTTGTTGTTTGACAAACAGCCATCATTAATTACTTCTGTATTGTCTTTTGCGATATGTTTTTCTTTGTGTATTACAAATGGCACTCAAAACCACAGAGTACTTGACAGCATGTGCTGATTTCAATGTTCATCTTAAATGTTGGGTATCAGGGGATCCCATATTTTCACGGCAAGATAACATCAATATTGATTGAAATGGATCAATATTAAATTTGAATTTGTGTTTTTAATTCAACTATTATGATGAATAATGAGTTACAGGTTAAGCTCCTTTAAGGCTGTGGTATTATTGAATTACAATTCACATCAATATGCGCTAGTGAATGCTTATCTGGGAGTTTATAATATTAAATACACTATTTGATTTCTAAATATTATTTACATAAATTACATAAGGGGAAAAGCATTTTCCTCAAGCTTTCGAAAGAAAATACTTTGATAAAATTTGGCTCTTCGAGCAACATTTAAAACATTTTCAAAATAACAGTCCTTTTCCACATTGAAATGTTATTTTTTTTTTTCCTGTATGTAAACAAACTGAAACAATTCAGATATCTCTGTAATAATGACACTCACTTAAGATATTGGCAACGAATTCAGTTGGAGATTTTATATCAAAGAAACCAATTGCCTGACTAACGATATATTTCAATTATTCAATGCATCAGCTTGAAATGTATAAATAGAATCATATAAATTATTTACCCCAAGTAGTATTCCATCGGCAAAAACTTGTGGCACACGAATACCATTTGTGTTCAATCTTTCCTGGAGTTCTCGTTGATTATCTTTACTCATGTACATATCCTTTTCCTCGTAACGGACCATGTTTGTTTGTAGAATATTGCGCACAACTTTACATTTCTCATGAGTGTCTCGAACCACGGACATACTAGTTGTATATATGACTATCTTATCTTTCTCTAACAAACAGTAATTTCTCTGAAAACATCAATAGAAAAAAACGTCAATTAAACTGGAAAATTAAATCAATAAGCGTAGGGTAATTATTTCGGCTGGAATTCTGATCTACAAAACTAATCTTTTCACTATTACATGTAAAGTACATATGTTCAATTTGAACAACCAATCAACTGTCTTATCCATACACCAGCTCGGAAATGAGGTATCTAAAAATCAGGTTCTATCAGTAACAATTCAACTCTGGTACCAGTATTTTTGTCCTGCACAGATTACTCTATTTATGGTTTTTCTATTGATACCACAAGAGCAGTCTTTCGAACATGTTCATACAGGTTGTTCACCTGGTATCAGGCTTTTTACTGTAAATTATACCTTAAGGTCTGAACTGTGATCATTTAAGCACTGTGATAACCATGGTTTCTTACATGTGATTGTTCCACCATGGTGATTATGATTATAATGGTGTCTTACATTTAATTGTAATACTAAGGTGACTATGATTACCATGGTGTCTTGTCTTACATGTGATCATTATGTCACGGTAATTACCATGGTGTCTAACTACTGTTAATACTGTATCGTGGGATTACCATGGTATTAAACATGTGATCACTGTAACACAAGATTACCATAGTAACTCTTATTATTGTACCATGGGATTTCAGGGAGCCACAGTTGCTCAGTGACTAAGGCGTTGGCTCACTAACCTGAAGATTCAATGTTCAATCCCTGAGTTGACCAAACGAGGGACAATGTACAATCGTTTGCACGCACAAAGATTAGTCTATAACGTATGTCTGTCCATTTAGCCCAGTTGGTGCAGAAGAGTAGGACATTAAACCCCATTTTATTTCACCATGGAATTACCATAATATCAAACTGCAATCATGGGGTAATTTTACCAGGACTAGTATGGTAGCTATCATCATAATATATACAACAGGATTACCATGGTCACATCTTTATGAATTATGAAAGCTGATTATAGGATAATTAATAGAAATATTTAGGTACTAAATAATTCATGTTAAAGTCATGGAGTTTTTCCTGAACGCTTTATCATAGCTAATCATAAATTTAAAATTAACAAACATAACGCTCTTCAAAAGTATGTTGTAGCAAATTTGATTTATATAATGATAATATTAACTGTAATTACAACTTGTCATTCAAATATAAATAAATTATATACACAAAAAACCCAAAGAGGATGGCAGGCTAATTTGTTTGCAGTAATTATGTTTGACAATGGACAACATTAACATGCTCACTACATGTTCTAGATCTATTAGTGAAATGGTAAATATTTATAAAAAGATAAACTGAGTCATACATAAAACAAGTAAATCAGGAATTAAAATATGCGAGAACATGTTATATACCAAAATAAACATGTTACAGACAAACTTTTTTATTGCAATATTCATATGACATGCTGTTTTCTTTGCTATGTGAAAGTATTTCTGTGTTCTGAATAAAAATGAATTATTATCACTTGTTAATTAGTGGTGTAGGCAGGATTTATGACAGAGTGGTGCAAATCTCATTTTTGCAATTCAATGTTTTGTGGTGGCGACATGGGGCTTAATCAAGTCTAGTAAAAAATTTATTCATAGAATTTTTACCAAGCTTGTATATTTTGCTCTTGGCGGATATTATTGCATATTAGGATACATGATCACATACTGAATAGTAGGGTTGGCTGCCATTAGCCAAGGTATGGTTACGCTTTAATTCAGATTGAACTTGATTTACATGCAATAATCAATGAGCCTGGGTTTTTTTTTATTGTTTGAAATAAAAACAGGTGATGCATCCATCTTGAAGTGATACAAGATTATCTGAGAATCAGAATATTATTTTAATATATGTGTAACATATATCTAACCACACCTTGACATTATATACATGAATATAGACCATCTTCATCTTGCTTGGTATATATATTCAAATATACACAAAGACATATAGGTCCAACAAAGTGTTTAATCTTCTCAATAAATGTGAATCAGTGCATGATCGTTTCAACTTGATATTATATATCAGTACATAATACAAAATACATATTAAATTGATCTAAAATTTGTTCAATGTTATAAAAAGAAATATAGCAGTTGAAGTGGATCAGTGATTAAAGTGCTGGCTTACTAGCTACGTGGTTCGGGGTTCCATTCTAATTTAATATTGGTTGAGAAAGTTTCTGCTTGTAAGTTGGTGTCTAGTCATTCTAATGGGACGAAAAACAGGTCCTGTATAATTGGTATTCAAAAAAGAGTACATAATATAGTGCCACTGCCTGGGCAAAATTTCTTGAATAGAACACTGTATGGTGTATACATGTTTTCATGCAAAGAAAATATTCAATTCTTTAAATTACATGTATATATACAAACCAAACTTCTGATAGTCAATCAACTTAACAGTTTGGTGATTTTTTTTTGTTTACACAACATTTTTTAGGTCTAACAGTAAAATAATATATTCTGCATATTACTACATATTTAACAGAAATCGTATTATAGTTGCAGTAGATAGTATAAATAATATCTGATGTGAAATGTAGAATATACTTGCGCCATTCCAAATATATTACAGTGTGATATGATCACAATCTGTAATTCAAAACTTGTCATACCTTTGGCTTTTATTATTGGTAAGTAAAATATATAGATATACATCTGTATAAAGTGAAATATGTATTTAAATACATCTGTATTGAGTGAAATATGAATTTACATGTAAATTTAATCTATATTAAAGAAAAAAGTACATACATCTAAATGTTTATAAAGTGAAATATGGCATCTATATTAAGTGAAAAACAACATATAAATTTTCATTGTATTAAGTGAAATATGTACATACATGTACATCTACATGTATAGGTACATAAATTTTTATCTATATTTAGTGAAATAAGTACACTCATCTACATGTATATCATGACGTGAAATACGATATCTATATATTTTCATTTATATTCAGTGAAATACGTACATTCATTAATCTGATTAATAAACAGATCTTATTGCATTTCGTTTTTTATAGTTGAAAATTTTGTCTTAATTGTTTTTACTACACTAGGATCAGGAAGAGTTGTTCCATTCCCGGTTTTCTGGTTGAAGTGATGGATTAGCCAATGAAACGGTCTGTTACAGTGACTTCTTGGCGTGCCATGCACAGAACTGTGGGCAAATCACTAGAAACATCAACACGGATTGATTAATCAATGTATGACCATCATAGGGTCAAATGCTGTTTGTGAAACCCCTGACACAACTTTCCAGTACAACTTCATAGTGTAGTCCATTGAAAGTTTAAAAAAAACGAAACTAAATAGAGATCTGTATATTAATAAGATATTGTACATTCATCTACATGTATAATCAGTGAAATATTTAGGTATATTTACATCTATATCAAGTGAGAAAGTACATATACATACATCTACATGTATATATAATGATATACGGTAGATAAATGTGAACATCTATTGTTACATCTATATTAACTATAAACAGAGTACATCCATCTATATACAACTTACCAACATATCCTCACCATTACCACCTGTCTAGACAAAAAAATTCAAATAATTAAGCTTTGAAATAAAATGAAATTGGTGTAAAATAAATTTGCTAAAGTCTATAGTTAACGGTTCAAACTGTACTGAGGCCATATTTCCTCATATATTTTTAATCTCTGATTGGAAACGATTTTGTTTCAAAAATGATGATTTATTACGAGTATTAATTTATATATCAATTTTAAGTATTTTTATGCAAACAACATTTAACATGCATGCCTAATTACTGGGGGGTTTTATATTTCAATTCTTTACAATGCTTTATGGCCCTTAAATGACAAACATGAAAATTCTCAAGTTGTCAATTCCACTAATGGTTACTGAACACGTAGCGGTCTTTAGCAGTGAGAGGAAATTGGGGGACCTGGAGACAAACCATGAGGTTGGACAGTGACGTCACGAACAACCAGGGAATCAAAACCATGGGTGTGCGCTAACCATTCGGTAATCCAACCCCGCCACCATATCTAGTTTGTCATTAATCACATGCATATTATTGTATTGTTTTAAATTTGTATGAAGTTTTATAAGAAATTTTAAGCCACAAGTATATTCTATACCACATTTCATTACATTTTATCCATAGTTTAACATGTCTAATACTGTCTCATGTTGTAATTATATCAGAAATTTTCATACCAATGAGAAAAATCATTTTGGAGAACTACTTCAATAACAACGGATTGCCATGCAAGATATACCCACATTTTACAAGAGATGGACACAGAACAAGCTAAAAAAAACAGTATATGCCAATATAGAATGGAACCAAGATCTTGTCTAACACTATTTTCCAAAAGTCTGATATTGTCTGACCGGGAATATGCCAAATCAAGACATGGTGAATAACATTCAAATTTCCAAAATTAATATTGTGCACTGAGTGTATAACTACCTCTCAACCCGATTATTGTTGATAATTTACTGGATTTATTAGGTAATTAAGTGATCAACGTATGTATTGTATTATACCGTCCATACATCTACCTTGATTAACTACTTAGTCTGCTATGATTGACTGACTTAATCCTTTATCGGACAATTCATCAATCTAATCTTAAACAGTCACTGCTTCCACATTGTCGGACTATTCATCAATCCAATTCTAATCCAATTTTACCTCCTGGTTTCTCCATTATTCTAATCACAGCATGTATAAACTAAGTCATACATGTCACATATCATAAGAATATATAACACTCAAAATCAATGGACAGTCATTTTGTCAGTGATGTCTTTTAAGACTCTATATATAAATTCACATCCACAGTGATTTCAATTGCTGCAAGAAAATTGCTTAACATATAAGGCATCGCTAAATATGAAGCTTTGTTCTACGAGTTCTGACACTGTGTTTTCGCTGAAGTTAGCTATGCCTTTTTACAAGTGATTTAAGTATCAATGTAATTTTAAAATACTTATCTATAAAGACATCACCACAAGTATTATCATTTCAAATGCTTTTCTTTCACTTACTGCCGATTATACATTATAATAGTACATATTAGATACTTTGTCATGTTTTAACAATGGACTTGTAATAGTTACAAGGAATAACAAATAGTTATATTTTCTGTGGATAAATAAAAAAACCAAATCGGTGGCAAACAAAATACATGAAAAATGTCTTTTAAAATAAGATCTTGATTTGATAAATGGGGAAAAATCATGTTTTGACAATATTTAACTTTAAAAACTACTGGGGCCATCTGCAAAGTTTAGATAGTTGAATAAATTTGATATTATTTTCCAGCCATTAAAGGCAAAGCGGTTACATTTTCAACTGGTCATATGTGCGTCTGCCAAAGTTTATGTAAACTAAATGAATGCTCCCTGCAACCATTGTCAATAAATGCATGTAATCTGGATCCAAGTTATAAAATTTCTGAGATTCTGCGCTGTGCCAACAGTTAACCAAACGACATCCATTTCATGTCATTCTGTCAACAAAACAAGCTTTGATAAAGTAACAACCTCAACTAACATTATACAGGAAAGGCACAGCGATCAACATTGCTGACCCCCATAGAAACCATAACCTAGCAATTTGAACTATTAGATACACATAATACATCCGTATTTCTGTCATCTCCATGCATACCTCGTCTACTTTTTTTGCCAACACCAAATATTTTTTCAGCACTTGACTGAAATTTGGTCAATTTCTGACTTGCTGCCCTCATTGGTGCATTTAACAATACGATTACTTGTTTCAAGAGCACCAACAGTCAGTAATACACAAGCAAACCGTTAAAGACAAACAATGTCCTTGTACATGGCCAACATGCAAAGGTTTAGACAACGTCTGCCAAACCGTTTACGTTTTTTTTTTAAGGTTGCAACTTAAAAGACAGTAAGGTGTTATCAAAGACAGCCACCCATAATCTTTATTAATACATGCATTTTTACTGAAAAGCAAAAATTCTTCAATTGGATTTAACAAATATATAAATTGTGAAGCTATAAAATCCAATGTACATGTAGATTTAAAATCATATTATAATAATTTATTGTCCCAAAAAATAAATAATATTAAAGGCCTAGATGGAACTTCCTCAAATAAGTTAAGGACATATGCACTTATAAAACGTAACGTAAATTATGAAAATTATTTAGATGTGATAAGAAATCCAAAACACAGAAAAGCACTAACAAATCTAAGAATAAGTGCACATAAGTTGAAAATTGAAACCGGGAGATATCTAAAACTAGACGTAAAAGATCGCTTGTGTTGTATATGCCTTGAGGTAGATGACGAAATTCATTTTCTAACAAATTGCAAACGACATGACAAAAATAGAACAGAACTGTTCAGGCTAATTTCATTCCAAGAGCCAAATTTTTATAAAATGAATGCTTCACAACAATTTAAAATACTAATGATAAATAAAAAGGTAGAAATTCTGAAATGTTTAGGAGCTTTTATATACAATTCGTTCATGTCTCTGTAAAGTATTTATGTTTATATAATTATGTACATGTATGTATTATGTATCCTTCGTTGTCTCATTTATATTTTATTAATTTCCTCTGTATATGCACATAACCTTGTAAGGTTTTTTATGCAATAAAGTTTCTATATATATATTTTGTGTTTTTTTACAGTTTTTCGTAAAAAAAAAAGTAGTATTTTTTCTGTTTGATGAATTCTAACTTCCAGACTACATGTTTTCTTTTGTAGCAGATAATATGTAAACTGTTTTCCTAGATAATATTTGAAAGAAGGGTCATGTTTACAATGACATTTGACCCAGGAGATGTTACTCTTTTAATCCCAAGCAAACTAATTTAACCTCTTTTGCTGTTATCCTCATGGACTTGGTTCGAAAATCTAAAAAAAAGTAGTAATAATTTAACTTCTCTCATTTTCCTATTTTCACATTAAAGTCTCCTCAAGTCAGAACATAAAACTTGGTCTGTGGATTAGTTTAACATGTAAACTAAAATGAATTAAACATACATTATGCAAGAACTAAATCTACCAATTGCAGGTCTTTCTTTAGTCATAAATTATTAATCAGACATTAATAACTTATTCAGACCATTATCAACTTTCAAGTCATCACAATGCAATATTTGATTAAATCAAAAAATGAATAATTGAGACTATGTTTTTTATCTTACCAGCTTTATAGTAATGATGAACGTGGCTAGACCCCAAATTCAATTGCTAAATTCTCGAATCAGAGTGGATCAATTTGACTGAAAATTTCAGCAAATTTCCTTTACCGCCTCTAATTTTTAACTATTATAGTGACAACTGCCAGCTCTTTACCAATCTGTATCTTTAATATTTGATGGATAACAGAATCATCAGGTTTCGTTTTTAAAAGCTTATTTTTCTTTATTCATAGAAAGAAAATGCTACTCATAAATGCCCAAATGTCAGATAACATGCTGACTAGTTAATTAAGATTTTAAAACATAATTAGACATTAAAAGTCTGAAACAGGAAATACAATGTAAGAGATAGCTCAAAATCATATACTATCACATGATAATAAATCAAGTTACATTCTCACAAGCGGTTTTTTGGACTTTCAAAAAATATTTCCTTGAGCATAACTGGAAAATATATATCCAAACTATTAAAAAAAAAACCCAATACATCTTATGCCAAGGTCATTTTAAAAAGCACAATAGTTCTATATTGTATTGACCGGGAACCGAGTATGATGTCATCACATCCATCTTGGAATTGTTACGACATATAAAAAATTAATGTCCCTCAAACGATGCACATTTGTTCATGGAAAATGTATACTGAATTGGCAGAGCATTCGTCTTTTTTCAATTAGCATTCCTTCCCCTCCCCCAACAAGAATAAGAACAACATGATGACCAGCACTTTTAGGGGACCAATTCCTTGTCCAGAAGAACAAATATGAATAACACTATTACCAAGAGAGTGCATGAGTATGCTAGCATAAACATGGCTGCCATGCAATATTCTATAAAAGCATGCACACCAATGAAATGTGTTTTTACCCCCTACTTTTGTGCACCAGTCAGGCTAATAGTAATAAACAAAAGTTCATGCCATGCAATGTAAAATGTTGGCCGGGCAGTGGCGCCATGACCTACTCTTAACTAGGTGTTAATCTTCTACTTTTCTGCACCTTCCTGGTTAATGAAAACAAGCATATACCACGTGGGTTTGCTATGATGGAAATTTTGCCGAGACAAAATTACTCTGACCTTCTCTTATTTCAACTTCCAACAGTCAAGAATTCTGTTTTGTGCACAGAACATTAAATGTTCCTGGTCACAGGTCATTAAAACTGTTCAGAAAAAGAGCTATTTGGATCCGATGACATAATATTGTGCTCCAGGAAAATATCTTTTATTAATGGTATCAAAAATGAGAATTTTAAACAGGTTGCTACGTACATGGAAGCTTGCATTTTTCTAAGCTCGTTTCAGCTAATCCTGGATTATTCACAATTTCACCACGCAATAATTTGTGTTTACACAATTATTTTATCTGAAAACCTGTGAAACAAACAAATATTACCCATCTACACAGCCTTTAACTCATCATAATCTTATTTACCTATCTATTATGCAAAAGTTCATTACCATGTGGATTACTATTCTCTTGTGTAAAAACCTATAAAACTAAAAGCATGCTATTATCAGAAGCAGATAGATAATGGATGGTGAAATAATTAATCTATTGTATCCCAGACTATTGACCTCCGTTATATAATATTCATGTATCTGGACATAAATCTATCTTAAATTTACATAACATCTCTAATATAAGGAAATAACACATTACTGATGAATTAATTTCAAATTCCATCTGAAATTTCCTCATGAACTTTGATAAAGAGATTATTGTGATGCTATACTTGACAATCGGAAACAGAAACCATTAATTATTAAAGTAATATATAAATTGGCTAGAACAGGTAGTGATTGCTATTGGCATATTTATTCTATTTGTGACAACACTACAAATAGTCCCATAAAGGTCCAATTAATAATGTCTATAACATCTGAAGCCTAAATAAAGACTTGCAATAGGCAGATTTAACTCTTGCATAATGTATGTTTACATTGAAGACCAAGAATTTGTTTTAAATCACATAATAATACGTACAATTTGTCATTGTAAAAATTGAATGACAATTGTTCATTTTTAAAAAAAAAAACAACAAAAAAAAAATAACATTTACACATTGTTCAAATGCAGACTACATTGTCTCAATATTTACTGTTTTTCTTATACAAGTACCATTTGTCTGAAACCAGATGCATCGCGCCACCTTTCAGCTCTATGTCTGCCAAACTGCACAACTTGAAAACAACCCCTGATGTTATGGCTTAAAGTTGTCATTTGTTTCCAAATATCACATCATTGAAAACAATGAAATTAACATTCTTTTATGCTTTTTGAAAACTGTTTTAATACATTTGACATCACATGTCCATAATAACTTGGATAAGCCATCTTTGAAATTGGATGACCAATCATAATAGTGCACATCACCACTGAAAAAGAGTCACTTCACCTTCTTATTGAAATGATATCAAATGAAATGGGCTTTAACGTCTTACTTTTCAGAATCTACTATAATTATACAATGCAGTGTAGGCTACTATTTTCAACTGCCTGTGGATAATTAATAAGCTGTCAATGGTACCAGGGCTTTATTTTTTTATCCCATGCAAATGGGTTGACATTTTGTATAGCCAAACCCTCCATTTGCACCCCAGACAAAAGAAAGATGGCTTGAAAATCCTGAAGAACTTTCTCACCCTGAACAGGGATCAGACCAAGGAACTCCAGGACTTTGAGTAACTGCAATACCCAACAAGCCATCATGGCTCCCTCATTCTTATTCCAAAGTTGGACTAAAAATGGAGGTTAATGTCTTTTTATTGTTAACACAATACTATGGTCATTTTTATTTTTCTAAAGTTTGCCTTTAGACTGAAAACTTGATGAAATAGTCCACATAGTCATTTGGGGAGAGGTGTGACTGGTGGATTCTAAATAAAACTGTTGGGTTTAGTGAGTTAGTATCTGCACCAGAAAGGGAGAGCGAGAGATAGAGAAATGGGGTTTAACATCCACTCAAATTTATTTCTTTAGTAGTGGGAGGAAACCAGAGGACCCAGAGAAAACCCACGAGGTTGGACAAGCGACCCTACTACAGGGAATCGAAACTTGACCAGTTGACTCAATGACACATCTTATGATACAGCGCCCATATTTTACTTACAAACCATTACTAAATTCAGAAAAATGTGGAACAGCTCAAACTTGATTTTTAAGACAGGAATAAGACACAGGCATTTTTTTTAATCCCATATCACAGAATGTTTAAAACAGTGGTAGAAAACCTAAACATTTTTTTCCCAGCAGCAAACGAAAAAAAAAAAAAAATAAGAGTATATTTAAACACTCCACTCCATTGTCAACTTCTGGGCCAGAATACAGCTCAATATCTCGTCAACTCAATATTTCAGGATGCCTTACGTTGAATTTCATTCATTATAGCTTATAATGCTAGTTAGAATAATTTTTTCCTGACAGCAGCATGTCTGCCTACTCTTAGAATTCCAAATGTAAAACATACGGTTGCGTTCAAACCAATGTGTACTGTACACAAAAAGAACAAAGTCAGGAAAGTCCAAGACCAAAGTTTATCAAATAAGTTAGTAATTTATCGCGAATAAGGCAAGTTAGAGTTAAAACTGATATGCAAAACTTAATTTCCTACCTCGGCAGATTATATAATTAATGTTTAACATCATTTATCATGACACTTGAATTTTACATTATCTATAAGGAAAAAATCATCCAAAAGTTTTTAAAAATATCCTTACAGTAAGATAATAACACAAATACATAGATCAAATTTACGAAAATAAAACAATTAGTGATTCTAATTAAACCATAAATTACAAAACTATCACTAATTATTATTCAATTTTTTAATATTATTCCATATTTAAGCGTAAAGAAAGATAAGATATGAAAGGAAGAGGTTTGTTGTTAAGACAAAGAGGAAAATTTTTAAATGACAAGTTGTCAGGTATTTGTCAAGTTATAAGAGATTTATCACATCACTGGCCTAGAAAAACAAGATGTATACATAATTTCAATATCTATTTCTCATTATTTGTATGTTGCCATCAAACACTCGAAATAGACCAAATCTCAATATTAGAATAAAGTAGGGATCAAAGTCGCAATCAAAATATTTAGATTTTAGAAATTGTCAAGATAGCTGATACTATATGTAACAATCTCAGAAATTTTAAACTATAGAATGTTTACAAGAATATAAAACTACATAAAAAAGCAGGATCTTTGAAGCATATATTTAACCAGGACAAACAATAATTTACTTGAAACAGAAATTCTATTAAAATATGTATAATTCATTGTTTTAGTTTTCAAATTGGAGGAGGTTGCACTGAACTAGTACATTCCAGATCTGAAGCCTACAATTGATTCACCCCCAAACTTGACATTCACTGTAAATCAAAAACACCAAATAATATTGTTATTAAAGATAGGTCTACTTTTACTTGATTTATTGACAAAATGTGTATGTCATATCTTTTAATGGAATATTTCATTTCAAAATATGTCACATCTCTTTTAAAATACAAGTTAGTGGTAGTTGAAAAGACAGTTACCATGTAGATAGTGAAATGTTTATTTGGCTATAATAATCCTTGTCTCAAGTTGTATCCTTAACCCTTAAAAAGACATTGCCAGATTTTACAATCTCATTAAAATCAAGCACCAATTTTCGGTCCATGTATTCCGATGGTCACTCTCCAAAATGAAGTCGAGTAAACAAAAGAAATATAAATCTTTAATTAGACCACAGATTTCATCTCTGTGTTAAACAAACAAATGGCAGTCATGTCTTTTCATCCTGATTATAATGGCAGTCTCTCAAGGAAATTTACAATGTGAGTAATGGAGGTAAAACTTTAGAGATTTATGTTTGATTTTTGTGTTTAAGGCGAATCTAGATAACACATATATATATAGAAATGAAATGGGACTAAACATCCTACCGTTTTAATCATAACACTGATTTGTTATTTTACAAACTATGTTGAACTTACATGTAATCGAGCAAACAAGCAACACTGTCTCATTTTGGGGTGGGGGGCAAGCGGTTAGTACATCCACGCTGTATCAAATTTATGGGTTTTCTTCAGGTCATCTGGTTTCCTCCCACTGCTAAAGACCCCTAAGTGCAAGCAAATTATTGAAATAAAATTGAATAAGTCCCGAAGATATATAGTTTGTGTCGAGTGGATGTTAAACTCTCTCTCTCTCATAATTTGGCTCCATTGGATGTGTCCATCAAATTTGCATAGAGATAAGACCTCCAAGAAAAACCCAAGCGGTTAGGCAAGCTTTTTGTCACCCAAGACCATGCTGAGGGAAGAAGCATCCAATATTTTTAGACTGATGAAAGATCACCGTACTCAGATATAAAGGAGATGGTGCATCTGTTTCAATATTCTTTCTAAAATAGATAATAATGTCAGTCATTCAAATCGATTTTTATAAAAATTTAAGGTGTCTCCATTCAACAGCTACCCTTTATTAAAGGATGTTTAAATGACGTCATTAATACTGTCTGATCTTTCAATATTGCGTTCCGAAGTTTAAAACTGGTTCCATTACGGACATCAAAAAAAGCCATCTTTAATAAAACCTAGTACTGCAGAGTGGATTCTGGTACATGTAGCTGTCATGTTTACAGGGTTGGCTCTTGGACGAGAAAAACTTGTTTTACGCAGTAATGCTAAAACCAGAAAAGAAACTACACGTGTAAAGTAGTTAATCATCTCAAGATTTCAACATATAGGATAACCATGAACATGTTTGGGTGTCAAATGTTTAACTCATATTGAATGTTATCTTTTCTCAAATTCATTGCTATTGACTTTATATTTCAAAAGTTGAAAAAAATTTACATTTTCAAAATCACGTTGATTTGGTTTGAACTATTTTTATGATACACAAGTGTCAAAAGCTGTTCATATGACCCCTGACGTGACTTCCCAGTACTTCTAATTGTGTAAATGATATTTCTAATCTTAAAAACAACCAGATTCGAACTTGTGTGTACTTATGTTTAGATTTTCAATACAAAGTATTTTAAGAACATGTTGTGCCTTTTATTACTCTACATCTAAAATATCGTTCTTTATATCTTAAAACTGATCTGCATCATTATATATTTTATAGTGTTATATATCATACAAATAAAATCTGAACAATATAGTTAATTCGCAGGTATCAATTTCAACAATTTGAGTTTAAACCATATAATGGTGGGAAAGACTTCCTTGTTCTTAACAGCATTTACCAAGCTTTAACCAACTATCCCTGATCATTATCTATCTATTGTTAAAAGATGAAACTAGGAAGAGACTAGTTTAATAATGAATAAATCAAAAAGATTTAATGATAAATAAGTCAAAAGGATAGGTGAGCACCTAATCTGAATCTTATTTCAATTTTTTACTCTTTGTAACTGAACATTTAAATGAAGTTATTCAGTATCTTAATGCAACTTCACAAAAATCCTATAATACATTATTCACAAGATTCTATGAACTATTTACTCTTCCTATACCTTGAACAATATTCATTCATTAAAAACATTGTTGTATTCTATGTCACCTTCAATAAACTTTAAAAATTGACACTGTCTCTGTGTAACCCAACAAATAGAAGTTAGTCAATACCAGTATATTTATATACATGTAGATTTACTAAAATAACATTTTGGCCTTCATGTCACTACATGGGAAGATTATTTTGTTGTGAATCGTAATTATATGTGTTAGCAAGATGACAGGATTCATCCATTTCTTTTGAAAATCTTGAGCATCCGGTGGCATCAAAAGTAGATTATGGGGGAGAGAGAGAGAGAAATGGGGTTTAAAGTCCACAAACTAGGTCATTTCGTGACTAACATATGGTTTAATTTTAATTTCAATAATTCGCGTGCGCGTAGTGGTCTTTAGCAGTGGGAGGAAACCGGAGTACCCAGAGGAAACCCACGAGGCTGGACAGGTAACCCTACTCCTTGCCACGTACAACAGGGGATTCAAAACCACGCCAGTTGAGTCAATGGCAGACCATACAGCGCACGCACGCTAACCATTCTACCATCCAACCCCCCAATAGATTATGGTCTTGGTAAGTTAATAAGTGTCTAATTAATAATTTATATAACACTTAAGGCCTGCATAATGCCAAGGGTTCTTTTAGTGCACAACATCCAAACAACTAAGCACACATTCCTTGGCAGCTCAGAAATTCACCCCCATTGACAAGTAAAGGCCTTGTTTGTAAAATCCAAAAGGTTCTTCCCGACTCATGACAGGATTCAACAATTAGAAAGACAAATAAGCTTGGTTTTAAGCTACTGTATCTAAAGCTTCATTCACCAAACTAACTCTACCGACTCATTTAATCCAATTAAACACATTCCATTCAAAATCAAGATTAGAACTATTTATTTGCTGCTAAATACGCAACATCACTTAGATAAGTCAATTATAAGTGCGAAAACTCTATTTGGAAACAAATCATTTAAGGAAAATTCCAACAAATTGTAAGTAAATTTTACAGCTAACTGAGCCACGATAGTTAGCAGTGGCGAGGGTGAGTAAATAGACCGTCTGCAAGGCACATCTATCAAACAAACACAGCAGACGACACTCAAAGCACATTGTCAATCGCTAAAACAAAGTTTATTTTTTAACTCCATCATTGATTTAGAGGATTTGGGAACAGTATTTTGTTAGGCTAGTTTTTTCTGTGTGAAAACATGTAAAAATGCAGGTCTGTAACCTGCACGAGTAAATGAATAGAATATCTAAACAGGGATGACGTATTCTGAATATGTTACCCAACAACAGATACACTTTGTTCAAGAGTCATTGAAAAAAAAAATTATTGTCAAGAAGTCAATATGAAATGGTCTATTTTTGAAATTTGCTTATTTACCAAAAGCGTAGAGGTGCCCGAAAATAGTATCCATGAGTATCTTCATGTCATCACTCCAACAACAATGAATGTTTGTCTGGACGAAAGTGAGACTATTGTGTGTGCTGTGTGTGAGTGGGGAGGGGTGAACTTGACACAAACTAAGCCATTTCAGGACTAACTTATGGTTTTATTTTATTTCACTCATTTGCTTGAGCAAAGGGGACATTAGCAGTTGGAGAAAACCAACAAGGTTAAATTGGTGATCATATGCCTTCACGTAGAAGCGGGAATTCAAAAACATGCCAAATGACTCAATGACTGACCTTATGCATTGTATTTTGAGGAAGGGGTAACTGGTCACATGGATGCCTCAATAGATATATGTGGTCCATGTGATGCCGATTGGGTATACCCTGGTTTAATATTGGCATAGGTCACACCAAGATTTATGTACATGGACATCTTATGGCTGAGAGAAATGAATGTATTATTAATTGAGAAAACATTTAACACAAGACATTGTCACAACTGTATACATAAACAACAAGGTTACCCTATATACACAGTCAACAGTATTTTTACCAATCTGAATAAAATACAGATCTATATCTCATTTCATTTTTTTATACCTTCGATAGCCTACACTACATAGGTCGTGTCAGATCGACTTTTGACCCTATGACATCATACATTGATTAATCAATCAGCTTTGCCGTTTCTAGCGGATTACCCACAGCTCTGTGCATGGCTCACCAAGAAGTCGCTGTAACAGACTGTTTTATTGACTAATCTCTCACTTCAACCAAAACGGCGGTAATATAACAACTCTTCCAGATCCTAGTGTAGTAAAGAGAAGTAAAACAAAATTTTGAACTATAAAAATTGAAACGAAAAAGGATCTGTGTTTTAATCAGGTTGTATAGACCAATATTTGTTAAAGCAGACGAAGCATCTGAGACTCACTGACCTAGGAAGCAGTTTGTCTCAATAGGAATTTTTATACTTGAATAGTAAAGTACAAACAGTTATATTGGTCCTTCCCACAGATAGTAAACATTATAACACAGTATGCAACATCTACAATAAACTTACATGAGATTATTCAACACTGACTAGAAAGATAATTAAACTTATATTGTACACACAAATGTAAGTTCTTAATGCTTTTAGTTTTATCTTCATTTTCGATGGCGCAAGTGGAAAATTCTTGTTTTTCCTTTTACATATGCCCTGACCAAATGTTAATCCTTCATTTATAGAATATGTTTAAAGTTAGAATCCAGCTTATATAAATAACCATTTTAAAGGGAACATTTTGATTAGGATCACACCCATTTGGAGGAATTATTTTCATGGGCGAATTTTCTTCAAAGATTTATTATTGTTCAGTGAAATTTAATGGTTCAATATTGTTCAATTTATTACTCTAACTGCTCATATTTTTTCTATAAAATATCATAAACTCATTGTGCACACAGCTTTGTTTATCAGAATAAAACTTTTTTTTATGTTCATAAGTCTGTTTTACTTGTGCTTACTTTATGTCGTGAAGTTCAATGCAAGTATATAAACAAACAAAGGAAATATAGTTCAATCAGATCAACTTTAAAACCAACTATATCCTAATATAAACAAACAAATGAAATATACTTCATATCAGATTAACTTTTAAAACCAACTATTCCCTAATGTTTGATGGCCAATTACAGGCACATGCCCAACATGTCAAAATCACCATAATGGATGGATCACAAAATTGTAAATTTCATAAAAGTATATTCATCTTAATTGCTACTGACATTTGTAACCAGAGCTGACAATATTCCATAACAAAATATATCATCCATCAATTTCTAGCTACGAGCTGTATAATTACAAATAAAATCTATAAATACAAGATAATAGCCTGAAAGTAAGTAATCCTATATGTATTTATAAGTGTAAATACTGGTATTTAGTTTTATATTTCAATATCCTTTAGTACCAAATGTAAACAATGTAGGTAAAACTGATATACATAGATATCAATCTAAGTGTCATATATCTTATAAAACTGACATCATTAAATAACTGGAATATATGTGCTGTTTCATATACAATATTAAATATAAGTACTCTATAGACTTATAACAATAGCTCGCAAATCACTTTTCTTAATATCATTTAGTGTAGAGACCCATTTCATTCACATTATGGAAGAATATATATATATGTATACATAGGTGAGAATATGATAAATCTGTAGAGAATAATCTTTTGTTATTTATACAATAGATCAATATAGACTCTTAGTAACATATGTGACAAAACCATTATTTTAACTAAACACAATCTTTTCATAAACAAAAATATTCAATTATATACAGATTTATGAAATGTCAACTAATTAAAAAATGGGTTGCCAGCCAATATAACATACTGGTAGCCCACTTGATAACACTTTAATGAATCCCAAGAAGATCACAATAAAAATCTTGAAAATAATAAAACATGGAGTTATTTCTTGGGCAAAGAAGGGCTGGAAAAACTCTGAAAGAGAGAAATGGGGTTTAACGTCCACTCGACACAAACTACGTCATTTTGAGACAAACATATGGTTCAATTTTATTTCAATAATTTGCTTGCACAACTGGAGAACCCAGAGAAAACCCACAAGGTTGGACAGCGACCGTATAACTGGGGAATCCAAACCAAGCCAGTTGACTCAATGACATGCCTCATGACACAATGCGCAGGCGTTAACCATTCGGCCATCCAACCTGCCAGAAAAACTCTGAAAGTTGCTTAAAACTCTGCACTTAGTATTTCATAATACATATTGGTCTGTACATTTTTAGATGAGTCATCCATTCTCTCTCCCATAACCACTTAATGAAAAAATCAGCCATCCATTTTAACATAAAATTCCCTTATTTGCCTTTTCTTATTGATCTTCTGCTTGTAAACATGTGTGAAATTCAATTTCAACAAAAATGTTTCCTCAGACTTCCTGATGAAACACCTCACGGTCATCCAATTTTTAACTCCTTTTTTCCAATAAAACAGTCAACAAATAAAGAGCCAGCAACTCCTAGTTAACATCCCATACATGTGCATGAATTGTATTCAATGGCAAAAACAACCACACAATTTTCCAAAGAATAAATTAGTTTTTTTCTTTATCAAAAATAAGAATCCACTGCAAACAAAGATGCATTTCTTGGTAACTTTGAAGACAAAATCAAATAAGCAACTTCTTTAAATCAAGTAATCTCTTTTATCTATCACCAAGTAATCTCTTTTATCTAACACCAAGTAATCTCTTTTATCATCAAGTAATCCACATCTCAAATAATTCAGCCATACAAAGTTTTAATTGTCTACTTTTAAATGCACTCACAAAAATGGGGTCTTACCAATTATACTAAACTGCAATACAATGATGTAAAAAGATATTATCTTTTAGGTAAACAATGTGTAATAGAGTTTTCAAAAGTTTGCCAATATTCAAACAAAGTTTCTAAACCGTAATTTAGACCAGTTTTCTCCTATTAGCAACAGTTAGCACCTATTTAACCCCTGTGGTTGAAACCACTTTGAAACCTCAGTTTACCATGAAAAGGGCAGGTAAGTAGTCTATAACATGAACTAAGGCTTAATCGCCAAATAATTACGAAAAACGTCCAAAAATGCCCCTTGAAGAGGCATTATGTAACAGCGAAATTTGCCTATTGCCTGTTTTTCTTTAAGCCTTGAATTTTATTTATCAATTCGCCAAAATCAACTCTCAATGCCATTGGTTTGCTCTGATTTAAAGTACATTAGAACAGTTTGCCCATTTAATCATTAAGTTTAAAAATGGAAGGTCCAAGTCTTGAATAACCAGCAGTGTGGTTATGATGATAAGCAATCAATGCACACATGATGGCATATATTGTAAAAACTACAAACATTGATAACTTCAATCAGAATAAAGCAATTTGAATGAAATTTTCAGTAAATTCATTTAGCATTATATTTTTCTTAACTATTATAGCAAAAATGGTCAGTTGTTTATCTAAATCTTACATAAAGCATCTATATATATGTTTCCTCCAACCCCTTCTTTTGGGTTGAATTTATTCATTAATTGAAGAAATATGAATAATCACTGTCTGAGCAACAGTATTTGGATGGAATCATTGGCAAATCCTGGAGGAAAATAAATTCAAAAAAACATCTGAAGTTAGAACTTCCAGCCCCACCCTTAATTTGAACAATTCTGAATAAAAATCTCCAAAGTAATATACCCGGTATCGCCAACATTATATCAAGAAAATGTTAACACATTTAATGTAAGATAAATGTAAATAGCTAAATAATAAATGTAACACAATACTTATAGCTAAGTAATAAATGTAACACAATACTTATAGCTAATTAATAAATGTAATAAGATCAGTTATACTATAAATCTAAAATAAGATATGTCTCTATCTAAATAAGGACAAATAATAAATTTAAGACAAGATGGTCAGCTAAATAATAACAATGGATGGATGGATAATAGGTATATGTAAGACACCCACCTCCTTTCAAACACACACACCCCCCTTCTAAGATAATCAAAAAACAATGGCAATATCCCTTTATGAAATAAATGCAGAGTAAACAAATAATTAACAATAATCACTGGAGAATGGGATTTTATTAATGTCCAACATTTCTTGATTCATGGAGCCTGGGGCATTATTAATACAAATTGATGATAGATCTATAAACGAAAAAATCTTCTTAACCTTATTTTAACTGATAATAAACTTTGGAAGTCAAGTTTGGAAATACAACCATTTATCATTCTCCTTTAACACAAAATGATAACTAGATCTTTTAAAAGATGATGGTGTATTCATTATACATGTTTTTAAAAAAAAAAAAAAAACAATTTGTCAAAAAAGGTAATTCAGTTCCTAGTTTAATAATACTTAACGGGTTTGTGTTGCTGTACAAGACCGTCAATCATCACAAAATTTATAAGCTACGGGTGACTTTCATTTTTTTTTTCTTTTAGATGTTAGTCAAGCCTATAACTCTTTAAAATAAAACAAAATTGACACGTTAAAACGTTTATTTCTACAGATAAAAAAATGTGGTACTTACTTTTTCAGATAACGGCTCAATAAACGTTGCAATTCCAGCTCTCACTCGATTTTTAAATCCACGTACCGTACCCCTGGCACTGACTATTTGTCGCTCTTCTAGAGTGTTGGGGCTTTTCACATCTCTGCGACCAGCGAAAGTGGACTCTGTCCTTTTCTGAGAATGCCCGTTGGTCACTTTAGTGTGGAAATGTTCTTTAAATTCCCCGCGTAACGCCGGCTCGAGTTTAGGTTTTTCTTTAAATCCATTTTCATAAAACGGATCTTTACCGTTTATTCGAGACAAATTAAACGATTGCATTTCATTACACAAAACATTGATGTCACCGGGCATTGTGTAATTTTTATCACTAATATCACCTTGATTGTTAACCCCTCGGTGCATTTCCCGCACTGATCAATTGAGCTAATCCGGTTAAAATTCTGTCTTCAGTGAACGATTTTAACTGTAGTCTTGTCACAAGCGTCTGTGACCACCAAAACGAGCAAACTCTTTACTCAACAAATAAGTCGCCTGAAACTCAGTGACGCTTCACCGACTTTTCGTGAACACATCAGCACATATTTAAACACGGTTGGTATTTTTTATTCCCCCGTCTGCACGTATCCATTCACCTTCGGGCGTGGCAGTCATATTACCCTTCGCCGTAATGTTATCGGTAAGTTGTCAGACTCAACTAGCAGAAATCAGCAGTAGCTGTGTTTACTACCGTCACGTGACTCGACGTCATTTTTACCTGTCATTGATTGCTACATAATGTTAACTGAGCCAGGTCTAAGATATCTGCATGTCACGTTTATTTTATTACAACAGGAAGAATATCGCGATGGCTTTGGAATATGATACATATGGTTATGATAAAACATTATTTTATTAGAATGTACTTAATAAATGACTCTTCCCGTAAAATAAACTAAAAGACCAATAAGTTTTTAAAAATAAAAAGATAAAAAGAACGATTCGATTACTTGTCTATAGTAAGGATTAAGGAAATTATATATATATACGAGGAAACAGCCTGTTTAAAGAATGGACTGGCTTTTGTTCAAAAGTTCTGCGAATTATTATTATTTTATAATCTTAGATCATGAAGGAGCTGTGTGAAATCAATAAAAACTGGTGTTAACAAAAATTGAAGTTGTATTATAAAATGTGCTTTTTAGTAAATATTTGAGTGATTTATTTTGGTCGTCAACGTTTTGTTATATATCAATGGGATATATATATTGTTGCGTCCCTATATGTGAGTAAACAGAAATAAAACGCGAGCTTTATAACTGTTTAAGACACCCCCCTCCCTCACCCGGTCGAAATATTTAAATCACTATACGTTTTTATTGATTTTATAACTGAGAGGGTAGCTTTAGGTTATGTTGTCCCTTTAGTATTCTGTTTTCTGGCTGAAACTTTGCCAGGGCAATGGCGTTTCCATAAATTTACGGATTCCTATATTCGTTTAAAGGGACAATAACATTCTTGCTGGCTTGGTAGCTCCAGAAAATAAATAATACCCTTATTCTAAGTACTAGATGTTTAAGTGTCCTACCTGTTGGGTAAATTATCCATTACAACCTATTTTACTTGTCCAGAGGGTTCGAAAATATTTTAAAATCCAAGTCACATTTGAAAAGGTTTACGTTAGACTTTTCAAATCAATTGGTTGAATTTTTCCAATTTTTTTAAAATAGGTGTGTTAAGATGAAATTTATATCATCATTTAATTGAAATATTGTAAAATAATACGATTTATTGACCAGAATGAAGATTGGGACATATTATTCAGTTACAACAAGAGTGTTATTGGGGCTTTAATAAAGCTATAATACGCTGGTGGAGTTTTGGTACGATTTTAAAGCTGTTCTTTTGTCGAAACGTCAAAGTAATATAGATGCGTTTTCGCATAGCATTTATAATAACTTCCGAACTTGTTTTCCTATTATCTGCCACTTCCTGTGTGATACACGATTCATATCATTTCTATACAGACAAGATATTAAAAAAAACAACACTGTCAAAATTTCAGACAGATTCTAATTAAAAGAAAACAAAAGTGAATATTATATCTAAGAGTTGAGCATACGGACAATAAAGAAATACAAATATGTAAGCCTAGCTACATTACGACCCCATTAAATAATTTAAAGAAATTTTATGACTGAATATGACTGTTTTAGTAGCAAAACACGACTAGCGGTGGATAGTATATACTATTAAATAGTTTCACTATCTCGGCGAAAATAAGTTGCAAAGTCAAGGTAAGCTCAATCACATAATGGAAGACTATATAGAATCAATTTGTAGATTCCAATATATTACAGGTGTATATGATCATGTGCAAGCGTAAGATAAAAAATACCCCCCATTACAATGATTTCCTTGGTGAGAGTAATACATACTAAACTAACGCTAGTTGTATAAAATTAGCTCCGCGTGAGAACGGAAAATGAAAGGAATGAAATGGAGTTTAGCGTCCTACTGTCCTGCTCCTAAACTGGGCTAATGAAGACGAACTTAAGCCATGGGCTACAGTGTGCTATGAGGGAAATTTTGTCCGGGCAGCGGAGCGGGATCTTTTACATGCACGCCAATGTGTACACGGGATCTCGGTGTTTCGTCCCATCCGAACGACTAGACAGTTGTCAGGCTTCAGAACAGACACTAAGCTGGATGCCTGACATTTTGATTACTAAATGAGCAACTTAGTCGAAACACTAAATTAGATAAGTTCTGTTATAATGAAATATGTATACAATTATCATCAAATGCAAGCATAAGATAAAATACCTTCGATTTTGTATGGTTATAAACAATATACACTTAATTGTACTCTGGAATTTGGGGGATTCAATTTAATTCTACCAATATTCAAAAATCGTCACGTAGGTCTACTTATATTTTTATCTACAAACCACATATTTTGTCATCAATAAATATAGCATATGATTTATAATGACGTGTCGTTATAGTTTACTTTACCTCACTCAAATACGTACATATTTATATACCCAGTTGTTATCAACTTATCTACATTATAAATTGTGTAATAATATGAATGAATTGTATATAGTCTATACTGTAACGATATTCTGTTATGGCTTTAAAGGGACATGATCAACCTCATTCTGCACATTGAGAACTATCGAGAATAGACATCTGCCCTGAATGACCGCCTTATCCAAACACTAGTGTACTAGTACAGAGGCGGATTCAATGGGGGCCCCTAATTTTCGACAGTGCCCGTTTTTACTACTGAAAGTGCCTTTCAACTAGCTTTTTTGCTCGATTTTGAGGCTCTTTTTCTACGATTTCCGAACGTTTAGACGAAAATATCAGCCAAATAGCTCTTGAATTGACTAGAGAGGCAAGGGAATGACGGATAATTTTCTTTGGGCCCCCGCCCCCCTCTCAGCGGCGTAACCCGTCTCCGCGGTCAGTGCCCTCATTTTGCTGCGCCCCCCCCCCTTTCAAAATTCCTAGATCCGCCCTGTACTAGTATACTCCATTTAACTGTCATACACAAAATGAAATGAAATGAAATGGGGTTTAACGAATACACAAAATGAGTAAATAAAACTTTCAATTATTTTTATTAAAATAAGTGGAATAAATACTACTCAAAATTCGCGAAATATGTTTCTTGTTTTCGATTAAAATTGTTGATTTAGTTCTCAAAATATCAGTCACAATATGTCTGTTCTCAAGCGGAGCTAATTTTATACAGCGTTAGTTTAGTATGTATCACTCTCAACATGGAAATAATTGTAATTAATTAATTAAAATAACTCTTCTTTTAAAAGTAACGAATTGGTCCATTCACTAGCTATGATGTGTTATTTGCATTGCTTACATTGTCAGTATATATGTGTCGTGTCCACAGGTTTGTCTTTTTGTTTTTGTTCGTTATGACGCGGTCCTCCTGAACTCACTATTACAGAAGGGTATTTTGCACGAGCGGTAATTAAACCCCCTTAATTGAAAGATACTAAAAATGTGTACAAGTCGTGAACGGGTTTGTCTTTTTTTATATACAATCTAATTTTAACAGGTATAGGCCGTAAATCACTTCAACTACCCGCCAAGACGTCAAAGGCGTTAATTCCTCTTTAAATGCCCATAGATAAAATTTATGTCCGTGGCCTTCAACGAAAGTCAAAAATAGCTGATAAGGTATTCGGGGTAAAAAAATTGTTCTACGCACAGTCGATTCAGGAAGTTAAATGTTCGAGCTAGGACTAGTCTTAATCTCGCATCAACTCTGAAATTACTGGAAAACTAATGTCACCTTGAAAATTATTGTTTTGATTGTGCAAAAGCGATAGGTATAATGGCATGAACATACGCGATTGTTGAGTCGGTAAAGGGGTCTGCGAATAACCTTGTCATTTTAGAATTTTTTCCACCTTGGAAATACAACTTTTCACAACAATTTCCATGTTAGCGTTTCACTTTGTCCCAAACGTCGCGGTTTCATTCGGTGCCCGATTTGTTGGTTTGAGTCTTTTTCTGTTCGCCGACAAGAGCGTTTTTGTCAATATCGCCCTAAAGTATTTCAAAAAGTGACCGACATAGATATGCATTCTGTACACCATACCCAAACTAAAATGATTTCACAAAAAAATGACAAAATTATGGATATGTGAAATAAACCATAAGTGTTGTTTTTTTTTACAATTTATTTTTATTTGGCTGAACAGGATGGGGTTTGAACCGCCCAAACCCTCCTTCTGGGTCCGCCCCTGCGGTTAGTTCGTTTCCATATGAAATTACATTCAAACCCCATTGTTTACGACGTATCTAGTTGGTTTCCGGTTCCATGATATAGTCCGGGATATTTCATAATCTGTAGTATAAGATAATCTTTGATTTGGTGCGTATTTATATATTTACTCTTACTTGTTACTAGTGGTTTATACTGTGTTCTTTATCGTAATTTGTAGACCTACCATTCTACACACAAAAGGGTTAAGCTAACGTATTTTGTGACTGTATGGTGTATGCAGATCTTCATTAGCCCGGGTAGAGCAAAACGTGGACGTTAAATCACCTTTCTTACTCATTGTCTTTGTTCGGGATGCATAATAATAATCTTAAGAAAATATTAAGAATATCCCACGTGGTTAGCGCGTGCGCTTTGTATAATAAGGTAAGGCCTGTTATTGAGTCAATTGGTGTTGTTTAGATTCCCCGGTTTTACTTGACAAGGAGAAGGGTCGCCTGTTCAACCTCGTGGGTTTTCTCCGGGTCGTTTGGTTTCCTCCCACTACTTAAAGACACCTACGTGCAAGCAAATTACTGAAATGTATCATATTCTCCATTTCTCTCTATCTCTTTTTTCCGCGACCATCTTACAGAATCTTCTTTTTATTGACATGAGATTTGTGTATTTAATCTTTGAATTGAATATGTAAACAAACTTGGTCTATTTGTAAAGGCACCGGGAAATCTATCTAGCTCAGTTATCTGTATGTTTTGTCAAATATTGACTGAAAATATCACGCATTGTTCACAATTTTGAAGAACAACTGTTAAAAATAGATCAATATTAGAGATTGCTAATTGGAATCACGTCTAATTAGCGAACTATGTGGATAAAATGCAATGGCCTTTGTGGTCATTCATAGTATATAAAATAATCGATATTGTATATTAGAAATATAATAGATTCTTCCGTTGTGTTTCTAATTCCACAGTAAGTAATAAGTAGTATACCACAGGTTCTAAACGTTAATCAATAATCATAACATGAAAAATCAGATTAATTATCAGTGCATGTCCAATTCTCTTTCAAATTAATCCATGTTATTATATTAGAGAAAAATAACAACAAAACAAAGCATTTAACGTACCAATTAGTACGGGTATACATACAATATGCCTCGCAGTTGGAAATCGGAGATAATAAGCCTGAAACGCCACTGTTCGGGTAACCTTCCCATCACATTGTACACTTAACTTAACTAGAGATAAATTAATTAGTCTCAACATAAGCATCGACTGACGTTAGACCCCCTTTCATTCTGAAAAGTACTTTCCAAAAAAGCGAGAATTATATTCTAATTTAAAGCCAGATTCCAGGATTTTCCGGCGTGGTTCATCCGTGGCAGTGATGCTTGGATGGATTACCGTGCAAAGAACAAAGTCTATCGTTCGGGTGGGACGAATAACCGAGGTCTCGTGGACACGACGTGTACGTAATAGAATAATATGTAGGCGGTAGCGCCGGTACTCGGGAACAATTTCTCAAAGCCCAGTGCATTAGCCAGGTGGATCATAAAGGTAGAACGTTAAATCCCATTTCATTTCGAATTAAAAGTTGCCAATTGGAATCCTGTAGTGAATTATCGCATATTTCTAAATACATGTGGAATTTGACATGCTTCTTTTATGACAACTTTAAAAAAAAATGATCTCACACTACACAACATTGACACGTTTAACTGCATAAGAGTAGGACGTTAAACCCCATTTCATTTCATTCCTTTGTCACGTTTAACAATCCGTGAAAAGAAGTATGTCTGTCTGTAAGCTTAACGGAAATTTTCGCTCAGCTACGGAATTTGTTGTTTTCGTTCCGGGAAAATTGCAAGAAAGGCCGAAATCTCGAGGAAACGTGTAAAAAGTTGGTTAAAATAAAGTTAAATAGGTCGACTTTACAAAAACAAAAAACAAATATAACGGGACTCGATATTGTCTTGTAACTGGAACGATCTGAATTAGCGTTTTCTTTAATCTGGGGTAATAGTGCAAGCTTCGATATCTATACAGTATTCAAACACATCACCCCCACCCCATTGCCCATAGACTGTTTACACCGCCTTCATATATCAATATGACTACAGTGTGCCAATTAGCCAAGAAAGATCCGGTATATCCCCAGCAGTGATCGTCCCATGTCAGTGGCGCAGGACCAGGCCTCAGGAATAGAATGTAGTTGATTGGATGCAAAGGGGGTTTATGCGAACGCGGCTTTTTGTCCTGGAATGATTTAGTAATTTTTAGAGGTCCCGTTCATACAGAGCGCGAACCCGAACCCGAACAAATATTGGTTTGCGTGAACGACCGCCTTGGTTTCCTCCCAATGAACCAATCAGCCGGCACTTCCCATGACATTATTTCCACGAATAGAAACCGCTAGACCTGATCTTTCCCACTAGTGTGCAATATTCACAGGCTACTGATGGAATTTTTTCCGGATGAAAATATAATTAGTTCTTTTACGAGGTGATGGTATTCTCCAAACTCACTTCTTCTCTGTAAAATTTTAATTTCATGCACAGATATTCGCCTTCTTTCTCTTCCTTCGTTGTTTTATTAATGTTGGGACAATAATACACTTTTTGGTATGCCACTGTTCTGCAGGGATATTTCTTAGACCAAATTGACTGAAAAATACAAAAATTGAAGAATTTTTGGTATCCGACAATTTTTTCGGGCAGAATGGGGCACATTTTCAAAATGGCCACCAAAAGGTTAACCGTGTGGAAAAATTAGAAGCTGGCATCTTGGCCACTGTCAAAATAAGCAAATTTAATAATTAGCGTTAAAGCAGAAAAAAATTGCAACAGCGAAAATTTTTAAAATGCAAAAACTTTTGGATACGTGTAAACTACATGTTGGTCCAGTCACTGACTCTTCAATAACTACGTTGAAGAAACTAAATGAACATCAGCTAGTATCTGAAATTGGCTAATGGAGAATAACTATGAAATACAGCACCTTATCAATCAAAGTAGCGTGGCAAGTCTGGCAATGGACGGCTCCGATTCCAAAACTTCACTGTTCAAGAACTCAGAAATGTGTTATATGTTCAATCGCTAAATGCCATTCAAAGATTATAGAGAAATGTTAGCTTGAAAGTACAATTTTTGCATATTTTGGAACCATTTTGGTGACCATTTTGAAAATGTGCCGCATTCTGACCGAAAAAATTGTCGGATACCAAAATTCTTCAATTTTTTTTTTGTTTTTTTGTTTTCATGCAATTTGGCCTAAGAAACACCCCTGCCGATTTTATGGAGATATTGTCACAAACCTAGTTTTATATACAAATACAGTGCCAAGGTTACGCCTGTGTCTGATTCCACCTGAGCCATGATAGCAAATGACAAAATTTATCTCTCGCAGCTCGAAAAAGACAAACCATCACGAAAGCCGTCGACGGTTTTCCGCGTTCGGGTTCGCATATGAACAGTAGAACTGCTCAAAAATCGCGCTCGGCTTCGCGATGGGCGCGTTCGGGGCTTTACCCTGTGCCAAATTTCGGGAGTGGTGATGGTGTCGGGGTGTGGAGGAATGGAGTGGGTGTGTGTGTGTGTGAGAAGGGGGAGGGGGAGGTCATAGACGTACGAGCCAGGGAGGGGGGGGGGGCACTGGTAACTTTCGGGCAAGCTTACTTTTCGGGCAGACGGGTGAAGTGAAAAAAAAATTATTTCATACAGTTAGCAAAATAAAGGGCCTGAAATCTAATAAAACACTTTATTTGATGATCAGTATCGGAATACCGCGTTTCATCAGTGAAATAAAGGTGTTATTCCACTGGCTAGCAGTAGTCCATGTTGTTTTACCTAAAATGATTGTAAAATCATAAAATAAATAGAACATTTGTCGTGAATAACATGTTTTATTTCATCTCTAAGCAAGAAAAAGTTTATATATTCGAAAAAATGAATTAACCAAAACAAAAATCATGATTTTGAAATTTTTCTTCGAAAAAAATAAATTAACCAAAACTGAAAATCACCCTATACCACTTAGGGTTTGGATTTATTACAGTTCCAAAGGTTTTAATTGCATTAATGTTGAAATGCATCATCACTGCAGGGGGAATTTAGAGATGTAATATAGTTAAGAACAGAAAGTAACCATCCGCCTTAATTTTTACCCCGGGGATATTTGCTAATTGTGGGCTGTTTATAAAGTATTTCATCTGTTAATTCAGTTTCTGGATAGTGGCCATGTATGGCAAAAACACGTAAACAAACGTCGATAGGCCCAGTAAAGCTAGTAAAATAATATTGAATGGACAAACTGCGTAATGTCCGTGTTTAACCTAATTATTGATTACAAAGACTGCCATTGGTCGCAGCTTGGACTACATCGTACGCCCTTTTTTAAAAAAAAAAAGAAAAAAGAATACACCACACCAAAAACATAGGGGGGGGGGGGTAACTGTAGGACTGAAGGTCGCAGAACGTTGAATATTTATGGGGTTCGTTCTATCAAATTCTAAAATTAACGCCCATTCGACACAAACTAGGTCGTTTCGATACTAACATATAGTTCAGTTTTATTTCAACAATTCGCTTTTGCAGTGGGAAGAAACCGGGTGACCTGGAGAAACCCCACGAGATTGGACAGGCGATCCTACTACGTACAACCCGGGAATCGAATCCACGCCAGTTGACTGAATGACACATCTTATAATACATCGCACACGCGCTAACCATTCGGCTATTCAACACCAACCTGGTGTAGAAGCTACATCCATCTTTTAAATATTTGTTACGTCAATAGGACCCATTTTGCCTTTAGAATGTTTATTCTTTGAGTCAATTTATCGAATTCTCTGTGTCAAAAAATTGTGACAATAATATTGTACAAGACTGGATTCAGGTGATTAACAAACACTCATTTATACAAGGCCGGATCCTGTGAGCGACGTCCTCGGGAGTTGATACGTGGTATGTCGTAGTATATGTTTGATATTGTACATCAATTAAACCCGCTTTAGAAGATAAATAGATTATTCAATCTATATATAATTTGATTGGTGATTCACGAATGGCATAACACCTCAGTAACCTATGGGAGTCCTCGAGCAGGACTGCAGCCCTTAAGGCCCATGTTAGTAGGTCCGCCCAAAAACCGTGGTTCCTCGTTTGTTTGTTATGAATAGCCCACCTCTTGTTATGTAAGTTTTTATCAGTTAGATAATATATATGTATGTTACATACAGCAAATTACACACAAATATACATGTATGTATATAGATATCTGATTGACATTTCATTATACCAGGAGTAAAGACAGATAGATCATTAGCAGATACAGATGACATTTCAATTAATTCCAACATTGAAAGGGTAAAGATGAGTGGGGAAATTGCTTTTATAAAACAAACAATAAACCATATTTATTATTTCTTTAAAAACAAATGTTTTATCCAAACAACATACACGAGAACAGTACAGATTTAATAGTACGCCAGGAGCATAAAGATATACGTAACCCGTTAGCGCACAGAAGACGAGACAAATCACAACGACAGGGTATGACATTTATTTTGAGAGTTTAATTCCTAAAATTACTGCCCAACTACGAAGTTGCCCCCAAATAGTCACTATTAATTCAGACGAAACGTTGATATTTCAACATCCAGGGTAGCTAATAATTTATATTGATAACAACTAAAAGAACTTTCATTATCGATTTTTGTAGAGGATATACTCTCGCTCTTTCAACGCATAAATCATCGATCTCCTAATGTTGACCGATAAGTCAGAAGTAAGTAGAGACGGGAACATCCCAAAAATTGCATTAAATTCACAATATATATTTTTAAAGTGTCTTTGATCTTTTTCGTGCATGTGTACGCTTCGTCAAAAATGTAACATATTATCGTATTTCCTGTTGATTTCCGGAATCAGTGGAGGTTTTATTTGTATTTAGGTTGAGAATGGTGGAAAGATAAATATTGTTTCTTGTTGCTATGTGGGTTTGTGTTACAGATTAAGAGAAAGTGACACTTAATCGTGGCAAACTTTAAAGTCAGTTCAATACTATACCCCCCTTTAAAAAGTAATTAAAAATCGATTTTTTTTTTTGGTGTGTCGTTTTTTTGTCTTCTGATATAAACCTCTCTATCTACCCACATAATCTCGGTATTTTAACATTTGGGCCAGCACTTTTTTATTTGTGTAATGCTAATTGTGAGTCGGTTGGGGAAGTTCGGGATTTTCAGGAGTCCACAGTGGCCGCTTTCTGTAGCATTGCTTCTTATTTATTAATTTCTTTTAAGAATTATATACGCATTCTGAAATCAGAGAACCGGTACGTACAGGGGTTAGATGTATTTACCAAAGCCGTGCCAAAACCTATTCCTAGGCCTTTTACATCTCGTGGGGAAATCTGCAGATGGCCTTGGTAAATAACCCAGATCGAGCAATACCTGCGGCTGTCGGCTCAAACTGATCCCGCAGTGAATATTCGCTTGGCCGCTAGTAATTCTCTGTGAAACCATGGACCTTATGTGTTGTTATAAGGTCCATGGTGAAACAGATTGCTGTCGGCTATCTATCATTTCGTTTTCGAGTGATAGTTTCGTACAAGTTATACAGTTACAAAACAAAGACTTGATTGATTCACGGACCTTATTATAAGCCCATGATCGATATTAAAACGAATCACAAAACTGTGAGTTAGGACTTTATGAAAGTTAACTTTTAGACGTAACCCTCAACCCTAATTTTAAAAAATTCAAACTATCCTTTTTATTCACAATGTGTTGTCTGTAAGAATAACTAAACGAAAGAAAAATGGAAAATTTACTGAAAGATGCCAACCTCTTGCCCAAAAATTCTTAGAGAAGGTAGAAAGGCCCCAAAAGTAATAAGAATAGGCTATCTTCGACGTTGGTGGGTCTTGCTTTCCCATCCTTTGCAATCTCATTAAAACACTGACCCATTTTCATTTTGATTTCATTTTTATAGTTAAAAATTTCGTTGCCATCGTAATATTTTTCTGTATTCTAATCAGATTATTATCTTTTACAAAGGCTAGAGATTTATTCACACACGATACTTCTGTACGCAAGACCTGGACATAACAGAAATCACACCGATCCACAGTGAATATTCGCTTGGCCGCTATAGTCACTGATAAGGATGCCATCGACGCGACTTAATGAGTCAGAAATATTAACTTTTTTCTTCCCACAAATTAAATTCTAAAACATTTTTTAAAGTATTAGAAAAATAAATAAAGGTGTCTGATGGGTTATTTTAGGATTGTTTGCATTTGAAACATTTGGATTATTTTCCTATGGATTCTTCACATATATTGTGTTTTCAAACTTGCTTTGTTGGTCAACATTATGATGTGATGTCACCCGTAGAACTATAGCGGGCTAACCTTGTAAAGGTCAGTCATCTTGGACAGAGATAAAAGACGTCTATCGCCTTAATTCTGTGAAACAGATTGTGCAGAAATGTCACACACACAGAAGTAATTAGTGGACTGACCCCATCTCAGAAAACTTGAGAATCGAAAGAGTTGTCTCCCTTATGCTGTATATGTTTCTGCAATAGTATTAGTAAGTAACTAGCCTATGCATGACCAATACTGCGCATTACTTTGGTTCTGAAGAGCAGTTTCATCCAGTAGATATAGTTCAAATGCTGTAACTTGTCTTTTAAAAATAAAAAAGACATTCATCATTTCAAGACATATTTTTATTTTATTTTATGTGTCATTCTACTCAAGTTATAACAAATTATTTTATTGATACACAGCCCAGGACTCATGATCATGGTCTGTTATCCTCCAATAATTAATCCCTCTGTTAAAGATTAAAACAAAGCGAAAAGCGTCAAATTTCAGTCTTTTCACCCCTGCAACACTGATGCAGTAATAGACCATCCCTGTGTAGCGGAGAGGTTGTAGGATATTAGTAGTCTCACTATAGTGATAGGACAATAAGTGGAGTTGTCTCCCATTAATTACTGTGACAGATACCTCTAACTATCATACAGAGGTGAGAAGTAGCAAGAAAGGAGACCTACGTTCAGAGCTGAACTAAAGTAGGCATAAAATCTCCTTCATAATCTTTCAGATTATCCGTTTCTCCTTTTAATCCTGACCACCCTTTTTGGGTCTCTGAATGGTATAACTTAAACCACTTCATAAAATGACATAATTGATATTTTCACTAAGACAACAAAGTGTAGATTAACTTGATGTAAATATTTACTACTTAAATTCTTATATGTGGCAAATTATACATTGCTGTCAACCCCTACAAAACCTGCATAGATGCTAAACAGAATGCATATCATTCAATGTTCAGTTATCTTTCTTTAAATACCAATATGACCTTTTATAATGTCTTTTCTTGAATTAGTTTAAGCATAATATGCCATTTAGAGAGTGAAAAAAGGGGATAGAGGGGGTGGGGTAGAGAGAGAGTGAGTGAGACATTCAAAAGCTTATCAGAGGTTTTACTTCCAGCATTAATAAAGATACTGGAAAACCTCAATGCTGTTCATAACAAAATCTTGCTAAAAAAAAAAAAAAAAAAAAAATGCTATTCTATAATTTCTTGGTAACTTTTCACTATGATAAAGTTTTTAACTATATGGTACCATCAATGTAGGCTACCATAATATTTTCACAACTAATCATAATAAAAACATAAATAACAATTAATGCAATATTCTTGTAATATCAAAATGTTACAATCAATGTAACATTGTTAATTATAATAACAATCAACGTAAAATGTTCTTGTTACTGCTAATCACGAAAGCAAAAAATAACAGCTATGAAATAATGTTGTAATGAAATGTTACTGTCAATGTAATAATATCATCATTTTGTTACAACTAGTACTATTCATAATAACAAAATGTAGCCATTGTTAGTATCAATGCAACATTGTTACTACTATTCATAATAACAAAATGTTACAACTTATGTAATCAAAATAACAAAATGTTACAATCAATGAAATATTGTTATCTGCACCAGAAATCATTTTAACAAATACTGGTACATGTAAGTTCTGATCAATTAAAAATTATGAACAGTGTAATATTGTTACTACTAATCATAATAACAAAATGCTAAATCAATGTGATAAATAACAACCATTGTAATATTTTTAGTACCAATCATAATAACAAAATACTAATATTGTTTCCATTAAAATCAATATAATAGTGTAACTGCCAAACATAATTTCAAAAATGCAGCAGCTATTCAAAAGAAAAACTGGTAAGTGTTGTTAATGCTAGTGGTAATAAGCACAATTACAAGATAGTTGCATTTTGAAAGGATATGAAATTCTACAATTGATAACTTGTTTGAATCAAGTTCAATAAACCATACCTAAAATAATCCAAAGAATATATGTCGATGACATAACCACTCCCCTGCAAAAGCGTAAACTTTGTAATATTTTAACATAGAACACACATTTCTATTCATGCAAAGTTTATAATTAATTAATAGTATTTATATCATACAACAAATAAACAATAAAAACAATATTATGATATCTAGTATTCACATATATGATATTATATATCTACAATAAAAAAAAACAAAATTATATACTATCTTTGTAGAAAGTAATTTATTATTAATTTATAAATTTCCTATCATATAGTGCACAAACCTAATTACCTAACATGGCCATATAAATTATAATTTTTTAAATAGATGACCCGTGTTACATGTGTTTTTCCGTTAACCAGCATAACATACTTCAAGTTCAAACATCACAATTGGTTTTCTCGCATTTATCAATAGTTTTTCAAGAAAAGCATATACACACACTTTGGTTAAACTGGCATTATGCAAGAGCTAAATCTGCCTACTGCAGGTCTTTCCTTAGGCCTTAAATTTTATGTAAATTATTAATTAGACATTAATTAATTTACCAAGACAATAATCTACTCTCGATGCTATCAGATGGCTCCAATATTTAGTAGATTTGAATATTTTGCACTTGATGAAATAACCACAAAAATGAATATCAATCGTGACTTTTATTACTGTAACAACGGTAGCAATGATTATCAAGGCTACTTTGTTATTGTATTGCTCATATCTAGGCCGAGAGTGTAGTAATATAACTAACAAAGTGAGAACTGTCAGCTCTTTACCTTATCTTACCTAATGCCCTTTTAAGTTTGATGAAGTTATGAGTGTGCTTTAAAGCTCTGGACAATATTCACGGAAGACACAACTTATTTGAAAGCAACTATAATAAATAAAATAAACTAGTATATTGATGAGCCGAAGCCATTAAACTTTATCTAAAATGTAATTGTAATATACATAATAGCCAGAAAGATTTAAATAATAAACTAAAATGAGGATGAATGCCCTACAACAATCAAACAAGCTAATTTTGTCTTATAAGCCCACAATAAATAGAACAAGTTAATTATTACAAAGTATCAACTTTCAGGCTAATATTGATATATTTTGTTTTTCCTGGGCCTTGATCACATGCTTACTTGGTAATGTGAGTACTTGTCTATACGTCATTTTTCAAGTGTAAAAGTTTTCCCTTTTAAGTATATTGAAACCTACGTTTTTGGTAAAATATTTCCCCAGGTAGTTTGGATATGTTTTCCAATCAATGTTTATATATGTCAAGGATATGTACCTTTAAATCCCACTTTCTGGGAGTTAAGTAGTTTTTCAGACATGTTCTCTGCCTGATTCACGACTCAGTTGCATCACCTTTCATGTCACATGATTAACCATGGCAAAGACCAAGAAGGGAAAATATTTTACGCTGTATGTGTCAGCCAAAGTCGTACAAGCCGATTTTCCTGGAGAGGGGGTGGTGTGGTGGTGCTGTATCATTTTTGCACCAGATCACATGGTCACAAAATAACCGTAGTAAAGTCTTGAAAATCAACGGCAAGTAGTACCTAGATGAGCAAATTTTCTGGAACTGCAGTTTGAGTTTGACAACTAGACACCTGGAATCAAAATCTGAACTCTGGTTGGGAATTGCATCACCCTACTGTATGGTCAATGTATGTCCACTTCATTTTGCGGGATGGAATAATTTTCATAATTTTCCTTTTATATCCACTATATCCAAAAATCTGATGAACGGCCGAAAAAAAAAAAGGTATTATTTAAATTGAATGACTGGGCCTAAACATGGATCTGTTGCTGAGGCACACGTTTCTTAACAATCTTGCTAGACAATTGGCTGAGGAAGACGTTGGCAGTTATGAAGCCTTGATAGTCACCATTTTGCCTGCAAAAATTCATGTTACTTTCTCGTCATTAGTGATTGGCTAATCGATTTTACAATCTGGCAATAAATGCGACGAATGAAAATTCGACCAAATATATCAAACATTTTTAATTTGAGCCAATCATTCAGGCTGAATTCAAATTTCGCCATCAGGACTTTGGACACACTAGGAGATTGATTCGGCTAGTGTGTCCCCTGTTTAATTGTAAGCAGTAGTGTTTGTTCATTTATGTATAGGCCTACACCACAATCAGTTTTTTTATTATGTCAAATAGCACATTTTACAGATTGCCAACACTAACAATACCAAAATACTGTTATAATAAAATAAGCAAAAATACATATATCTGAATATGAAAAATATCGCTAGCAATAATAGTTTCAAAAAGATACATTATGTAAGATTTAGATAAAGAGCTGAAAAGTGACTTTTTCAAAACAACATTCAAATTACTTTATTCCGAGTCAATTGATCAATGTTTGAAGATGTAACTTAGATTGTTTATTTTATTGTAGCAATGGTATTGGTTAATCAAGATTAAGTCTAGATTATAATTTTAAATCAAATTATGAAGTGTTTTAATCCAATTAAATTTCAGCCATCCCATGTTCTAAAGAGTTGAATAAAGGGAGAGAGAGAAAAATGGGGTTTAACATCCACTCAACACAAACTAGGTCATTTCGGGACTAACATATGGTTCAATTATTATTTCAATAATTCGCTTGAGCATAGGGGTCTTTAGCAGTGGGAGGTAACCGGAGTGCCTGGAGGAAACCCACAAGGTTGAGAAGGCGCCCCTATCTCCATGCCACATACGCTCACAACAGGGCTCGAAACCACAGCCACAAGCCAGAGGTGACCGGTCGGCTAGAGGTCGAAGCTCTTACATAATGCATCTTTAAGATATATAATTGTTTGTGAAACCAAAAGTGAAATTATGACATTGCTTATTAATGGCGGAAAAATAAAACAGGCCTAAAGTTTTCCATTAGAAATGAAATTAAATCCAATAACAAGAGTATTTTTATCTGTCAAGAAGCAAACTTCTGCCAATCGAATCAACCAGGAAAGCTAACACTGCCTCATTTACTTAATATCAAGTATTGGTATGTCCAAGAGACCGGTAAATGAACTTTAAGTATGGAAAAACAAACACAGGTCCCTGATGTGCACAAGATATGTAACTGTAAAAATATTATGACATTTTTAGATAACGCAAAGAATGATCAATGTTTATCAATACCTTATATTAAAGAATGAAATTCCTTTATCAATACTGTATAGTCTGTATCATTACTAATATCAGCGAAAAATCTTGGATAATCTTTAATATAAATGCATACCTCACGTAACAATTTAAAGAATCTTTGAATTTAAACTGATGCATAGTTGTGTTTCATTTAGCCAGAGCCGCCACATTCATGCTGACACAAGTCTCATGCATGTATCTTCTGAAAAGCCATCTTTAGAATTCTCATGTTCTCAGTCACAAAAAGAAGAGAAAATGTGACAGATAGTCTTAAAAACATTATGCTACAAGTTAATAAATAACAAATAATTCTAATGAAATGTCCATCATAATTTGTTTTCACATGATCTTAGAAATTAAAACAGAAACCTAATACCATACCCACCACATGCTTTTCAGGCCAAGAACCATTACTCTGAAGAAAGTCTTTTGGGGAGTTCTGACCACAAGGGCATTCACATGCTCTCATAACTAAAACTGATCACAATAATTTGTCAAGGACCTGAAGGGGCAATAACACTTCTCATAATTATGACATAAAGTCTGTATATTTTTCTCAAAAAACTTTAGTGTCTGGCGATTTAATAAGAAAATATTGATAGCTGATTTAACACCGGTAACTACAATATACGACCAGTTTTTAGGTTCATGAAACATAATAGAGAACATTTCATCACAAAAACTGACGGCAAAATGTTTTAGTTTCCTGAGCTAATGGTCATTTTAACAGACAAACATACATTGGGAAGAGCAATACACAAGCATATTTTTAAGGAAGCTGACTAAATGTCTTTGATTTATGTAAAACAACCAAAAGTATTGAATTGGATTGATCCCATGTGTTGTTTTGATTATTAGAGATGGGGGGAAACTCTTTATAACATTCAAGATTAAAGGGGCATTATTGGGGATTAGAAAAAGTGTTGACAGTTCGCGCTATAAAAGTTAAATAAAATATTTAACGTAAATAAAATAAGACATGACAAAATTATAAGGAATACAAGTACTTGAAGAGTTTATTTTGGCGATGTTTCCACAAGGTTTATCAAGCAAAAAAATGGAACTGAAATATTAGCTCTTGAAGTTTAGGCTAGCCTCGTTCATCATTACTAAAGTAAGTACGATAAAAAAAAACTAAGTCTTGATTATCCATTTTTTATTTGATATCAGAAAAATATCCCGGGCTAGCATTGGCATTAAGAGTTGATTATTGTCTGGATAAGTTAATCAATATCTAATAAATAATTTTGATAACATTTCAGGCCTAAAGAAAGACCTGTAATAAGCAGATTTAGCTTATTATACAAAATCAATTATACCTCGACTCTGGCATCATTTAAGGACTAAAAATTTTGAAGGAAGGCATCCCATCATCTCAAAAATCAAATAAACACATAAAACACAATCCAATCGACAACCTGAATTTGACCCAAATCAAAATGAGTGTGCCATTTTAAATAAAGGCAAATTAAAAGAATATTATCTACAAGTGCATTTTACTATCTAGGAAGTATTTATATATAATAATTAAAAACAATTAAATAGAGTTTAGTAAGATCAGGGCTAAATCAATATAAAATATGGTACTTAGTTAGTATTTTTTGATTATATAATTATTAGAATGAAAAATAAACTATAGTATATGAAATAATCAATAATGATATATCACGGTCACTTAGGTTGGTGGACGGCAACTTTCTTGGTGTTTATAAATGTAACTCGGTTTTCAGCTGAAAAAGAAAAGAAAAAGACATAAGTTTTAACACAGACGTCAAATATTAATATCTACATATAAACATCAGGGGAGTTAACTCTTTAAAGCTAAAACTGCATTAACTAGGGGCCTTAAACCGCCCTGTTATGATGATTTAGATCATAAGGTCTGTCATAGATATTTATCTATATACAAGTTTAATGTTCTAGTTTGAAATATAAGATATACAATCAAGATTTAGTGATTATATATATCAGCAAGTGGTACATGTATCTATTTAAAATCAGAAATACCGTTAAAATTTACATCAAAGCACCTTACTTAATACAAATGTTACCAAAATACTTGACAAGGAAATAATGCAGAATTTTTTTAAAGTGTAGCCATTAATGTGCAAGTGGATCTAATTTATGTCAAGATCAGAATCGTGCATCAACCCCAACGCCACGCAAAATTTTCCACCACATGCTATACTGTTTGAGAATCAAAGAATAATTACATGTAAATGTTTTTTTCGCATGTCTTTATTTATGATAAGAGAAGATTTATATTTAAAAGAGATTTAGCGATTAATTCAGCAAGTAAACACATATACTGCTGCCAATGTCTATAACTATACCATGATATACAAGTGTTTTTCACAGAAAAAAACAGCTCTTTTAGATTTTATATCATATTCAACCATATTCAATCCAACAAAATCAACATTTATATTTAAAAGTCTGGACTGTGACAGAATAATGAAACAGGTTGTCAGACTTATAATTCTTACATAAATCTCGGTCTATATGTAGGTAATTAATATACATTTTTGTTATTAAAGGTTTTATATTAAGGCTATCTATAGCAACAAGGACATTAAAGAGCAAAAGGCAATTTTGTCTTGTGACTTTTCGTTACTCAGGCCATATATAAAAAGATTAAGTAGTCTGTAAATATTGGACTTGTGAAATATGGGTGATAAATAAATATTGCACAGAGAGAGTTCATCCTTAAAAATACAGAATACACATTATTCTAACAGAACTACCAAGTACTTGTGTGGTCGACATTACACAACCTTGAAGTTGCTTAATTCACAGGCTAGAATGGCAAAAAAGCACATTTGCTGCTGTTAAATTTTCTAGTGGGGGCCCGGCCACCTTTTCTTTGCAGTTCTGTGGCCTAAATAAATGACTGGTTGTTTGAAATTCAGGTCAGCCGTCTAAGATCGGCTATTTTGGGCCACATTGCTGTTGCTGTATTCACAGGCTGAAATAGACGGAAAATGCAATTGGGCCGTTAAATTTTCTCCCGACTGTCGCATGGAGTGTAAATGATTGAAGAGTTAAATGTAATTCAGGTGGACCACCTAAGTTAGCTATAATATTGGGCCATTTTGAAGTTGCTCAATTCATAGGCTGGAATAGACAGAAATCATGTTTATGAGGCTGTCAAATTTTCCAAATTTTGTTGGGTAGGCACCTACATGGTAAACTCGGCACCTTTGGCACTCTCATATCAAGTCAGGACCCATAACATTCATCGGGCACATACACGTATGAGTATCCAAGAAACCCAACATTTTATTTTTTAATGTGGCCTTAGGAATATAGTAATTGACAAGTGATATTGACTTTTTAATGATAGTTAAGCCTTATCTCTCATATTTTATTGGTTCATTGCCAATTTTATCATTCATACAATAAAGAGAATACTTACATATTTGATATACAGTATAGTAATTGAAAAAAAACTAAGGATTATCACATATCCCATGTACTGAAATAAATTCACAAACTCCTGAAAATAGAGAGAGAAATACCATCATAAACGTCATGTTTCGGTACAATACATTCCATAAAGGATATTTCATACATATAGCAATTTAGAATCATACATATTTCATTGTACTGATATTTTTTACCAAACAATTTTGCCTGCACAGTGGCATTTTTAAAATTTCAACCGCCCAAGGATCATTTCCTTGTACCTTCCAAATATATAGAGTTACATGATGTACCCTTGTCAATACCATATTGGTTTATATGTCTTAAAGGAGAAGGCCCATCTGTTTCTTAGCAGAATATAGATACCTGAATCAACTTCTAGGTGTATCTATTCAAGCACTACCTTTAATTAAGGTATTTGTCGGTGATGTCTTAGATATTTTCAGACTCAGAATCAGATATCTTTTAAGCTTAAAAGTGACTGTGGTTTTTGTATAACGGTCAAATTTATTTATTCTGTGTGTCAAAATTACCTTCCTGTGACACCAGGAACGCAATCTTTAATTTACATGCAAATCGTCTGAGCAGTATAAAAAGGCTTTCAATTTTTTATTCTGTTATAGGTAATGTGAGCATTTTCAAGATATTAAAAATTGATCAAGAGTGACAAGTCATGAAGAAATTATCAGAAATATCATTCTTGTTTCCGTAGTCTAGCCATCTATTATTTGTTATGAATTAAATACAAGAATTCAGTCAATGACTATCTGACAAGGGGCACATATATCTTGACCTTTAGATATATCATCGAAAATTCATACAATAAAAGATACGATGATTACAAATCCACCTATAAGGAGACATCACACAACAGTACATATTTATAATATACAAGCTGTGTACATTTCATATTCTTTATTAACCACCAGTGAAGTACAGTAGTAACTTTGTTATAAGACTAGGACTAGTAGGACTCTTGCCAACAGGATATGTTTATATATTTATATATAAACACATTCCGTTATATATACATGTAGTCATAAAACAAAAACAGTTCTTTATAGATATAGTCAATACTCATATAACTGTCACTATGATGGACATTGAAATACGATCAAAAAAAGCAGTTCTTTATGGTCCTAAATTTGTCAGATAATACATTACATGTTTATTGAACAACATTTTGCTTTAAACTAAAAAGAAGTTAACTGTGCATTACATAAAAGTGTCATGTGATTGCTATACTGTTTGATTATAGTCCCTGATAATGAACTTTGAAATCAAGTGATATGACGTGACATGGGATCGGTCAAGATAACAATGCGTTAAGATTGATTTCCACCTAAAATTCTCTCACTAGGTTTTAATTCTATGTAAATTTTTTAGTGGGCCAGTTTAGGGATTTTGGATAATGGGCAGTCTTTTTTTTTTAATATGATATATGAAAATAAACCCCCAACTTGCCACAATATTATATTATAATTTATATACACATACACAGATTGCTGTAAATTACTGACGATCAATAATACAGCTAATTAACGACATTCAATTTTAATGAAACGTGGCTACATGTAATATACTATAGTGGAAAGCTGTTAAAAGCTCTGGCATTTCAAAGATTGCCTTTAGTTTATCCATTAGTCAATACAACACACAAATGTGAACAGTACACTTGTCTAAGGGCTGGTTTAGACAGGCAAAGCGATCTTAAATAGCAATATCAAACTCTACTATTTTAGCCAACAAGGTCTTGTATCTCCACAAAGTTACAACATACATGTACTATATTATGGTCATCTGCAAATATATTGAATCTAACAAATCTCCACATTTCTAAAAAAATATATTCCAAAATTGTCATTTTTAAATCTTTAAGATACATTTATGGGAGATTAGAGAATTTAGCAGTTGAATTTTCGTCCTAGCCTATTGTCCAAGTAGAAATGAGAGTGTTTCAAAACATGTGAAATAATTTAATGCTCATTATCATGCTGAATTTCAATTAAATTTCCTCAAATTCTTTTACAAAGGCCTCTACTGTAATGTATTTCTTTCTGTGAGTGTTTGTGACATTAAATTTCAAGGAAGTACTGGTAATCAAAGAACCTAAGACTTCCTCTATTTACAAGGAATTAGAAAAATTTGCTTGGTTTATTTACAAGAGCGTAAGCTTTACGAGATTAAAAATGATTGGATTATAATCATAATCTTTAGTTTGCCCATAATAACAGGATTGGTGTATAAAAATAGTTCAAATTGTCGTTTATAGTTTTTTGAATCAAAATCATTAAAATCAATGTCCTACTGTTCTGCTTCGACTGGGCTAATGAAGACAGGCATACGTACGTCATACAATGATATGAGGGAATTTTGCCTAGGCAGCTGCACTATGACCTATCCTAATATTGAATTCCAACCGCCAAAGGAGCTATTACGTGCATGCCAATGTACGCACCTTGGTCTTTCACCCGATTCGAACAACTCGACAGCTGTCCTTAGACACCATAGCTCCCTCTGCGTTAAAACGTAATAGAAGTAATCAACAAATTATTTGATTGTAGTTGTAGTAGTAAAATTAAAACAAATTCACAATGATCTATTAGTGAGTGTTTTCAACAAGACAGACAATTCCTTTACAAATATAACAAAGATTATATTTACCCATATTTTATCGAAGAAGATTGAAAACAACACATAATTTATTAACACTAGTCCTTCACACAATCTCCATGACCACATCATTAACCACGTAAAACATGTATGTAGATAATATGTTTGTAATGTCTGAAATAAATACAAATATACATATAGGCTTCAGGAACAAAATAAGTAATATAATATGGGATTTAATGTCCAATTGACACAATTATGGGACTAACATATGATTTAATTATATTTTAATCATTCGCTTGCATGTAGGGTACTCTAGGAGTGCGAGGAAACCATAGGACAGGAGAAAACCCACAAGGTTCTGGTTGGACATATGACTCTACTCTTGTTAGGCCGTGTAAAATTAATACCATGTTTCTCCTCCCCATGCACTGGGTAAACCTAAGAGGGTGTGCAGTAAACACATCACAAACTGTAATTTTTAACAAACTTTTGCAAAGTCTTTACAGTTTACAGTTTACACTCTATCAATTTGGTATGCTTTCTCATTTCATTCATGATGTACACTTAGAGTTTTTTTATGCAAACAGCTACAATTTATAAAAGTCTTAATACTGTAAAACACATCTGAATTTATATCTTTTATTTTACATATCCACGAATTATACATTAATGTAGTTTTAAATGTCCTGAAATATAGGACTTATTAAAGGTCTGAAATCTGTTTTAAAAAAACTCTTCGTAATACTACTGGTACTATCTCAATTTGAATATATATTTAAATAAATGTGTCTGAGCCTGGCCAACATTTAAATTTGACGCAATTTGTCTGATGATTCCTTTTAAACGAGTTTTGGGGTACTATATTAAACAGGTTTTTGGGTACTATATTAAACATGTTTTGGGGTTCTATATCATCATTCATGATGTACGCCGACTCAACAATTTGTCAAAAGTAAAATTATATGGCACACCATTCCAATGACTGTCAAGAAATAGATGTTCTCCGACATATTTTGAGGGAAACTATAAGTTCATAGCCTCTGGCCCCTGCCATACTGAAGAGTCCCTTTTTCATTGGTTACAAAATAAAAAGTATTCTTACTTAACGCTTTAGACCTTAGCATGCCGGCATTGATTTAAATTTTCATTGGCTGAAAATTACGGACAAGGACAGCTGTCAAGTCGTTCGGGTGGTGTAAGCACCTTTGTGAATGGGCCATTGATTGAAATAGAACTTTTAGGGCAAAATCACACTAGAATTAGAATAGATTTATTCTTTCAAACAAGTCCTTGGAATCCTGAAAATTATTATTCTGTGTCGATCTGGCTGAGTTCACAGGTCAAATCTACATGTTTAGCCAGGAACTGTTCTATATACATGTACCTAGTGATATTTGTCCTGTAAAACCTCAAGCCCTTAGTGCCGTTAAAATCTATTTTAAGGACCATAAGGGTTCATAGAAAATAGATTATTTGTCTTCAGTATTATGTTCTGGAATATCTTAACCTACATTTTACATGTAAGCCTTTAACAATTTTGATCAGTGTTTTAATCCACTGTGGTGCTGGTATTTACATTTGAAATGCCAGACACACCTGATATTGGAAAAATGTGCCGACCTTTACAAATTGATTCAGGCTCTATTGATATATTGTTAATTTTAGATTTAACACGCCTACTTTTAATTGCTATATTTAGAGTTTACATTAATCACAACATGTACCATAGTCATAATCAGATTGGAATCACATCCAAATTTGCCAAAGTAATACTATCTATTTAGCAACCATTCTAGAAACATGTTTCTGGAATCAAGCCAGAAATTCATTTAGCGCAAATGTGCTTTCATGCATACTCCATTACATGCATTAATTAGGCTAACAAAACTTGATTTTAGTTTTTCACGATACCTAATAATGTCCCACAAACACAAAATTTTCAAAGCTGAAATATGTCAAACTAAAAGCTGTTTTTAAATCGGGTTTTTCACCCAAAAAATAAGAAGCAAATATTTAAATCAGAGTGTTCAAATTGGAGTGGTCTAATAGACATACATGTAAGTAAATGGAAAAAGAAACTGTTTCCCCCAGGGTAGATGGAATTAATATGATAGAAAATGACATATATCCTGGAGGAATTCTGTTATTACACTGATGAACTAAGTAACAAGAATATACTGGTTCATAGAGAATATCAAGTTGACATTGATAGACAAGGATAAAAGATAATATGTAAGGACTGTCACGAAATCAAAGCACTATGTTCCAGACAAAAAGGAAATATAGATTATCAGACCACATACAATCAAAACACATTAAAAAATGATTCAACATCCTATTTTACTCCACAGTGTACTACGAGGGAAAATTCTGTCCAGACAGTGGCACTACAGCCTACTCTTTCGAATTCCAACTGTCCAGGTTTATTTTATGCGCACAGGACCCAATCTGAGTAAAACATAGACACTATTTCATTTCATTTCTTGTCTTTAGAGTCCTAGAATCTGGTAGAGTTGTTATATAATGTGTTTGTGTTGATGTGAGGAATTAGCCAAAGAATCATAGAAATGTCAACGCTGATTGATTAATCAAACTCTGACATCATAGGGTCAAAAGCCACTTGTATGACCCCTGCCGCGATCTTCAAGTACAACCGGTCAGAACTTCATGTAGTGTAGGCCATCGAAAGTATAAATATATATACTTAAACTTACAGGGATATAAACAAACAATATATCAAATCTAAAATGTAAATAAATATGTTACCTCTAAACTTCCATCATTGATTTTTGTATGAAATATGTATTTATACTGGTCTATTGAATAATCCCAACACCATCCACCCGTTCCTATCATAAATCCTATACACCACATTTTCCAAAATAGCTGCGTTTTCGTATATTGAACAATTGTATTTATACCAGTGGCACCATTTCCATTTCCACCACCGTTACCGTTCTCTGTTAATTTTGTGTATGGTAATTCTTTTGTTTTTGAATCCAAAACTTTGTAGAAATAAAATAGAATGCCAAATGAGAGGAAAGCACCTCCAACTGTATCACAGAAAACATCTATATAATATCCACTGGAGAGTCTTTCGGAATTATACACACGTCCCTGCCCCGCGCGGTTGCGATGCACTGAGCCGTCTAAACTATCCATCCATGAACGTAACATAAAAAGAACGGCACCCACACGGCGTTCGTTTAAATTTTCTGAGGAAATAAATTTTGCGGCTATTAAGGCAAGAAGAAGATGTGCGAAACTAATCATATTCGGTGTGATAAAATAGAATACGGTGTTAAATCTGGTTATATACTGGAAACATTCAATCGTCGGATTAAAAAAATAGTGGCTGAAATGGTCGGTCATTATGAGCTTGGCCGATAGAGGAAGAAAAGGTGAATAATGTCCATCTTCTGGCACAGAGGGCACGGCTAACGACGGAGTTTCTTGTAAGGTAGCGTACAGGAAAATGTCCATAACAATGAAATACACCAGGATGCTGAATCCAACGAGGGTAACCACACTTCTTTCATCTTTGCAAATAAGTGGACTGCAGGAAGGCATTTTTAGGATAGAGCATACATTAGTTATATACATAAATTATGATCTTCTGTAGATTAGCTGTCACAACCTGAAATGACAATACACAATTAGTTAACATGTAGCCATATTATAAAATAACATATTCGGTATTAAAATGCGTAAAATGATTTGACAACCATGTTGTTTAAGGGGTTCTTTTTCAATGTGCGTACACATGTACTTTTAGAAATATTTTTTAATAATTATAAATGCTTGCAGATATGACAATAAGATCGACTAAATCTAAAGCTATTTTAAAATATTCATTAAATCCTGTCCTTTTTTAAGAATTATATATTTTGTGTCTTTACACCCAACTTTTAATAAATTAATGAATGAATTAAACAATGTTAAGACATGTATTAATTTAGCATCCAATCAATCCATGATACAAGTGTAATATGATTTATAAAATAAAAACAACGATATACTTTGAAACATCAAAATTATATTGCATAACTGCTAACTTGCATATTTTGTATTGCATAACTGTCATATTATGATATACTGGTCATAATCTATTTTAGATGACAAGGGGTAATCTCAAGGTAACTCTAAAGGAATAAAATGGAGCGGGTGAATGTTTCTCAGAAATATTTTGTCAGGTCCAGTTGAACTATAAGCCCTGTGCTACTATTTCAAAGCAATGTGGGATTGGCCCAACTACCAAAATATTACGCTATTTACAATATGCTTGGATAAGTCTATATTCTTGTCAATGATATACCTTAGGGTATAAAATGGGTGTCTGATTGTTTCTAAGAAATTTTTTCCTAGTCCTGCGCAACTATCTTAAGCTATGTGCTACTATTTCAATGTCCCCAAATTTCAAATCATTTAAGTGTCTAGATAACAATGTACACTCTTGCCAAAGTATACATTTCAAGATTATTCAGTTTGTCCAAATGATCAACCCAAACAACCATATGAGAAAGACCCAATAATTTCAAACTAAATATGCAGTTTCTTCGCATTAATTGCAACACATCAATCAAATTCAATGGTGTGCTGAGAAATCTGACATTATCCCTTTAAAAGATTTTCAACGGTTTAAACTCCATCCTCTTTAAACAGAGATGAATTTGTTTGAAACTTTATGCCAAGTCATGACTCAATTGATGGATTTTTAAACTGTAATACACAAATCAATCATCTTAATACTGGATTTTCTTACAAAAATTCTGTGGAAGGAAACATTGTGCTTCATTAACAGGAATGTCACTCTCATGTAACAAATTCATCCAATCTGATTGCTGTTTTTTGCCTTGCAAACACATCTCACTGGTTGCTTTATTAGGCAAATAAATAAATTTAAATTGGCATGATTTAAACTTTTTTTAAAAATTTATCAACCATTAAAAGATTCCGTAGCTGAAAAAATTCATCAATCAAAATTCAAGCAGTTGTTGTTTTGTGTTGCTATTACACCAGTGCTGAATATTTGCCAATAATGTTACAACTACTGTATATTTTTAGCCCAGGCAAACCACCAAATGATTAAACAATATGTGGAATAAAGAAGTCAGTTTTTTCATTTAAATTGCAATCCACCTGATTTTTTAGTTTTTCTTACACAAGAGAATATAGCCAATACAGTCATGGTCGGATTTACCTATATGTTTGCTAGGCTTAAAGCCTTATAATATTTGTCTCCGTTATAAGTCTTTCTTACATGCAGTAGTCTTAAACATCAGTCTCATTAAAATACACATCTATATTTCTATTCGTTTTTATACCTTCGATAGCTTCTACTACATCAACATCTGACCAGTTGTAGTGGAAGGTTGTGCCATGACATCAGATATTTGATTAACCAATCAGCGTTAATGTTTCTAGTGGGATGCCTACAGAACTTGCCATAACAAACAATTTCATTGGTTAATCTCTCACATTGCCAGAACTTGTGTTATATAATAACTTTTCCCGATCCAAGTGTAGTTAGGGCAAATAAAACAAAATTTTTGAACTATATAAAAGAGAAACACCAGGGTAAAGTTGATATATTGATTCATGGTGGCAGACGTACTATCAATCTCTTTCATCCAGTCACAGCCAGTACTGTACCCGTAGTCCTACTCTAGCAGATTACTTCCTATAGAGAAGGATATTTTCCTGTACTTGAGAATCTAGTCAAATATGTAGAGGATGATAATTTCATACTAAACCATTCAAATGCAAATTTCCATAAGACTGAATTTCTTTGAAGTGTTATAAATAAACTGTTCATTTCATTAGGTTTTTTCGTTGTAATTTAAATTTTGTTTTTTTAGTTGAGGTGCGGTCTCAGGGCTGAAAATGTTCTATCCCCATTAAAAATTGTGCATCAACAGATACAGCTTTAGTTGAAATATAATATCTGTGTTCTAGTGTTGACTTAGAAAGTCAGAAATGTATCCGTCGTTAAAGGAAACAAGCTAACATTGAAGCTGATATCCCACAATTAAATTCCGAAATAAATAGAAGCAAATATTACTAAATTGCATGTTTATCTTTTTCCAAAGTATCAAGCAATCGAAGTCTGTATCAGGTACAAGAAAAATTATCTTGTCCCATGCTCATTATTGAATTTAGTTAAGGTTATTGATTTAATGAAACTACAATTTGGATCATTCTCACTTAATTTAAACTAAAGTTATTGTGTCTCAACAAAGCATTAACCAATCAAATTGCTTATCTCTGCTTACCATAAGCAGAAAATGCTCATCTTCAAACTCCATCAAGGCATTGACCTAATAGCCATGGGGTCATTTACATGCATACCAATGTGTGATAAAAATCTGGAGGAACTTTCTCTGCCAACACCAGGAGCGAACCTAAGAACTCCTGGTTTGTGAGCCAACATATAGCTCGCTGAGTCACCATGGCGAACTCGATTAAATGGTGAGGTATGATTAAAATGACTGACTAATGAAGTACATGAACGAGAATTTATATCACTATTACTGGTAATTATTTATACCATGTACCACATTATATACTTAACTTGTATCATAAAGTAACATGTATAACATAAAGTTGACATTAGACTCTGACAAACTGTACAGTAGCCATACAAGTCCTGATAGAATTCAAAATGTTTTATCAATTTGCACTATATGTACCAGAAGAGGTCTTGGAACGACTATGAGGAGAATTAATCTATGTTGACAAAGCTGAAGGTTACTGTTAGTTCAGGTCACATGTTCATATATAGGCTGATCTTGGTCAACATTATTTATATAACCAAACTGTATTTGATATATGATCAAGACTGCCTTACTTCTGTTGGTCAGTAACATTATATGCTGTGTAATTTAGAAAGTGTTACCTTAAATCTAGTTAGTCACAACTGTTGATCTATTATTATTGACCAGGAATATAAATATAGGTTCATGTTTTGTGTAATGATATGAATTATCCAATATACTAACACTATTTATTTGATCTATTCACAGAACTGATTTCAAAGGGAAGTATTCCAGGTAAAAACCTAAAAGAGACATAATACAAGACCTAAACTTGCCTTTATACATGACATTTGTCTGGCTTCAAATGTCAGCAGGTATATTACATTATTACTTCCAAATTTATTTACATGACAATACCATAATCATTATTCACCAATATTTCAAATTCTCCAAATCAATCATATATTCTAATCTGTATCAATTTATTTCCTATTACTTAGTTTATCAATATATTATATCTATTAGTTTATCAATACCTATTAGTTTCTCAATAAAATATTTTCTATTAGTTTCTCAAAAAAAAAATTTCTATTAGTTTCTCAAAAAAATTTTTTTATTAGTTTATCAATATATTATTTTCTATTAGTTTATCAATATAATATCGTTGGGTTAGAGCAAAAACATCGTAAGTGACATTTTTCAATAGTGGAGAAAAACGACTTTAAAGGTTGAAACCTTTCTGGTAAATCCAATTGTTTTGCGATATTTGTCACTTTTCTGCAGTTGGTGTATGATATTAAGGGTAACTGAAATATTTTAGTGAAATTTTGGAATTACAGCAATTTCCATCCATTCTGTCCAAAATATCACTTACGATGTTTTTGCTCTGAATTAAATTTAATATCCACCGAATTAGTTCAGTGCAAACACATCGTATCTTTTCTCTCTGCTTTACTTTGCCAGCATTGGAAATTGTGTATGGTGTGATTGGGGAGCGATTGGGCGCTTTTAGACATCTTTAAATCATCATTAAATAAATACTCCCTCGTCATTATTCATATGAGTGGATATAGGCCTATTATGGAAGTATTTTGAAGGAACTAATAGGCCTATAATTTTTATCATAAGCTACTATAGAGGTAGACTACAATGACGCAAAAATCTATGGCAGTTGTTAACATGCCTTGTTAACACTGCTATATAGACATCGGAAATGCATTTCTAGAAATGTTAACACTTTGTAGATATTCTGCACGTTTTAGCAGATCAGTTTTGTTTTAGGCTTGCTTATCAATGGCTTGTTCTTTTCCGCATAGGCCTATAGACTCTATTAACATTTTCTGATGTTCACATTGCCTCTGGTTTTTATAGAATTTTCAGTTTTGATATTTCATTACCCCCCTGTTTTACCAGGAGACTGTGCAACAATATCCCCATCTGCGATTGGAGGAAAGTAAGCATAAACAATGTATATTTTAATCAACTCCAATAAATTACCATGGAAACGTAGCTGTGATGTCATAAATTATGACGTCATACCTGCTATGACATCATAGTCAGAGAGATAGATTCCCTCATTTACCGTGTTTTCTCTCTAGACAAGTCAGATACGATGTTGTTGCTCTCACCAATATGATATTTATGCACATACAATATTTTGAGGAAAGCCATATCTCCGAGAAAAATTGAGAAATTCACTCTTTAATACTCCATAAAGGTGGATATATGTATTTGGGCTCCAAAACAATCAAAAAACAGTTTTCGTAAAATTTGTCACTTACGATGTTTTTGCTCTGACCCAACGATATATTCTATTTGTTTCTCAATATATTTTCTATTAGTTTCTCAATATATTATTTTCTATTAGTTTATCAATATAATATTTTCTACAACATTATCAATATAATATTTTCTACAACATATCTATTGCTTTATCAAATTAATATTTTATATTTTATGGTAAGTTTTATTTTGTCTCTTTAATCCTTTAATTTATAATTCCACTGTAAGCCTACATTAAACGGATTATTAATTTGTCACATATTTCAATTTTATGAAATATGTGATTTATATAAACCCATTATGACTTTGTTTTTTGTTCGTTAACAAAAGAGGAAATCTACCTGAAATAATCTCTACACAAAGGGTGTAACATGGAATAGAATTTAATGTCTCAATAACACAATACTTGTGTCATATACATGTACATGTACCATAGCCGTATGCTTGATTAATTTGATGAACTACTGTACCTGTATATCATTGATGCAATGCTTGTGACGAGTATTGTGCTGAATATTGGCATGTCCATCTATACTTTGGTTGTTTTATTACATAAAGTGTGGAATCATTTAAACATTTATACAAATTCTACTCACGAAGCGAATCAATACAGGATAAAACACTTCTTATCCACAGAAAATGTTTCCACATTTACAGTCCACAGGAATGCATTTCGAAATTAGGAATTTGTAAATCAAACATTTAACTCAGCTGTACTGAAGAATATCTACTTTTATCCCCCACTCTTCCCCCTTCAACTCACCCAAAAACTATATGCATGTACTAGATTCATCACTCTGAAAACTATGTACATGTACTTGATATATCACCCTCAAAATTTGCAAAATTATTTATCCCCACACAAAGATATAAACTACTAGATTATCTCACCCACTCCTGTAAAATCTACAAGATTATCTCCCACCACCCCTAAAATATCTACTAGATTATCACGCACTAAAACGTACTAGATATATCACTCCACAAAAAAATAACTGCTAAATTTATCCCCTCATGAAAATATGATAAAAAAAATATCTGCTAGATTTTACACCTACAAAAATATCTGCTAGATTAACAGCTACAAAAATATCTGCTAGATTTATCGCCCCTGCAAGAAGTGAGACAAAACCACTCTGTAGCAATTCAATGGCTGTAAGAAATAATGTATCTGGTATATTGAATGTGTATTCAATTAAATCAAGAACATATAAGGATTAAGAAATATGTGCCTTGGTTAAATTCTTCTTCTCTTGAATAAACATATCACAATTTCTACTTTCAAAAATGAATTTTTCAAATCTGCAATCTGTTTATTATACAGCATACTAAAACTGCCCACTTTAAGACTCTGATGTGCAGATATTCCCTCAGATCATGAAAACACATTTTCATATCGATTTCCAAAACCTGCTAAGTCGACTCTTAACATCTCCTTTATTTGTGTAAAAACAATTTGCTATTTGATTAGATCAGAAGTGATATACTGTTAAGGATCAAAAACTTTCCAATACTTACATTGACAATCGTCAGCACAGCAGATTTTATCAATTCTGTTTGTTGTCCTTAATACAGAGCTTTTATAACTAGCACCAACACACGTAAATAATATTCTCTTAATATCCAAATAGTCATCTAAACTGATGTATTCATAATATAATTGTTATTGTCATAACAGCCAATACTAATTCACCTACTATCACTGTTCAACTTGGTCTACCACACAACTCTCTACGAATCTAGATCTTACAGCATTATCTTCATTCAGAAAAAAACAGTAGCAATAACAAAACTGCACACACAACTTTTGTTTTCTAAATTAATCTGCACTCAAAAACTACTACTATAGAGATTTAACAATTGTTTGGTATCAACAACTCATTAGGAATGTTTGGAGGAGAAAACATGGGATTAACCAATTAAATATATAAGGATTACCGGTAATACACAGTACAAAACATAATTACCTGGACTAATTAAAGTCCATACAAAAATACTTAAAGGTACAATAATCAGATCATTTATGTTTATCTCAAATATGTACTACAGTATAAGTATTTCAATAAACAGATAATGATTTATTTCTCATTAAATAATTAATTAATACATATTGAGGGTTAAAAATCCTTCACAAAGACCTAATTGACATTAATCTACGTCTTTCTTCATGACCCATCAAATTCTATATTTACTACATACTGAATAAAAAATCAATTTTGTTTTGGGCAAGGTTTTATTTTTTCATTCTTCACCTTGTTTTTCCTTGTAGAAATCTTATATCAACAGCAATATCAAGGGAAAATCCAATCAATTTTGTGGTCGCCCGATCAATTACATGAATTGTTGCCCAGTGAAAATAAATCAATTGAAAGAGGACAAGAATTCTATATTGAAAGATTTTGAATTACAGTCGAAAGTTACAAACAATCCGGATACCATTACAATTTGAACATTTTTGATTACATTATATATTGTTTGCTGTTCTAATGCAATCAATACATATAGCAAACTTCAAAAGGAATTTAATAACAATAAGACCCTGTCAACCAACAAGAAAAGTCAATTAATATTCTATGATGAAACCTGAGTAATCCTGTACTAAGCTACCACTGCTAATAAATTGGTCCATAAGGGCTACATGTTATAAATAAAATATCTAGAGTAGAGAGTCTAAAGGTTGTATCTGACACATTTGATGAAATTTAATTAATTTATTCCATAGTTGTATTCCTAAACCAGTAGAATAGATAAATGAATTTCATCAAATGTGGCCGAGAGTTGTATTTCTAAACTCTGTCTTCATGAGCCCAGTGAAAGCAGAACAGTATGACATTAAAAAACCCATTTTCATTTCTGTATTTTTAAACCAATAAAAAGGGGTTTTATAGATGTTGTTTCAAAATGTCCTCCTAAATGGCTACATGTATGTTAAGTCTAAATCCATATCATTTCTTGGCATACAGCTTTTTTTTTTTAAATGTACTTAAACTTTATAACAATGAAATGAAATTATACTTATAACGTCCTACTGTTCTGCTCCTACCAGGCTAATGACAGGTATAAACCATACAGTTTGCTATGAGGGAAATTTTGCCCGGGCAGCAACACTATGACGTATACTCTTGTATCATATTCTTTTACTTGCACACCAATGTATACCACGTCTTTGGTTTTTCATACCATCTGAACGACTAGACAGCTGCCCTCCGTTCTGCATCACCGACAAGAGGATACCATGACGGAAAATCCTTATGAGCTTTCTTGGCCAATGCAGGGATCAAACAGATGACCTTCAGGCTAACGAGCTAACGTCTTACCCACTTAGCCACTGTGGCTCCCTTTTATAATAACGATTTGAATCTTTATAACAACAATCTAAATAGCTCATCATCATGTCACAATCATCTTATAAATATATTGAAGGGAGTGGCATGCAAAGTCTGTTCCAGAACAAATATTGTATATAAAAAAATATCAAATTTGTTTCCATGGTAACACAAGAATTATTAAATACATGAGATGTCTAATTAGCAAAGGGCAAAAACTATAATAGGTTGATGTGTTCATCAAGATATATCGTGAATGATTTATGAGAAATGATCTGGAAACAAAACAAAATACATTTCAATTTTCCACCCTTAACTTTGTTCAGAAGCTAAATATCCGAGGATTTTTTTTTCACAAAATCTATTATTACCATTCTGACTTTTCCTTATTAAAAATCACATTTATTCTTTGCATTATGTCAGATAAAGAGTGTACACCAATGAGGTATTGTTCTAAAACCAGTACCGGATCCTGTAGGGACGAAGTGGGACTCTAAATTGATATGACTGACTGAGGTTCGTAAAATGGTGGACATTTGACTAAAAGGCTGTTTGTCTTAAGAAAGGACTGAGTTGGATTTATACATTGGCTGAAGTTCAAAACGAAACAAAATGCAATGAAATAAAATGGGGTTAAGCGTCCCACTGTTCTGCTCAGAACTGGGCTAATGAAGATTGATATACCCCATACAGTATGCTACGAGAGACATTTTGCCAGGACAGCTTTGCAACAGTCTACTCTTATACATAGAATTCCAATTGATAAGGGGTATTTTACGTGCATGCCACCATTGACTTGTCATAGACCCTACAAGGTCAATCCTAAAGTGTTAACCATTAAAGATGCATTATGTGAGATTTAGATAAATAGCTGGCTGTATATGATACTTCAAATTAATATATAATCTGTGTAAAAATGGTAAAAAAAACCCAAACTCTAAACCATCTAAGAATCTGAACATAGACAATTAAAAGGGGTATTAAATAAGATAGATAAAGAGCTGACAGTTTTCACTAAGAGTTAAAACAGAATATATGCTTAAAATCTATGTCAAATTGCTTCACTCTGATATTGGTGATTTAATGTTAGGCTAGCCTTGATCATCATTACTAACGTTGGCACAATAATGAACAAAGTCTTGATTATCCATTTTTGCGTTAAATTATCCATAACAAAATTTATTAAAATCCACTAAATATCGCAAGCTCACAATAGCATTGAGCCTTGATCATGATCTGGATAAGTTAATTAATGTCTAATTAATAATTTAGAGAACATTTTTGGCCTAAAGAAAACACTGCAATAGGCAGATTTAGCTCTTGCATAATGCATGCTTAACATGTCTTTATCATTCCGACTCTCCCCTGGCAGTTAACCTCAAAATAGGCCAGATGAAGAGGCTGATATAATAATAATAAACTAAAATAGATTTAAAGTTTTCTTTTAGAAAATCGTTCTTTAAGTACATGTAACATATATAGACGTAAATTGGTTCCCAATGGATCAAATTTTCTATTGCGAAACAATGTGTTATTTTCTTAAAAGCCAAGTACATTTAGTTCATCAGAGTTCTGTTTGTTCAAATCAAGTTTAAAATATTTTTAGGCAAACAAAACTTTACACATTAGTGACATTTGACTTGAATGAGATCAAATTGAGAAACAATTGGAGAAGATATTTGTCTTAAACACATCTCAATTCATTTCTCAATTTTCTTGCCATTCTCGATCGGTATCGGTATCAATGATAAATATGTCTGCTCTTTTAGGTTATTTACTTACTTAATAACATGTATGCAAATTAAATGCCAAAATGGTAAGAATATGTCTTTATCTAAAATTTTAGTTTGGTTTCTTAGAATATTGAACCTTTCAGAAAGGCATGTCATCAAAAATTCATTACTTTACATATTTGGATCTGTTTGCATATGTATAATGAGTAACCTGTTAAATAGATGGAGAGAGAAATGGGTTTAAATGTGCACTCAACACCAACTAGGTCATTTCTGGACAAACACATGATTCAATTTTGTTTCAATAATTTGTTTGCGCGTAAGCCATTAGCAATTGGAGGAAACCCTACTCCTTGTCACATACAACTTGGGAATCGAAACCTTACTAACCACATCAATTGACTCACAATGACAGACCCGATGATACAATGCACACAAGCTAACAATTCCACCCCCGCCCCCCCCCCCCCACCTGCCTGCTAAATGCCATGATGCATCTGTCTGATTGACATATATCTATCCAGACATTACTGAACATTTGTAATTTGTTGATGAATAAACTCACAGTCACAGGTTAGTTTTTCACAAGGCTATAAGATAGCATAGATATCTCATAATCTGACCAAATCAGTGACATACACTAAAACACATTTATATGGGACAACTCCTTTAAAGATAGCCATCTTCAAAATAATGCAGGGCTAATCACTGTTAGATATGCTAATAGCAACCTTCAAAAATATTGTGTAATAATTACATACATTGTACAACATACATCATTGTTTAGCCATATTAAGATCATATTGATATCAGATATCACGGCTGTGGGGGAAGACATAGAATTTCTATCATCTCAAGCTAGGTATATTACATAATCACCCAGGGGAATGTAAAGAAGGTGCAGTAAGGTTACAATATATTTTTACAGGATTGTTCAGACAAAAATATATAAAATATTTCCATTAAAATTAATTTCGTAATATATGTGCAAAAAATGTGGAAATTTATTTTGTGTTAAAATTTTAGTTTCATATTTTGATAATCATAATCCAGTCCTTCTTTTAAAATTAACTGAAACCATTGACAAATGATATTATTGTATTTCAAGTTACAGTCTATAAAAACAGAGTTTTTCAAATTAAAATAATCTGCAATATGTATCATGTGACTGTTTGGAATAAAACTTCATACCCGGTACATTACTTTTATGTGACATATGGGTATGAGTCATCCTTGGTTTCCAAGGCTATAGGCATTGATAAATAGGGCCTAAGTCAAATTAACTGCCAAAATATAAAGAAAATTTATGTGTCTAAATTTGCGATGTTTGAAAATGATCGCTAGATTTGATCAATGCTGTTCTGTTACTTAAATCATTTACAGAATTCTAATGTAAAGTGAATGACCTACCACTGTCATCGAGGCAAGCGTGTAAACAAGGAATTTATGGAATTATTGCCTACACACATTTAATTAAAATATATCCAGGACAGCTCATTTAAATCATCCCGGAAGTCTTACTTATTACTCGTGAATGATGTTTTACTCAGGAATGACACATAACAACACACCCTCAAATTCATCTTTAAAATGTCTCACCTTCTTTTTGTATCCGTATTTATAGTGTAATCATTTATTACAACTTTAAAGAATATATTATATTCTAAAAAAAAAACTGTGTGAATGACTCTTAGAAGCTTTTATCTTTAGTCTGACCATGCATATTTCTAAAGCATTAATCTTATTTCTAAGAAATACAATCGTGTTTTCATTTGGGGTTGGCAACGTTTGCAAACACACACTTCTTATGGAGTACAATTTGAAACATATAGTGTAACACAAAAAGATTGGACAATACCGGTAATATGGACGATGAAATCAGGTATAATGTCCTACTGTACCATGGCTGAACCAGTCCCACACGATTAATAACAAAGTCTTGGGGCATGACTTTTATTTTACATGAATCTCTTTTTGAATCTCTTACAGAAATATCAGTCCAAAAATGGTTCTGTATTTACAAAGTTAATCTTATTGATGGACTTGTTTTTAATCCTATTGAATCTAGCAAGGAGAACATCTCACATTGATGTTTGATTTGTTTCATAAATAGCGTGGATTTTCTTTGAAAAATTTGGTTTTTTTTTACAAAATACAGCCTTACATAACATACCTGACCAAACTAAGGGTATATTTCTTGTAATCAATCAAAATCTATTTAGTGTGATCAGTTTAATTAGTAATTACATATAAACAGTAGGAATAGACAATCGTAGACTATATATACGCGTGTACCTGACAGCTTGGCTAATACACAGGTGTTTCGCCCTCAGGATCATAGTACATTTGTTCAAACCTGAATTGCTAATTGGACATTTACAACCTGTTGCTTGCAGGTGATAATCCAGTTCACACATGACCATATTTAAAACATATATTGGGACTACTACTATTAACATTTAAATCTCATTCAATTAAACAGCTATACTGAACGTCAAACAATTAACCACACTGTCTCACCTCACGGGGCAAACAATGGACATAACGATTACTGAATATAAGGTTGTTGACTGTTGAATTACTAAGCTACCTGAAGGGCATGGGCAAAGAAAGACAGGTTTGTCTGCAATATCACTATAGGGGGAAGCAGACATTAAGCCCCATTGACTAACTGACACGAATCACTCTAATTTACACAAAAATATTTTTTGAAATTAAACAGTCAAATTCTCGTATAATGTCAATTGTGAAAAAGTGTCACCGGCTAACAGTTTGGATCCAACATTCAATATTTCTAGGTAGAAGAATATTTTTGCCAGGGGTAACTTCATGTAAGTGCTAACTGCTGCTAATAGAAGCTAACTGGTTAGGGTTTATACATCATTAAGGAGGATGTACTATGACATTGTAAAAAATTATGGTTTTACAAGCCTACCTCCTCTTTAAACAATTTGAGATTGGTTCCAGTTTCCACAAAATGAAAAACATTCCTATGTCCCTGTACCTTAATGTCTTTTTTAAATGGAACAATGTCTTATTTCGGTCTTCACATAATCCGATACAACATGTATTGACTGAGTGAGTAGTAATAACTGATGTATCTGAATCAAAGATCAAAGAAACATTTCATTTGTGTAAATTTCAAAAACTATTTCATCTATTCAGCTGTTTGTTTTATGTATTATTTGAACATAATTACCTCAATTAAGACTAACATGTTGTATAGGTATTATGTATAGGTATATTTACATTATATCAATGAATGAGATGGGGTTTAAATACTACTATCCTGTTCCGGCTGGGCTAATGAACATTGGCTTACAGAATACAGTGTGCTATACGGGAAATTTTGCATGTACAACGGCAATATGGCCTAATAGGGTTAGAGTTGGGTTAGGGTTAGGGTTCGACTATTAAGGTCTTTTCATCGTAATAAATGTCTAATTAATAGTTTATTTTACATTTCAGGCCCAAAGAAATACCTGAAATAGGTAGATTTAGCTCTTGCTTGTATGTGGGATATATTTCAGACTCGCTTTATAGAATCTAGCAAAATCGGCCCAGCTTCATAAGATCTAGCACTTACCGAAACTTTAGCCAAAAGGTTCCATTGCCCATGCGTTTATAATCAGGAGTTTGTTTTTTTATGTGGTAGATTATCCAGTAATTTTCGTCAATAATAGACAACCGACCCAAACCCTCCGTGCGTTGAAGACTAGGGATTTCTGGGTGACAGAGACTACAACATTTGATGCCCTGAGACGTTAGTTAAAAACATAAACACAGTAGCTTTGAGATGGATATCTAATACCAAATTTAAACTTTAGGCATTCAAAAATCATTACTTACACAACTCCAAAGTACCAGTAGTCATATAGGTCCTAGTCTATAGTGTTTTGCTCTATTTCATGTACCAGGTATCTCTGTATGTTTACAACATTACTAACTACATACAATGTACTAATAAAAATCTATGGGCTTGACAGATCACACATGAATAATTACAGTAAATGACCTTCTACTAGAGTACATTTCAAGGCAGATCTTAACACAAACAACAATATACATATAAAGTTATTTACATTCAGCCTAACAGTGAAGGTGCATTAATTGGAGAGTGTGTTTGGACGTTTAGAAGATAAACTTGTTATATTTCATTTCTTTGTCTACTAGGTATTATAATAGAAAAATAAAAAAAATCAGCGATCCAGTAAGTTATTGGCAATAACTTATAAACAATAAGTATTTTTTTTTTTGTTGTCAAGGTTGCCCAGTCAGGGCAGAACACTGTACTGTGGTTTAACATCCTACTGCTCTGATCTGAACTGGGCTTATGAAGACAGGCATAGACACCAGCCCTACTGCCTACTCTTATATTGAATTCCAACTGTTAAGGGATCTTTTACATGTACGTCAATGCTCTTGGGACCCACGTTTTTCATTCCATGCAAACGATTAGATAGCTGTCCTGCATCAATGACAAGGATCAGACCCATGGGTGAATGGGGAGCTTGTCTAATGTAACTCATGTATAACATATTGTGCTTTTAAAACAAGGGTTGACTATCAATACAACTTAATGCATTAAAAGTGTATTTGGATCTATAAATCTCATAATATCATTGATTTTTATTGATGTCTATTTCAATTTAAATCACCAGTCTGAGTAAAAGTAAACAGGTTACTGCCTTCCAACATGGGGGTTGGTACATGCGTTCTGTATCATAAAGCCTGTCATTAAGTCAGATGGGTTGGTTTTGAATCCCCGGTTGTACGTGACAAGAAGTATAGGTATCTATTCAACCTCGTGGCATTTCTCTGGATCCTTCAGTTTCCTCCCTACGTGCAACAAATTATTGAAATAAACTTAAGTATGTTAGTCCCAAAATGACATAATTTGTGTCAAGTGGACTTTAAACCCTGTTTCTCTCTATCTCAAATACACAATCTATCTTCACATTCAACAGAGCGGGGTTGGGATGGCCTAGTGGTCTAGAGCCCCGCGCTTTGACCTCTACCTGGCCAGTCACCTAATGCTTGTGGCTGGTGTTTCGAGCTATGGTGTGAGCGTATGTGGCATGGAGATAGGGGCGCCTTCTCAACCTCGTGGGTTTCCTCCGGGTACTCCGGTTTCCTCCCACTGCTAAAGACCCCTATGCGCAAACGAATTATTGAAATAAAATTAAACCATGTTAGTCCCGAAATGACCTAGTTGTGTTGAATGGACTTTAAACCCCATTTCTCTCTCTCACATTCAACAGTTATATATTTCATAATTTTGTAAAGCTATAAGTATTAGGTTTAAGACACCAGCATCAACTTGATGTACTGTCAAGTATCAGGTCTAGTAATATATATATATCAGTATCAGCTGTATGTAAGTATTAGGTAAGTGTCGGGTCAAGTAACACATCAGTATCAACTTTATATAATCATAATTATTAAGTTGGATAACACATCAGTATCAACTTTATATATGTATTGGATTGAGTACAGATACACATGTCAGTGGTCAGTATGAACTTTATGTACTGTCAAGTATTAAGTATCAGGTTGAATAACCCAAGACACTGTCAATTTCATGTATTTATCGTAAATAGCCAATTGTCTTAAATACAACAAATTGAATTTATTAGGATGGGAATGTGAATCAAAATTCATGGTGCAAGCCAAGAATGGGTAATAAAATGTAAAGTTCTGTGGAAGTCTTATTGATATGCCAAGGTTGACACCAGTACAACAAGAAACATCTATTGAATTAATTCAATTTCAAGAGACCATTTGTACCATTGTGATTTGGATGCCATCAAGCTACTAAATACAAAGTCGTCAGAGCAGTTGTCGCATATTTATTCTTTTGTTGGTTATTAATGTGAGCAATTACAAGACTCTAAAATTTCATATTGGTTTTTAGTTCTTTTTGGTGGTAAAATCTGAGTTCATTACTCCCCACTAATTATTGGAATTCATTGAAAATCAATAGGATTCTTCATCTCATAAACACTGTGTATAATAGTAAGTCAATGATAACATTAGCTAGAGTATTCATAACATTTTCCAAAGTGATCAAGGGTGGTAACTATTGAAAATCAATGGATTTCTTTGTATCATGATTCACCATATGGTTTATTAAAACACATGGTACACAATTCATTCTTCTCACAAAAAAACATCCCAACGGTTGTTTTCACAATGAAAAGCTAACTCAAATTATTTCTTGTTTGATGGCTACCATTTTTGTACTATTCTTTAGTTTGTTAAAAGGGCTACCGGTACTTATTACTGGTAAGGTACCTAAAGCTTTTGAAGATGATTGTTGAAAGCAGATCACAATTAATCTAGATTTATTTGACTTTACTTACTATACAAATATTAAGAATGTAGGGACCCTTCATGAGTAAACAGCCTGAATTTGTAAAGACCTTTGTTGCGACACCTAACAGCACTATCACCAAACAGCAGTTGAATACTAAGTCTGATTGTATACTAATATTACTAAGCATGCATGCCTGGACGGTTTCAAAATTATACCTTCTAATACCAGAAAAACTTAGTCATATTACTATTACACAATTCAATATCCCCGGTCCGGTTATTGTCTAGAGTCTATGCAAATAATTTTATAAAGGCAGCTCTTCAGTCACCTCTTTGTTCACCATTAAGCGGAAGCAGTTGCTCTGATGATACTGCGTTGCGCCGGTCCATCCAAGACCCATTTTATGCTCTGGTTCCCGATGACTATATAAAGTGAACATTCGCACAATCTTTCTTAAGTCTGATGAGTTCAAACTCAACAGAACTAGTCGCTTCAAGAGAAAAATCTGGGCCGCCCCTCGTCACTCATAGATTTCTAATTTGATTTCATTTACATAAAAAGTAATGGATCATTAACTCACAGTCATTGTTATAAAATAGAAATTTTAAAAGTAAGCAATCTTCAAACCAATATGTCATAAAGTAAATACAATGTGAATAACTCCAAAATGCCAACTCTAACCTATTTTATCTCATTTACAAGGTTTTTAACTTGATCTTGGCATTTCAACGGTGAAATTTCGGCATTATTTTCAAGAAACTTCCTCGTTAATTACACTAGAAATGCAGAGAAATCTACCAAACCCCACAAACATATTATACGGCGCCACACAATTAAAATTTTGTTTAGAAAGTGGAAACACCCTATTACTTTAAAGTTTTGGCTAAAAGTGTTTTACTGTGAATCAGGAACGCAAAATCGGTTATATCACAACAATGGTTTTATGTAATGATGTAAAATTTTCAGTGACAACAGATTGTCTCTAAATCAACAATTTTGTTTTTTACCCAAATCAAAAATGCCTGATGTTATTATTAATCGTCAATAACATCTCAAATCTTACATATTGCCTCGTGAAGTTATGAAATTTCAAAAATGAACACTTGCAGGTCAGGAAAGAACCAAATTCTATGCCATCTGCCGAATTTCATTACCAGATGGAAATAACTTATTCTCTTGTAGCTGGCTGATATTCTATTAGTAAGTGCAGGAGGACCGCACTACACGCAAAACAAGATATCTACAAGATAAACCTGCGTACAATACCTAAATAGACATTCAAAAAAATAAACGAAAATCAAATCAAGTGAATGAATCCCGGATCCCGGGGCCAGCCGGAAGCGCCCACATAATGACAGAACATGATGACATCATGAAATCATTAGATAATTGTTGGGACTTTAGAAGGGCATAATCTGCATTAAGATTGATCAATTTTAATACTGTTTGACCTAAATGTTTTTAGATAGAAGCAACTCTTTAAATGTGTAAGGATTGAAAGTATTTTCTGTAGTTTAAGCTTCAACGAAATAATCTCCTATTGTTCATCTGCGACTGGGCTAATAAAGACATACATATGCTATGCAGTGTGATATTACTGATATATACCGTTAAGTGAAATTTTGCCCAGACAGCAATGCTAAGGCCTACCCATATATCGAGTCACAACTGTCAGGGGTTCTTTTTACATTCATGTCAATGTGTACATGGAACTTGAATTTTTTGTACTGTAAAATACCTGAACTTTTCACTGCATACACAATACAGACTAGTTCATACAGGTATACTGTAATGTAAAATACATTAACTTTTCAATGCACACACAATACAGGTATATTGTAATGCAAATGAAGAGATTCTGACAGCTGTCCTCTTGTGTCTATTTATTTGCCATCATTAGGGAATTTTTATTACCAAGTTGTAATTTCATTTACATTATTATACATGTATCAGCTTATATTAGAAACAAGAATAACATATGGTATATCAATTAAAAGTGTTGTGCTGTGTTTATTATAGGTAAGCTTATAATATACCGGTATGTATTGTGTTAATGCACAATGATAACATTCCCTTACTATTTATTCCTGGTACAGCACGAAGAAAGCAAAGAAGAACTAAAGCTATAACACATATGAACTTGAACTAGAAGCAATTATGAAACAAACAACACATTTGTTAAATCATAAATGCAAGTCATTCTACATTTTCTTTGCCAAAAATGTAGCATGTGCATCGTACGGGGTTTGAGCCAATTTCTCTTGTCGGTGACGCCTAATACAGCAGTAGAAAAAGCCCTAATACAGCAGTAGAAAAAGCTCTTTAGTTTCTGGTGTATGATATACCCAATTTAGCTACTGGTAGTTTCGCTAGTTCTAAATGTTTCTTCTCACGTTCTTTCCACCACTTGATTGAGTGGAACATCAACTAGGTTTACTGAGGGTACTCGCAAGTATTTCTCGACCAGAGTCATTGCAGTTGCTGGGCTTTGTTTTTTACCCACCTTGGGTGTAGTGGGTTCTCTCATAAAGCAGAAGAATGATGATCCCCCGAATAGAGTTTGCACCTTCTCATTTTCATACTGCCCTATGGTGTATCTTCTAGGTTCACTTTTAATTGGCTGAATCTGGCCTGATGCCACGTTCCGTGCTGAGGAAGTATCAGGAGCTATATATTACATAACCATACAGGACATGTCAATGACAAAATGTCCCCAAATATAGCCAATTTCTTACCCCGCGAAGTCATTGGAGTGAAATTGTGGTGAAGACAAAAAACAAGACAATTGAAGAAGCAGATTCAAATTTCGCTTGACAAAACAGTGGTTTGGTTAGAAGCAATAGTCGGTTGGTATGAAAGAGATTGGCATTAAGACGATAGCTTTGTTATAGACATCTCATATGCATGAACGTAATGTTAGTTACCAGCTAGTCCAACATTAGTCAAGACAGCCAACACCATCTGCAACCTAACTGGCTAACCAAAGTAGGTAACAATATTAAAAAGCTACTAAGTTAAGCAATATAAGTATATAAATGTGGCAATTAAAGTCAACAATATCTGAGAGTGAGAGCAAATAGTATAAATGAAATCAAATGGGGTTTAACGTCCTACTCTTTTGTACCTAACCTGGGCTAATGGAAGACGGGCATACACCATACAGTGTGCTATAAGTGAAATTTTGCCCGGGCAGCAGTGCTACCGCCTACTCTTATATCGAATTCTAACTGCCGAGGGATCTTTTACGTGCAATCCCATGTGTACACGGGACCTTGGTTTTTCGTCCCATCCAAACGACAACTACTAGTACTAGGTAGCTGTCAAATAATGTAGATATCCGAATGTGTTGATTGCTATTTGAATATTTATATTCGACAAGTGTAAATTCATATATTTCTGTGCCGAACACTAGCGTACTACTATCCTGGTACATATGACCAATTTCCTCAAAATGACTCAAATTGGGCCACACACTAGAAATCTTCCCAAGCAATCTGTCAATAAAGTAGCCTATAGTTGGCCTTAAAGCCCCAATAACACTCTTGTTGTTACTGAATAATATGTCCCAATCTTCATTCTGGTCAACAAATCGTATTATTTTAGAATATTCCAATTAAATGATGATATAAATTTCATCTTAACACACCTATTTTGAAAAATTGGAAAAATTCAACCAATTGATTTGAAAAGTCTAATGTAAACCTTTTCAAGTGTGACTTGGATTTTAAAATATTTTCGAACCCTCTGGACAAGTAAAATAGGTTGTAATGGATAATTTAAACAACAGGTAGGACACTTAAACATCTAGTACTTAGAATAAGGGTATTATTTATTTTCTGGAGCTACCAAGCCAGCAAGAATGTTATTGTCCCTTTAAGGCCTGTGGTAGTTAAAGTTATTTATGATATCCTGCAATGTATTCATATCCTGTAACTTCGCATTACATAGCGTAGATCTTATTCCTAAACAGATATTTGATATCTCCATTCACTCACTGCTTATAATAATCAAATGGTACTCATAAAAAAATATAATAATTTTCAAACACATAGACTATGATAAGACTTAAAGGGACAATCCCGATAAGAACAGAGTCTCAAAAATTAAAGTCCGAGTATTTATGAAATTTATGGACCAAAATATAGTGGCATGGTGTATTTACCTTGTCTCAAAATTTCAGCTCAAAATATTGAGTTGTTTGGACGTGAACGTCAACACTGCTTATCCGGACACGTAACCCTTTTAAGATTTCGGGTCAATTTTTTCATTGGGTGACCTGATAATCGATTAATGATTGTTGAGAGGTCTATACAGTGAATGACCCATGCCCTGTACTTGATAACAAAAGGTAAATTTCACCTACATATTATTTTTATAGAAAAAAGTCTGGTTTATCCAGATACTGTATAATAAAACGTTCTCCATCTCCGGATGAAGACTGTCAGCTTTAAGTAATTTACAAGCGTATCACAAATATCGGGTTGGTAGGTGGGCCTTAGGTTATGGATTTTAAAGGATTTTAACACAAAATTAAGCAGTTTTATTCCCCAAAAAGTTATCAGGATTGGCACTTTAACTTAAAGCATTTAGACATGTGATATATATTTTATAACAACAATGTTTACAAAATCAAAATCATTAAAGTATTGGTACTGACTGACTGGACTAGAGAATGCCAATTATTAATATTATATCATAATAATAATAATACAGCCAATGGCAATAATGTCACAGAGTCATCAGAATGAGACCGAGTTTGGATTAGTGCATCAATATTAAATACAAGCTATTGTTTACCGAAATGAACAATTCGGCATGCTTTTAACTTAATTAATATTACGTTGTTCGTATTGTATAAAATTAAGAAAATGGCATGTGACTACTTGAATTCTGTGAATCGATCCGATATTTGTACCTATGGACGAGTATGATCGTTTAATAAGCCCATTCAGTCCCCATATCTTACCTTGATTGCTTATTTTGATCAGCTTTTATATAGTATTGTGAGGATTATTGTCACCTATCCACCAAATTTATTAATATATTTGTTTAAGTCCTTCATACATCTTAAACCTGTTCAAATTAATGCTTTGACACACAAGTGTGTTCCAGAAAATGTTGACCTTTATTTAGGTTAAGACTGAAACTGCAACCGGTTTGAGTTGAACATGCGCGTGATCGTCTCCAAACACGTCTGGACTAACTGGGTCTAGTCTATCATAGACTCGGTCAACCTGATTCAAATTTATCGGAGCTCTCGGAACCGATGAATATAGATACGCTTGAATAAATAATAACCACTTTCAACTCACACAATAAAATAACTATCGTATTTTAAAAAAAGTTTATTATCTGATAATGACCCACCTGCCTGCAGGGGCGGATCTAGGAATTTTGAAAAGGGGGGGGGGGAGCGCCGCAAAATAAAAGCACGCCGCTGAGACAGGGGCGTTTTAAGGTTTATCATGGCGGAGGCTATGCAATTTTTAGGGCCCTCTTTCGCGGGGGAGGGGGGGGGGCTTGTGATTGATTATTCTTATGGCAATGCAATGACTGTATTCTCATCAAGTAATGGATTTGACAGTAACAGTGTATATAGAAAACGATTGACTCGGACTCAGGGCCCTTTCCCATGGCCAGAGGAGCCCTTTTGTCAGAAGTGGGGCCCTTTTGTCTGCCTTTAGGGCTCCCTAACAAGGGTACATTTTCATTTTTCTCATCGGTTTTAGCATTTTTCTCCTGTTTTATCTTTCTATTTTTTTTTTATTTCGTGAGGAGGCTGGCGCCTCCAGTGCCTCAGCTATAAAACGCCTTTGCGCTGAGAGGGGGGTTGGGGCCCCAAGAAAATTATGCGTCATTTCCTTGCATCTGAAGCCATTCCAGGAGCTATTTGGCTGATATTTTCGTCTAAACGTTCGGAAATCGTCGAAAAAGAGCCTCAAAATCGAGCAAAAAAGCCAGATGAAAGGCACCAGGCGCGGATCCAGAGGGGGGGGGGGGGGGTCCAGGGGGTCCGGACCCCCCCTGCTCGGACTTGAAAAAATTTTTATGCGATTTTATTGGCGATTTAGACCTGTAATTTTGTAATTTACCTTCCGGAAATACGTCAGAATGAACCAAATTGAATCTAATTTACCAAATTAATCGGTTGAGCGCAATTAGTTAAGCAATTATCAAACCTAGACCCCCCCCCCCTGCAAAAAATCCTGGATCCGCGCCTGGGCACTTCCTGTAGTAAAAAAGGGCACCCCCCTTGAAACCGCCTCTGGCCTGTGTATGAAAAATAAATTGTGATAGGGTATGTAGTAGTTCACCTCTGAATGTAGGTCTCATTACACTCACCAGTACTACGTTCAGGTCCCGTGCCATTCAATACATGTCGAAACCGGAATCTGCCCCAGTCAATTTTATTGGGCAACTTTTCACTGCTAAACGGTCGCGTTTCAGTCCATATGAACGCCTGAACAATGTAAATGAACATCTTAGTGAGAAAATGAGACCCTGCTTACATCGCTAGAACCAGTGTGACCGACACGTTCACGCTGTAGAGAATACGTCTCCGTCTTCTAGACGACTTGGCGGATGCCATGGATAGGGTAACAGTGTGCTGTGTCGCTGGAATTTGAAATGCTAGAGACGCTCTAAACAGCGTTCTCGGAATTGACAAATTTCAAATTTTCTAGAGGCCGGTGGCTAGTGCCCCCCCCCCCCGGCCCTATCTTTTGGTACCCTGGACCTCGCACAGTTCCGGCGCCCCTTTGTCTAATATTCGTCCATAATGTATGTTTTGTCATAAATTCGTTTTATTTGCATTATCTGCAAACGTTTTAGCCCTAAGACCTCTAGAGTTCCCGGATTTGATCCGATTTTGGCGAAACTTACTGACTGATAAATCTCGATTCCTTTTGTAGTAGGGTGTAGCCCCTTTAAATATTTTAGTAGGGTGTTATAGTCACTTTTACAATTTCAGTCAATTCCCTATTGTCTTTTGAGTATTCAGCAAGTCTTGTTTTTCATTCTAAATTAACCTAAACTATTAAATTAAATATTAGCAAGTAAATAATATATATAAATATAAACCCAATAACTTTATATTTCATAAGTAAATGTAAATGTTGATTAAATATATTATCCCCTTATGTCTTTTTAATTGTGATATCCGTTTGTTTTATAGTGTTTCGTATTGTGTTGACTAAAGTGTATTACTTTATAAATCATCTATTTTCCCGAAAAGCACCTGTCTTAGGGTATGTTTGAAATATGTATTTATATCTTTAATCTTTGTTAAATGTAAATAGATTATCTCTTTATTTAAATGCATAATAATATAGAACTTATATTATAACATATACCGTATTTAATAGTTCACTTTTGTAAATAATCATTTTGTATCTTTTCAGTGTTTTTTTTTTGTTGTTGTATATCAAGTGTGTACGTGTATTTTGTCCCGAAATAAACTGTTGTCTTGTTGTAATTGGTTTCAACTGTTTTATGCAATGTAACCCATGACCTGGAATGGTGGATGGTCTGTCTGTCCGTCAAAACTCCTGCTACACTTTCAATACTGGCTTGTATCTGGCCATATCTTCATGGATTATGGCCCTTGATTGTACGAAAAATGACGTTTTAGTCCGTGAACGCTCTATAGGCCACAATTTTTATTTGATTTTAAAAACCGCTTATATCACCTCCCTATCAATGACTGAATGAAAATATACATTATCACCCTACGAATTTGAAATATCAGAGAAATATTGTGCCTTAGATTAATTTGTTTTCCAATGGCATTTTCCTATATCGAACGCCGTCCACATTAAAATTTACAAATTCTACCCCGACAGTACGTCAACATTCACCAAACACCGCAGTTAAAATAATTTAAAAATAATCTTAACATATTTTGAGTAGGAGAAATTTATTTCAATCTGATTAACATACAGATCTATATTATTTCGTTTCGTATTTTTTATACTTTCGATAGCATCTATCCACATGAGGATCTGACCGGTTGTAGCGGCTTTTGACCCTACGACGTCCGACATTAAATTTTGATTAACCAATCAGCGTTGATGTTTCTAGTGGGTTACCCATAGTTCCATGCCGTAATGGACCATTTCAGCATCCAGAACGCGGGTTATATAACAACTCTTCCAGATCCTAGTGAAATAAAGACAAGGGAAACGAAATTTTGAACTATAACAAAAGAAACAATCCGTGTTTTAATCATCATACTCGATTTCGCTAAGTTGTGTTGAAAACAAATTATAATCTTCCTATTGTCGTGCGGGTGTGGCATCGGAATAGACCAGGGCCTCTCTTCATCTAAAACGAGATTGAGTATGTTTTAAAGATGCATCATGTAAGAGCTAACTCTGCCTATATCAGATATTTTCTTTTATTTTTGTATTCTTCAAATGTTATATAAATTATTATTTAGGAATTTATTCACATGGCAAACCCATATCCAGTTCTCTAGTCCATCGATTGAGATACCCTCGCCATAAAATCTTTAATATCTAATTCAACCTGTCTACAGCAGCCCCGTACTTTCCAGCAGCTCCGTCAAGCTGCGGACATGAAGGGTTGATTCAAATCACAAACTATCCACAACCAGGGTTCCAACCACAGGTCTCTGTAACGTGGAAATATTTCAAAAATAACACCAAACTATGACCAAGTATTTGTCTAAAGTCAGTTACGTGGATGTTCGTAAGCGAGTTTATCAAAAAAACTGGTCTGATTCCAATTTCTAACTCAAGAGCAAACAACTCGTCTGAAACCTATTCTGTGTCAGGAGATATAATAATACGAAGGCGAGAAATGGTTTGGAATTAAAGGGCCATGGGAGATTAGTTTGTACGATAAAAAAAAACATACTCTCGATTATCCATTTTTGGATTTAATCATCAATCAGCGTTCATCAGCAGCAGATCAGATTCAAATCCAGTAAATATCGCAGGCTAGCAATGACATCGAGAGTTGATTATGGTCTGGATAAGGTAATTAATGTCTAATTAATAATTTAGATAACACGCCAGGTCCAAAATTTAAAAAGACCTGCAATAGGTCGAATTAGCTCTTGCTTAAAGCTGCAATTTCATATGTTTAAGTTATATTTTAAAAATGTATTAAAATAAAGCCTTAAAATAGATGGTAAGTATAAACAGTCCTACCTTGTTAAAGAAAAATCCTAATAATCCAATAATTCACTATTGTCAGTTGAGAAATTGGCAAATATATCATTTTCAACTTCAAATTCAAACGTTTGAAGATACATGTAGCTATACCATTGATGGAATGGAAAAACAAGGGAGGTAATTGTGTTATTATTTCCTGTGTCAATGATTTATTAGTGTAGGGAATAATGCCTATGATCGTATAATAGTGAATTGACAACCTATTGAGCGAAAGACATAGAAATAATTATGTTTTGACTTTCTTTGAAAAAATATGAAATTATCGCTTTAATGTATGTTGCAATACTCACTAATTTTCGCTAGGTAGACAATGGAATCTACTATGACGTTTAAAATTGTCCACGTGAACCTCTTTAAGTCACGTGATCAATTTTATAAAGTGACTTGTGAGGTGAGTTGGTGGGGTTGGGTGTATGCCGAGTTGTGTTTTGAAAAAAATTGTAAGTATAAATAACTTAAAGTAACCAAGTCTCTTACTCAATATCATCCAAAATCGCCAACAAGAAATGAAAATGGATTCCATCTGTCATTGATTCTTTTACATATAAATGGTTATGCATATCACATTGGGGTCTATCTCTTAATTTTAGAAATTACATGAAATTCGAACAATTTTATAAGAAGTCTAGTCGTCATCGACTTCCAAATGGCAAGAGTTATTTACGTGTACGCAATCAGCAACACGGGTGGAACCCAGCTTGCTTTCTATCTGATCGCCAATCGCATTTTGCTTGACACGTCCGCCGTCCTGCATAATTCCGAAGATTTCTTTCGGCCAAGCTCGGGATGAATGTCGGCAGGGGCGGATCCAGGGTTCTCAGAAAGGGGGGTGGCGTGCTGCACCCACTTCGGAGTGTGAACCCGGTTCGTGAATTTTTAGTGGAAAAAAATTGTTCGACACCACAAAAATAGAGGGGGCGTGTGTCCCCCCCCCCCCCCCTGGATCCGCGCCTGGTCGGGACCTACTGGCCAATGAGCATGCACTATTGTGAAAGTCATATTTAATTGATAAAAAAGTCTCTTAACATATTTTACAAAATTTGCCCCTTGGTGATACCGAAGTTGGCGGGTGACTTAGTATATATTGGTTTGGGATAGTATATAAAATCATTTGATAGACTCTGTGCTTGCCCCCCCCCCTCCCACCCAGGGGAAACTACGCATCAAAATCCCGGAAATATTCTCCCCAAGCACCGTGATCGAAACAATATTAACCGCGACTCTCTGTGACGTCTGCAGTAATGGTTGATAGTTCAAATACATCACCAGACTGAATTTGAATTTGCAATATCCAAGGAATATTTAGTATTATATATCATATTTGTTACCCAATGGTATTTTCTTACACTGGACGAGGTCCACATTGGAATTTACCCTATTTATAACCAACGGCGTCGTGTAGGGATAAGTCAAACAATTCCAAAATTTTGAGCAAAACTATTTTTTTAAAGGTGAATTATTTTTTCTTCGGTGTTCTTCATGTCGGCGGGTGATACAGTCACGTGATTGAGAGAAACCGGTTTAATTGTGATATCGATGGGTTATTATTAATACGTAAATAAATCATACACAGGTGGGTAACATACTTTTTTTATTATAAACTTTGAGGACATAGGCCTACGGGTTCGATGTATGTTTAGGGTGTGGGGGGCAGAACTAGCTGAACTCTGAACCGGCGAGTGTAATGACACCTACGTTCAGAGTTGAATTAGGGCAGAACCTGAAATGCCCGAAAAAAAAATTGATGGCCGAAAGATTCACGGGGTCACGTTGGTTAATGTGAGTGTGATACCACACATATGTGGGCTTGAAGCACGGCGACGAAGTGTGATGTGCGAACATAACATACGCTGGACAGTAATTAGCTCAGAGCAACGAGAGAGCGAGAAGTGTTCTAAGGGGTGCATTGTCTTTGCCACCCTTGTGTTTGTTCGTTCGACTCCTTTTCATCAATGCCACATTGCGATCATTAATTAACGGATTTGAATACCATAAGCTTGGAACAGCAACATAATTTCAAAATTTAACTTCGATTTTTATAGTATATTTGTATTGGAAATAAGCAAAATTGCATCATTTAAAATATAGTTGGTACAATTTCCAAGTCCTATCTACATCAAACGAGCTTGTCTGTTGGCGGTGACCATCCTGTAGTATTGTGTGTGTTCACGCGTACCCTTTTCACATCGCGTACAAATGAACAATGTCTGTGATAAATATAAATCACTTTACACGGGTTTAGCACCCTGTAACGTAGAATGTTTTCAAAAACCCAAACAATGAGTAAGTCAATACCCCATGTCGTAGTTTTCTTGTGCAGATATACGGAAGCTGAAAGTGGGAATCGACCCTGAGGCACAAACACATAGGCGTCATGAGAACCAACATAAGTCTTTTGGTCACAGAACTCGCCCGACAAGTCGCACGAGTCTTCAAGATGACCATGACGAGTTAGGGCATACATGAGTCTGTTCTTGGACAACACAGTCTTGTTTATAAGATGGAAACCTCTTTCAGGATAGCAGTCCGCTTGTGTAACCATAACCAGTTTTCCTTGTAAATGAGTAAATACATATTCAAATATATTTGAAGTCTTATGGGAATCATACACTCTGTGAAATTTCAGTTTTATACCATTGGAATATATCTTCGATTCCACATAACTTGGCAACGCAACATCGTCGAATAAAAAATGAATTTCTTCAACGTTGACATGCATAAGTGTAGATTGTAGACTGGAAATGTATTCTTCCATTCGACGATCAAGATCCACTAAACTCAAGTCCGGATGAGATAATCTTACTTTAGGTTGGTAGAGAAGAGGAAAAGTCAAAACAACTATCATCTTAACACAATTGGATGGAGATTCAGTCTGCAGGTTGTTTACAAACATGGATGACATTGGTCGTTTGTTGAAAATGTCGGGAGATACTATTTTATGTAATCTGTTAGATGCGAATATCGAGGACGACGATGCTGATGGCGATACATAACGAAGATGAGGATTAGGTGATTGGTGCCTTATATATAATATCAGAATTAACACCAATACAACACCAGCGAAAGAATCTCGTACTTTCTTCATCACCGCCAAATGAAAGTCCTGGGAAAGGTAAACAATCTGATCACGTGCAATCCGAGACAGGTTCGGTCTGTACTGTATAAGGACTGGTGTGTTGTAGTAGGTTTAGGAATTCAGGAGCAATTTCAGATTCTGTGATCCACTTTTCCACAGGCAACCCACATCCTTGGTAATCTGAGTAACAGAGTGAAATTCACGACACAATTCTAATTGTTAAACCAATAATAATACCTTTGCTACAAATAATATGCTTACTTCAATCCATATAATGTTTAACCTATAGTTAATTGGGTATTTACACATGCGTACAAATGCTAATTAATTTGTATGGCGCATTTTATAAACATTGCAGTCAGAATTTGTATTTTGTTCAATTTTAAAGGGACCATCCCAATTTTTCCAGAGTGTCAGTAATAAAGCTCCGGTACGTATGAAATTTAAGCTCCAAAATATAGAGGAATGGTATATATACCTTTTCTCAAAATTGCTGCTCAATATATTGAGTCGTTTGGACGTGAACGTCAAAACTGCTTATCCGGACACTTAACCCTTTTAAGATTTCGGATTAATTTTATCGTTGGGTAACCCGCTAATCTATTTCCGTCCCTTTAGAGGTATAAACAGTGCATGACCCTCGTACTGTACTTGATAACGAAGAGTAAAAGTCTGGTTTTATTCCACCGAATGATACAGCTTGGGACACCGATCTCCATTTCCAGATAAAGACTGGCGGGTTTAAGTTGTTTGAAAACATATAAGATATGTTGAGTTAGTTTCTCGACCCTAAAGTAGGGAATATTAAGGGTTTTTAACACAAAATTACAGTTTAATTCTCCACAATATTATCGGAATATGGTCTTTAATGCAACCGCCTTAATGATAGCTTCTTACTATGACGATTCGCTTCGCCCAAGAAAAATGATGTCTGCGACCGTCAATTTTCCAAATTGCCTTTGCGGGGGGGGGGGGCTACACGGTAAGCTCTGATCCTTCGCCTCTCGCAAATATTAATAGGGGGCAATTCATGTAGTTTCTGTCACCCTTACATTAATCGAGCTCGCAACTGGGGTCTCTCTTCACAGGAATCAGTATAAAGCTAGTCTGCGATATCACTTATGTGGAAGCGGACGCTAAACCACCAGCTTAAGTAAGTTTCTTCTGAAAGCCTACGTAATAGAGGTCTCACTTCTACGTTAAAAATCAGACCTCGTTGTATCTCTACCGCATAATTACTTGATTGCAATATTCGCGAATCCGCCCCTCTAGCTCCCTCCACCTTTCTGCATGACCGCGTCTGTTCTTTAATTCTATTTATTCCGCTCTTAAGATGGTATTATGAATTCGATAGTATCGTTATGCAGTCATAATTTCGTGTTGTTGGCTTACGAAAAGGCAAGATCTTTCATGTCCACTGTCATTCTTCCCACAAGCCACGCTATGATATGGCCACAGAACACTAATTATTGCCCCATTGACTTTAATGTTAATTCTCGTCTCTTAGACCGCCTGTAACTTTTTCCCAAATATTCGTTGGGAAAAACGCTTTCTGCCACAGATGGAGCAACATGTGGCAGACTCTTGCCCAAAAGCATGTATGAGGTTCTTCATGAAAAACTTGAGATAGACAAGCTGGAAGTAGAGACAGCTAACCTTGCAATTTTCGGCCCTCCCTTTCAACGTAACCAACCTCACAACTCTTGTATCCTTCCGCCTCAAAATCATGAATATTCACCAAAACCTGGCAGAACATGTATTTTCAAACCCTTTTCTTCGATTCTACACCCAAAATTCAACAAAAATCGCCATGCAAAAGGAGGAAAAAGGGAAAGGGAGAGAAGGACTAAAAATAACTTTCGCTCCTTTTCTTCGATTCTACACCCAAAATTCAACAAAAATCGCCATGCAAAAGGAGGAAAAAGGGAAAGGGAGAGAAGGACTAAAAATAACTTTCGCCCTTGTTTCGTGGGTGACTGCCCAGGAATATTTGGTGATCTGTGTCCATATACGGTCTATGATGCTATCCATTGTGAACTGTGAGGGGAGAGAACTCTATTTGTGGTTTGGAGGCAAACCACCATTAATTTCCCCGTTGACTTCAATGGTTATTCTGGCCTCCTTGCCGACCTCCATTCCGCAAATGTTCGTTGGGCTGAATATTTTTCACTTCAGACAGAGGAACAGATGGTCATGTCTTTGCACTAAAATTTGTGTGAGGTTGACCACCAACATTTGGAGATACACAAACTTGAAGAAGCACACTAAAAAAATTGAAATGAAATGGGGTTTAACAACTGGGCTAGTGAAAAAGGGCATACGCCATACAGTATGCTATGAGGGAAATGTTGCCCGTACAACGGAACAACGGCTTAATCTTATTTTAAATTCCAACTGTCAATGGATCTTTTACGTACACGCCAATGTGAACACGGGACCTCGGTTTTTTCGTCCTATCCGAACGACTAGACACCTGTCCTTGTCAGCCCCCTGTCCTCAATCACTGACAAGGAGGGGACCGCGCGGAAAATCTGGATGAACTTTCGTGGCCAGTGCAGCGATCGAACACCCGAAATTCGGCCTAGCGAGGCAGCTCCTTACCCAGTTAGCCACCGTGACCCCCTGCATACTAAAACCATGTAATTAGTTGCTGTACATATCAACGTAGCCAACCTGGTAACTCCGTTATCCTTCTGCCTCAAAATCATGTATATTTACCAAAACCTGGCAGAAAATGTTAATTCAAACAAAAAACCAACACAAAGTGCGCATGCAAAAGGGGAGAATAGAGGGAGAGTATTACTATAAATAGACGAACTAAAATTTATTGATGGTCTGCCGCCATTGGTCCACCATCAACCACCATGTTATTTCAAAAAGCGTCAACCGTTATAATGATAATGTGTATGAGAATTTTACCCTTCGTTATCAAGTAAATCACACGGGTCATTCATTGTATAATAGACCTCTAAAGGAACTGGAATCGATTATCAAGTCACCCAACGAAAAAAAAATTGACCGGAAATCTTAAAATTGTTCCGTGTCCGGATAAGCAGTTTTGACGTTCACGTCCAGACGACTCTATATTTCGGTGCATAAATTTCATACGCACTGTTCAAATGGAGATACTCACTTTAACATCTTCTAATAATAATCGATGCCCGAAAAATATGGAGCGGAATTTCCCCCATAATTCTAACTTCTAACCTTGTAATGCGTATGCTAATATGCTTACTTCTATGCATGTAACTTCTTACTTACATATGTTAAATTGGCTATTTACACATGTAAAAATGCTAAGTTATATGGCTTTTTCTTAAATATTGCAGTTATAATTTGTGTTTTGTTCTATTTCCTTTATTACTTTTAATTTATTGTAGTCAGTTCTGGCCCGTGAACATTTTCACATTTCACAAATCAACCACCAAATAATAGTAAACAGCGCCATCTGGTGTCATAATGAGCGTTAGAATTTATTCTTACTCGTATTATGCTAACAGATGGGGCTGTTTAAAATTGTATTTTACAATGAACCGTCCCTAAATTTGGAACGGAAATGCGACTCATTTACGGTAAATAGATCAAGGTCAGGGTCGAATTTATTTACAAAAATGTCCGATGCATAAAACTGATGACAGCATAGTATAATCTAGTCGCTTCGGGATGAAAACAAAGATGTGGAAGGATTTATAGAGGAGTAGGCTGCATGTTTTTGTCTTAGTTACTGCCAGCACTGCTTAATAAAGTCACTCTTTATGTTTTCCTCGTCATATTGAGCAACTGGATTATTCGACTGAATTATCTGCCAATTTTATTTCGACTGAGATATTTCACTCATTTTATTGACTGATTTGCTCGACTGAGCAACTGGACAGGTTTTATCGATATCATAATCATGTAGCCCTGCTCCCACGTATCCCCTGACTAGTATGAGCATACTCAAGTCAGAAAATGCTTTGTGGGGGGGGGGGGAGATGAAGATCATTTGTGTTGATTTATCTAAAAGACAGCTTTTACTTTCTTAGTTTACTCTCATCAGAATATTTTTTTCTGTTTTTCACCATCAGGTTCAGTAAATGGTTTTATCGACTGAGATATTCGACTGCTTTTATCAACTGATGTACCGAGATATTCAACTGGTTTTATTGACTGGGATATTTGACTGGTTTTATTGACTGAGATATTTGACTGGGTTTTATCGATTGGATATTCAACTGGTTTTATCGATTGAGATATTCAACTGGATTTATTTGACTGGGATATTTGACTGATATTGAGCAACTGGGATATTGAGCATTGACTACTTTTATCGACTGGGATATTTGACTTTTTTGACAATAAAATCAGTCAAATAATAATTCAGTTGACAAAACCGGTTGAATAATTCAGTTGATAAAACCAGTCAAAAAATCCAGTCAAAAAAAAAAGTCTACTAATCCAGCCAATAAAACAGTTGATTAATCCAGGCTAAAATAAACAGTCAAATATCCAAGTCGATAAAACCAGTTACTTTGCTGAATATTAAGCACCGGTGGCAGTTAATTAAGGTATTATTGAATAGCCCAATCATGCCTGTAGCCATAGCTAAACGGGGTAGTCTTATGATCTACATGTAGGTATATTTAGGTGATACATGTACTTATAACTAGAGAGTAAAAAATAGAATCCTACATATGCCTGTAGTCAGGGGTTGGGTTGGACGAGACAGGTTTTTTTTTGTGACCTCTCCTCTAGTCGAATATTTCAGTGTATATTTCAGTCGAAAAAAGCTGTCTCTTGACTTGATCATGGAGAACCATACTTTATGAAGCACTAATGGGAGTGAACTAAGATAACAATAAGTAGCCTGGAGCCATGGTGGCTAAGTGAGTAAGATGCAGGCTCGCTAGCCTGTAGGTCACAGGTTCGTTTCCGGTATTCTTCAGGATTTTCCGAATGGTTTCGCCCTTGTCAGTGGGGGAGAGCGGTGTCCCTGACAACAAGGACAGCTGTGTCTTGTCGTTTTGATGAAATGAAATACCAAGGTCCCATGTACACATTGGCATGCATGTAAAAGATCTCCGGGCAGCTGGAATACGATATATAAGAGTAGGACAATGTTTGATGTTAAACACCATTTCATTTCATTAATGCTCATAACATGCTTCTTGGAATAGATCTTCAACACTTTATTTCAGGAGAAAAATACCAACAAGTAAACAACTTTTAACTTCCCATAAATCAGTCCTCCAACTAGTATAGGTTCCCTAAGCTGGTCTCTCCAACTATAATTCATCTTACATACATTTGTCTTTTTCATATAAATTAGTTACTATGAAAGTGTTTATATAAACATAATTATTGAAGGATCAAATAAAAGTTAAAGAAACTGAACAGATCAACCACTTTAGTTGCCAGTCTGTCATAATTGCAATCGACAGATAAATTAAGCATTAAAGCACTAATGAGAGTGTACTAAGATAACAATAAGTAGCCTGGAGCAACGTTGGCTAATCGAGTAAGATGCTGGCTCACTAGTCTGGAGGTAGCGGATTCGTTCCTGATAATGGCCGAGAGAGTTCCTCAGGATTTTATCCGGGTGGTTTCTCCTTGTCGATGGGGCAGGACCAAGGGCCTGACAACAAGGACAGCTGTCTAATCATGCAGATGGGATGGAAGCAAAGATCCCATGTACACATTGGCGTGGATGTAAAGACCCCCTGGCAGTTGAAATTCAATATATAAAAGTAGACTGTAGCGCTGCTGTCGGAGCCAAAATTCCCTCGTAGCACACTGTACATATTCTTGAAGCAATGGCCTGAGAAATCTCTCTCTGAGATTACATGTAATCAAACGAAACGCTGCGCGCAGTATGCACACTGTATGGCATATGCCGGTCTTCATTAGCCCAGTCGGTGCACAACAGTAGGACGTTAAACCCAATTTTATTTTATTAAGTAGCAGGAGTTTATGTTGGCTAAGTGGGTAAGACAATGGCTCGCTAACCTAGAGGTCGGGTGGTCGATCCCTGCATTGGCCGAAAAAGTTCATCCAGATTTTCCAGTGTGATTCCCCTTTGTCAGTGATTCAGGACAAGTTAGGTAGTACGTTCAGATGGTACGATAAACCAAGGTCCCGTGTACGTAAAAGATCCCTTGACAGTTGGACAAAATTTCCCTAGTAGCACACTGTTTGTCATATGCCCGTCTTCATTAGCCCAACAGTAATAGTTAAACTCTATTTCATTTAATTTCATTGAGTAGCCCTTTCATGCTCATAACATGGTTTGACTTCAGAGAATGTTGCTTGTCAAGTGTGTTCTGTAAGTATCGGAAACAAATACAGATTCTTGAAATAGCAACAATCAAACAACTTACATGTATGACTTCCTATAAATCAGTCCTCCAAAGCTCGTCTCTCCATCTTACATACTTTTTTCTTTTGATAAAGATTAGTTAATATGATAGTGTTACCATAATCATATAATTATTGAAAGATTAAACAAAATTTAAAGAAACTTAACAGATCAACCACTTTAGTTGCCAGCCTGTCACAATTTAAATCGACATGACAAATTTATTTGCTGTCTGCCTCTAAACAAGTACTATAAAGCACTAATGGCATTGGGAGTGAACTAAGATAACAATAAGTAGCCTGGAGCAACGGTGGCTGAGTGAGTAAGACGCTGGCCTGGAGGTTGCAGGTTGTTTTTCCCTTGTCGGTTAGTTAGGACTTCGGGACTGACAACAAGGACAGCTGTCTTGTCGTTTGGATAGGGCGAAAAACAAAGGTCTCATGTTCACATTGGCAGGCATTTAAAAGATTTCCTGGCATTTGGAATTCAATATATAAGAGTAGGCTGTAGTGCTGCTGTCAGGGCACAATTACCCTCGTAGCACACTATATGGCATATGCCCGTCTTCATTAACCCATTTGATACACAACAGTAGGATGTTAAACCCCATTTCATTTTGTAAATAGCTGTGTATTACAGTGGCTTAGTGTGTGAGATGCTGACTAGCTAGCTAGCCAGGAGGTTGGGTGTTCGATCAATACATTAGTCGAGCAAGTTCTTCCAGATTTTCCAGCAAGATTCCCTGTTGTCAATGATGCAGGACGGAGGGACTGACAAGATTAGCTGACTATCGTTCTGATGGGATGAAAATTGGCGTTCACGTAAAAGATCCCTTGACAGTTGGAATTCGATATAAGAGTAAGCCATTGTACCGCTGTCCGGGCAAAATTTCCCTCATAGCACACCATATGGCATATTGTCTTCATTAGCCCAGTTTGGAGCAGAACAGTAAGACCTTAAACTCCATTTCACTTCATTAAGTAGCCCTTTCATGCTTATAACAGGGTTCCACTTTTAGGGAATATATCTGCTGGAGTGTGTTCTTTAAGTATTGGAAATGAATACAGATTCTTGGAATAGAACTTCAACACTTTATTTCAGGAGCAATAACAGCAACAAGTAAACAACTTATAACTTCCTATAAATTGGCCCTTCAACTAGTATATAGGTTCCCTAAGCTTGTCTCCCCAACTATTAATCGTACATACATTTCTCTTGTTATATAAATTAGTTACTATTAGTTACTATGAAAGTGTTAGCTTAAACATATTATTATTGAAGGATTAAGACCAGGGGCGGATTGGGGCCTTGTCGGAGCGGCCCCTTTTACTGAGCGTGGAAAAGGGAGGGGGGTCCAGTGGCTCTCCCACGGGAAAAGTTTGAAAAATGAACCCCAAATATGCGATTTCGTGGCATATCTGATTATAAGCTCTGTCAAATAGTAGACGAATTGGACAAAAAAATATTTTTTTCATTGTTTGTCTGACCGGCCCTGCCTGATCGCCAGATAGCCCAATCCGCCCCTGATTAAGTCTGAAGCCATTTAAACAATATTTAAAGAAACTGAACAGATCAACCACTTTAGCTGGCCGGTCACCTCTGGCTTACGGCTGTGGTTTCGAGCCCTGGTGTGAGCGTATGTGGCATGGAGATAGGGGCTCCTTCTCAACCTCGTGGGTTTCCTCCGGGCACTCCGGGTTCCTCCCACAACAAAAACCCCTGTGCGTGCGCCAAGATAATGAAAATGGAAAAAAATAAGACTTGTCTGTGATATCACCTTCGGTGGAAGCGGACGTTTAAACACCAAGGACAATATCATCAACCACTTTAGTTGCTAGTCTGTCATAATTTAAATCGAGTGACAAATTAATTGTTGTCTGCTTCTAATGACTAACCCAGCATTAATGAATATTAAGATATAGATTTGAAATTAAAAATAGAATTAATAATAAAATAACATATTACCTATACATTAATCATATGTATCCACCCTACTTCAAACAAAAACATGTTTTAAATATTAATACAATCAAAATCCTTACTTAATCTATAACTATTTTCACAATAATAAGGCCTAAAATTTCTAAGGGCTTGTACAGGTGGATCTGCTGAACAAACGTCTACGTGTCTACTGAGCACCATAGAAAACGCATCACTTATTTTTTCGTATAACAAAATGATCCTTTAAACATATCGTATTTATTTTGCTTCTTATTGTGAACAATATTCAAATCTGAACACATCAATAACAACACATTTGTACACTTATGGATATTTAATCTGTAAACAACGGTACAAAGTCAGAGAGGTCAAAACCAAAAGTTTTGCTACTACTGCTGAAGGAAGAATAAAGTTGATATATCCACCCTTTCGTCTTCAATATATAATATGTACAATTTATGTCCTTTAGATGTATCGCTTTCCCCCACCATATAACACATTTTGACTTGCAGGGAATGTAGATCGTCAGCCTGTGTTCTCTTAGTATCAGAAATGAATACAGATTTTTGGAATGGATCTTGAACACTTTATCTCAGGAGCAAATAAAAAAAAACAGCAATAATTAAACAACCTATAACTTTCTATAAATAAGACCCCCAACTAGTAATATAGGCTTCCTAAGCTGGTCTCTAGAAGTAACGATTCGTCTTACATACATTTGACATTTTCATGTGGCCTCGTCTAAGCGAAATAATCCCCCACATATATCTGTCGATAAAATCAGTCACATAGTTCAGTCATTTATATCAATCGGTTTTCTCCGGGTCCTCCTGTTTCCCCCAACTGCTAAAGACCTCTACCCGCAAGCCAATTATTGAAATAAAATTAAAAATCATATGTTAGTCCCGAAATGAGCTAAGCAATTCTACTGCCTATGTCTGTCCTTAATAGTTCAAACCCTCCTCCGTTCTTTAATTTCGGATATACATTTACTAATTTTTCCCGGAATGCCAAGACGTCATCGTGTTTTACAAAAGATATTTTCCGTTCACCTAAACCGGCATTATACAGAGTTTTTTTTTCTTCTCTTGAAGGCACTGTTTCCTAAAATAAAAAAGAATATTAGTACACAAAAATCAATACAATATGTGTTGAATTCTTTCAGATCAATATCTACATGTTCAGGGAAAAGACATGCATTATCAGAATGTAACTTAACCATGAATCATCCTGAAAAGAACTGGTGTCTGACAAGAACCCGGTCTATTCGTTTGGTCCAGTATATACACACAAGAACCCTAGACATGTTATGCATGTAAAAGAAACCTTGAAACTGGGTCCCGAATAGAAGGAGGTTAAATCCCATTGCATTCATTCAAAAGAAGTAAAAAAAGAGAGGTCTTTGTGGGTAAGACTCTAGACTTTAGCTCGTTAGCCTGGAAGCCGCGTGTTTGATCCCTGCATTGGAAGAGAAAGTTCATCAGGATTTTCCGATGTGGTTTTTTCTTGTCAGCAGTGCAGTACAGGAGGTCTGACAAAGACAGCTGTCTAATCATTTGGACGGTATAAGAAACAGAGGTCCCATGTATAAATTGATGTGCATGTAAAAGATCCCTTGGCAGTTGGGATTGGATATAAAACGGTAGGCTATGCCTGTCTTCATTATAGCCCAATCGGAGCAAAACAGTAGGAAGTTAAACCCCAGTTCATTTCTCTCGTCAGGCAATGTCTGTTACGGTACATCTTAGGCCTATAATAATATTCATTAGTAGGCCTATTCAGTGAAGGTTTTGACATGTCACATTAGTTTTAAGTTTTGATTTCTCATCCAGAGGAAATATCAAATGTTTGTGAGTGAGAAAATATTATTTATTTCCAAAACAGCCCGAGGTTTGGAACAAGTCGCGGCACTCGAGTTCCCAACTCTGACATTGCCAAACAAAATATATTACTCACCATCAACGTCTACAATATGTACGGTAATCAACTGTAGCTATCCTGTTTGAAATAAATTCGACCCTGACCTTGATCTATTTACCGTAAATTAGTCGCATTCCGTTCCAAATTTAGGGACGGGTCATTGTAAAATACAATTTTAAACAGCGCCATCTGTTAGCATAATACGAGTAAGAATAAATTCTAACGCCCATTATGACACCAGATGGGGCTGTTTACTATTATTTGGTGGTTGATTTGTGAAATGTCAAAATGTTTACGCACCTAAACTGACAACAATAAATTAAAAGTAATAATGGAAATAGAACAAAATACAAATTCTAACAGCAATATTTAAGAAAAAAGTCATATAACTTAGCATTTTTACATGTGTAAATAGCCAATTTAACATATGTAAGTAAGAAGTTACATGCATAGAAGTAAGCATATTAGCATACGCATTACAAGGTTAGAAGTTAGAATTATGGGGGAAATTCCGCTCCATAGAAAAATGCCACATAAAGCAAAATGACACCATACAATCTATAGTCAGTTCAATACAAATTCGTAGTACCCAATTAAAAGTAAAATTAGTGGGTTATTAGATTTAGCGCTCTTAATTTTACCAGCAAGATTAAATATCATTTTTGTTTTCACTTTACCCGTCTTTCCGAAAAATAAGATAGCCCGAAAGTTAGGGAACCAAAAGGTTCACAAACTTCATTCATATTTCACATTTTGCTTAAAAGGCATGGGTGGGAGGGGGGCTATCCATCTTCAATAGAAGGCTTGATCTCGCTAATACAAGTCTGGCGCTTTCAAGCCAAAATGTCTACGAGTTGCAAAGTTGAAGGTTCTTTCAATGTCAAAGTTTCCCTAGAGGCTGCGATGTCACAACCTCTGATTAGACGGTACTGTAGATAACGTATAGCTATAAGTTCGGAATTGTGAAGTAATTTAACAACGTCCAGGTGTTGTAAATTTTGAAGATGGAAGTATTTTATTTGGAAACGACAAAATGTTGTCTTTTGATAAAATGGCCGTCGCTGAAAAAAAAAGATAGCATGCTATTTTATAATTTGTTACTTACCGTTTAACATATTAAATACTGACAAAGACCAAATAAACATTTTCGATTATAAAAAATGGAAGCTGTATCAATACTTCTCAAAGCTCTCGAACTATACAAGGTGTTTTCGGCTGAAACCATCTATTTGGGAATTAAAATGTCAGTGAATTAGGTTCGTGTCTGTGCTAATTAAGCCTAACTTTCGTAGGATATTAAGGTGGGGGCGTGGGGTGGCCGAATAGTTAGCACGTATCATACGGTTTATCATTGAGTCAACTGGCGTTGTTTCGATTCCCCATTTGTACGTGGCACGGTGTATAGGACCGCCTGTCCGGGCGCGACAGTTTCCACCCACTGCTTAAGATCCCTACGCACAACGGAATTATTGACATAAGATTCAACCATGTGTTGTGTGGGCGTTAAATCTCCCCCTCTCTCTCTCTCTCTCTTTCGCTCTCTCTCTTTCGCTCTCTCTCTTCCATATGATATTTCTTCAGCAATACTCTAAGATTTATTTTCGATCTACGGTCAAAAGTGTAAATAGAGCTAGTGCTAACCCTAGACCTAGCCCTAACCCGCATTACATCTCGCGACCATGAAGAAATTGGCAGTTAGCCTTAATATTTAGACCTAAACGGGTCCACGATTTCTCATTAACCAGGCTGAAAATGTTTCTAAAAAGTTTCGGTCAGCCTGTTTATTTCCCTTTAATTGTCAATTGTAAATAGCGTCTAATCGTTCAGGTGTGACGAAAAACTGAAATCACCAGCAAAACCATTCCTGTGCATGTAATTATAATAGAACCATTGTCATTTTGAATTCGATGAACCATTTCTGCCAAGTCTGGTATATTGTATTTTATGGAAATGGGTTCACCCGTCTGCCCGTCACACTTTTTGGGACACAATAATTGGCACGAAATTCATATAATATCACCAGGTCCCAGTTCCTAAGAATGTTCAAACTAATAGAATGGAATATAATTGCTTTTTCTTCCATCGAAACGTTCTTAGTGGGCACCATACAATATACATGATTTTTAAAGTTTAAAATAAAAGTAAAAAAATATGCACGAGCACAAGTTCAGAGCACTCGCATGACGTGACGGTGCAAAAAACACCCAACATATATGTAAACGTATATAAACATGAAATAAAACAAAACATGTGCGCGCATAAAATAAAGTATTTAATAAAATATTATGCATATTACCAGGGTTTATTTTACGGTTTTATTGGCAAATCACGGTTTCGCGTGTTTTGGGGTTGCGTAAAAAATTTCCAGAATTTGACTTCCGACAAAACGATATCACCAAAATCTATCAGAAATAACATGTTTATAACAATGTGTCTGTCCAAGCATAACAGCTAGCTGTGATAATTTTATTATGGGCTTCGTGCCTAACAAACAGAGTAGGTAGAAGTACTAATTTTTTGTCGTTTGAACAGTTTATCTAATTCCTGAATACCTGTTTATGTAATACTAGAATACCTGTTTATCTAATACTAGAATACCTGTTTATCTCATATTAGAATACCTGTTATTAATAGCAATTAATCATCCAGCCACACTACATAATATAGGGGAAAGACCGCTTTCTTAGGCAGTATCTCAATAAATGGCAGGTTGACTCCAAATTTACTAAATAATCCACCAACTTAGTACCCCCGTAACATATTGATCATTATTACGGACGCCAAGAACGTAGTTTGTGGCTCAGTCGACATGATTTTTAACTATATTCCCAAATTGAATAATAATTTAGAAGTTTTGTATTATATCGTAAAAACCATTTAAAGAAATGTGTTAACCATTTCAGTCGTTTGATGGCTGAACAGGTGTTATAAATTGTTTTAAAATCGCACAAATGTTGTGGGTTAGCGTTTAGCCCACATCGTATATTCTAGATTGTAAATTATTGTTTTCATTCCATTTGAGAGACATTTTTCTTTTAGAGACCAAGATGGGTAACGGCAATGAAAAGGGTTAGTAAATTTAAAATGACTAGACCGGTTTGTTTTTGTGTGAACAATGACATATTAAAGCGGGAATTATTTCTATGTCTTTTGCTCAAAGGGTTGTAAACTCACTATACGATCATGGGCATTATTTCCCAGGCATTAAAATCAGTGACACAGGAAATGATAACACAATTACCTCCCTTGTTTTCCATTCACCCCAATGGAATGGCTATTTTCAAACGTTTGAATTTGAAGTTGAAAATGATATCTTTGCCACATTATCAACTGGTAATAATGAATTATAGGATTATCCGTTAAAAAGGTAGGACTGTTTATAGATATAATCTCTTTTATGGCTTTATTTTAATATATTCTAAAAACATAACTTAAAAATATGAAATTGCAACTTTTGTTACTTCCATTTTAGTCTGAAATGCTAATCTATTAAATGACCATTTTAAATTCATTCAGTGTGTTGTATTATCTATCCTTTTATCAAACTGGGCAAGATACTTTGTTGGCATAAATAAAATTGTCAGTTTGATTAATTTTCGTTTGTTTCATGCGGGCCCGTATCTAGACACCATTAAGCGGGGGGGGGGGGCGGGGGCATTACCTTTGAGGAAATTTTCGGAAAGGTCATTCTAACAGACTGTTGTAATCATCATGCTATGTAGTTACCTAGGCGTCTAATAAGCATTTTAAAATAAGTATTCAAACAACAACAACAACAAAAATAGCTTTTTAGGTTAATATAAGGAACTGTGTATACTTTAATGATTGTTAGCAATTTCTGAGCGGGCGGGCGAGCATTTCACGCGTGTGGGGGGGGGGCATGCCCTGTAGATACGGGCCCGGTTTCATGAAGTGGGATAACTATAATTTCTTTTGTCAGTATCGCTCTTAAGTGTCAGTTTATCGTTCTACATGTATATCTCTACTGAGATTATTCATCTACACGAGAATTAACTTGTATTCTATATAATTGTGTCATTTGTTACGCTACCCGTTTTTAACAAATTTAAACAAAAACACCAACAAGACAGCATGTAGACAAACGCAAGATCCGGTACCCTCTGATTTGATGACCACTACTACTACTACTACTACCCGGAGCTTTAACGTTTACTTCCACACAAGTGATATCGCAGACAAGTCATTTGATGACAAACAGGATCAGGCCTAAATATTATTATTGACCAATGAGTACCTGTTGTGATTGACAGGTGTATAATTTCCATGTCGATTAAGTCCAAACTAGAACAATGGATGTGAAAACAAAGAACTTTTACTAGACTATCGTCCATTGCTCGAAGTAACAGTTTCATACAGAGGCGACAAAGCCGCTCTAATCAACATATCGGTATATGAGGTTTGCTAAAGTCCATTATTCTTAAATTTGGTATATTTGTTTATTAAATCTTTTGAGTTTCAGAATGAATATAAAACCCACGGAAAAGAAAACAGAAATATCTAACAAATATTAGAGATAATGAAATTTTATTTTTTTGACATTATGGGTCGATTCCCGCCGATGTCGGCTCAGAAAAGACCATTCATGGTATGTTTCTTCTGGTGTTCCGTTTTAACACAAACCTTAACCGATAGGTGTTTTATTCGTGTACAACAAATTACCTGTCCAATCGACCCGAGAATAAAAATGAAAGAAGGTTTACCGTCCGACTACACCATCTGGGCTAATGAAGATATGGAATGAGATGCAATGAGATTTAACGTCCAACTGTTTTCCACCGACAAGGATGATAAAGACGATAGATAACACCAGATAACTACAGCCAAAGCTCGATAATGGTTCGGACGTGAGTTGCATGAACTTGCAGACGATTTGGATTATGTCAAGATTGTGATGTGTTGAAACTTGAAACACCCCGAAAGGAACATCTAGACTTTTCTTTTTGTTATAATCATACCTTTCTTTATTTTGCTTTCAGTCAAAGTTGCAGAAGTTGAGAATAAGAAGAAAATGGCCACTGTAATTAAGAATGTATTGATAGTATATGCTCATCAGGACTCACTGTCTTTTAATGCTGCTCTCAAGAATGCTGCAGTCAAGACTTTAGAAAGTCAGGGTTATAAGGTCACGGTCATTGATCTGTATGCTCAGCATTTTGAACCAAGAGCTACCAGGTCTGACATAACAGGCAAGTATATATATTACTTTATTAGTATCATCTATCTTTTGACGGTTTAACGTCTGCCTCCATAATATTGATGTCGCAGACCCGTATACTTAAATGCATTAGTGTAATATATGCGATAATCAACGATAATTGCAAATGTTGTTGTTGTTCTTGGTGTTTAACGTCCGCTTCCACCGAAGGTGATATCGCAGACAAGTCTTATTTTTGATTTTCATTATCTTAGCGCACGCGCAGGGGTCTTTGCTGTGGGAGGAAACCGGAGTGCCCGGAGGAAACCCACGAGGTTGAGAAGGAGCCCCTATCTCCATGCCACATACGCTCACACCAGGGCTCGAAACCACAGCCGCAAGCCAGAGGTGACCGGCCAGCTAGAGGTCGAAGCGCGGCACTCTAGACCACTAGGCCATCCCAACCCCCCTACACGAACCTACATGTATATATATCACTAACAGAACGTGTATTGATGTAAGATGCGTAGACCACTTTTAGAACGTGTATTAATGTAATATACATAGACCACTCAGAAGGTGTATTAATGTAATATACATAGACCACTTATAGAACGTATATTGTGTAATATACATAGGCCACTTATAGAATGTATATTAATGTAATATACATAGACCACCTATAGAACGTGTATTAATGTAATATACATAGGCCACTTATAGAACGTGTATTGATGTATTATAGAACGCGTGTTAATATAATATACATAATTTAGATCACTTACAGAACGTGTATTGATGCAATATGGTAGTAGTAAATGAGATTAATAAATATAAACAATATAAATTTACAGAAGTTTTTAAAACTCCCACCCAAAACTAGATCAGGACATTATGGTACATCCTGCGTTTTCAACAATTCGCTTGGGCACATGCATATTCCCCAGGCAATCTAATTAAAATACAGATCTATATTTCGTTTCGGTATTTTTATACCGTCGGTGGCCTACACTACATTACCAGTTGTACCGGAGAGTCGTGTCTGCCGATCAGCGCTTGTTCTAGTGACTTTTGGGCCTATGACGCCAGAATAATCCATCAGCGTTGAGGTTTCTTGTGGCTTGCCCACAGTTCCGTGCACGAAGTCGTCGTGACAGACCGTTTCATTGGCGAATCCCTCCCTTCAACCAAAACACCACTAATATAACAATTCTTCCCGGTCCTAGTGTTGCGAAGACAAGTAAAACGAAATTTTGAAGTAAAGAAAAACGAAACGAACTATGATCTGTGTTTTGATAAGAATGCTTTGGCAGTGGGGTGAAACCGGAGTACGCGGGAAAAACTCGCAGGATCAGCCAGGCGAACCTAATTCTTGGTACGTACATGTATAGGGTCGAAGCCACATTGCTTGAAACTTTGAAATGTTTTATTATAAAAAGATGAGTTTAGATTAATTTTATACATATTATTCCATTTTTCTTGTAGACTAGAATATGTAGTGCCCTTATTATTTATTCCTGATTTTCTTAAAAGGTGAATTATCTGATGCCAAAAAGTTTAGTTACATGCAAGAGGTTGGGACGGCTTTCAAGGAAGACCGTCTAAGTCATGACATCAAGATTGAGATGGAAAAATTAAAGGAAGCCGATCTGGTTATTTTCCAGTTTCCGCTGTATTGGTTTAGCATGCCAGCTATACTCAAAGGATGGGTAGACAGGGTGTTTGCTAATGGATTTGCTTTTAATTATGCCAAAGCACAAATATATGACACCGGTCTAATGTCGGTAAGTGAAGGCTCGCCATTTTTGATATTTCAATTGCCTGCTTTCCAAAGATGTGGTTTCCCCTTGTAAATGGTGTAGGTCGGAGGGTCGGACAAAGGCAACAGTTTTGTCGTTCGGACGCGGGGAATAAAGGACTCCCGATAATTCAGTCGCATTATTTTTTTTCTTTGGCGTTCGCCTTTCGCCGTGTTAGGAGAATCACAGCCACTGTAATCGGAGCCAAGGAGGGCCTGACAAGGATAAATATCTAGTCGTTCGGATGGGATGAAAAACCGAGGTTCCGTGTATATATTGGCATGTGCGTAAAAGATCCCTTGGCAGTGGCAATTCGATGTAAGAGTAAGCCATAGTGCTTATGGCGTATTCCCGTCTTCATTAGTCTAGTCTGAGCAGAACAGTAGGACGTTAAACCCCATTTCATTTTATTTCATTTAATTGGCATGCAAATGACTCACTGACAATGTAATATGACATTATATATTATACAATCTCTGTAGTTTGTGTACACATTAAAACGGATATCGGTGTTTACGTATCATTGGAGAGAAACGAAATGAAATGGGGTTTAACGTCCTACTCTGGGCAAATGGAAGATGGGCATACGCCATACAGTGTGCTATGCGGGAAATTTTGCCCGGGCAGCTGTGCTACGGCCTACTCTGATATCGAATTCCAACTGCCAAGGGATCTTTTACGACGTGCACTCCAATGTGTACGCGGAACCTCGGTTTTTCGTCCCATCCGAACGACTAGGCAGCTGTCCTTGTCAGTGGAGAGACTAAAGTGTGTACCTAATCTACATGGCCATTCTAGATCCTCAGTCGTTGTTCATATCAATCCAGGAGACTTTCCAAATAAAACTACCTTACCAAATTGATGTATGATGTCTGTACGACGGTAGCTAAGTGAGTAGGACGCTGCCTCGCTAGTCTGGAGGTCGTGCTTCGACCCAGGCGCTGGCCGAGAAAGTTAATCCAGTGTTTCTGGCGTGGTATTCCCTCGTAAGGGGTCTTGTCGTTTGGATGCGACGAAAAACCGATGCACGTAAAAGATCCCTTGACAATTGGAATTAGATATAAAAGCAGGCTGTAGCGCCGCTGCCCGGACAAAATTACCCTTCATTAACCCAGTTGGACGTTAAATTTCATTTAATTTCGGTTTTAGGGAAAGAAAGCAATGTTATCATTGACAACAGGCGGACCCGAGACACTATATACTAATAAAGGGTTAAATGGTGATATGAATATTATATTATGGCCAATGCAGGTAAGTTTTTCCAATTGACCATTTTACTCTATCATCAGGAAGAAAGCAATACGACATTTATAAAGATGCTCAACAATATGGTAGAGTAACTGTGGGTTTGGGTGTTTACAGATTAAATATAGATTATGGGAGATTAGATAAAGAGCTGGTAATTCTCACTATAATAGTTATAAACTAGACAATGTAAAGGGAATTTGCTGAAAATTTCATTCAAATTGATCCACTCTGAACCACAATTTAGCGATTGAATTTTTTCGTTGCACCAGTCAGAAGATATTCGGTCACCGGGATGCTTTATTTGCTCATCTGTAATTAGGATATGTACTCGGTGATCGAATAGAACTTCCGGTCCACGGATTGCGTTGGTAACAACAACATGTTGGTAAATCAAATAGCGGTGGTATACTCTTTACATACTTTAAGTACCCGTTGTGATTTGTCCTTATGATCACAGGGTGTGACCACTAATTGATCCAAATTCAATTAAGCTTACATTTGAGATTAGGGTTAGGCCTATGTATAGAATGATAATCTTGCATATTACGTTTCAGTATGGTATTTTACGATTTGTTGGATTTGATGTACTGAAAGCTCAGGTGTCTTACGCTCCAGCAATGGCTGCTGATACCAAACGGAAGTCCATGCTTGACAACTGGACAACAAGATTAAAGGACATAGCCAAAGAAAAGCCACTAGAGTTTATTCCTATTGAAAACTTTGATTATAACAAAGGTTGCCAGCTGTCTGAAGAATATGTCAATCATCATAAAGAAGATAAAACATCGCCTACCATTGGTCAGAACATGGGAAAACTATTACCCCAAAAGGGTATATAATTGGAGGCCATTGTAGGTCCTCAACTGCGATATCACTTATGTGGAAGCAGACGTTAAACACCAAGTAGTAGGTCCTCAATAACAATTCTTTAAAGACCTTTAGTATGTGCTAACAATTTGCTATTCGCGATGATGGTAACAATTCTTAAACTGTTGAAGGTGGAGAGGTATTTTTACGCTTTTGGGTATATTCCAAATTATATTCCATTCCAACAACGGGCATATATACTCACCTTGAATAATATGAAAACTACCTCATCCAAGCCCAGAGGACAATATACAAACATTGTCAGTGCTCACAAAATCATAATGGCGAAAGTAATTAATATTTTTGGACATCCTTGCCTTACAATATATAATGTTTCATTAATAATATTAAATGCACAATCCATTACTATTTTGAAGGTTCCACCTCGCACACTTGTCTTTTGGGATTTTCTTTGGTTTGTTTTGTTTTTATGTTTTTTGTTGGGTTTTTTTTTTTTGGGGGGGGGGGTATAATGTAATTTTAATAATTTATTTATCGTTCTTCGAAGAACGAACATTTTTCGTCACTTTACATGTTGTGTATATGATGTTAACTTTGAAATAAACTATCTAATCTCGTCTGTCATTTGTCAATCTGGTTTCATCGATGATAGAGTTAAAATGGTGCTGAGCGAATTGAGGAAGACATTTGGGACACCCAGGATAAAAGATGTTTCATGACGCTATATACGCGTAAAAATATAGCTAAGATTATGTAGATGATGTTTATTTTCCATTTGGGTGCGGTAGAGCGAGACAAATGGGGTTCAACGTCTACTCGACACAATTTAGGTCATTTCGGCACCAACATTTGGTTTAATTTTATTTCAATGATTCGCTTGCGCCTGCGGGTCTTTAGCAGTGGGAATAAAGCGGAAGGTCCTGAGAAAACCCACACGGTTTGACAGGCCACCCCACTCCTTGTCACGTTCAACCGGGGAATCGAAACCACGCTAGTTGCCTTGATGACAGACCTTATGACCTTTAATGTTCTAACTGTAGTACGTGATAATAGCACTATTTTGCCCCCTCCCTATCGGTGAACGAGCCAGGGGGCGGGGTGTGGGGGGGGAGTCGCCCCCCTAACTTTCGGGCAAGCCGACTTTTCGGTCAGACGGGTAAAGTGAAATAAAATTTTTATTTCATCTATTGGCAAAATAAAGTGCTCGAAATCTATAAAACATTAAGTTTACGGGCTGGAATAGCAGGAAAACGCGTTTGCGGCCGTCAAATATTCCAAAATTTTCTTGGGGGTCCATACATACAAGGCCAGTTCTGCTTCTTCGCCTCTCGAAGAAATCAGGCGGCGCTGTCTGTAAACCTGAATTTTTCCCGCATTTCTAGTTTTGCTTCTCTAACTGTCATCGAGCCCTAATATAACACTAATTTTCTTTTTCTTTTAACTGAATACCACGAATTTGTACTTAGTTGACTACGGATTAAACAATTTTGTCTTGAGCCACTCTACTTCGTGCGAGATTTTTTCGGGCATCGATTAGTATTTGTGAGTGCAGCTGCAACAGTCAGATTGGATAGTTGGAATTCAGAATGGGGTTTCGGTTACAAATCCATTGGATACTTTTGGTGTCACTTACAGGGGCTACACTCGGACTAGAACAACAGAAAACGCATTTGCGGTGGTTAAATTTTCAAAATTTTCTCCGGGAGGATAAGACCACAAACCAGCAACAATGGATTGGTTATTTGGAATTAGGGTCTGTTAGGCTGGAATAGCAGGAAAACGCGTTTGCTGCAGTTAAATTTTCAAAATTTTCTTCCAACAGTCCCGTCTGCCTGGATTGTAAACGATTGATTGGAATTCGAGTCAGCCACCTTTATTAGGCTGTATTAGTTAGACCCCTTTGACATTGCTTTGTTCACAGGCTGAAATCGCAGGAAAACGTGTTTGCAGCCGTCAAATATTCCAGCCGTCTAATATTTTCGGGCATTTCGGGTTCTGCCGCAACTGTCACCGAGCCCGTACGCCTATGCCCCCCCCCCCCACACACACACACGGCTGATACAACTGGTGTGCACGTATTAGAACCTATGATATTACTAAGACCAGCCATCTAGTCGCTCGGGTGGAAAAGATCCCTTGGCGGATGGAATTCGTCCTAAGATCGCTGCCCGATCAAACGTTCGCTCATGGCATACTGTATGGCGTATGCCCGTTTTCATTAACCCAATCGAAGCAGGAAAGTAGGACGCCAATCCCTATTTCATTTACAATTCAATTGCTATCCGGACTTAACGTCCCACCATAGCACATACCGTGGATGTATGTCCGCTTTCTACACTGAAAATAAACTTGTGTTAAAATTATTCTACACAAACTTGTGTTGTTTTGCATTGCATCAACACAAACTTGTTTTCTTTTTAATGTTTTAACGCAAACTTGTGTTGATTTATAAAATCTTGTGTTTTTGTCATATAATTTACACAAGTAATGTGTACATTATCGTCAATAAATATTTTTAATTTTGGGGCCTATAAGTATAAGAAAAGTATTTTTTTTTTTTTTTTTTTTTTTTTTAGAGTATTTTTTTTAGCACAGACAATATAGCCAGACAGACTTGAATGTTAATTGGTGTTTAGAAGTCTGTAGGCCTAGTTAAAATAAAGTTCTTAATTTTTTTATTGGCCCAATAAACGGGTAGATAAAAGGAATACCTAGTACGCCTGGTGAGCATTCCGGGTGTGATTTTAACAATTGACTCCAAACGCGTTGACAAGAAAATGTGTAAAACTCTTATTCAATGTAATTTGTTTATAAGATCAACGTAATATATAGATAGGCCAGTGTAATGAGACCTACGCCCAGTGCTGAACTATTGTAAAGGGAGATTATTGCGAAAAGAGTTGCTTCCCATTGACAAAAGCTCTCCGTTCCATAAGGTTTGTTTGGTTGTCGAAATTCCTTCGCATTCGCTTTCTGGAATGTAAACTAACCGTAAACAGAAGAAATATAAACGAAATACATCAAAAATGAAGGTAAATAACTTTAATACAACAAGTGTTAATGAAATGATAATATACTACAAATGCTATCTCTTTTAAAAAAAAATATTCTTCAAAATAATGTAATAAACAAGTATCAACATTGGTTGCGAGGGAAGCTTTGCAGAATCCTTCATCAGACTATCATCAGAGTTTATTAAATTAATAATCATAAATCCGAAATCATAGAAATGACAGACTTGTAATCCATAAATAATAGACATTTATGGAGACCAAGAGACCAGTTTTCCTTTTATCTGTTATTAATGTTATAGTCATTTTAGAGTACGTAATAATGACTAATTGTAACATTTAGATTCCAAATAGTAAATACTTGAAATTGAAACATTGTAAAATTGAAAGTCATCGAATCACTGCCCTGGCCTGGCCCCTAAGTACTGGTATCATAAACTGGTAATGTTACCAACATACACAAGCAGAAAATGAAATATGCTGATACAATAATATCCTGTGCTTTATTTATTTTAATGCCATTATCTGATTTCTTTAACAAAGTCGGCTACCAGTACCGATTATTAGCATACACAGTACGTCCCAAATATTACCAACAGTAATGTTTTTTAAAGTAGCTAAGTCTCTAACTCAATATCATCGAAAGTCTTTGACGTTGAAAGCACAGATTATTTGTCAATTTAAATCAACATTGATAGTGTGGTCTTACCAGGAAAAGATGGGCTTCTGATATCCAATATTTAAGACGAAATGATTTCTTTGCCATTGGTACACAAATCGGGTACCATACGGCGTTTCAGACTCATTTTCAGCTATAGGGACCCATAGAATAAGGCTGGGTATACTCCACATTACATCTCAAACAGTGAGCATGCGCAATAAATACTATATTGACTGGAATAACCAGACGCTATATATATTGTGATTCAATTGAGACTTCTGGTGTACTTCGCCAAACATAACTGATTTGATATTGGAGTAAAAACGGAAACGATTGAATGTAAATCAGTTTATATACGTATACATTCATTTTAAATTATTATATGGCTTGCGACCCATTTGTGTCAACTTCTAGGCCCCAAATATTAGCGATTTAGCTCCTTTAAAGTGTTGACTGATGATATTTATTTATTCAGAAAGTATTTAGTTTAACTGAGAAAACCCATGGGCAGGGCCAGATATTCTACAGTTGGCAAAAAACACTTGGAAACTATTTAGCCACAACAGGGTAAGTAAAATTTTGTTATTTATTTTTTTTTTTTCTCTTTTTCACAAAATCCACATATTAGGTCTTCTAGAAGAAGTGTGAGACTTCAATTCAGCGTCTCGCAATTCGATCGCAATGTGCTAATCTTGAGAAAGTGAATAGCGATACATCGATTCAACAATATATATCGTGCCAGCAATAGCTAGAATCCACAAAGCAGTTTTTTTTCAAAGCAATGAAACACAGATTGAACCTAGAATTATTCAAATTGATGAGTTCTGCTGTAGGTTGTGTCAATTTTAAAACTCAGTGGAATTTTTTAAATACTGTTCAATATAAGACTATAGATGTTGTCTCCATTACCTGTGGCTTAAGGATGAGAACTTGTTGATCTTTTTTATTTTTAATCATTGTTTTTTTTAGCAGGGTTATTCTTTGCTCTTATTTTCAATTTTCAATTTTAGAGCTTTGAACACAGATCTAATAAGTGTTGTAAACCTTGATCGGGGAGATTTCCAGACAATGGCTTTAGATTTCTGTCAATTTTCCTGAAAGTGGGGGGAGTATATGGGTGTTGTCAAGCCACTATATAGTTAAATCTAAACATGTTACTAAGTATTATTAATCATTTTTGTTCTTTTTACTTTAGACAAAATCATTCTGTGCGAATCTACGACAGACATGGAGAGATTAAAGGAGAGATCAAATTACCAGGGTAAGTAAGGGTTTTTTATGTTTAAATTGATAGGAATAACCAACTGGTTCCATTAATTTTTTATATGTTTTGCTAATTGACTTTGTTTATAAAGACACTTTTTCTTCAAGATATATGTATTATTGTAGCCAGACTAATGATTAGTGACTTATGTTAGTCAGTCAATTATTTTATTAGTCTCCGATTAGTTAACTAATTTAACTAATTTAATTTCAAACCTTGTAAATTTGAAATCATGTTCCATTATCATACCAACCAGGCCATAGTAAATGTATGCTATGCAGCCATCTTCAGTTGATGCAGTTGATGCAGACATTTCATTTGCATGTATGCTGATTCTTTATTGCTAAGATTATTGCATCTATAAAGTTCCCAGTAAGTGCTGAATTAATCAGTGAACCATATTTCTATTTGTTTTTTTTACAGTATGTGTACTGGTATGGGATGGGATCAAGATGGTGATATCCTAGCTGTTATATCAGATAAATCTACTGGTATTTTCTTCTGGGATGCTAATCAACACAAAACATCACAAATAGATAGTGGTCTCAAGTAAGCTTTCCATAAAATACTTGAAATAACATGAAAGTCCAGTCCAGAAATGGAACGGCCTTATCGAGAGGCCAAATTAAGAGATCTAAGATAATTCTTCATTTAGTGCATGAACCTACTGTTTATTTGGTACAATGGTAGATATTGAACAAAATATAAAAAATCTACAGTGGCTGTGGTAGCTGAGCACAGAAGTGGAATGTCCCAGGTTTGAATCCCTGGGTCTACCATTACCTAAGAATAAATTTATCAAGCCTTTATTCTTCCTTGTCAGAGGTTTCTTGCGCATGGCTGACAAGTTCTATGTTCCCTATTCAGATAAGAAAAATAAAAAGAATGGTCTAAATTCATTGTAGAATTGACTGAAGTATTGGGCTAATATGATATTAAACAAGATTTCTTGAATGTTTAAACCATAATACATGATAAAAGAAATTTTTTGCACTGGTGAATCATGTTGTCATTGGTCTCAGGGGGTTTGGATGGTCGTATGGTTAGCATGTGCAAGCTGCATCATAAGGTCTGTCATTAAGTCAACTGGTATGGTTTTGATTCCCCGGTTTAACGTGACAAGGAGTTGGGTCGTCTGTCTAACCTCATGGGTTTTCTCTGGATCCTCAGGTTTCCTCCCACTGCTAAAGACTCCCACGCGCGAGTGAATTATTGGAATAAATTGGACCATACATTAGTCCTGAAATGACCTAGTTTATTTCAAGTGGACGTTGATCTCCATTTCTCTCACTATATATGTTTTAATCTATAATACTGTTATTATTATTTTACAGAGATACTATGACGTTTTTATTGTGGTCTAAATCTGGTCCACAACTAGCTGTTGGTACTATAAAAGGCAATCTGTTGATCTATAATAGTAAAACAACAAAGTAAGAATATTGTATCTTTTATCAATTGATCTAGCTATACCTAAAATAAACTATTTGCATAGATCTTGTTGTCAGTGTTTAAAATTCACGTTGATCCCTCAACCTAGTACCAACAAAAAACTGACAGGGCCTACATGTTTATTGTGGAAGATTATGGGTCCAATATTCAACCTGCTTAAAACATGGAATGCCTGGACATGTACAATGCTCAGTTTAAATTGTAACTTGCTGCATTTAAAAGGGTTGTGTTTTCCTGCTTAAACATTGTGAAGGTCCAAAGAAACCATAATTTTGAGGCTATTTTGCAGCTTACTATATATATGTAATGCAAATAAGATTAAGATAACTGTCATTTTTTGTAGAAAAATACCAATTCTAGGAAAACATACGAAGAAAATCACATGTGGTGACTGGAGTCGAGAGAATTTGTTGGCACTCGGCAGTGACGACAGGACAGTGACAATTAGTAATGTTGATGGTGACACTATTCGTCAAACCAGTCTGCGATATGAACCGTCTGATATTGAGTTTTCTGAAATGAAAGGTGATGAAAGAAGTGCTATTGGTGAAAATACAGTAAGCTACAACATTGTATATTTTATAGTAATGTATCATTTAACTTACAGAACTGTGAGAGCTTGGAGTGTCAATTCTATTTTGATTGCTGTCCATGGTTTATTTGTGGAATTTTGGTTGTTTAAAATCAGATTGTAGGTCAAGTTAAGACATGTTTTAATCTGATTAAAACACAGATCATATTCTTTTTGTTTTTTTATACTTCAAAATTAAATTTAAATTTAGAAATATGTGTTTGTTAATTTTGAATTTAATTTTTTTGTAGGTTAGTATTATAAATGGAAAGAAGACGCTATATCTATATAATCTCAATGATCCTGATAATCCTATAGAATTAGCATTTCAACAACGATATGGTAACATTGTGTCCTATAGATGGTTTGTATACTTTATTTTATCAAACTATTGGAATATTAATATTAAGACTATAATATATTAATTTAAAATACATTAAATTCTGTACCAGTATTCAATTCTTGTATACACGAAAAATGTTGCTGTGTCCGCTTCCATACTTACTTGTTATTGATTTGTTTTCTTTAGGTTTGGTGATGGTTATATTTTAATTGGATTTTCTCATGGATTTTTTGTTGTCATTTCAACACATCTAAAAGAAATTGGTCAAGTAAGTTTTTTATTTGGATATTTCTGCAACACAGAATGTAATTATGACTTGTAATAAAAATGAAATTAAGAACAATGGTTTCACTAGTATAGTTTTTACTAATGGTACATATATATTTTTTTGTCAACCCCATCCCCTCCCCTCACCAAAAACAAACCTTTTATGTATAGAATTTTTCAAAAAATTTTATGTATCCACATTTGATAAAGAGTCCACTCTAAATATATGTCCACTCCCACGAAACCAGGTACTTGTGGCACAACTTCATTTTTTATGGACACAAAAGCATAAACCGTATGCTTTCTTGTTGCTATGAATGAGCAAAATTCCAGATGATACAACAAATTTAAAAAGGATTGCATTTTTTGAAAGCTTATAGGCCGTGAGCTATTCAGATATGTTGCCAGCTCTATTTTCACAAAGATGACTAAGAGCCTGGCTTTGTGGGAGCAGTTCACATATTCACCCTCTTCATGATTGTTTTGTAATTTCAGGAACTATTTCAAGCTAAGAATCATAAAGATAGTTTAACTAGTATAGCTTTATCTACAGCCTATAATAAAGCTGCTTCATGTGGAGATAACTGGTAAATATATATCTTATTATATTTCAAATTATCAAACTCTTCTTCTATGGATGGAAGAATGGTTAGCACTATTTTCTGTATCATAAGGTCTGTCATTGAGCCAATTGGCAGGGTTTCAATTACCTGGTTCTACGTGACAAGGAGTAGGGTCGCCTGTCCAACCTCGTGGATTTTCTCTGGGTCCCACTGCTAAAGACCATGACGCACAAGTTAATTAACCATGAGTTAGTCCCGAAATGACCTAGTTTGTGGCGCTTGGACGTTAAACCCCATTTCTCTCTCTCTCTCTCTTTATAATAAAACAACTCACTATGTTGGTCTAGAATATATCTTGTGAAAGATATCTTCCCCATACATGTGAACACAATGATAGAAATACAGTTGATCTTGAAAACTTTATAATGCATTGCGTCGTTCATTGTCTATCCTGTCTTTTTCGATCAAGTTTATCCATTCTTTAGTTTAGAAATGAATTTATGTTTTCAGTATTAAAATCCATGATTTATCCGATTTGAAAGAGATGTATGCCATTATTACATTGGAAGATGAAAGGGGATTGGATAAAATATCCTGGACAGACGATGGGCAGCTTCTGGCATTGTCAACTCAAAAAGGAAACCTTCATGTTTATCTATCCCGTCTGCCTATGTTGGCAGCCGCCTCTCAGACACGTATAGTTCACCTGACATCATTACTGGAAGTTACAATCGAAGATAATATCCTACAAGATAAACCAATATCATTTGCTATTGAAGTGGAACCATCGTTTGTAGGAATCGGACCATATCATCTTGGCGTTGGTATGAATAATAGAGCCTGGTTTTATGCCTTAAATGATCAAGGTAAGTGACTGGGTAAGAATTACTTTTCGTTTGTTCGTAGGGCTTAACACAGGTGATCTTGCAGACAAATGGTGTCAAGAAATTGTCTGAAAAGGTCTATACCCTTGAATAAAGTAGCTGTCATGCCTTTTGAGGTACAGTGTCTATGTATTAAAATTGGAATATGAAAAAGAATTCTTCACTCTTAAATTCTACACATAGCCATATTAAAAAAACCTTTGTTAGTCTCAAATGAAATGGGGTTTAAAAGCCTACTGTTCTGCTCCAACAGGGCTAATGAAGACGGGCAATCACGCATACACCATAAGTGTGGTACATATGTATGAGGGAAATTTTGCTACAGCCTACTTGTATATCGAATTCCAACTGTCAAGGAATCTTTTATATGCACGCCTCTGTGTACAAAGAACCTCACTAGACAGCTTTCCTTGTCAGGTCCTCCAGTCTGCACCATGGACAAACCAAGCTGGAAAATCAGAATAAACTTTCTTGGCCAGACTAGCAATCAGGCATCTTACTCACTTACCGACTGTTGCTTGCTGTTAGTCTCATCTGAAAACGATATGTATGACATAATAGTGTGTACAATGTTTTTATAGGTCCAGAACAGTTAAAAGATAGAGAATATCTAGGAACAGTTCAATCATTAAAACTCAACTCAGATTATGCTGCTGTCAGTTTTGAAGGCAAAGTACAACTTCATCTGGTATGTTCAGATTTTCAATATTTTTTGTTTCGGCTGATCTGTTTTTACTGTGCCATGGTTGTAGATCTTCTGTGGCCTCACTTTATCTACATGAAATTCTTATAGTTTTCAAATGACCTCTTGTTGAAATTTCAGATGTTATTTTTAATTTTCATGGTTCTAGATTGAAGGGGAGGCCACTGGTACAGCAGAAGAAAGAGAATCTCAATTATTTCCTGGACCTGAACAGAAAAATGTTAAAATTACTTGCCATGATTTAACAACAGATTTTCTTATATATGGAACAGATGTAAGTTTAGTAGAGTTTATTATATTAAAATATAGTAATATAGAAGTAATGTTCCCTATTCTCTTATTTTGCTAAGATCACTTTTAATAATTTACAACTGTTTGATATAAGTCATAAAGAAATCAAATGAGTTGGACACTCTAGTTCTTCGCTAGGCCCTGAATGACCATATGTTGTCCCTTGCCAGGCCCTCAGTGTTGCACCAAGCCGGAAAATCCTGATAAACTTTCTTGGCTAACGCAGGGGTTGTACAGGGGACCTCCAGGTTAGCGGCCTTATTCTTACACATAATGTGTTATTCCTGAGTTTGGGTGATCCTACACTTCTATGTTTTTCCCTCTGCATCTTCTAGGCAAGAGATAATTCTGCCTGGCTGTCCAGACAACCTCTTGTATTTGACACTTTATTTTAATAATTTCAGACTGGTAATATCAACCTGTTTTATATAGAAGATTGGCAATTTGTCAATGAGTTTCGACATATTGATGGTATCAAGAAAATCTACCCTGATCCGTCTGGTACAAGACTAGTCTTTACAGACGGTAAAAGTGATGGCTTTGTATATAATCCTGTAAGCTTTTAATTATCTTTTATGTTTTATTTGTTGAAACCTCCTAACATGGGGGGAGGGAAAGAGCATGACATGCATTTAACACAAAAGTAGAGTATTTCCGGACTAACAAAAGGTACATGTTTATTTCAATTGTGTGTGGGATTCGTTTTGCCGTGGAAGAAGGAGGTTGAAGGTCCAAGAGAATACCCAAGGACCCAACTCCTTTTCACATGCAAACATGGGATTGAAAATTTGCTGCTTGACTAAATGTAAGACCTTTCTTTAGGATATAAATATATAACGGCATGTATAAATGATATATATGATGTTTTTTTATTAGGTAAATGATCATATAGTTGAAATACCAAACATTACCTCATCTGTTGAAGGTGTTCTATGGGAAAACTGGCCTTTAGATAAGGTTCGTATTTATTCATGTATTTTATTTTCTGGACTTTTACAAAAATCTCTATATTTTGTAATTGAATATTATATTGTTCAATAATGTATTTATTGTTATATAGGATGTATATTGTGGCAGGTATTGTATTATCGTATTTAATAATGTTTTTATTATTATATAGGGTGTATTTATTGTGTTTGATAGTGAAATGATCTATACCTATGTATATTGTCGAGAATCTGTGAATGGTAAGTATAATATGCATCAAGGGTAGGCATACAAATTAGGCAGGATTCCATCAGATATTTCTGAAGATTTAATTTTTCTACCAAGAATCTCAGATAAAAATTCATCTAGAAACTTCATTCCTCCTTGATATAAAGACCTGTGGACATTTTTATTTTCATTAAATAGTTCTCATTTTTTGTTCTGTATTAAAACTCCCGCCAAATGTTTTATATGGGTATGGACCTGCCAAATGTATATTTAAGAAACCTTCAATTCAGTGCAAGCCCTAGTCCCACCCTTTCTTAATTTCTGCAAATGTAAATGGTTTGCCTTGTGTCTGTGTAGATATTATTTGGTTTAATAATATGTATGGTGTCATTGACTTTACCTGTTTATAATGTTTTATAGGTTCACAAGTATTTCTAGCAGGAACTACTAAATTACCGTATGGTCAGATTCCTATTTTATTATATAATGGAGAACTGACAGTACAGACACAGAATGGCCGTCTGGCACAGATGACACTAGATACACATACTAATATATATCATGAAAATCCACAAACACTTTCTGGTCCTGAGGTAAATATAGGGGATACTTCATTAAACTTTTAGGATTTGAAGTCTCACAATCTCTTTTTCACTCTAAGTAACTTTCATTAAAATAGAGTGGAAATAGTGATTTTAGGCTGCAAATTATGCAACAACTGAAAAAGAAGAAAATATCTGGAATATATTTGCTGGTTTTAATTATGTTACAATTATATTCCCACTGACCAGAATTGGCAGCACTGTCACTGAACATAAATTTAATGTTGACAGGACATAAATTTTATGTCAACAAAACATTAATTTTATGTTGACAGAACATACATTTTATGTCAACAGAACATACATTTTATATCTTTTGTTTGCAATTCTGTGAAATAGTAACAGTGCTCAAGTCTTACTTTTTGAACAGGGCCTAAGATAATTTATATTTATTACCTATATAAGTAAGTCCTAATAATGATGGTATAATTTACCTGCACTACTTAATGGTCTTTAATATTATTCTTTAAAATATGATTATTTCTTTTAATCTTTTCTTTTTTTTTTTTAGTTGAAGGCTGCAGGAGAACAATGCATCAAGTTACGAAGGTAAAAAATGTTAAAATATTTGTAAAGATTCATTTTTGTAATTTAAAAATATTATGCAGCTTGTATATATTACTGCCTTATTTTTTTTTATTAAAATCACAAGGACTAGACGTTTGTAGTACTGAGCTACTTTTTAAAAACAAATAAAATAGAACTTGTTCTGTGACAGTCCTTACATTATTGATAATACTTCGGTTTGCTTTTAAATTCTCAATTAACTATAATATATAAGGATGATATCATTTGTGTTGTGTTGTGGTAGGATTCATCGTTCGGATTTGATTTAAATTGTGCCATTGGTTAATTTTGTATTACCGACAGAAGGCCTACCCTGTAGCCATTGCGACCTGTTATTGAATGAAGCAGTCACTTTCCACTAGCTTGAATTAGTAGGTGAAATCTTTGACGGGTCGTTCAACTCTAAAAATTTCCATTGAACTTCTGATTTTTGGTCCTTAGTCATAGCTGTGGTATAAAGATTAAAATTGACTAATTCACCTCATATATTGTTTTCCAATATTATCTTTTAGATTTAAAGATGCGTGGATATTTTCACATCATCTCAATGATAAAACTTTATGGTTGGAACTAGGTAAAGCAGCTCTGCAAAGTATGGACATTGATTATGGTAAGTGTTGACAAAAAGACATATATTGTCATGCTACAACTGGTAAAATAGTTAATAATTGATATATATGGTAGTAGCTTTGCATAGATATATTAATACGAAGGAGCAAATAACTTGTCTGAAACCGATTTTCTTTCAGTAGATATAATAATACAGGTTAGACCTAAAGGGGGCATTATGTGAGATTAGATAAAGATCTGCCTGTTCTTGCTATAATAGTTACCCCCCCCCCCCCAAAAAAAACAAAAACAACCAGATAATGTAAAGGCAATGTGCTGAAAATTTCAGTAAAATTGATCTTCTCTTGATACAAGAATTAAGCATTTGAATTTTATGCCTATCTTGGATCATCATTACTAAAGTAGGTACGATATAAAACATAGTCTCGATTATCTTGGATCATCATTACTAAAGTCTGTCTGATATAAAACATAGTCTCGATTATCCATTTTTTGATTTGATCATCAATGAACGTTAAGCAGCAGATTTGATTCTAATCCAGTGCATATTGTAGGCTAGCAATGACATTGAGAGTTGATTAGGCTCTTGATATGGCCGAAGGAAAGACCTGCAATAGACAGATTAGGCTCTTGCATAATGTATGTTTAAATACTCATCCTAGAAAACAGTACAAAAAACATGTTGAAAGATAATTTGAAAGTAATTATAGGATATTTATATACTATTTCTCTTTGCTCCAAGAATATGGAATAACCTCCTGAAGGTTTAATGCTTGCAATGGCTTTACAAGATTTTATGTTAGGATTAAAAACATATTTCTTCAAGCACTATTTGTACTGTAATTTACTATATACAGTGCTTTCAGAAATGGACTTTTATTGAAATTGAAAATGTTTGACTCGACCCACTGAAATTAACGAATCACAACACATTGCACCAACTTTTTCATTTTGGGTATCACTACCCATTCTCCTCATAAAAACTGCATATACAAATCAAGTTCAAATATTTTATAAATTGAAAATGAAGTACAACAGAATTAATTGTTACATTATATTGTAAATATATCTTGTAGCTATTCGTGTATATAGAAATGTTGGAGATGTTGGTATGGTGTCTTCTCTACAGAAAATAAAGACAATAGAGGATAAGAATCAATTATCTGGATATATAGCCATGTTCCTAGGAGAATTTAATCTAGCTCAAGATTTATTTCTAGCTTCTGGTTATCCTCTAGGAGCTTTGGAGGTAAGTGTTAAATTATAATCACCATGTTGTACAATTAGAGCAGCAGATTATTATTGAAAGGATTTTGAGTCATGTGCAAGCTACAACATCAGTCCAGAAATTGTTCAATTTCATTCGGTATTTACAATGATCTCATGAATGGTGTGGTTAAGTGGTTTAATGCATAGTGTTTTAGATCATAAGGTCTTAGTTTCAGTCTCAAGGTTTTCTTAAAGTTTTTTTTAGGTTTCCTTACACCCCCTTTCCACCTTCAATTTTTGTTGTTGTCATTGTTAATATTTATGTAATGTACTGTACATAATTGTCCTCTTATAAAAAACAGGGAGAGACGGTTTCAAGAGGTGTGGTTTTGGTTTCCCTCTTGTGTGGGACAAGGGGCATACTTGCATGTCAAATGTCATAGGTTTTAGCCCCCTTCCCCCAGTTCTCGGGTTTCCTCCCCTTTTACTAAATACCACACTCTCTCTCTATAAGTCTTTGAAAGTTTAGTTTCAAGATTATTTATGTCTATTATTTATAAGTAACATATAATAAAATTGCATTTAATCAATGTTTATGATTGCTATAGATGAGACGAGATTTACATCACTGGGATAGTGCTCTACAGTTAGCTAAGGTACTGGCACCAGAACAGATACCCTATATATCCCGGGAATACGCCCAACAGTTAGAATTTACTGGTGATTATATGAATGCGTTATCACATTATGAGAAAGGTGTAACTAAGGATGAGAAAGAGAGAGATCATGATGAAGTATGTGCTGCTGGTATAGCCAGGATGTCTATTAGAATGGGAGATATAAGAAGGTATTTATTGTTGCTAAATCTGATCATGAAGTTGATGGTTATTCCATAGTACACACAAATACTTTTTTTTTAGCAAATGAGCTATGAAAAGATGAAAGTTAGCAGTACTTAAAGAAACAAACCCAAATATGTTTTAGTGCAAAATTAACTGATTAATTCAGAATGTAATACTCTTGCATTCCTAAAATCCTTGTCCTGTGCAGGCTACTGTGATACTTCTTCAAAGCAATTCAAACTTTCAGTTCTCATGTTTGGTTTTGTTATGTTTCATGGCAGAATTGTAAAAAGGCCTAGCTTAATTTTTTACCCAAATAAAGATATTATTATTATTATCATTATTACACACAGTCCTCAAATTCCACACTGTTTAAGTGCCTGGATAACCATGTCCAAATACTTAAGATATTCGTGATTGTTATGATTATTAAGTCACTCATGCAAGGGAATCATTTCTGTTATTTAATCCCATTTAAGCAATGTAGTGATCCCTTCCAAACATCTTGATATGTTTATTTGAATTGATCAGACATAGTAAATAGACCATGTTGTCAAATATTTGCGTTTTGACTGGCATACTTTTAACTCTATAATATAATCATATCTTCAGACATATTTCTTCATTTATATTTTATATTTATGTTTACTATAGAGGAGCTGCCATGGCTATGAAGATGCCAAGCAAGAGTTTAAAGAAAGAGTGTGCTGGTATATTAGAAAGTATGAAGGTAAGAAAATATATAACAAACTTTAACAGAACTTATTACAGTGGGGGTATTGACTGGCGAAATGGTTAGCATGTGCATCATAAGATTTGTCATCGAGTCAATTGCCGTTGTTTCGATTCCCCAGTTGTAGAGTAGGGTCGCCTGTCCAACCTTGTGGCTTTTCTCTGACTCCCCCGGTTTCCTTCCACTGCTAAAGACCCCTACGCACAATTGAACTATTCAAATAAAATTGTACCATATGTTAGTTCCAAAATGACCTAGTAAGTATTTAGTTGACTTTAAACCCCATTAATTCCTGGTTTCCTCCCACTTTAAAGATCCCTACGCGCAGGGGAATTATTGAAATAAAATTGAACCATGTATTAGTCCCGAAGATCTGGTTTGTATCGAGTTGATGTTAAACCCAATTTCTCGCTCTCTCTGGATTTTAAATTATTGTTTTTTTATATTTCAGCAATGGTCTGAGGCAGCCATGTTATATGAACAAGGTCATTTCTATGATAAAGCAGCATCTGTTTATATACGTAGTAAAAACTGGTAGGTTATTATTATAATAACATAATTCATGTGGGAGTTATACAACTTATATTTTCTTATTAAAGGCTGTTGTACACTCCTGCATTTTACACCACCAGGTCTGTTCACGAAAGTGTGTGATGGTATGTTTGTGTGAAATAACTTGATTAAAAATCTGATTCCACAATAAAAGTTATATTGCAGACAAGAGTCTGGTATAAGTTATGGCAGAATTGGACCGCATCCAATATATTCAGACAAATTTAACATGGTTGATATTTAGGTGATCATACATTTGTTGAAATAAAGTTCTGTGACAACCAGCTGTAAAATAATACATATGAAATACAGAGATAACCAAGACTCCAGTGGCTTGTGCTTTGTAAATGTTCATCAGGCTTGTTAACGTTTGTAAAATGAGATGTGAAATTTGATTTGTTCCAGATATGATTACAAATACATGAAGTAAAGGTATCAGAATAATTTCATGTCATAGTATATTGCCTACGTGTTGAATTTATTTTTAGGAATAAAGTAGGTGAGTTATTACAGAATATTACATCACCTAAAATACATGCTCAGTATGCTAAAGCTAAAGAAGCAGATGGAAGATATAAAGATGCAGCAGAAGCTTATAAATTAGCTAAAGAATGGGATAATGTTATTAGGTTAGTAGAAATTAGCTAAAGAATGGGATAATGTCATTAGGATAGTGTAAGTTAGCTAAAGAATGGGACAATGTCAGTAGGTTAGTATAAGTTAGCTATAGAATGGGACAATGATAGCTTAGTATGAATTAGCTAAAGAATGGGACAATGTTATTAGGTTATATAACTTAGCTAAAATATGGGACAATGTTATTAGGATACCATTAGTAATAAATTATGTTTTTTCATCAATTATAACAATAATATCTTTCAGGATTAACTTGGATCACCTACAGAATCCAGAAGAAGCAGTAAAGATTGTTCGATCAACACAATCTGTAGAAGGAGCGAAAATGGTGGCTAAGTAAGTTTTGTGTTGTCAAAGAAAATTAGTTGTATGTAGATTTTCATGAATCTGTTCAAATTGAGAGTTCCATGATATCAAGAGAACAAGTACAGCATATTTTTGTCGGGGTCAAATTTAAGCCAGTGGCCTGTAGTATATGTTATAAAGGGACACTGCATGACTTTTGCCTGTTTTAATGAACTCATTTGATGCTGAAAAGTAGGATGTTAAACCCAATTTCATTTCTTATGTGATATTCTTCCAGATTTTTCCAGAAATTAAATGATTATGGTTCAGCTATACAGTTTCTGGTTATGTCGAAATGTAATGATGAAGCCTTTCAGCTTGCTCAAACTCATAATCAGATGGAAGTGTATGCTGATATTATAGGTACTGATTCCTTTCTATTGATTTCTGTATTACTTGTATCAGGCAGGGGTTGGGTGGTTGAGCGTAAAGTATACCCCATGATACTGTAACAGTATCAATCATAAATTCAGCTCAAAACATCCGTATGGCATCTATAGATCTGCATGTTTGTCTCAAATTTGGCAAAGCATTTTTATTAACAATACCCATGCCTAATATTAACCAAAGCTTTGAAAATGTTGTTTTTTGTTAAAACATTACATCTACCTTTATTTACTTGTAGGACCGGACGCTACACCAGAAGATTATCAATCTATAGCTGTTTATTTTGAAAATGAGAAAAATAATTTCTTAGCTGGTAAATTTTTCTTATTGAGTGGACAATATACTAAGGTAGGTATTGATGATAGTGATATTAATGATACTGTAATAATATTTTCGTTTTATTAATAAACCAATTTTTATACAATGTTATATAACATATCTCTAGCAGTGTTTTCATGCTCTTTAGATGATTTTAACAATGTGAGCAAGCTCTTTACAACAAGAGGGATCACAGTGGCTAAGTGGGTAAGACATTGGCTTGCAAACCTGGAGGCTGGAGACTGGTTGCTCGTTCCCTGCACTGGCCGAGAAAATTCATCCAGATTTACGGTGTGGTCTCCCCTTTTCTGCCATTCAGGAGAGACAACCTGACAAGGACAGTTGTTTAGTTCTTTGGATGATACAAATAATGAGGTGCTGTGTGAGTAAAAGATTCCTTGACAGTTGGAATTTGATATAACAGTAGGCCATAGTGCCATTGTCCGTGGAAAATTTCCTGCATAGCACATCATACGCCGTAGGCCCGTCTTCATTAGCATAGATTGATGCAGAACAGTAGGACATTAATAAAACCCATTTCATTTCATAAAAGGAAAAACTGTAAAGAAATGCATCAAGTGGGGTATGGGCAAATATTGAATGTTTGAAAATGAATGAATGATTATCGCTTCATCCTAGTACTTTTCCTTATTTTATTTAGGCTATGAAACATTTCCTGAAATGTAATAGTGAAGATACACAAGCTATAGATTTAGCTATAGAAACAGTTGGTCGTGCTAATGATGAACAGCTAACTCGACAGTTAATAGATTATCTAATGGGAGAAACGGATGGAATGCCTAAAGTAAGTTATACAATCTTTTATGATCTGTTTCAGTAACCTATTCTGAGTATGGATTGTTGACCCAGCTGTGACAAAACACAAATATTCTCTCTACATGCTTGTTTCTTTACTGTGAAATCATTTGAAAAATGTTAAACTTATTGATAATTTTATACATTTTTTTTAAGGATGCTAGATATTTGTTCCGATTATATATGGCGTTAAAACAATTCCGTGAAGCAGCAAGAACAGCTATTATCATAGCTAGAGAGGAACAAAATGCTGGTAAGAACTCTGCCCCAAATTATTTTTTTAAATGTTTATATAGATAAGAAGAAACCTACATTATCTCTTGCTAAACAAGTAGATGTTTAACTTGTTTATTTCAACATAATATAGAATTTTAGAATAAATGTTTGGTATAAAGGGAGGTAACTCTTAAGGCATGTCCTTGACTTCATATTATCTCCCCTTAGACCACAAGTTTAATGTACACAATTTTTAAAATTGTCCATTTTTCTTAATTTTATGTTTCAATTATCCATGAATGATTTATAATGTTATTTATCTTATAGGTAACTATAGAAACGCTCATGATGTGTTGTTCAGTATGTTCCAAGAACTTAAACAGAACAAGATTAAAATTCCTGCTGAAATGCAGTCAAATTTAATGATTCTACACAGTTATATTCTTGTCAAGGTATTGTCTCTATTTCTATTAGTTACATATAATTTTTCATAATTTATCATATACTGGTTGACGCCTTGACAACAAGAGTTTGAGTTGTCTAATTTTACAGTAATTCCACCCAAATTGATGTGCTGTAGAATTTCACTTAAGCATAATAGAGTTTACCGTAATTCTAATGTCTTGTCTTCTATTTTTAGATGCATGTTAAAAGAGGAGACCATATGAAAGGTGCTAGAATGTTGATTAGAGTAGCAAATAATATCAGCAAATTTCCATCACGTAAGTTTTCAACCTGCTAGACTACGTATTTGTTGGACTGATAATAGTTTATAATGTTGCTTTTCTATTTACATCTTCATCTGTGTAAAGTTAAGTAACATACTAGGAAAAATGATATTGTTATTTGAATAGAAGGTAAATTACATGTATTATAAAACATTAAATTGTTGCTAGTAAGAAATTAATGCAAGAAAGAAAATAATGCTAATAAGAAATTAATGCTTTATATAAGACCTACCACCAATGCCATTTTAATCAGTAACATACTAAAATGAATACATCCAGCTTTGCTTTCAAACACAAAACCCCTCTTTTCTTGTAAAGCTTATTGATGTTGTTGATAACATAACAATGTTCAATTTACAATTAGCCATCCAGTTGTAATGTTACAAAAAAGTTACAGTTACAGAAGATCACATTGAGTTTATTACACATCAATGTCAACGTCCCTCAAGTCATATTAATGGCATGTTTTACAGTAACTCAATTATTTTGTTTAAAATAAGTTTGTTTTTTTTTCAACAGATATCGTCCCCATTTTAACATCAACTGTTATCGAATGTCATCGAGCTGGATTGAAAAATTCCTCCTTTAGTTACGCAGCCATGTTAATGAGACCAGAATATCGTGATCAGATTGATCTTAAATACAAGAAAAAAATTGAAATGATTGTCAGACGACCTGATAAATCAGAGGAAGAAGAACCGTTGACGTCTTGTCCTGTTTGTGCTTTTCAACTACCAGAGACTGATTTACTCTGTCCAGAATGTCAAAACAATCTACCATATTGTATTGCTACAGTACGTACCATTCTTACTGGTAGTTAACTTGGCTTTGTAGCCTGGTGTTCGGGGTTTGATCCCTGCATTGGGCAATAACATTCATCCACATTTTCTAGCTTGGTTCCCCCTTTTCAGTGATGCAGGACAGGTGGACTGACAAGGACAACTGTCTAGTCATTTGGATGGTACAAAAAAACGTTGTCTGGGGTACACATTGGCATGCACTTGACAGTTGGAATTCAATAAAAGAGTAGGCTGGAAGGCTGGAGAGCCTGGGGCTGGCCAAAAGTTCCCTCATAGCACACGGTATTGCATTCGCCCCATTGCTCTATCTCTCAGAGCAGAGCAGTAGGATGTTAAAGCCCATTTCATTTCATTTCTTAAGAATCAGAATTCTCTCTAAACCAATATTTTTTTTGTTGAGATTTGAAAAAGAGATTAAGACTAATTATCTTTTAATTTTTCACATTAACAGTTGCAAACATGTATAACTTTTCCTGGTTTCTAAAATTGTTTGTGCTATTATTATTTTGACAGATTATATTTCTCTATCAATATTTTATAGGGTCGTCATGTTTTGAAAGAAGATCTGACAGCTTGTCCTTCATGTGATTTTCCAGCCATTTTAACAGAATTTACAAGGTAATATCACACTTTTAAATAATTTTAACATATAATTTTAAGTAAATATTCAGGATAAGTATTTTTGCTATATATTATCATCACCCCAATTAGTTCATCCAAGATTACCATCATTGAATCTATGTTTATGTTACTGTTAGAATTACTGGTCATTTTTACTTGGCAAAACCATGTGAAGGCTAACTAATGTAACCATTCAATAAAGCTTGACATTTTTATGCGTTATTGATTTTTGTGAGATAAAAAAGCCTTTATGGGTCCTTTGATCTTTAAATGTATTGTGGACTGCTCAGTCAACTTAGCTAATATGGACATGTGTTTCATTGTCTGGCAACCCTATCTTTGTTTATTTTACAGTTTGTTAGAGAGTGAAGAAAATTGTCCAATGTGTAGTGAGAAAATAAATAAAGATGTACTACAGAAGATTGTTGATACTCAACCTTATCTAGCACCTTCTGAAGGAACTGAATAAATCTTATCCAATAAATCCAAGAAATAAAACTACACGCTTGTCATTCACTAATTTTATATTTACATTTCTGTGTTTTGTTAATACACAAGTCCAATACAAAGGACAAAGTTCATGCTTTCTGTTGCAGCTATCACACTTGAAATACATTAATTTTCAATCTCATCTCCAATCAAATCAGATACTGAATGTATTTAAGATTGGAAAGAAATTTTTCCTTGGTTTAAAAAGCAGTTGATTCAATTTAAAGTCTTGTCCATATTCAAGTTAAAAAAAAATGTACTTGCAATACAGTATGGCAAAGAGACAATTCTATTTACTAATTAAATCATCCGTCCTCACATTGTTTTTGCTTTAATTAAATATTTTATCATTATTAGTTTATTTATTGTACAAAAGTCATGAATTATATATATATGGTGTATGTGATACAAATTATATATAAATTATTTATTATCATTATTTGTGTTGTTTTTATATCATTTATAAACTTGCATCTTCAACTATTAAGGGGCCAATAAGCCTAAATCCCAAAATAGATGACACTCATTAATAACTTGCACATTTTTAAATCATTTAGCAATCACATTACTTGTCACTCTGCTTGATCTGTCACGCTCACTCAGAGCGAGAGAAATGAGGTCAAGGTCCACTCAATACAAACTAGGTCATTTCAGGACTAACATATGGTTCAATTTTATTTCAATAAATCGCTTGCATGTAGGGGTCTTTGTCAATGGGAAGAAAACGGTGGGGCCAGAGAAAAAACACGAGGTTGGACATGCGACCCTACTCCTTGTCATGTACAACTGGGAAATCAAAACCAGGCCAGTTGACTGGAATCAGAGTTATCACGTCCCAAATCATCCACAAATCAATCCGCCTATCTGCACACAGATATTCAACCTTAATTAAAATCAAATGTTATTGTGTTCAAGTGTTTCAACCATTTAAACTACCTATCTCCAATCACCATAAGGCAAAATTTTCATCTCATTTACCTAATGAACTTCTACATCACATTTGAACATTCTACATTAATTAGAAGCAGGGATATAGTACTGCAAAGCAAAAGGCGTGACAGGTCAACAGATGGACAGCTAGGGCCGCCTTCGGCTCGTCCAAATGGTCGACCATAGTTCAACTCGGTCTCGACCATGTACACCCGAACTTGAAATGGTTAGACTATAGTCGCGACCATGCTTAACCAACCTTTTGAGGTTAGTTGAGGCTGGTCAGGTCAGATTAAAAATGGCGGCTGGCCACAAAAAATGTGTTGTGTTGGAATTGTTATTTGAAGAAAGAACGTATACTACCAATGTTCCTCCAGAACCTGAAAGTTATTTAAATTCATATAAGTAGTTTCTATATTATATAAAGTGGATAATCATTTTTTGTCAATCAATCCGACCAAGGCTGATGTCAGACTGAAATTGTGACAGTACTGACAGTATTATAGCAAAATTTTTTTTAACTATTTGTGAATTTTATTTGGAAAAACAGTAACAAACGATTGTGTTCATTGAATACATCCGTTTGATATACATTGTAAATATAAATTATGTAACAGTAAATAAACTCTGGATATTTGGTTGATCTGTTTATTTTTATTGTCTGGGGAAAACTGTGTCACTGAATCAACTGTGCGTAGATTTCTTGAAATTGTCGTTATCATATTCTACCTTAAGTACAGCTTTTTCAGCATAGTCAAAAACTTTTGGCAAACGTTCCGGGAATTTGCGTTTTCTTTAGGTAAAAGATTCTGTAGCTGTTCATTGAAGGTAATGGCATCCATTTTGACGACTATGGTCGAACTAGCTTTCGTTCGGGTGTAGTGAACTATACTCTGCCGTTTAGTCGTGACCATACAAGCACACCCGAAGGTTGCCCAGTTAGCCTAGCAAAGACATTCTGACCTTAATGTCAAAAAAATGTACCAGTCATCGTGGCTCTCCAAACATTAAGTGTGGTTTAATGGTAGAGAGTGAGACATTGCGTAATATATTGTAACAACATGAAGGCGGTAGGCCCGAATGTTTTTACAATATATTACGCAATGTCTTAAGTTCGAGACCATTAAACTACTTAAAATACAGACACTCCGCACCTGAAATACGTCACACTAGTCCAATATTCCACTGGTATGAATAATGTACAATTGGCAAGTTGCCTGTAAGATTATTTGAAATAATGGTATACCAACATCAAAGGGTGACCTCACATCTGTATTTTAAATAACATTATTTCACACAAACACATGTTAAAAAGATAAACCTTTATTTTATAATCATCTACTCACATGGCAATAAAAATCTACAATTACAACAAACACATAAATGATATCTACAAAATGAATCTCTTCCAAATGATGATTGATGAAAGATGTTGATTGATGAAATAATGAAATACTTTCAGGCCATACTAAATTGATTATTTGTTTTTTTGGGAACACCTGCAAAATATTCCATCTTACTTCTTTGAGAAAATCTTATTTAAATATTGAAATTGCTTGGTTTTGTTGTTAAAAAACTTTTTAGTTCCAAATTTTTAAGTTTTGAAATATAAAACAAAACATCTTTCACAGGTTTATTTATAAAGATCGTGAAGAGAGAGACAGAGCAATGGGATTTAACATTCACTTGACACAAACTAGGTCATTCCAGGACTAACATATGGTTTAATTTTATTTCAATAATTCGCTGCGTATAGGGGACGCAAAGAAAACCCATCTGGTTGGATAGGCGACCTTACTCCTTGTCACATACAAGCATGGATTCGAAACCACGCCACTAGCGCACTGGTTAACCGATTCGGAAACCCAAATCCTGAAGAACTAAAAATCAATTTGGAGTGGTCCTATAAATTTTTATATCATTATCAAATATAAATAAGTTAACATTTGTTAATGATTTGTTAATGAGGTATATGAGATGAAGGGCGTTGAGAATTTATTCCTGGTTTCTGTACTATGATGTAACACCATCCAGTCATTATCTTTATGCTATTTAAGATAAAAACTATCATCAGAAACATCGAGAAACCAAGAGATGGTCGTAAGCCAGCTTCTAGCTGGGAACTTTAACCTCATCCACCCTGAAAATATTTAAAATAAAATATTGATTTAATAACTTCAACACAGACAATGAAACAACACCCATAGCAGCTAAGTCGTCCAAGCAGTGTGCAAAGTTCTCACATTTGTATGTTGGTAGGTAATATCAGCATTTACAAGATAATAAAAACTGATCGAGGGAATCAATCCATGAAATAATTATCAGAAATAATTAAAATTCGATTGACTGGCTCGCAAGTCTTGAGGTCGCAAATTTGGGGGGGGGGGGGGAAGTCCTAATATTTATTATACAAAACATGTACTGGTAATATAATCTGAAAGCTTTAAAGGGACTATCCTAATTGGAACAGAGTATGTATGAAATTTGAGCACAACAATATAGACAAATGGTGGATTTACCGGGTCTCAAAATTTCAGCTCAAAATATTGAGTCGCTTGGATGTGAACATCAAAACTGCTTATCCGGACATGTAACCCTTTTAAAATTTCTGGCCAAATTTTTCGTTTGGTGACCTGATAATCGATTCCCACTCCTTTATAGGTCTTATACAGTGAATGACTCAGGGGCTCTACCAAAAGGTATTTCACCTACACCGGTCTCCATTTCCAGATGAAAACTGATGGGTTTAAGTTGCTTGAAACGTGTCACATATATTGAGTTAGTTGCTCAGCCCTGAGGTAGAGGATTTTAAAACAAAATTAAGCAATTTTATTCTCCATTGGCCCTTTAACTAATCGAGTTATCACAAATCCTTGAAACTCATGAATATAACCACCATGTATAAATGTGAACAGTGCTGACAAAAATATATGACCACATTTCATTGAATAATGATAGAAGAGAAGCATATCTTCTTAAATTTAAGTAGTTGTCTTTGGAAAACAGTAAACAAAACTTTAAAAAGTTTTAATAATTACCTCTTGGCCATTCACATCAACACCAATATCAGCAAATCGTTTTATATTACTACCTCCCTTCTTTTCTACAGCTTTCTGTACAAATTAAAATAAATAACAGTTATAAATAATCATCATTAGTTTCAAACATACAAGATAGCCACATAAAGCGTAGCAAATTTGTCTGTTTAATGGTATCTGAACAGCTGCGTGTTAGACCCCTTTTATTAAGTTTTATTTTTTCAGTCTGTGAAATTGAGGATGCACTAGGGCCCTGAAAACATATTTCAAGTTATTTGATGTAACTCACCGAGGCTTTTAATTCTCTAACATTTATATTACTCCTATCAGCTTCAATCTACAATACAAAACCAATATGTAAAAACATTGGATGTCAAACTTGAAATCACTCAAACATTCTTATAACACTTACATTCTTTGAATGTGGAGAGAGAGAGAGAGAGAGAGAGAGAGAGAGAGAGAGATGGGGTTTAACTCCACCAGACACATACTACATGTAGAATATTTCAGGACTAACACATGTTTCAATTTCATTTCAATAAATTCCTTGGATGTAGGGATCTAATCGAGTGGACGAAGGGACGTATCTCGAAATTTATTGCAACTAAGATTATTGTTGTGAACATAAACAATGCCACTAAGACTACAATCAAGGACAGATAATTTGATTTCCTGAAAACCCTGTGAATTAACTCAGTTTATAGTGGAATAGAAAGGATCGATATTACTGGGGATACTGAGGAAGGTCAAAAAGATAAACCCTGTGAATTTCAACAAGGGTATCTGTTTAATATAAGCACTCGTCAAAAGAACGATAAATTTATATTATTACAACCCTACCTGTGCCTTTACTCTTTTTTCTTCTTCTCGTTTTCTTTTAATAGATGCTAATCTCTTCTCTTTTTCTATTTCTAATAATTTCTCTTTTTTTCTCATCTGTAAGGGAATCAACCAAAAATTCAAAATAGATCTATTCTTTTGACAAAATACATTATTATTGTGGGATGATGTTCACAGACAACATATGATCATTTGTAATGTTTTCTCTACAAACTTGTTGATCATGTTTCATGTGGAGAGAATTTATATACTGTAAACCTTTTCCTCTTGTTCAATTCAATTCTGTTTATGAAATAGAGAGAGAGAAATGGGTTTTAATGTCCACTTGACACAAACTAGGTCATTTCGGAACTAACACATGGTTCAATATCATTTCAATAATTCGCGTGTGCATAAGGGCCTTTAGCAATGGGAGGAAAACAGAGCACCCAGTGAAAACCCATGAAGTTGGACAGATGATCCTCATCCTTGTCAAGTACAACCCGGGAATCAAAACCATGCTAGTTGACACAATGAGAGACCTTATGATACAGTGTGCACATGCTAACCATTCGGCCACACTAAAGATACAATCTGATAAAATGTCTATTTTTACCTCTTCAGTTGTCCAACCATTACTAACTTGTACATTTGTAGAAGACTGAACACTTGTTGAATCAAAACCATTTTCTCTAAAATATAAAACATAAATAGTTATTGATATAAACAGGAGGCCCTTGCAATTAAACTGTTACAGTCACAGTGGTACTAAAATTTAGCTTGAATACAAGCAAATAAACATAACAATGGTATGTATCCCTCATCAATCAATTCTTATCTCAGGTTGTAATAAATAGTGTGCATTTCCCCCGACACCTTTCACCATGAATCTTCATTCAGGTGCTTTTACTTGAAACATATAATCTGGTCAAACCTATGCTGAAGATCTGTCAGTCACAAAATGTACTGTTCTCAAAAAAAAAAAGTCAGCTTTCCCAATGTGCAGTGTGAAGGAGATTCAAACTAGGTTGCTTCTCAAGGCAACTAATTAAATTGACTAGTTCCATTGGCTAATGTTCTTCTCTCCCAGACCTGGTTGTGGGATTATATTTATAATAACAATTGATAAGATAGTACTAACTTTAATTTATCTTCTAATAGCTTTATAATGGAAGGTAAATCTTTCTCTTCTATATACATTATATTCTCATCTACCTATAATGATACACATAAAATTTCTCTTCATTTTCAATTATAAGCAGATGCCATGCATGATAAGTCCAAATTTTGCATGAGATTGATAGAGAACACGCAAAAGAAAACATTCTTCGTACAACGTACAATCAGGGGCCATTATCCAGGATGTTATGCTCTGATATCAGAAGGAACCAAAAGGAATCGAAATCTTTGGGATATAAATACATTTTAAGTGTCGTCTTAATGGGATAAAAATTGTGATAACTATAGTGTCCACAAGCTAAAAATGCGATTTTCATACAATCAGGTGGCATAATTCATTAAGTTAAGATCTGATATGTCAATATCGACAGCAACCAAGATCTGTCGGATATTAACCTGTATTTTAAGGTTTGTCAAAATCAGATAAAAATTGTGACTTTTCTCCACAAACAAATGTGAATGAACGTCCAGACGAACTGGGGCAACAGCTTAATACGCCATATTTACCATTTATTTGTAGATACCCAAATGTTCATCATGATTTTTCGATGTGGTTTCCACTTGTCAGTGGTGCAAGATGGAGGTACTGTATACACATTGGTGTGCACATAAAAGATCCCTTGGTAGCTAGAATTCAATGTAACAGTAGACTGTAGTGCAGCTGCCTTGTGATAAAATAACCTCATTGCAGACTGTATGGCGTATGCTCGTCGTCATTAGCCCAGTCCGGAGCAGAACAGTAGGACGTTACAACCCCATTTCATTTCATTTCAGATGCATGCAACACAAAGGAGAACTTTGTCCAGAAAGCTTTGTACGTGTCTGTCCACCAAGATTTTATTATCAACTGCCAACGGTTCTTTTATGCAGTCTCTTACTCTCCCTTTTTTGACAAATCTTTCTCAACTTTATATTTGTGACTTTAACAAAGCTAGATAAGGGTTATATATGCTACTCACCTCAACCCATCCTATAGCTAACATCAATTCTTGTCCACCACTAAACTGCCATATTTTCTTACTTAAAGACTTGCTGTCTTTTTTTATGTTTTTATATTTTTCTTCTTGAGGATTTGCTTGTATATTTCTTAAATCAAATCAAATGAAATATAAATAAACAGATCATATATCAGCATGATAAAAAATATATATTGAACGAGACCCAAAATTTGTTTAACTGTCTTAAAACCTTAAGGGATTGCATGACTGTAAATCATCTCTCTCTGTCTCTCCCCTCTCTCGTAAAACATTGTGATACACATTCAAAGTATCGGGGGTTTTTTCCATTTGTCTACTATTGAAGACTAAAATTAATTCATGCCTTCACTTGTTATGAAACTGAATGAAACGATAACTGGCAATTTGTCTTTGAGCTCAAGAATCTTGCATATGTTAAAGTTATTTGAAACACAGATACCAGCTTATAGAAAGATTTACAAATAATTATCCAAAATGCCCTCAGACTATTATCTGACTTCTTTTGATTGCCCTGAATTAAAATTTTATGCATAAAGCCTTAATAAAATGAACATTAAGAATCTTTTGTCTTGATTTCATACCTGCATATTTTTATAACCATATCAATTGCTGCTTTAAAGTCTGTTTGTGACGGGCATTCTGACTGAAGTAATAGTAGACAGGCACCTATAGATTCTGTGTCTGGCACAATATTGGGAGATGCCATTTCTCTTCTCTTTCTTTAAGTTTTACAAATTATGATCTATCATCAATTTACTTTTCAACTTTACCCTGTATAAATAGAACGACAAAAAAAACTAAAAGGATATTATTAACAAATAATTATAAAACACACATCAACTTCGTCTGTGTTAGATTAATTAACATACTCTCAGGTCAAATTTTATGGGTTAAATATATGTAGCCAAAGGTCTGTCTGTAAACTGTTTCAAGGAATCAACCTTGCGGGATTAATTCAAAAAATACTATCCTTACTTACACTGATGTTTGATTTGTCCACAGTTCTCCACAGCCTTGGCTTATGATAATCAAGCTAGAATGATGGATTACATGACATTCGGTCATACAAAATTTCAAACACAAAAATATGTCTTCGATGTTTCGGTCTAGGAAAGGCTAGATTTTCGACTCGGGTAAGTGATGTTTTCGATGCAAAAATAAGTTAAAGTGAAAGGTGGAACTATCAAATTAATTTTTATAAGACGTACCAGTAAATGATTTTATAAAATAATATGCAAGTAAAATTTATTGTTTGCCATCAATGTAATTAATTTGTACTATTTTTGCATATTTGTTGAAACCCTGTTATTATGTAGGCTACTTCTGTAGTCAAAAATTTAACAGAATGAGTCTGAAGCATCGTTTGACAAAAATCACCAAAGTCACAGGACCAGAAGTCATGCTACCGAATTTTGATGGTAGTCAAGGGCTTCTACCTATACATTCAATGATGACCATATTATAGTTAGATCCTAGTGTAAGATTAGTCAGTCTTTTATTTATTAGACATAAGCTAAGTCTACCATCTATGCCAACTGCTCTTAATTGCTAATATTTCAATTTTCATGAATTATAGTTACATTTCATGTTAATATATTATATAATACAAAAAATATGATAGGCCTAGTCACTGGCTAATCATGCAAAAATTGGCTTTATTATCTAAATTATAAAAAAATTAAATGATGAAGAAGATAAATTCAATATAAAGAATAATAACAAAAGCAACTTTCATTACAAAAATTGAAAGCGTGCGTAGGATAATATAAGAACAGAACTAAGAGCATAATTCAACAAAGAGCACCACATATTATACACGTACCTTTCTTTAAATACGAAAATGAAATTTGCTGAATAACTGCTTCATCCGCTAATTCCGTCTACTTACAGTTTATTTCCGGTTTATTTCATAGCGCCACCTACGATCGAACTATTTTTCCATAGAAACGGTATTAACTACCGGATTATAACAATTTTGTATTTTGGCCAAAATTATAAAAATTCAAGGAAAGGTCAATATGTAGATGATTTTTGAAACACAACATTGCAATATATTTAATCTACGAGTATATATACGTGAACTGTCACTCGGACACCATATTAGTGTATTAACTTCCTTTGATGTGATTGGGTTGTAAACAAATGGCCGACAAATAGAACGGAAAAATGTCTTTGGCAGAAAAGAAATACGACCTTGCTCTTTTTAATACTTTGACGGACAAAAAGATACGGAATCATCCATGGTACTATATTTTACTTATTAATTTTCTCATAATCTAGCCGCACACCGACTTGGGTAGGCCTACATTTATTTTGTTTGTTTGGTTATTTGATTTTTTTTTGGCTAAGGATTTTGTCTTAGAAAAAATTGTTGGTTTTCTATCTTCCCCGAGCCACAGTTATGGACTCTTCTTCTAAAGGATTTTCATTGTACAGCTGACAAAATAATGTAAATATTGGAAACAAATGGCTAGGTTCGTATGGCTTTATGCTTTATGGAAAATAATGTAAATTTTGGAAACAACTGGCTATGTTCGTATGGCTTTATGCTTTACTTTATTATGGGGTGGGGGGTAGGCTAGACTATTATTTTATAAAGTTATGCAAATCAAAACGACTGGATTGAAGAAAAAATATATCTGAGTGAATAAGATTGTGTGACATTATGAATCGTGGCTAAACAGGCATTATATGATTGCATATACATGTAGGCCTATATTAATAAAGCCCCAATTGGCCCAATATAACACTCATGTTGGTTCTGAAAAATATGTCCCAATCTTCATTCTGGTCAACAAATCATATTATTTTAGAATATTCCAATTAAATGATGATATAAATTTCATCTTAACTCACCTAATTTAGAGAATTGGAAAAATTCAACCAATTGATTTGAAAAGTCTAACGTAAACCTTTTCAAATGTGACTTGGATTTTAAAATATTTCGAACCCTCTGGACAAATAAAATAGGTTGTAATGGATAATTTACACAACAGGTAGGACATTTAAACATCTAGTACTTAGAATAAGGGTATTATTTATTTTCTGGAGCTACCAAGCCAGCAAGAATGTTATTGTCCCTTTAATGCTGTACATAATTCTCATTAAAATAAAGGTGAAAGCCTTGCCTTCCAGTACCACAGCACTACATCATATATTACATGATTTGATAAAAACCAAAGTAGGGGCTTAAAATTTTTCTTTTGTTTTTAAAATGGCTACCAAACCAGAATTAATATCGTACACTAATATGATTAAATGTGACTTCCAAAACGTAGAAAAACTGTTTGGTAATTATTTTAGATATCCACTCTTCAACACTAATAATATATAGCTCCTGTGTATGTTGGATTTGTTAATAATACCGTTCAGTGACTTAGATTCGGCTGGTTAGTGAATTTTACACTCCGAAGAATGCACAACAGTAAAAAGTTAATATTATTCAATTCAAAATTCATGTAGTAAGTACGCCAATATGCGTAGGCTACATGTAACCAGTAAGTATATAACACTGGATTATAGCTCCCTAGCAAGAGGCTACAAAGTTTAATACCATTTCTTTGCATTTTAAGTAATCTTGAACATCGAGGATAATAAATGAGGAAATTAAAGGTTAACTTCATCATATGAATTTTGTGGCATAATTATTGATATTTTGAAATTGTCTTTATTATGTGGTACCCTTATTTTGGTTTTACATACTTCAGTTTCAAGAAATATGAACTTTAGTTTAAAGTTTAAAACAATTTATAAATGTAGTTTATGATCAACTCATCAGATTTAGGAACTTGCATTGAATTTAGATTACTAACTTATTAAAATATGTATGGTATATGGTACAAAATATGGCCACAGCAACACACCAACAGTAAGTAAATGACAAGAAAAGAATGCCCACTTGTCAAAGAACTGATGCTAGATTTAAACTAATTGAACTACTGAACAACTGAAATTCTAAGATACACACATAGACATCACTAGAAAACTGAATTAACATTCTTAAACATTTGCATTCATTACACATATATATAATACTTTCCTTTATTGACAGATTTTGTCCATCATAGAGCACCATAATATTCTATACCTGTAGACATCATCAATATAAATTACCTATACCAGTCTGCTAGAAGCAATCCACATCAAAATGATTCTTAATACTTACACTATGATTAAACCGACAACGTAACTTGCATTATTTTTTTTCCGTTCCATTTATTTTAATGTTCTATTTTGAAATTGTTTGTTCGATTGTTGATTTGTTTTCATCTCAGTTCTTTTATTGTTTTATTTCGCAATTTTATGTTTGTTTTTTATGTTTATTTTTTATGTTTGTATATTCTTTATAATTTTGATGTTCAATACACAGTGAGATATTATATAAAACAAGACATACAGACACTAGTTATATATTCTGCCAGCTATGTTTAAAACATAACAAATTTAAAACCAAAATACCTGAAAATTTCAGATACATGTAGTATTGTTTCACTGAACAGAACCACAATCTCAGAATTAAACTGAGATAAATGGGGTTTAACCTACATTTGACAAAAAGTAGGTTATTTTCTTGCATGTTACTGTAGGGGTCAATTGCAGTGGAAGGAAACCCACTAACTTGGATAGTTGACCCTAGATCTATGTCATGTACATGCAGGTAATTGAAACATCACTCGACTCAATGATATGTTACACTATGCACACATCTTGTCAAAACTACAAACATTGATAACTTGACTCAGATTGAAGTAATTTGAATGAAATTTTCAATATTTTCATTTTTCATACATTGTTTTTGAGCTGCTTGCTATAAGAATAGTCAGCTCTTTATCTAAATCTTACGTAATGTATTTTTATTTCTTTAAATTGGAATTTGTACAAACTAGTTAACACTATATACATGTATATACAGTATATATATTTAAACTCAACTCATAAAATAATCTCAAATAATATAATACATAATCATTGGAATATTTAATAACCTATGTTCTTAATTGTTTTTCAGGTATAAAGAACGGCTTAGAACAAAATATATCAAATCACTTTCACCAGGAGAAACATCAAAATGTCTTATTGCAAAAGATTGGATGTTTTTAAAAGATGGTTTAGATGATTATCGGGATGGCTTACCACCTCCAGCTAATGGAGAAGAGGTTTTTATTAAGGTATAAAAAGATTGTTTGGCTTAATATAAATCCTGTTTCTAAAATTATAAATATGGTTATAATCGCAGTGATTTCACCATATTTTGACAACTTTATTTTGAATATGCGTTAGATCACGAGGTCTGTTATTGAATCAAGTGGCTTGGTTTCGATTCCACACCTGTACATCCAACCGCGTGGGTTTTCTCTGGGTCCTCTGGTTTACTCCCACAGCTAAAGACCTATGGGTGCAAAAGAATTATTGAAATAAAATTGAACTATATGTAAATTCCAATATGGCATAGTTTGGTTCGAGTGGAGTTTAAACCCCAATTTCCCCTATCTCTTTCTTGGGGTCCTCTGGTTAAATCCCAAACATAATGACCATTACATGCAAGTGAATTATTGAAATAAAATTAACCCCAAAATTACCTAGTTTGTAATCCTGTTATGTAAAATAAATGATATTGCTCAAGTTTTATAGACTTGATTTGATTTTTTTCAGGGAAATAAAGGTCCTTCACCATGTATTATTGGTAGCAGTGAAAGTATAGAACCAGTAAAACGCCCGGTAGTTAAAAATCGTTTTGATAAATACCAAGTTTGTTTTTCCCGTATCACACCACAACAACAACAGAAACGAGAACATATTGAAGAAATAGAATACGGTTTATTACAACATCCACTTGCATTATATCCTCATTTAGAAGAAAGTGTTCCCACAGATGTAAGCTTTAATACAATTAATTCTTTATTAAATTTTGGGCCAAGAAAGTTCATCCAGTGATGCAAGACGGTGGGTCTGACAAGGACAGCTATCTAGTTGTTCAATGGGACAAATGGGACAAAAAACTGAGGTCTCATGTACACATTGGTGTGCACGTAAAAGATCCCTTAATAGTTGGAATTTGATATAAGAGTAGGCGGTAGTGCTGTTGTCCGGGCAAAATTTCCTTCAGCACAGTATGTAATATGGTCGTCTTCATTAGTTCAGTTCGAAGCAGAACAGTAGGACGTTAAACCCCATTTCATTTTATTTGATTGAAATTTCGTTGAGCATAGTGAACAGTTAATGGTCATGAATGTATAGGCTTTTAATAACCATGCATGTCATGTAATATATCTCTTCTTGCGTTGAGTGTCAGTGTCAATATTATCAACATGCATGGTTCTTGTGCTGTACTTTACTGCTGAATAGATATATTCATGGTATGCATTTTCTTCATGGGAGTGAAAAAAATCCATCTTGATTTTGGAATTCAGAAAGTGGGTGTATTGTATCCATTACTTACAGTAAATATACAGTCATAGAAGTCTTCTTCATATTCATATATCATTATGATAATATAATCAAAAATCTCTAATTCTGCTGTTATGGAAGGGTTTCTTAAGAGTTTCTCCTGCAGCAACATCTAGAAGATTATTATCTGAATTAGAAAACAAGATATCCTGGGTCCAAACATCAGTGATTATTCTCTTTTTTTGTTTTTCATATTATTAGTTATTTGAAGATGTGGTGGATATATTGGATCCAGAGATGAATATTGAATCAGATGAAGAAGATTCTATAAAAGGTGATTCAGGAAAGGAGCGAGATGGAGATACTCGAACTAAATCTACTGAACCACCCAGTAGCGTCAGGAACGAAGCCGAGTAAGTCATTATAATTGTTTCTGCAAGCAGTGCTAAAACCTATGTGGCATCCTCAAAAATTATAGAGATGTATTTTAATAAAACTGGGAATATAAAAGACTAGAACTAGACTTACCCCTTGCATTTGTTATGAGAACACGATGTTATGTTTCCAGTCTAGTTAGAGCAGCTGAGTGGATAGCGAGAGAGAGAAAGATATTTTATATTTGAGTTTTATGTAGACGTCTGCTATCCGCGATTTAAACTATTTTTAAAATGAACCCAGTTTGTTCATGTTTTTCTGGAGATATATTGGAAGTCATATTTAATCTTCGGCCAAGTCTATTTCTAAGTCTTATTCTGAGACAAACATTTTAGTAAAAAAATTCCAATAGTGTGAAGTTCAAGATTGGAGAGCTGCAATAGTTACATGCAAGTCAAACTTTGACGATTTGTGGCCAGAAACAAAGAATGTGTATCAGGGATATAGTATTACACATCCGATTGGGTAAGTTTGTGGTTTAGATTCTATATTCGACTGGTTATGCCGCAAGAATCTCTCAAATGACCATCTGTTGATTTATTATTCCATTTATTTACATAACAGTGAAGAAGATGGAATGAGAAATCCGTACAGATGGCTTCCAAGGAAAGAGGAGAAAAAAGATAACAAGAAAAAGAATGAAAGACGTCCTAGCTCCCCGTCACAGGTAGGCCTTAAGATTTACATATCTCCGCTCTTCAATGGAATTTATCTTTTTGATTGAAGCCTGTATCTATTATAGTCCTGGGGAATTGTACAGTGCAGTGGACAAGTACAAATGCCCCCACGATCCATTCACATGATTTTATGTTTGTTGAGAATTGCTTACAATGTCTGTATAGTTTGTGTGTTGTCCGCAGTATTGTCGTTTTGGTTTTGTTCGTGTGAAGTGCAGTCCTGCGCAAACTGTAAGATTTCGAAATACATTTTAGAAAATTCATGTTTTTTTATTTGTACATTGTTGTTGTGATTTGCATAATTTTATTTTCTAAATTGTTTTGCAGGAGGAACATATAAACAAAGTAACTAAAGATTTCTGTAAATGGGTAGCAGATCTTGGTGGTGAAAGTAATAATATAGAAGAATCTACTATAACTAGTCTATTTGCTAGTGGTTACGAGACCAAACCAGCATTATCTGTTCCTATACATGTAGTAGAATTAACAAATGTTCCACCAGAACTCAGAATGTCAGCACCGGTACCAGCACAAGTGCAAATCACTAAAAATCTACCAGCAGAAGAAGAAAAGCAAAAACCATGGGTAAGTTAATGCTTCAATCAGGAACCTCAAGGAAGTTAGTGGTAGTTGGTCTTGTATCTAAATATCCTTAATCCAAATATTAACCTTTTTTTTGACTAAGATCCTCATTCATGCCAATATAAATTACAAATTTAACCCTCTCTCCCCATCTTACATGACAGTTTTCATGAAATGAAAGGTGCAATGGAATTAAATTAACTTCAGTTCCCCACTTTTCTACACCATCTGGGGTAAGGAAGAGAGCTGGGAAGGTTTGCCTGAAATGTCTAGTAGAACAGCAGTACTACATTTCAAAGGCCTACTGTCAAGCTTTATTTTACATGACCCCAATGTGTACGCGGCCCTCATTTTTTCTTAACTTCCAAATGAATGGGCACTGACAAGGGTGGGGGACAGTTGTTATTGAATCATTAAAAATGTGATAAAACTTTATTAAATTATGGTCAATATTTTTCCTTTTTATCTTTTTGAATAGAAATACTCAGGTTCTTATGAACCAAGTTGGGCAAAGTTTCGATATGGTTCTTGGTATTTACAACCTAAAACCTGGAAAAAACGAGATTGGGACGATCCATTGATGGACCCAAAGGAACTAAAAAATCAAGAAATGTCAGAAGCTAAGAAAAAAAGTCAAGATTTGGTAAGAATTTGCAATAAAGTCCCTGATCAATTTTACTCAAATTGATGACTTAACATTATGTTTAGATTCAATCAGATTATACAGAAACCTGTCAATAGTCTTCTTTGATTGACATTTAGTAATTGAACATATTAACACAAGGTACAATTTTATGGGTACATAATTACTGAGTTTGATACTAAGCGACATTTCGATGAGGATACTCATAAAAAAAATTGTAAAAAATCAATACAGTGTGTCAGTCACGATTCAATATGGAAATCATGAGAAAGTTAATCGCGATACTTCGATTCATTATGTCTTGCCAGCGTTATTAAAGTTGACATTGTAATATGTATACAGTACATCTCTGCAAAGAATACCAAAAGTTGAGAAGTTTGTCATATCTTTGTTAAAAACTAAACAGTAACAATATTTATTGAGAATTTGTACATTTTTAAAAATTCTGTTTAAAATTGATCCTGGTTTTACTTGATTATTTGACATAAATAGCATTGAGGTGTTATTGTTTTATTTTCAGAATGAAGATTTATCTACCATGCATGGTGCAGAGGCGTTTATGGACTTTATAAATAGAAAAGGAACGAGAAAAATTGAGGTAAATAATTTCTATGTAATGTTTCAAGATCGACCATAATTGATTACCGTAATGTTTTAGAACTTTTGACGCAAAAAATGTCACTTTCTAAAAGTTATTTAGAAACCATATTTACAAACAAGGAATCCATTGTCAATAGAAATACACCCACTAGCAGCTTTGTCATATATTCTGTCTAATAAAAGGATGGAACAAGACAAGCAACATATAGAACTGTGGGTGTCCCACTAGAACCATCAAGTCTGACGCCATAGATCAAAAGCCAATCGTATGTCCCCTGTCGCAACTTCCCACTACATCCATTCAAATCTTCATGAAGTCGAGGCCATCAAAAGTATAAAAAAAATGAAATGAAATATAGATTGCAGTGGTGCAGGACAAAGAAAATATGAACTTTGAAGATATGTATTTAAAATGATAGTCCATTATTATAGTAAGTGTAGGATGACCGCATTACATACAAATAAAACCTATTAGACAATTTGCAGAAAAGAAGACATTGTAAACAACTGTATATATATATATTTCAAATCAAGTGAATCAGGCGCGGATCCAGGATTTTTTGCAGGGGGGGTCTAGGTTTGATAAAAGGCACTCAACCAATTAACGGGGGGTTTGGGGGCCCTCCCCCAGGAAAATTTGGTAAATTAGGTTCAATTTGGTGCATTCTGACGTATTTCCGGAAGGTAAATTCCAAAATTACAGGTCTAAAAGTCGCCAATAAAATCGCATAAAAAATTTTCAAGTCTGAGCAGGGGGGGTCCGGACCCCCTGGACCCCCCCTCTGGATCTGCGCCTGTGAATGCATCTAGTCCCTCCCAGGTAATGATCCAGACTTCCGTTCAAAATGCAAAACAAACTCGCAATAAACCAGTGAAATACTTAGCAACTGTATGATTTAATTTTTATACGCCCACATTTTCATGTGGACGTATTATGTCGTCGCCCCTGTCCGTCCGGACGTCCGTCCGTCCGTCCACAATTTGTTTGTGGACTCTCTACAGGTCACAATTCTTATCCGATTTTGACGAAACTTGAAATATAGGTTTATCCCCAAAAGATCTCGGTTCCTTTCGATATTGGCATGTATCGGATCAAAACTTCATGGATTATGGCCCCTGATTGTACGAAAAATCACGTTTTTAGCTTGTGGACCCTATAGAGGTCACGATTTTGATGAAACTTGACATGCATGTTTGTAACCCAAAGATCTTGGTTCCTTTCGATATTTGCGGCTATCGGAATGTAATTTCCTGAATTATGGCCCCTGATTGTCCGAAAAATCACCCTTTTTAGCTTGTGGTCCCTCTGGAGGTCACAATTATTATTCGATTTAAAAAACCGTTTGATTATATCACCGTTACACCCTAAGGAAGGTTGAGTTCGAATTTCGGGAAAATCGGACGAAAATTGCCATACAAAATGGCCGCCGTTAGTGCGCGAATACTGTTAAAAAATGGTATATCAAGGTTGTGGACCCTGTGGAGGTCACAATTTTGATTGGATTTTGATGTAACTTGAAATTCATGGTTATAACCCAAAGATCTTGCTTCCTTTCGATATTTGTGCATATCGGATCGTAACTTCCTGAATTATGGCCCCTGATTATACGCAAAATCGCCTTTTTTTTAGCTTGGAGGTCACAATTATTATTCGATTTAAAAAAACGTTTGATTATATCACCGTTACACCCTAAGGAAGGTTGAGTTCGAATTTCGGGAAAATCGGACGAAAATTGCCATACAAAATGGCCACCGTTTGTACGCGAATACTGTTAAAAAATGGTATATCAAGGTTGTGGACCCTGTGGAGGTCACAATTTTGATTCGATTGTGATGAAACTTGAAATTCAAGGTTATAACCCAAAGATCTTGCTTCTTTTCGATATTTGCGCATATCGGATCGTAACTTCCTGAATTATGGCCCCTGATTATACGCAAAATCGCCTTTTTTTTAGCTTGGAGGTCACAATTATTATCCGATTTAAAAAAAACGTTTGATTATTTTACCGTTACACCGTAAGGAAGGTTGAGTTCGAATTTCGGGAAAATCAGACCAAAATTGCCATACAAAATGGCCACCGTTTGTACGTGAATACTGTTAAAAAATGGTATATCAAGGTTGTGGACCCTGTAAAGGTCACAATTTTAATTCGATTTTGATGAAACTTGAAATGCATGGTTATAACCCAAAGATCTTGGTTCCTTTCGGTATTTGCGCATATCGGATCGTAACTTCCTGAATTATTCGAATTTCGTGAAAATGGTACCAAAATTGCCGGACGAAATGGTCGCCGTTTGTACGCGAATAGTGTAAAGATATGGTATATCATGGTTGTTGACTCTGTACAGGTCACAATTCTTATCCGATTTTGACGAAAAGTCACATTTCTAGGTTGTGTACCGTCACACCATAATCATTGTCGACTTCGAATTTCATGAATATCAGACTGGAACTAACCAACAAAATGGCTGCTCCCAATACAGTATGAAATACAGGACTTAATGATGTAGGAAAAATCATTTTCCGTATTGTTTGTTCTCTATCCATCTCTCGAAAATGTGGGCGTATCCTGCCTGGCAGTGCCAGCCTATCTTTTTGTTATATATTTCAGTTTTTGGAACAGGTATCAGAAATTCAACTAAGACAGAAAGCAGATGAACAGCGCCGAGTTGAAGCAGAAGTACTTTCTAAAAATAAAAGACATCATGTTCGAAAATAAATCAGACCTGAAATATAATTATTCAAAATTCACCTAGTCTACCATTTGTCAGAGATTTCATTCACTTATAAGAAAAGGTTATATTTTCTGCAGCATTAAAACCGCACCAGAATTAAATTTCCACCTGTGATTGTTTATTACAAGAATTTTTCATAGTTTTTTTTTGAAATGAAAGGAGTAGAATATACAGTTCTTGACACATATAATATCATTAACATTTTTTGAGTGTAGCTTGCCACTTTTGCCTACATCCTTCCAGAAAAATCTGAAGCTCACAATTTCAAGAATGTTCGATGTGTAAAAGTTTTGTTTTTTACATAAGCTACCCTTTCAGCATGAAGATTTAACACAGAAACTGATTAATTACACATTAGAGCTCTTAACTTCACGATATTGCCAACTGGAAAACGATGTCCTGAATCACATGTATTTGGGCTCTAATTTCAACATATTGCCAACTGGACAATCATCACTTACTTTTAAAGTCACAGATTTAGCAGTAATATTTTATTACTCTTTTAAAGTGCCGGGGAATTTATTTTAAGTATCTTCAAAATAAAAACTTATGAATTGTGTTTATGCTGTTTTATACTCTCAAAACACAATATCTCATAGTGTTATTTTTAACTTATTTAACTGACAGATTAAAACTGCAACCATTCTATTATTGATGTGTAGGCCTACATTACTCTGGATCAAAATGAGCATCCAGATATACTCATAAACCTGATGTATTGTCTAGTATCATATCAACCAATTATTATTAAAATATTTATATCAAATCCTTTTACTTTATAACATAACATTCCACTTTAACTCTACCATTAGTTGTTTAAGATATTTTATTTTGTAAAAAAAAAGCGATGTCTTTATATAAGTTACCAAATGAACAAGCCACATATTTTAAGATAATACAGAAAAATTTATTTTTGTTTTCTCTAGATTTGTTTATTTGTCTGTGATATATTTTGTTGACTTAATGTAATCAAAACTAAAATTAAAAACTTTTATTTACAAAACTTCCATGATTTTTGTGGATTTCTTTAACTTTTGCAATTGAATTTAATTGACACATTTATGGATTGGTGAGTCTAAATTACTTGGGTGTGGGCAGCCGAATGGTCTAACGGGCACACTTGAGATCATAATGTCTGTCATTGAATCAAGTGGCATGGTTTCAATCCCACTCTTGTACTGTCCAACCGTGTGGGCTTTTTCTGGGTCCTCCGGGTTTCCCCAAGACCTGTGTGGCCAAGAGAAATATTGTAAAGAAATATGAACCATATGTTAGTCACGAAATGACTCTCTCTCTCTCTCTCTCTCTCTCTCTCTCTGTGGTTTTGTTCACTATTAGTTAGTGAAGGTGGACTGCACCACACATAATTTACAAAAAAAACCCCAAATATATGGGCTAGACACAATAGCAGAAATCACAAACAAACAAGGGAAAGTTCACGCCTCAAATACATTTTAGTTTTTGGCATCTGATTCAATATCAGGGAATTTGCCCTGGCATCTGCTTATTATTTATTAATGTCGGAATTATCAGCATGTCTGCGCTTTATCATAAGGTCTGTCATTGAGTCAATTGTCGGAATTATCAGCATGTCTGCTCTTTATCATAAGGTCTGTCATTGAGTCAATTGGCATGGTTTCAATTACAGGGTTGTACCATGGACTGGCCTAGCAAATTATTGAAATATAAAATATAACCATGTGTTAGTCCCAAAATGACATAGTTTGTTTTGAGTGGACGGTAAACCCCAATTGTTTATTTTGTGCATAAATCTTTTATTTGGTTAAATCATGACCAATAAATAAAACAATCAAGCTCCTTTATTATTTTGTTTTATTTTTGTAAAACTGGCTGTGTTTGTATTGGAGTATGTTCAAAGAGGACAGATTTAACCAATGATGCCTCCTAAGTTCGAGGGAATCAAGACTTGGTCGATAACGTGGACGACACCATTTTCAGCTTCAATATCAGATTCTTCTAGTACACCTTTACCATTAAATGTTACTTGATTATCTGAAAGTCAATATTAAACGTTACTTGAATACCCGATAGTCAATGTATACAATGTTAAATGTTTCTTGATTATCTAAAAATCCATATATATATGTATACAATATTAAGATAAAACGTTTGAACATGTTCATTTTCTTCCACATTTGCGAGCTGATCCTTACACAGCGCTCCTTAGGATTGTTCACCCCGGTCAGCTGTATATATTTAAAAAAATACAATCTTCTTAAGAATAATCTTTCAGATTTGGAAATAACTCTGCGTATATTAGAAACCATTCGTTTGCTTTCAAATACAGCTAAACATCAATATACTCAAATATCCCAGACATTTTCTTTTCAACGTCTGTCATTCTAGCCCCTTAAAATAAAATATGTCTTCCATTTTTCTAGAATGCATAAATTACATGTAGGCTACCAAGGAATCTTAAGCAAGAAAACGTTTACTTACTAGCAGTAGTTACACTGATTTCATGGCCACCAAGAAGAGTAGAGACAAGACCAGCATGATCTAAACTCTTGATGTGAATAGTTCCAGCATGGATATGGTAGTCAACGATCTCTGATATAATAAATAAACCAAAATACCATTAATATCATTAGAATTATACTAATACTACCTGTATTGAATGGGAGTTCATCAGTATATCGAAATAAGATAAATATCTATCTAAATGGGGAAGAGGTAACACTTCTCGTCGGTTTAAACACGGTGGCCTATCGACGCCTCTAGAACGACTTCCGACATTTATTGTCTATAAATTATCTGAACGCTCGGGAGAGAAAGGGACGTACGGGCTAAATTCGATCCCCGCAATGTAATTCCATTGCAAATGATAGTCGGCTCACTTCAAGACCATAAAGCAGTCTTGGAAATAACGTGTAAGATTCAAACGTACAGCCTCGCATGAAGTTTTCTTTCGATATTGTTGTAGTTCCAGGCCCCAAGTTCACAAAGCATTCTCAGACTTAAGGTGAGAATTTACTCAAAATTGTTTACCTTATTTTAACTAAAATATAGCACTTTATAAAATTTTTGTTGTTTTAATTTATCAAATACATGAATAAGAAACTATGTGCAAACTTTGGTGTTTCTGGATCAAAGATATTTCTTACAAACAGCGATTGAAAGTTGAGCAAATTCTCTACTTAAGTCTGAGAATGCTCTTGTAAACTTGGGGCCAGGTGTCATTCGTACCAGTGCTCATGTCTAACTACCGACTTCTAATACTCAAAGCTGACCTAGAATGGCTTGTTTCTGGAAACAGCATACATTAATCAAAATGTGGCATGAATCACCCACCCATGCCTTCCCATACCCACTACCACTACTGATACATCAAGGACGATGTCTATCACTCTTACGAGAAAGACTAGAACATACTGACCTCTTTCGTATACTGAAGATTTGCCGAAGATTGCTGATTTGACACTGGCTGGGAGCTTGTCAAAGGCAGCATTTGAAGGAGCAAAAACTGTGTATTTGTAGCTGCCTATAATCAGTAAAAAAAATAACATATACTGAGCGCCATGGAAAATGCACCACTTAGCTTTTCGTATACGGTAACATAATGATCCTGTAAACATATCTTATTTATTTTGCTTCTTATTGTGAACAATATTCAAATTGGAACACATCAATAACAAAACATTTGTACACTTATGGATGATTAATCTGTAATCAACGGTACAAAGTCAATGAGGTCAAAACCAAAAGTACGACACAGATGGTTAATTACATGCGACTTCGCTGCACAGCTATCAGAGTGCCAGTGAGGATTTGAGGCGCATATATGGCCCGAATACAACAAAGAGCTGAAATGTACACCCTTTAACAGAATAAAAAGATATTCTTTTAAAATTTAGGTGGGGGCGTTTAGTGCCCCATCTGCTTTGGGGGGGGGGGGTAGTGCCCCCGTCTGCTTCCACCAATGATTTAATAAACTCTTTTATAAAATGTAAAATCAATTAGTAAAACTGAAAGAGCTTTAAGCCATCAGCCGTTTTACTGTTCAGGGTGATTGTAATGAAACCGACGTTCAGAGCTGAACTACCGTTTTACAAGATCTGTAGAATTAGTGTTTTACTTACTGCTGACGGAACCGCTCAGACGATATTCGAGTCGAGCCTTTCTGACAAGGGCAGCGAATTGGGTGAGATTGTGGGATTTACTGTCCAAAATGTCCATGATAGTTCCTTCTGGTACATCTAAAACTCTATCAATAAGATAGACAACACCATTACTGGCCTCAATATCAACAGCCAAAACTCTGGCATCGTTGAAATAGATATTCTGAAAAAATATCAGATTGACGCCAATTTTATATATATATATATCATTGACACATATTAAACAAATTGGCACCAATCATTACGATACAAAACAGCCAGACTCCTATTCCACATACACATGATTCGATTTAACTGATTTGGAAAGTTTGAATGGACAAAAGAATTGTGGTTAGGTTAGTTCAACGTTATGCATAGAAACAAAAATAAAATTTAACTTACTCCGCCCTGCTCGTACAATCTTATGGAATGCCCAGACAAAGTTGGCAGGACTCGGCCATTGACGATATCAAAACTGAACTCTTCTCCGCTGATGACGTGGAATTTAAGAACATTGGCGAGAGCAGCTTTGTCAGCTGTTAGAGCAGCGACGTCGGCTTTAGGGATGGCAGCGAAGGCAGAATCGACAGGTACTAGGACGGTGAATGGACCTGAAATAAGGAAGTTGGGATCTTTTAATACTAGTAGTAAGCGCAGAATGGCCAAACAAAATCAATAAAGCAACCCGGGAACAAGACAAATCACAGAGACATTTCAAGAAATAAACAACAAATATCAGACGAACACATTAAATTAAGTAAGCTGACATGCGGTGGGCAGGACAAGGCTTAAAACTCAGACTTACTGCTGAAGCCCAGGCGAAGGGAGGGAACATTCGAAAGGGATACCAAATTACTGAGCGGTGTTTCGACTAGGATCGCCATTGCTTGAAAAAGACAACAGAAGCCTAGTCGCTCAGTAATAAACAGTAATTGTATTCATGCTGATTCTGTAGTATATTCTGTAGCAGTGTCAATTGCGATAAAAATCCTAAAGTTTTGAAACCCCGAAACTATATTCCTTGTCTTACAAGAAAACCACACAAAACATCAGCGTAAAATGGAGCCGAAATCGAAAGAAAACAACTTACCTGGTCCAGCCAATGCGTCTGCTAGACCGGCTTGTTTAATCAAGCTAACCAAAGTGGTACCATTGTTAGCACCAATAACATCAACCAAACTCTGCATGCCATGGCAGTAGGCAACAACGCCGACGAGCAATACTATCTTCGCTAACATCATGCCGTCTCAGTCAAAGCTCAAACACGAAATGTACTAGAAGGTTTGAAAACGTTGACGATTCTTTATCTTGGAGATAAAATCGCCCTAGATTATGAAGGTTATGAAAAGTAAAAGTAACATCGGGCGATTCCTTATCATTTTACCATGAAGGGAAGGACCAATACAAAGTTCAAGTAGATAAAACATTTGGAACAACTGACAGTTTGGTTCACGTTATGCACGTAATAGTGCTATGTCGTGTATGTGAAAAAGATGAATCATGAGGTTTTTTTTAAAATAATAACTTCAAGATTTATTAGCAATGGAAGTTCGAACTGTCTTTGACCTGTTGAAGTAGCTACTTTTATTTTTCTCTGGAGAGAGAAGGGGGTGGGGGTTGATCTCCACACTACACAGACTAACATAATATGCTTCAAATTTATTTCAATAGAGCTTTGAATAGTGGGTGGGGGAGAAAACCCATCTGATACAAATAAGATGTTATCGGGACTAACGAAATATGGTATAACTTCTCCGGGCCCGACGAAACCTAGATACGAGAACGTAACTAAAAACGTTGAGATACACTGATGTGCTTGTTTTTAGCTACGATTGGATGCCTTTAGTTCCAAGTGGCATATTCAATTTCTTTATTAATGCATGTACCATCTTTAAAATAAGTTAATTTTATACTATTTGTACTTATTTCACATACGCAGCCCAGTCTACTGAAACAACAATCATTTATCAGCAAATATTGACCATAAAGTAAATCAAGCGTTGTTTTTTACGAGTTGACGACGTTTAATTTAAAATGACGGAAAAAGCAATCTACTATCCCTATGATTTAAAAAAGGGGATTTGTACCCTTGTCTGGTAGGATTATCTGCTTAATTGTAGTCGAATGTTGCAGAAATGTTATAAATAACAATAGTCAATCGTTGTTTTGATGGAAGATTTTGTCAATTTTGCTTACTTATTGTGAGCGTGGTTCGCGTTCGGCTTTGCTACGTGGAGGACCGCCTCATATCTCGAAACACGGAGGGTGGAGAGATGAGGTTTGTTATCTAGACGAAACCATGCCACTCAGTCAACCAATTGTCTGTATAGACATTAAAACAGAAATTTTAGACTTTCGAGAATATAGAAGTGTTTGATATTTGATGCCTAATTTATAAAATAAAAGTAACACATTCTTGATAGATTTATATACAATGATCAAATGTTTGGTTGCTTTATCTAAGTTGTCTGTATGCGTCAATATCACCCTTGTTTTAAACGTACATCGTCACCCTACAATATGTTCACTTTACACCATTGCCCTTGAAGAACCATGGAATCGATACGTGAGAGATTCCGCAATGCAGTTTGATTCCAACTTTAAGTACAATCCAGGTAGATAAGAATTTTTAAAGATAAGTACACACGCAGAAAAGTAAGATATTTTCCTGTCCTTTGGTGACCTTATTTAGATAAGAAACAAAAGAAGCACCCACGTGGTCTTATCTGAAAAGTGATTGACCAGCGGATCTATCGTGTAGCATATTTTATACTCACTCGAGATCCTGGAGCTGGTTAAGTTGGAAGACAAAATGAAGATCCTTATTCTACTCGCCTGTTTTAGCGCGGCTTTCGCCCAATCAACGGTTATTGATGTTCTCACACAACAGAGAGATACAACTTTATTAAGTTTAATCGAATCTGCTGGACTCACCGATGTTCTTAAAGGAAAAGGTAATGCAGCGTTTTTTTTTAGCATAAACTTTAATTTTTAAATTTCTTTTGGAATTCTAAAACTACCACAGAAATGTGAATACGATGCTTAAAGCCAGTTCTAAAATCAGTGATTTTCCCGACACAATGGTTACGAGCAGTGTCAACCCATTAACCATTGCCACGCCTTCAGTGGTGAGCAGAGTTTTTGAGTTTTTTGTGATGCCCGGGACAACTCCTTGCATGCATGCCACCCCAAGTATAGGAAGACATTTTCAATACGTAAACATACGTAATAAACAGGGCAGTTGAGCAGCGTGTACAACCAAGTTGTCGGCGATAATTTCAATGTTTAATTTCCCCATTTGGTTGCACGCCTTCTTGAAATTGATGCCCACGTGGCCGTTTTCATCCTGACCATATGTCTGCACGTCACTGTGCGCTTTTGATGATAAATGATGTTTCGGATTATCTCGCAGTCCCTGGGTCCAGTTTCTGCATATGGTATGACAGACCAATTAAACTGTCCATTAGTGCTATCCTAATCTGTTAGTGTAATGGATTTATAATGCTCGTTACCATTGCGTCTTGAAATTATATCATTAATATTATTTCTTTTTAACAACAGGTCCCTTCACCATCTTTGCCCCAACTAACAGAGCTTTCAGTCGCCTCAACTCCAATGTAACTGCCGCACTACAAGCCGATAAAGCCATGTTGGCTGGTGTTCTCAAGTACCATGTTGTTGCTGACAATCTAAGAGCTGCTGATATACTCATCAACGAAAGACAGGTCACTTCTCTTTCTAACCAAAAACTTAGATTGAATCATTACCTCACAACAGGAGTAAGTATAGGTTATAGATACTCACACACACAGAGAGAGAGAGAGAGAGAGAGAGAGAGAGAGAGAGAGAAGAGAGAGAGGAGGGGGGGGGTAATATGTAATATGGAACAAATTTATTCAGTGAGTGAATGACTAAATCGAAGAAAACACATGCAATCTTGGGATCCAAACTTGACAGGCTCGTGTTTAACCATTCAAACAGACGAACCTTCCAAAATAATTCATTCTGTTGTTGTTTTCATAGGCAACTACTGTTAATGGTGTACAAGTGTCTCGTATTGACCATACAGCTAGTAACGGAGTTGTTCATTCATTGAACGGTGTTCTTACTCCCCCAGTTGGAACTGTTGTTGATGTTGTTAAAGCTAACCCTCAACTCAGCACCTTGTTGGCTGCTGTTACTGCTGCTGGTCTCGATGGCTTCCTTGCTGGTGAGTGGTTTTCTTTTGCAGTTATTTGGCTTTACTTTTGGTGCTACTGACAAAAGAAACGCTCTTGTCCAATTGTCGATGACTAATGGGTCCGGGATTTATTATATATCTAATGGTATTGTTAATGGGTTGGAATTCCTACCCCTTGTATTTTTTCAAGGTTTGACCAATCGTTAGGTCTAACGCTTCCTTACAAGAGCTAATATTGGGTTACAAACAGGAGAATACAGCGACAGTCTTGCAGATTGAATCACGCGATTTGGTGGGATGTCAAAGACACGATTGGGTGTTTTTTCTGTTTCAAAGAACTTGAGAATTATCTGATACCAACTCAGGTTGCCGTGAAACACCTCTCCTAGCCACTCCTGCAGGTACACAGATGTGGTTGAAATTGTAGAACAATCTATTTGTTCTATGGATACCTTAGGCCTTACGGTATCCATGGAAATCATGATTAAGCTACTTTTGCCAGATTGTGTTATCGCGTTATTATTTTTCTTTCCAGATCAAAACCCAATCACAGTTTTCGCTCCAACCAACGATGCTTTCAATAAGCTTGGTGCAGGTCTTGTCTCAAAAATCTTGGCCGATAAAGATCTTTTAAAAAGTAAGTGTATTCCAAAATATGTGTTTCGTTTACATATGTAATCATCTTCATGCCGAAAATAATTTGTTCGTAATAAGTAGTATATTGGTTTTTTTTTTGTAATTTGCAGCCATTTTGACTTACCATGTTACGCCTGGAACACTCTACTCTGCTGGATACCACAGTGCCTATCTCCACACCTTTGATGAAGCTGATAAAGCTCGTCTCCACAGATTTTTCGTCTGTAAGTATTTTTAGACGCCACTCTCATATCGGCGTACGCCACCCATCGGGAAAATTTGCCAATAAATCTGGCTGTCGACTGTTTGGACGTTAGATCCAAATTCATAAAGCAGTTTTTTTGGGGTTTTTTTTTAAAAAACAAAAACCTCTATACATGTATATCAGGCAATCTTTATTGTCATACTCTTCTCTTTCAGTCGGTTATGAAGTTGATTCTGCTTCAGTTCAGACTACTGATATATCTGCCAGCAATGGAGTTATTCATACCATAGAAGATGTTATGGTTCCTGCCTCCGTCAGTGATAAAGTAGCTGCTCTTTCAGCTTCTATCACCACCGCAGCCCCAACGGCTGCCCCCACCGCAGCCCCAACAGCTGCCCCAACAGCTGCCCCCACCGCTGCTCCCTCTACATAAAGAGCCATCAAATCCTGGTGTAAATAAAATCAGCCATATTAAAACATCTTTAGTTTTTGTTTATCAAAGCAAATTGTTTAACCTATATAAACTTAACGGTGTTTGATTTTAGAAGTTAAATCCCCCGAACTGGCGTAAACCCTCAAACCCCCTAGCCAGGGGCGCCGAAACCCGGGTACCAGGGTATACAAATGGTAACCTGCCCTTTTCTAGGGTTTACATGTATACCTATGCCCCAATGATGAAAATTTTCAACCTTTTTACTAGTCTATTCACTTTTAAATGATAGATATATAATTGCTTTCTGGTCGGTCGCGAATTATGTATTTTAAAGGCTTTTATGTTGGAATTTGGAATGCTACAGGCGCTGTAAACAGCGATCTCTCGGAATTGACAAATTTCAAAATTATCAAGAGATCCCCTATCCTGGCCCTCGTGCCGTTCCGGAGACCCTGTCCCTACCCACTCACCCTCAACAAACAGCGTTTTCCGAAGTGTGCGACCTCCCCAATCTGGTTTTAACGGTCTATGACCCTGAATGTCCACCGTTGACGAAATTACCAATAGGTGTTGCATGTCATAACAGAGGTGGGTATAGTGTATGGGGGGGGGGGGCATCAATTGCCTATCCTGATCCAGAGTGCACACTTTTGAACCTTAGACCATTTCCAATTTTCTAGGATCCTCCCCAACCATTGTACGCATTCAATATTGGCATACGCTTGTAAAGATCGGATAATTTTATCCTAGATGAAAGAGTCTGTGATAGTCGTCGTAAGCCACGATGATTTGTCGGCAATCCCTGGATGTGACAGAAAAACTCTCGAATGAATACAAAAATTCATTAAGTGCCATCATTCCTGAATTTAATATTAATGTATCAAAAGGCTAGCAGCTGGATGTCTCGTCTACCTAGCACAATTAAAAGGCGATATCCACAGCTCTTGAGTGGCTTGTGTCATCCACCGTTCACAGAACAGTCATTGAGTCAGACTCCCTTATCATAGCGTCAATAACAACATCTAGACCAGTGCTTAGCCCCGCCCCTTCCTAGCGCCTTTTAAAAAAAAATCTATATATATTTATCACGATAATAATTGTTACCTCATATATATAATAGGCGGTCCCCATGCAAGATACGCCCACACTTTGCAAAAGATGGGCAGAAAAAAAAGAAATGCGAGTTTTCGTACAATCTGGAAATTACCGTCTGAAATGGGCAAATATTGAACTGGGCTGAGATCTTTAAGATATAAACATATGTTTAAGTTTCAACAAAATCGAAAAATTGTGAACTCTAGAGGATCGACAACTTAGTATTACACTTTTTGCGTACAAGGATCGGCCATTTTGTCCTGCTGTTTCGTCCCGATTTTCAAGAATTTTGAGCTCAATCATATTCTTATGGTGTAATGGTGATATATCTAAACTCCGGTAAAAAATATTGTGACCTATAGAGTGTCCACAAGCTAAAATCGTGAAAATCAGACCGAAACTGCCGGACAAAATGACCACTCCTTGTGCGTGAATAGTGTAAAGGTATATAATGCCACGGTTGTGAACCCTCTAGATGTCACAATTTGAACATTTATCTACAATATGACATTTGTTTCTGGATACTCTGTCGGTCACAATTTTTATCCAATTTTGACAAAACTTAAAATAATCTGTTCATATCCCAAAGGCATGTATAGATATTGGCATGTATCGGACCGTAATTTCATGGATTATGGCCCTTGATTGTGCGAAAGAATCACGATTTTAGCTAGTGAACCCTCTATATAGCGATACCTGTCAGCTCTTTATCTAAATCTTACATACTGCATCTTTGATTAGTTATGACCGCATGTAATATTGTGAGTTTTTTTGTTAATAACATGTTCCGGAAGCAACGTTTGCGAGTTTTACAACATCCTAGATAGTTAACGCGAGATTACGCCTTCCATTGAGGATGCTGTATACTGTTGTCGCTGTAGTTTCCTCAATGTCGTAAAGTAGCTATATCTAGATACAGGAAGGAATAAATGAAATGAAATGAAATCAGGTTTAACGTCCTATTCCGAACCGGGCTAAAACTTCTTACTACTCTTTAATTATATATTACAGTTATAACAAAGTGTATCAGCTGCCATTTTGTATTTCGTCTGCTATCGTCTCACAATAATCACTAGTTCTAACACTTCCCGTCGTTTTTATTCCCAACGATCATTATACACCCTCCTATGTCATTAAACTGGTCATTTGACAGCGTTATTAATTACAAATCAAACTTGAAGCGTGATTACTTGGCTATTCGTATCTTCAACGGAGCAGAAGTACGACGAAATGAGGTCAAAGGAATTCCTTTTTGTTTTTGTTTGGCAGACTGCTACAAACAAAAGCAAACAACAATTTCTTTGACCACCATCGTCCATTAGTACTGTCTGATGGGGAACGGTCATGTCATAATGCTTCTTAGTGTTGCTTTAGGGTTATTCAACCTTAATAAGACGTTTAATAACAATAGTAAAGAAAAGATTATTTTATTAGATGATTAACTCGATGGTATCAATACGGTATCAATAACATGTATTACTCCGTTGTTAGTGTTGATATCAGCAGTAAGCACGGTAGCACCATTTATTTTAACAACTGCAACACACAAAAAAAGTGAGATTATATCACGCACTTCAACATAAGGTGCGTTTTCTATACATTTTATCTCACGCACTTCAACTTAAGCTGGAATAAATAAACTTTTATTTCAAGCACTTCAGCATAAGGTGGATTAACTAAACCTTTTATCTCATGCACTTTGACATAGGTTGGATTTACTAAACATGTTATCTCATGCACTTCAAAACATTGGATTAACTACATGCACTTCAAAAAATGAGGGATTAACATCTATCTCAAGCCCGCTTCTTCACAATGGATGAAGACACAGAGCTATGCCCAAGTCAACCGTTTGAGATAACCAAAACAACTTTTTAAAAGGTAAATTTTGGTGTTTGTACTTGTTTTTGCAAGCCATATTTTAAATTTCAATTCTTACCGTTATCCTTAATACTGACTGTGAGGTCTTTACCATTTAGAGTTGTTACTTTCTGTCCATCAGATAAAGCGGATGAATAAATATTTCCAACTACTACATGATACTTCAATATATCTATAAGTAAACAATTATTTCAGGACTAATAATTTGGCGTATTGTTTTTGTACTTTGACACAAGGGCGAATTGGAAACACGCGGGGCGGTCAAGCTTGCATAAAAGCCACTCTTCCCTTAAAGCCCCAATAACACTCTTGTTGTAACTGAATAATATGCCCCGATCTTCATTCTGGTCAACAAATTGTATTATTTTACAATATTCCAATTAATTGATGATATATATTTCATTTTAAAACACCTAATTTAAAAAATTGGAAAAATTCAACTTATTGATTTGAAAAGTCTAACCTAAACCTTTTCAAATGTGACTTGGATTTTAAAATATTTTCGAACCCTCTGGAAAAGTAAAATAGGATGTAATGGATAATTTACACAACAGGTAAGACACTAAAACATCTAGTACTTAGAATAAGGCTATTATTTATTTTCTGGAGCTACCATGCCAGCAAGAGTGTTATTGTCCCTTTAATATTCCCCTTTTTTCACAGATAATTTCCCTTATTAGGGTTTCACACTGCGTAGCTTGTGTGAAACACTATTGTTTTTGTTAAAATTCTTCTTATTATTAGGGTTTCACACTGCGTAGCTTGTGTGAAACACTATTGTTTTTGTTAAAATTCTTCTTATTATTATTCTTATTATTATTATTTTTTTTTTCCAATTTGCTTATATCTCAGGAACTACTTGTCGAATCGATGCAATGTCTTGAGTTTTACTGCGAAAGTGGGTGTGACTTAGAGATTAAAGCTATTTCCGGCATTCTGCGACAATGTGAAATGTCCGAAATCACCGAAGTTGTCGTTTTTTGAAATATTGCCGTAATATTAACAACAATTGTTGGATTTTATCGTTTGATAGTTTTTGACATAGCCAGAGACATGGCCCATAGCTACGGGTCTTTAGATTTTTAAATTTCGCCGAATCTTCGGAAAAATAAGGCGCCAAATTTTGAAAATTTAAATTTTGACAAAAAACTTTTTTATTAATGAATATTTTTTAATGACCTTTTACCAAGGGTTAAAGGGTCGTCTGATTTGGGCGAAAATGTGAACATTTTTTTTCTGAATAATTTTCCTTGGTCGCTATTGGCTAATTCAGTTTATCGGTTCTATATAAATTATTTATTGTTCGATTTGTATAAAACAAAGTTTATATGCTCTATGGTCCAAAATGTCATTTTTTTTGTTACCGGCAAAGTTTCCTGTCGGTGACGTAAGTGACGTAAATTTAGCAAAAACTACAATTTTAACAGTTCGGTACCACTTTTTGAAAGCAAAAATTATTTTTTTCAAATCTAATATGACTGAAAAGATGTGCCATATAAAGGCGCACAAAACATCGCGCTCAGTTTTTTTAATTTCGATTTCGTTTTCGGGCAATTTGGATTAAAGGGTGAAAAAAGGTGTCAAAATAAGCTATTTACAACCCATCCAGCGTCTTCATATTAAAAAATATATCTTCGTAACATTGATAATCTCGTAGCAATAACCCATACGAAGAGAATGTATGTGAAAATTAATTTGTAATATGCGCAGTTGCCGAGAAAAAGTCAATTTTGCATGAGTCACTTTTCACGTTATTTTGGCTGTAAAAGAATCAATTATTATGTGATTTTCAATTTTCTTTCACCATTGGATACCTAATGCCATAGTGGACACGGTCAAACCATTCTACCTCATACGCTGCCACCGGAAATGACGTCATGTGCTCAAAACTTAATTTTTAGCATTAAAAAACAATATTTTATTCAAATGGGTCGTACTTATTATTTTTTTCAAATTATGATATTTGATTCTATTCATCGAATAGAATGAACCGATACGATCATACAGATATCACAAAACGGTTTCTAACTTGTACGGTTGCAGAGAAATGGGCGATTTTCCACAAGTCACTTTTTGAGGATTTTGGTCTATAAAAGTGTCGGTTATCATTCGATTTTTATAAAATTTTCACCATATGATATCTTATGTCATTTATGATTTCATAGAACTAATTTAACAGTTGCAGTATCACCGGAAGTAATTATATTTTGGCAAAAACTGTATTTTTAGCCTTCAAAACAGATATTTTTTTTCAAATGAGTCTGATTTGTAATAAATTTAAAATCATGATATTTAATTCGCATCAACTAATAGAATGAACCCATGCGATCATTCAGATACCACAAAATGGTTTCTCACTTGTATGGTTGCAGAGAAATAGACGATTTCCTACAAGTCACTTTCCAAGGTTTGGGGTCTATAAAAGTGGCAATTCCTATTCGATTTACATAAAATTTTCACCATGTGATTATTATTTCTGATTTTAAGAAACTAATTTAATATTGACTTGAGCAAAAATGAAATTTTTTTTTGTCTCGGTTATTTTCCTTGGCCGCCATTGGTTAATTCAGTTTTTTAGCCCAAGATTAATTATTTATTGTTCGATCTGTATAAAACAAAGTTCATAAGCTCCGTTGTCTCAATCGTCATCTTTTTTGTTACCAACAGTGTTATCTGTCGGCAACGGAAGTGGCGTAAATTTATTAAAAACTACAATTTTGACAGTTAGGTACCATTTTTCAAACGAAAATATTATTTTATTTAAAAACTGATATAACTAAAAGTGTGTGCCCTTTAAAAGCGCAAAAAAGTGTAAGCTCAGTTTTTTTTTAATTTCGGTTTCATTTTCGAGCAAATTGGATTAAGAGGTGAGAAAAGGTGTAAAACTGACCTATTTACAACCCGTCCAGGCTTTTCAGATTTTAAAATATTTCTGTGTAACTTTTATAAAATTGTAGCTATAATCCATACGAAGAGAATGTATGTGAAAATTAGTTTGTAATATAAGCAGTTGCCGAGAAATGGGCAGTTTTGCGTAAGTCACTGTTTTCGTAATTTGCCTGTAAAAAAGTTAATTATTAATGGATATTCACAAAAGTGACACCACCTGATTCACAAAGCAAGTCTGCGTCATATCAAGTCGATTACAATTTAAAATTCACACAGGAAGTGACGCCATTTGGTCAAAAACTGCATTTTAACTTTTAAAATCAATATTTTTTTTCAACCAATAATTATTTAATATGTAATAATAAAATTAACTTTTGGATTAAATTCACATATTAACAAAACTCATACGGTCATATAGATATCATAAAATTGTTTCCAACTTGTTCTGTTGCCGAGATATAGGCGGTTTTCCAAAAGTCACTTTTGAAGGTTTTTGGCCCATAAAAGTGTCAATTACTTTTCGATTGTCAGAAAATTTTCACCCTTTGATGCCTAATGTCATAGTCGGTGTTATAAAACTAATTTAACGTTTTTGGTATCACAGGAAGTAATGTTCTTTTGGCAAAAACTGTATTTTTAGCGTTCAAAACATATAGTTTATTCATATGATTCTGATTTGTAATGTTTTTAAAATTATGATATTTGATTCCAATCAACAAATAGACTGAACCCATACGATCATATAGATACCCAAAAATAGTTTCTAGCTTGTACGGTTGTCGAGAAATAGACGATTTTCTACAAGTCACTTTTCAAGGTTTTTGGTTTATAAATGTGGCAATTATTATTCGATTTACATAAAATTCTCACCATATGATATGTTATGCCATTTCCGATTTCATAAAACTAATTGAACATTTTCATTATCACCGGAAGTAATGTAATTTTGCCAGGATCACTTACAAGTAACATATATATAAAATGAATTGATATTGCTGGATTTGGTTGATTCTGCGTACATTTTATATGATGTGTGCAATGCTTATGTGGAAACCTGTTTATTGGTTTCTTTGGTACCGGAAGTGACATATGTTCAAGGGTAACGTGACACCGAAAGTAACACAAGTTCAAAAGTAACATGGCACCAGTGAAACCCGTAAAAGCTGCATGCAGGTCTAGTTATTCTTATTATTATTATTTTTTTTTTCCAATTTGCTTATATCTCAGGAACTACTTGTCGGATCGATGCAATGTCTTGAGTTTTACTGCGAAAGTGGGTGTGACTTAGAGATTAAAGCTATTTCCGGCATTCTGCGACAATGCGAAATGTCCGAAATCACCGAAGTTGTCGTTTTTTGAAATATTGCCGTAATATTAACAACAATTGTTGGATTTTATCGATTGATAGTTTTTGACATAGCCAGAGACATGGCACATAGCTACGGGTCTTTAGATTTTTAAATTTCGCCGAATCTTCGGAAAAATAAGGCGCCAAATTTTGAAAATTTAAATTTTGACAAAAAACTTTTTTATTAATGAATATTTTTTAATGACCTTTTACCAAGGGTTAAAGGATCGTCTGATTTGGGCAAAAATGTGAACATTTTTTTTCTGGATAATTTTCCTTGGTCGCTTTTGGCTAATTCAGTTTATCGGTTCTATATAAATTATTCATTGTTCGATTTGTATAAAACAAAGTTTATATGCTCCATGGTCCAAAATGTCATTTTTTTCGTTACCGGCAAAGTTTCCTGTCGGTGACGTAAATTTAGCAAAAACTACAATTTTAACAGTTCGGTACCACTTTTTGAAAGCAAAAATTATTTTTTTCAAATCTAATATGACTGAAAAGATGTGCCATATAAAGGCGCACAAAACATCGCGCTCAGTTTTTTTAATTTCGATTTCGTTTTCGGGCAATTTGGATTAAAGGGTGAAAAGAGGTGTCAAAATAAGCTATTTACAACCCATCCAGCGTCTTCATATCAAAAAATATATCTTCGTAACATTCATAATCTCGTAGCAATAACCCATACGAAGAGAATGTATGTGAAAATTAATTTGTAATATGCGCAGTTGCCGAGAAACAGTCAATTTTGCATGAGTCACTTTTCACGTTATTTTGGCTGTAAAAGAATCAATTATTATGTGATTTTCATTTTTCTTTCACCATTGGATGCCTAATGCCATAGTGGACACGGTCAAACCATTTTAACTCATACGCTGCCACCGGAAATGACGTCATTTGCTCAAAACTTAATTTTTAGCATTAAAAAACAATATTTTATTCAAATGGGTCGTACTTATTATTTTTTTTCAAATTATGATATTTGATTCTATTCATCAAATAGAATGAACCCATACGATCATACAGATATCACAAAACGGTTTCTAACTTGTACGGTTGCAGAGAAATGGGCGATTTTCCACAAGTCACTTTTCGAGGATTTTGGTCTATAAAAGTGTCGGTTATCATTCGATTTTTATAAAATTTTCACCATATGATATCTTATGTCATTTATGATTTCATAGAACTAATTTAACAGTTTTAGTATCACCGGAAGTAATTATATTTTGGCAAAAACTGTATTTTTAGCCTTCAAAACAGATATTATTTTTCAAATGAGTCTGATTTGTAATAAATTTAAAATCATGATATTTAATTCGCATCAACTAATAGAATGAACCCATGCGATCATTCAGATACCACAAAATGGTTTCTCTCTTGTATGGATGGTTGCAGAGAAATAGACGATTTCCTACAAGTCACTTTCCAAGGTTTGGGGTCTATAAAAGTGGCAATTCCTATTCGATTTACATAAAATTTTCACCATGTGATTATTATTTCTGATTTTAAGAAACTAATTTAATATTGACTTGAGCAAAAATGAAATTTTTTTTCGTCTCGGTTATTTTCCTTGGCCACCATTGGCTAATTCAGTTTTTTAGCCCTAGAATAATTATTTATTGTTCGATTTGTATAAAACAAAGTTCATAAGCTCCGTTGTCTCAATCGTCATCTTTTTTGTTACCAATAGTGTTATCTGTCGGCAACGGAAGTGGCGTAAATTTACCAAAAACTACAATTTTGACAGTTAGGTACCATTTTTCAAAAGGAAATATTATTTTATTTAAAAACTGATATAACTAAAAGTTTGCGCCCTTTAAAAGCGCAAAAAAGTGTGAGCTCAGTTTTTTTAATTTCGGTTTCATTTTCGAGCAAATTTGATTAAGAGGTGAGAAAAGATGTAAAACTGGCCTATTTTGTTACCAATAGTGTTATCTGTCGGCAACGAAAGTGGCGTAAATTTACCAAAAACTACAATTTTGACAGTTAGGTACCATTTTTCAAAAGGAAATATTATTTTATTTAAAAACTGATATAACTAAAAGTGTGTGCCCTTTAAAAGCGCAAAAAAGTGTGAGCTCAGGTTTTTTAATTTCGGTTTCATTTTCGAGCAAATTTGATTAAGAGGTGAGAAAAGATGTAAAACTGGCCTATTTACAACCCGTTCAGGCTTTTCAGATTTTAAAATATTTCTATGTAACTTTTATAAAATTGTAGCTATAATCCATACGAAGAGAATGTATGTGAAAATTAGTTTGTAATATAAGCAGTTGCCGAGAAATGGGCAGTTTTGCGTAAGTCGCTGTTTTCGTAATTTGCCTGTAAAATGGATATTCACAAAAGTGACACCATTTGATTCACAAAGCAATTTTGCGTCATATCAAGTCGATTACAATTTGAAATTGACACCGGAAGTGACGCCATTTGGTCAAAAACTGCATTTTAACTTTTAAAATCAATATCTTTTTTCAACCAATAATTATTTAATATGTAATAATAAAATTAATTTTTGGATTAAATATCACATATTAACAAAACTCATACGGTTATATAGATATCATAAAATTGTTTCCAACTTGTTCGGTTGCCGAGATATAGGTGGTTTTCTAAAAGTCACTTTTGAAGATTTTTGGCCCATAAAAGTGTCAATTATTTTTCGATTTTCAGAAAATTTTCACCCTTTGATGCCTAATGTCATAGTCGGTGTTATAAAACTAATTTAACGTTTTTGGTATCACAGCAAGTAATGTTCTTTTGGCAAAAACTGTATTTTTAGCCTTCAAAACATATATTTTATTCATATGATTCTGATTTGTAATGTTTTTAAAATTATGATATGTGATTCCAATCAACAAATAGACCGAACCCATACGATCATATAGATACCCAAAAATAGTTTCTAGCTTGTACTGTTGCCGAGAAATAGACGATTTTCTACAAGTCACTTTTCAAGGTTTTGGGTTTATAAAAGTGGCAATTATTATTCAATTTACATAAAATTCTCACCATATGATATGTTATGCCATTTCCGATTTCATAAAACTAATTGAACATTTTCATTATCACCGGAAGTAATGTAATTTTGCCAGGATCACTTACAAGTAACATATATATAAAATGAATTGATATTGCTGGATTTGGTTGATTCTGCGTCCATTTTATATGATGTGTGCAATGCTTATGTGTAAACCTGTTTATTGGTTTCTTTGGTACCGGAAGTGACATATGTTCAAGGGTAACGTGGCACCGAAAGTGACACAAGTTCAAAAGTAACATGGCACCAGTGAAACCCGTCATAGCTGCATGCAGGTCTAGTTGTTAGCTTGTTTCTATTTTGAGTGAAGTTTGTTTTACTATAGTTCAACTTCAAATTCAAACATTCGAAGATAACTATTGCATGGGGGTGGGGGGATAGAAAAACACGGGGGGTAATTGTGTTATTATTTCCGGTGTGAATGAGATTTCAGTGAGGGAAATAATACCCATGATCGTATAATAGTGATTTGACAACCTATTGAGCAAAAGACATAGAAATAATTATGTTTTGACTTTCTTAGAAAATATGAAATTCTCGCTTTAATTAATTATTAGGGCAACCCCGTTCGTTCTCAGCATGAATTTTTAGCCCAACAGTTTTCACAATCCTGTGTTTACAGCTACCACGAGAGGAAAAATAAATATTTTTATTTGTAAGGCACGAGTAATAATATCTAACATATAACTATAGCACCATTTCCTGTTCGTATGCTCCCTTTAAGGTGTCAAATATAAAAGTGGATTCGAAATTTAACATGTGATCTGCAGCTCGTCACCGCAGCCAATTTTGAACCTAAAAAAATCCAGCTACGACATGCATTATACCTTAACATAAACATAGCAATGATATGTCACACCTACAATGTACAAATGTACTTAGCTATGAATAATCATGGAATGAACCAACGTGAGAGGAATGAAATTACATATAAAACTGTGCACCATTTCAAACTAAATCTTTATCATTTGGCACAAAGAAAGAACATGGGATAAAGTTAAATACACGATTTAAAATTTTACCTAGTAAAGTTGCTCCAGGTAACTGTGGAAGAATTCCAGCAAAAGCTTTGTCATTTGGTGCAAAGAGTGTAAAAACTCCGGCTGAAAATACGCGAATAAATTAAGAGATATTACTTCAAGGAGCTACATCGCCAATATTTGAGACCTAGAAGGTGACACAACTATGTCGAAAAGCATTATAATAATGTAATATGAATGAGTATAAACAGACTTACATTCAATCGTTTCTGTTTCTACCCTTAATTTGTAATCAGTTATGTTCGGCGAAATACGCCACAAGCCGCAATCGAATGGCAATATCTCTAGTGTCTGGTTATTCCAGTCGACACCAATAGTATTTATTGCGCATGCTCTTCAGATATCGTTTGATATGACTCGTAGAATATGTCTAGCCTTTTTCATCGAGTCCCATGTTACAAATGGCGCTTCGTGTACCAATGGTAAAAGGTTTATTTTGTCTTAAATACTGGATATTAGAAGTCCATCTTTTCCCAGTGGGATCACAACACCAATGTTCATTTCAATGTCGAAGACTTTGGATGATGGGGGGGTTGGGATGGCCTAGTGGTCTAGAGTGCCGCGCTTCGACCTCTAGCTGGCCGGTCATCTCTGGCTTGCGGGTGTGGTTTCGAGCCCTGGTGTGAGCGTATGTGGCATGGAGATAGGGGCGCCTTCTCAACCTCGTGGGTTTGCTCCGGGCAATCCGGTTTCCTCCCACTGCTAAAGACCCCGACGCGCAAGCGAATTATTGAAATAAAATTAAACCATATGTTAGTCCCCGAAATGACCTAGTTTGTGTTGAGTGGACGTTAAACCCCATTTCTCCCTCTCTCTCACTTTGGATGATTTTAAGTTAGAGACTTAGCTAATTTAAATAAACTTTAGTACTTACCTCGCAATGCATCTTCTAGATTAGCTACAATAATGGCTGCAAATAAATCGGTGAATTGATCATCATGTAGAACCAGGTAGTCTAATATATCCCCGTCAGCTGGTAATAAAACAGCATCTATTGTGTGTATAACACCATTAGATACAATAGCATCAGTATCAGATATAGCAACACCATTAACAGTAACACCATCTGAAGGCTGAAATATAATAGCATCATTTTTAGACATACATCTACACCAGTAACAACAAAACCAATAGCATCATCTTCAGATATACATCTACACCAGTAACAACAACACAACATATATCTAAACCAGTGATCATTGGTGTACATTATTTTTGGTATTTCCTGGGCCTCTTAATGGTCTACACTATTTTTGGTAATTCTTGGGCCTCTTATACACGCATGGTATATTACTGTTAAACAGTCGCCATCATCCTCTGTTTTGTTCAATTGTATTTTACATTTCCTTCCAGTGGGGAGATAGGGAATAGCCAAGGCCTTCTCTAAATCCGACACTAGATATAGTTACACCTACACCGAATTCGTGCTACGATTGAAATCGTGTTTTATTCGGGGATCGTGATGATACTATCAGGTATTATCATACAATCGTGTTGATCGTATCGAAACCCATCCGAATGTATCTGCATGTATCAGATCGTGGGTTCAATAGGGACAATTCTATCGTAAAACAGAATTAATCACGCATTCTCTTCAACTATTTATAATTTATAACGTTACAATTGTTATTACTAAACTAAAACTAATAACATACCCCAACATTGAATATTAAATTGCCACCAATCAAGTTGGCAACTCTATCGTTGTTCTGTATAGCAGGAGAGACAATGGTGGAGTTTGTTAGATGATTCAGAAGAACATTGGTCAACGCCTTGGTGTCATTTTTTAACTCGGCGAGTACAGGGGCAGGAACTTTAGCGAAGGCATCATTTGTTGGAGCAAACAAAGTGGCAAATCCTGAAAACATTTCTCCCAGATAATAATTTGTTTTTCTTTTCAAAAAGAATTCCAGTTTCCATACCAGGGAAAATCCTGACATATGACCACTACTTATGGTAACATTTAAGCTGTGCGTATCGTGAAAATACTTCTCCAAAGTCATCAATGTTATTAGAAGTATTAATTGCTAAGTCTTTAGAAAATAAAAGCGTCTGCGTTCATCTTTGTTTTACTTTTTAAAGAACAGCCAATTGAGACCAAACGTTTAAAACGAATAATGAAGGGGGCATTTTGAACAACAATTTTTTTGTATAATTATACTGGACATGGCAATCAGCGACCTACCAGTACAAGGGATAAATGACTTCCAATCCGCCGTGACTTGAAAGTGCCACGTGTCTAAAATACATTTTATACTCACGGATATTAGTTAGAGCATCAACTAAACCAGCTTCCTTCACCAGACTCACCAGTGTCGAATACTGTTGATTCTGGGACAAATATTCTACTAAATTAGGTTTTTTTGCTCCAAATGCTCCGTTCAGAAGAAGGGTAACGACTAGCAGAAATTTCAACATTTCGATACTGGTCAAATGAATTAGGCTTCTGTCCGAATTAAAATGATTAGATTAGAAGTCAATAAATGGTACATATCTTACATCTGGTTAGTTCGATCGTAATCTAGCTTTTCTTATCAGTAACTTTCTATATTACACCCCCACGTTTCTGGTCGACTTTATTTAAGGTAAGGTCTTGGCAAGACGCACGGATCTTTAAAAGAGATGAAGTTCAATTGATATTTATAGCGAAAAAGAGTATTAGAAATAGAAACATGATTACGGTCCAGAGAGAAAGAGAGAACTGGGGTTTAACATCCACTCGACACAAACTATGTCATTTCGGGACTAACATGTGGTTTAATTGTATTTCAATTATTCGCTTGCGCGTAGGGGTCTTTTAACAGTGGGAGGTAACCAGAGTGCCCGGAGGAAACCCACGAGGTTGAGAAGGCGCCCATATCTCCATGCCACATACGCTCACACCAGGGATCGAAACCTCAGCCGCAAGCAAGAGGTGACCGGCCAGCTAGAGGTCGAAACTTTTCTATGGACAGTGGGTTGTTGGCAATTATAATTTGAAATACCATGTTAACATCAAGGGTGGGATACAGGATTTTTCAGAAAGGTGGGGGGGGGGGGTGCGTGTTGCGATGCCCGGCCCGTAATTTTTGAGTGGAAAATAATTTCATACTTGTACTGTAAATTATGATTTCCAACCTAAACTATTTTTGTTCTCCTTTCCCGCGAGAATATATGGAGCTCAAATTGTTCGCCACTACAAAAAATGAAGGGGGGGTGCGCCAGGTGCCCCCCCCCCCCTTTGGATCCGCGCCTGAACATTGGATACGGGTTAACACCATAGCATTAAGATACAGCACGTCTTTTCAAGAGATTATGGCTTAACGGTAGTAATTTTATCTGTCAAGACACAATTAGAATTAGAATACTTCGGATTAGATCCAAAGGGATCTAACTGAACGTTTATTTGGTGTTAGGAGCCATGGTGGCTAATTGGGTAGAATGCTGGCTCGCAAGCCGGGTTGTCAGTGTTGCAGGACGAGGGGCTAGTCTTTCCAGGCGACACTATAACTCGAAAATTGCTTGCTATTTCTTCAATGGCCACCCTATTACTTTCTTCGTCAAACCTTAACGCCAATAAGTTCGATAAAAAAAATCTTCCATTCTCTTGTAAATTTCACATTTTTTGACACTAGTCAACTTCTCAGAACATAAATATTACCACTGCGCCTGCGCAAATTGGGTCACTCGTATATCATAGGGGTGTAAGGTATTCCACAAATGGGATGCATTCGGATAATAATACTTTTGGTGGAAGTTTTCGCACGTTCATTTTTGGGCAGTAATACTTATTTCCGATTGTTTTCAGTGCTGTTTCCGGGCGAGGGGGGCTAGGAGGGGGGGGGGGCTTTGCCCCACCAAAAATTAGCCCCCCCCCCAAATATTACGCCAAAAATAATGATTTCTTAGGAGTCTTCTTAGCCGGCCACATCCTCAGCTCCTCCAAAACATTCCGTAGCCCCCCCCCCCCAAAAAAAAAACCCATTTCGTAGCCCCCCTAAATTTTATGAGCTGGCTATGGGCCCGGCAAAATAAATCCATTTATATCAACAAATAGTATTAAAAGTCGCACAATAACACAAAAAAAACGCAAAAAAACCCGACAGTTGAATTGCCATTAAAATTTGTCCTACTTCCAAATTTCCATGATATCAGTTTGTATGTACATGTAGTTTATATCAATATCTTAAAGCCATCGGACTTAGGTCGTCAATTTAAAATCTAAGGCAGTGGAACAAACAACTGTGGTCTCAAACCAAAATGTAAATTTATATTACTTCCCGTAAATAGCCCATTTAAGCAAGTTAGATTCTGCTTGGTCGAACAACTATCTAAACATTCAGGAAGGACGAACTGACTCAAAGTCAAATCCGCACCCCTGTTCGATTTGTTTTATCCCAAATAATTACGTCGAGCACGACAGACTTCAATACCGCGAAGTAAATAAAGAAGTATTTTTCAAGAGAGAAAGGTTACATATCTTGATCTGAAATTGGTTAACGTGAGATAGAAAGTAAAGGGGTGACAATTTCAGGTAGGTCTTTTAATTTTTACTATTTTAGTTAAAAATTGAAGAAATAGCAAGCATTAGCAATTTTTGAGTTGTAGTGTTGCCTGGAACAGACAGTAGAACCCATGTACACATAGGCGTGTACGTGAAAAATGCCTTGTCAGTTAGAATTCGATACAAGAGTAGGCCATAGTGCTGCTGCCCGGGCAAAATTTCCCTCAAAGCACACTGTATGGCGCATGCCCGTCCTCATTAGGTACGTGCTCGGTTGTACGTGACAAGGAGTAGGTTGCCTCTCCAACATGATGGGTTTTCTCCGGGTCTCCTGGTCGAGTGGACCTCTCTCTCTCTCTCTGTTTTTGGGCAGGAGTTGGGGCGGGGGTATATTTGGTGCCGTATTTAATGCTGAAAGTGACAATCAATGTTTATTGCGTTATTATGAGTGTTAGAAAATGGATATAGTGAAAGAAGAACAGGGTTATTAAAGCTGCAATTTCATATTTTTAAGTTATATTTCTAAAATATACTCTTCCAAAAAAAAGAAACGCACAACCCACTTTTCATAATTTTTTTTTATGTGAACGAGGTCGTTGTTTGTTTCCATAAATCTTACTTGTTTTTAATGTCATTATGTAAGGATAAAAGAAATTCATTATTGGTTTTAAATGTAGGGTGACTAACTGTGACTGGTCATCGTTTTCGCTGAAATTTCTTTTCTCTTGATTGCACCAAGACACATGAATTTAACAACCTCGCAAGCTTTTCGTATGGAACTTAAATCTAAGACCTTTAAAATACCTGGGTTCTCGGTTTCTAAATCAGTTGCACAGGTAAACACCCAACGAACCAAGTGATGCCACGTCTGAACGAAGACCAATGCAACAACGCAGGTGAATCCCAGAGATGTCGTCAGGCTGCTGAATGTTTCCCTGAGTTCCATTTCTCGCCTTTGGGATAGGTACCGACAGTGAAGTTCAACACGTGACCGCTCAAGCTCAGGCCAAACAAAAGTGACCCCACCTGTCCTGATTCGTCACTTCCGGTTACGTCATTGGTGGAAACGATTCTCAACAGCGACCTCTTCTGCAGCAGCAATTCCGGACGACGTAGAATCTCAGACCAGAGAGTCTGTAAACGCCTACGTGAAACCGGATTACGAGCCAGACGTCCCCGTTAGACCTGCTGATTTGAAGTACGCCGACACCGTGAAATCCTTCTTATAGCCACAGCAAAACTGAAGAACAGTTTGGTTCAGCGCTGTGTCGCGGTTCCTGTTGCAACGAGGCGAATGGTAGAGTGAGGGTGTACCGACGACGAAACGTCATATTGCTTTTCTTTTTTGGGAGAGTGTATATTAAAATAAAGCCTTAAAATAGATGGTATCTATAAACGGTCTACCTTGTTAAAGTATAATCCTATTAATCCTATAATTAATTCACTATTGCCAGTTGAGAAATTGGAAAAAAATATCCTTTCAACTTCAAATTCAAACGTTTGAATATAGCTATTGCAGGGGGGGGAATGGGAAAACAAGGGAGGTAATTGTGTTATTATTTCCGATGTGAAAGATGTTTAACGTGTGGAAAATGATGCCTATGATTGTATAATAGTTAGTTGAAAACCTATTGAACAAAAGACAGAAATAAATATGTTTTGACTTTCTTAGAAAATATGAAATTCCCGTTTTAAATGGATTAGTAGATAATAATGGCGACGTTATATAATGGTGGGCGTTTTGAGACAATCATTTAAAATGGATATTTAAACAATCTAGATTTTTTGCTAATGGCAAAGCGGACACGGGCTGCATCTTTAAACAGGGACGGATCCGGGAATTTTTGCAGGAGGAGGTTTGCCAGGTTTCTGTTACGGAAATCTGCCATCATCGTCTCTAAATTACATAGGAATACATACAAATTAAGCTCTTTAAACAAAGAAATCATTTTTATACCGATGTAGGATCACTTTGTGATGTAATCATAGGCGTACGGGCTCGATGACAGTTAGGGGGGGGGGGTAGAACCCGAAATGCCTGAAAAAATTTCGAGTTTACAAAGAGCGGTGCCGGTCGTCCACGAGGGGCGAAGAAGCGGAGCTTAAAACCACGTATCTCCACCTCCCCCCCACCACCACCAAAGAAAATTTTGGAATATTTGACGGCTGTAAACATGCTTTCCTGCTATTTCAGCCCATGAATAAAGCAACTTCAAGGTAGTCTAATATAACGGAATTAGGGTGGCTGACTCGAATTCCAATTAATTGTTTACAGTCCTCGAAGACGTAACCGTTGGCAGAAAAGTTTTGAAAATTATACTGCCACAAACGCGTTTTCCTGCTATTCCAGTCTGTGAATACAGCAACTTCAATTTAGGTCCAATATAGCCTACCTGGCTGAGCCGAATTCCAAACAACCAATCGTCGCTGGGTTTGTGGGGGGTCTTAACTTCCCGGAGAAAATTTCGAAAATTAAACAAATGCATTTTCTGCTTTTCTAGCCCGTGTAAGCAACTCCAAAATTTCCAATGGTTTTGTAACCGAAATTTCAGTCTGAATTCCAACCATCCAATAATACTGTTGCAGCTGCATTCACAAAAAATAATCGATGCCCGAAAAATGTCGCACAAAGAAGAGTGGCTCCAGACAAAATATTTTAATCCATAGTCAACTCAGTAGGCCTACAAATTCGTGGTATTCAATTAAAAGAAAAGTAAAAATAGTTTTATATGAGGGCTCAATGGCAGTTAGGGAAGCAAGACTAGCAGTGCCCGAAAAATTTCGGGTTTACACACAGCGGCGCCGGTTGTATGGATCCCCCAAGACAATTTTGGAATATTTGACAGTCGCAAACGCGTTTTCCGGCTATTCCAGCCAGTAAATATATTGTTTTATTAGATTTCGGGCACTTTATTTTGCTAAATATATGAAATAATTTTTTTTTCACTTCACCCGTCTGCCCGAAAAGTCAGCTTGCCCGAAAGTTAGGGGGGCAGTTCCCCCGCCCCCTGGCTCGTACGCCTATGGATGTAATTTCATTGATGCAAGGCATTATTTTTTTTATGTAGCTGAGCAGGAACGGATCCAGGAAATCTGCCATCACCGTCTCTAAATTACATAGGAATACATACAATTTAAGCTTTTTAAACAGATAAATCATTTTTATACCGATGTAGGATCACTTTGTGATGTAATTTCACTGATGCAAGGCATTTTTTTATGTAGCTGAGCAGGGTGGGGTTTGGACCCCCACCCCCCTCTGGATCCGCCCCTGTTAAAGACGTGAAACCAGCGTTTATCACTCACATCCGACCAATAGCTTGGCTTATATTAAATATAATATCCTGCATTGACTATATCTGATGAGTTGTTGATGACTGTACATGAATGACGAAAAGAAAGAAAGACTCCCCCACCCAGTAATCAGCTTTGATACCATATGGTCTTCATCAGTCAAAGTTCAGCTCTAAAAATAAACAGTCGCGTCCACATTGACAACAATTTCAACAAATTCCAACATTTTTCATTACACGTGACATTGGGATAATGCGCCCACACAATGGCTGACAGCTAATTTGTGAATGGTAGCTTCTAGTATATATAGCGTGTATGTAGACCACTAACGCAGAATGTATAATATAGGTCTTGACGAGGATTATTTGAATAAGACCGCCAGTTTCCGTGTTGTTGTCTTGTTATGTTATGGCCACAGATTTGGGTGTTAGTAAATTAATCATGGCTGGTGCTGTGAGTAACACGGTTTCCGTGGTAAGTAAAATGTATATTTTTATCATCTTAAAATATTTTTCAGTCGAAGATGATAATCATTTTATATGGAGAATCACATTGAATTTATAAAAAAAGCGCGCGTAATTTAACAAAGTATCCAGCAATTATTTTTGTGTCTTTTTTTTTTTGTTGTAGCAGTAACTTCCATCGTTATAAAATAAACCAAACTAAATGAATAAGTTTAGAATAACGCAGACCCTCTAATTTAAAAAAAAAAAAATACCAACAAAATTAGGAATTTCCTTTTAAAAACCGTTAAAACTCAGAATTTGATTGGTGTTAACTTCAAAAATACTTAGCAGGCATTCAAACAAGTCTAATTTATTTAAGTCTGAACTTTCTATTAATACTTAGAGATATTCCCACCAAAGTATTTACAAGTTAGTAATTAGATTTCCAATAAAAGTATTGCATATTTAGTATTTAAGGAAAGCAGAGACACTCAATCTTACCCCCCCCCCCCCCCCCAAAAAAAAATCAAAAAAAAAAAAAAAAAAAAAAATCATTAGATTCCTTGAAAGCATCCAAGCATGTGGCGTACAAATTGTAAGGGTGTCTCAAACTGGCGTAAGGCTAACGATTGTGAGGACATTGAAGAACGTAAACAACCGGTAGACATCTGATTTAACAACAGGGGATAATCCAATAATTGACTTCATACACAAATTTGCTTGAATATGTTTTTAGTCCAAATATATCAACAAATTATACAGTTTGTAGCGATTGGTGGTGGTGGTGGGGGTCTTTAAGACCAATGTTTAAAAACAAAACATTTATACGTTACCATGTATAAATGTTTGTTGCGTTTTATTGTGCTCAGTTGATAATGCCACTCACGGATTATCTTTAAGTGAAATCACAGATGAATATTCTGAAGTTTAAACCATAATGCACTGGAAAATATTAAGTGCAGTCTCAGCATATCCAATTAGCATAGGTTTTTCAAATGTACATAACCTTTACTTCTGGAATGAATAAAGTCGAGGTGCATGGTAATGAGGCATGGGTTTGTTGCTTCCAGATTTTCTCAGTTACTTTTGGCACCATGATTCCATTAAAGGCAGCTAGAAAGTTTTCAGCTTTGGTTTGCCAAAATTCAAAGCCATTACAAGAGAATTTAAACGGTGTTTTTTCTTTAGTTTCTTTATTATTAAAACTGAATGTATGTACTGTATAGTAAGAACAACTGGTTGATCAGAACAACAGGTTCAATATAAATTTGTTTTATCACGCACGTTTTTCATTTATTGTTTAATTTAGAATAAAAATATTTCAGTTTCTAAGATATATACCGGAACTAAAGAAGATATATTTTGTAATAATTATAGCTCAAACAATATTAAGAAACAAAACAAAAATAAAAACCAACAAAACGTATAAAACACTTTTAAACTTTTGTGTTATAACAATATAAAATTTTGTATTTGTGGTTTTGTTTTTGAAATTCTTTTGTTTCGCTTAATACAGGTTTGTACACAAAAAAATTGAAGTTATCTAGGCGTAGAATTATTTTACACGATATTTAAGAATTATACGTTTAAAGAGAACTTTGTAGCACAATTTGCTGTTAAAATATTTAAAACTGAAACGCAATTTAATGAAAAACTGGGGATTTTGTTTGAACTGAAAATTGAAACCCTGGCAAACAATATAATCATGTTATACATGTTGAGAATGTATAATTATCTAGACTAAAGTCGCGTAATGTCAATAATTACATAATGACCATTTATAGCGTTTATAAATATACATCGGCATGCTTTAACTATGTGTGAAAGCGTAATTGGTTCTCATGAATTATTCATAATTTTGTTTTGAAACGTATCTTTTTCCGAGTTGTCAAAAACAAGAACCCAAAACAAGACCAAAAAAAAAAAAAGAAAAAAAACCCCCTCCAGAAATCTGAAAATACGCAGATCTGGTATATGTACATAGATTTCGCTTATACAGGTCGTACAATGTTTGACCAGTCAAACGTGTGTCAATAATGAATACAGAATAGGATGTACCTTTACATATAGTAAGAGTGGATATTGGATACATTTTGTACACATTAAAAATATAGTGTAACTTTATATAACATTATCTGAGGTCGGGGTTGATTCTAATGACAATCTTTCACGTAATAACACTCATATTTCTGTTTAAACAAAATCTGACCCTTTTACACCCTTTCCCCTGTTTTTCCCTTCTACTCTATAAAGATCTAATTTTCCGGGTTTGTTTTTTGTTTTTTTTGGTTTTTTTACGGCGTAAAATATCAAATCGCTAATGTTTTTAAACTACCTGGAAGACCCATACGCGCAAGCGAGTTATTGAAATCAAATTAAAAAAGAAAAAAATGTTAGTCCCGAAATGACCTAGTTTGTGTCGAGTGGACGTTAAACCCCATTTCTCTCTCTCTCTCTTTAAACTACCTAATAACTATTCATGAATTAAAACATCAAAGATGTCTATTTTATGTATCTAATTTAACAAAGTAATGACTTATATGTGTTCATTAAATAATAATCTAGACGAACAAAACATAAGAAGTGGGTTAAATACCATCTTGGCCCCAGTGTTCGTGGATATAAATGAATTAATGTTCAGGCGACAGCTAACGATTTAAAAGAACATAACGGATAAGACATGAAATTAATAGAAGTTAATGAGGAACAAAATATGCTTTTTATTCAGACTATATTTTGTAGTGTGTTGTCTAGAAGTATGGAATGTTTTAACAACAATAGTTATTGATTATGTGATAATTTGTACCCATTCTCGGTAACAGACACCTCATGCAGTGTTCACTTTTCATTGAACTTTTTCATGTAGGCGTGCATCGTCTTGGTGTATTCGTTTTGGAGGGGGTGGGGGGCTTTTTGGCAAAGTACTAAATTCGCTATGCGAAGTCTTTTGTTGCTGACTTTTGGGCAAACTGCCATATTACATTTTATTTTACTGACCGTCATTTGATAAAAGTGTAAGTTATAACACCATATATTTAACATTGTATAACAGTATATATCATATTAACAGTTTCAAGTGACATATTTACTAGTATTCAAGTATACATTCAGATGTAAACACTGGTTTTGTATAAACGCTAGCTGAATACATTTAAAGGTATACCGACCTGATTTACAGGATTATCACCACATCAAAGGAAACCGCTAAATTTCATTCAGTTTTCCTGCTTAAGATAAATATCAAGTAAACATTCTTAAACAGTTAGGTAGAAGAAATACCATTTAACCTAGTGACCCAACTTCTTAGTCCGCCCTTTAACCTTTACGTTCGAAAATACAACTGTGTTGTAAAATATTTTGCGGTAAGAGAATGGAATGGTATGAAATATATATGATTTTAAGTATCGACAACACAATGCGTATTTTTTAAGGGGGCTGGGGGTAAACAATTTGATTAAAACACAGAACTAAATTTCGTTTCGTTTTTTTAAATATTTTCGATGGCCTACACTACGTGCATATCTGGCAACTTGTACTGGAAGGTCATGTCAGGGGTCGCACGAGCGGCTTTTGGCCGTATGACGTCAAACATTGATAAATCAATCAGCGTTGACGTTTTTAGTGGTTTACCCATAGTTCCGTGTATGCCACACCAAGAAGTCGTCGGAACAAATATTTTCATTGATTAATCTGTCATCATCCAGAACGCAAGTTATATAACAATTCTTCCAGATCCTAGTGTAGTACAAAATCTTGGATTTATTACAGGTTTTTTGTTAAAGACCTCTCTGCGCAAGCGAATTATAAAAAAGTATTGAATGATACGTTAGTCTCGAAATGATCTAGTTTGTGTTCAGTGGGTGTGAGTCTGAAAATGATCCAAGTAGGCCCTATTGTGTTGACGAGACGCGAAACTCCATTCCTTCGCCTGCGTTATGTTCCACTGTGACGGTTCCCTGTAGGTATAAAATATATTACATATTATAAATTTAATTGATCTTAACATAGAAAAGTCTTTAGAATTTAAAACAAAATCAACATAATTCGACAAAATCATGCCTTTTTCGCGGTTTCAATTAACTACATACATTTGAAAATGCCCAATGGGTATTCCCATTTTTCGAGTTATTTCAAAAAGAAATTTGCCTTTGAAAGGGCCGATCCCAGTTCTGTTCTGCATTCCATTCCGTTGATAAAGGAAGTAACAGCAGGCATGGTTTCAACTTATATTTTGATTTCAACATTTATTTATTTTACTATTTATAGCATTTAATTTGTCGCTAGGGTTAAAGAAAATAATAAAAAGGCTGAGTCAATCTTTTTTTTAACTACGACGATTGCCTCAAGTCACATGTGGCTTTTGCACAGCGTTTTCAACTTTCAAATGGGGTTATCCCCCTTTATCCATTAACCCTATCACTTTGATATCGACGATAAACAATATATATTTTATCCTTTATAAGGCAAATTTTATAATATATGCAAAATAAATCCAAAATTTTGCATGTAAATAACAAGGTAACCGAAAGATGTTGTGAATCCGATTTTATGGTACAATGAAATAGTTGTTCTATCTTTAAAAACAACCACAACAACAAGTATCCCACAGTTATTTATAAGGTTACATAATAAAAGAAATGAAAAGAAATCTCTCAAACGGAAATACCACAGACCTATATTCAATTGGTCTCCTGTTGAGTTTTACAAAATAGCGACACGAAATTAGCCTACTTAATGATTCACCACTTGTTTTTATTATACGAACTTTATACGAGAGAGAGAGAAAGAGCGCGAGAGAGATAGAGGGAGAGATAGATTAATTTCACTAACAGACCAGTGATAGATTGACACGGATCAAGCGTGCACGTAAAAGATCACTTAGCATTTGGAATTCGATATAAGAGTAGGCTATAAAGCCGCTACCCGGGCAAAATTTCCCTCATAGCACACTCTATGGCGTATACCCGTCTCCATTAGCCCAGTATAGGAGCAGAGCAGTGGGGCGTTGAACCCCCTTCCATTTCATTTCATTTTGACACAGATCAAGTAGCTGCCCCCGGTTCCTCATCCAAATACAGCAAGTTTTAAGCTTCTGTTTGGTGTCTTTATAGTTGATAGCAATCAACGACCCTGATGAAGTCAGATATTAGTCCTAGTCCTCGATGTTGATTCCCCAGTCACAAAGAACCTCATAGTCTTCAACGTACAGAGGGTCAGAGTAGGCTGTCGGCATTTCGAGTTACGCATCGGCAATGGAATAATAAAAAAAACCATAGATATGGTCCATAAAGAGAAAAATTTATCATAAAAAATTAAGAGTTTTGGATGTTGAATTTGACTGAATTTGCAATTCTCAAATTAATTTCGTGGGCATCGACATCTTATTTTAGGGCTAGCTATCTCCCTTAGATTTTGACTTTTAGTGTAATAATTTGATCGGATATTCTAGTTAATGACCTAGTTGTTCTAAAATGTTAAATGTTGACAACCCATTCAGACTAATATTTTGTCCGTTGTGGAAGACGGATGGTTTTGCAAGGAACGTGGGATGCACGTAATGGAACCCTTGACAGTTAGGATTCGATGAAACGTGGGCAAAAAGGACGTATCTCCGTCGTCATTAGAGCTCTTGGCGCAGAAAAGTAGGAGATTAAATCCCATTCACTAATACTGGAGATGATATTCACCTAAAACAAAAACAAATTGGAAATGAGTAGGGGTTTCTGGAGGGCACCACCATTTTTAATATAAACTACGAGGTCAGGGATAAAAGGATAAATTAGTCTGGTATTTGTCACGCTCCCTTTCAACCGCTGGTGCTCACACAAGGTCTGTCATCCAGTCAAGTGGGCGTGGTTTCTCATCACCGATTGTAATTTGTACGTGACAAGGAGTAGGGTCGCCTGTCCGACCTCGTAAGTTTAACCGGGTCCTCCTATCCCCCCCCCCCCCACACACACACTGCTAAATACCCCTACGCGCAAGCGAATTAATGAAATAAAATAGTAGATGTTAAACTGCAACCCATACTCTTTCCCACACACACACACACACGCACCATCTTGTCTATAATCGATTGTTTTAAGTAGTCATCAACAACCTTCTTAGTATTTAAAGTATGTAATAAAAACACTCAGGGTGATTGGAAGTCATTATTTCCGGTAACATGACCATAACCTGATCGGACAGTTTTACCCGAGAGTGTTGACACAGTTTATCAGTCGCACGAACAAAATCAACACCACCGTACAAATGTCAGTATGGAAGCCAGTTTTAAGTATAGGATAGACTTAGACATTTTAGTAACGCCCACAAGTTAATTGATAAACAGGATTAGTGAAATATTATACCATTGTAGTTGAAGACGACGATAGACCAAACAATTTGAAGACTTGAAATGTGCATTCTTGTTTCCGTTCAGCCGTTGGACATCTGCTACTACAGTTGTTCATTACAAGTTTGAGATATTTTGACTCGTTGACATTAATTTGTCCAAGTCATGAATCTAGCCAAAACAAAGTAAAGTAATAGTGTAAATAGTCAACATTGTTTAGGTCTCTAAAATGGTGTCTGTGGTTGTTGCTAACAAGCAGGGGTGAATGTTAAAATGATAAAATTGGAGACTTTAGTAGCTGTGTAGGTTCACGTGCGACGGTTTATTTGTGTCTTTCTTAAAAATAAATATTTCATCATGGTAAGTTGATATATTCATTACATAAACATCTTCAAGCTTGGGCTTACAGAAGTGAATAGTGTGTACTTTATGAATTTTTTTAAATATATGAGGGCGTTAGTGTCTTGCACTAACCTGACAAACTGTCAAGGGTTGCTTAACAATAACGTGCACTCAAACGTGTATGCGAAATCTTGGCCGTTGGTCTTTTACCGTCTTCGCAACATGGATTACTAAACGCGATTTTTTTTTATCTCGGGGCTACGAAACAAATGATCTTCTATTTTTATCTTTTTTACAAATGTTGTCGAGATTAAAAAAATTCTCATAATTTATCTTGAGGAAATTATTTATTTAAAAAATCGGCAATAGGGCTTGGAAGTGGCATCTTGACGGTCAATGCCTCTTACGTCTTCTCTCAAGTTCTCGGGCCTCTTTCATGAAATTTTACTAAGATAAAATCTAAAATTTAGTAATTTGATTGGATAATTTTAGATTGATTTTAGTGCATAGCCAATCAAAATTGAAGTATGTAGTAAAATTTGAATTTTATCTTTGGTTCAAATTTCAAGAAATAGGGCCCAAAGCAAGATTTTTAAAAACCAAAATGCTTTAATAGGTAGGAGGAAGGCAGAACAAGGCCTTACATGGGTATAATGAAGCTGGCAATTAAGGTACGCGTTGGCACACTATGAAAGGATAAATTGATCCAAGTCCATTTCCCCTTAACCACAAGACTGGTTTCTACCAAACTTTTTCGATCTCTTCAAACGGGTACGGGCCTTGGATTGTGTTTAAAGAAATTCGCTTGGCTCAGCAATATTCTGTTTTATTAATATTAATGACTAATTAACTGAAACTACTGTTCTGCACCAACTAAATACCGACATACGCCAGGCAGTGTCACCATGGCTTAAGTTTTCCCCGGATAACAATTGAATTCCAACTGTCAATGATTCTATTACATGCAATTCAACGTGTACACGGAGCATTTGACTTTTCTGCCTCATCCGAACGACTATACGTTATTCCTAGTCTCGCTCTGCATCACTGACAAGTGGAAACCACCCTGGAATATCCCCTAAAATATTCATATATTGACATATGTAAAGACCGATGTGAGGTTTAGACCACTTGGGCTTTTGCTTTACTTCATTGGTATTGACTTTAGTATTCTGTGCAAGTGGATTAACTTTTTACCCCTTTTTACAGGCGGCGAAAGGAGTGAGTGGTCTAATCAGAAAGGTGTCCATGTTCCTATGGGGAAGACGGAGGGACACAACAGAAGAAAGTGATTTCTCGGACCTGAATGAGAACGAATCTGACGTTTATACAATCAGTTCGGACAATACTCAAACAGAAGTGTCTTCCTCAATTGATTTAACGTCTGAGGAAATCGACGAAGGAGAGTCAGTGGACTATAACAACATAACATATGATCAAATAACAACGCGCACTGAACTAGCAGACGACATATTTTCCCTCGAACCAAAAACACTAAACGACAACATAACGGGCAAAGTGAACCCATTAGAAACGAACACTGCCTTGAGTGAAGCTGATATTAATATGGAGGACAGCGAAGCACATGTCGATGACACAGTAACCGCGAAGTCAAACTTTAATGATGACGAGAATTGTTTGAGTGATGAAGATATTGGCAACAACAATTCGAAACAGGCAGACGACAACACAAACAAGGAAGATGCAGAAGTTGAAAAGATAACGACAAAAATGGACACACCCTTAATCAAAGATGGTGATAGATCAACGAGTGTTACCGACGAAGAAGATGTTTTCAGTATGTCACAGGAATTTCTCTCCGAAGTTCCAAACAAAAGTGATGACGCCGAAGAGTCCACATCCCACACCAGTCCCGCCTCTAGTCCCACTTCATCAGTTGATGACAGTACCGACCCAAAGAGCAAAATGAAGAAAATATTAAAAAGGAAAATTAGCAAAACTTTATCAAATGCGGATTTTGATTCCTGTGAGCCAGATATTTGTGTTAGCGTGCTAAGCATTCCGTCTGTCAGAACTTTGTCATCTTTAAAGAAAAAGATTAAGAAAGCAGAAAAAGGTTGGATTCAAGGCTTCCTGGAAGCCAAGGGTTTGGATGCTCTGTTGGATAATGTAGATAGTGTCGGAGGCAGAAGAGTAACGAATTTAGCCGATGCCATGATACTCCTGGAGTGTGTTTCTTGCATCAAGTCTGTGTCGAATAGTAAACTTGGTTTGGAGGCACTTGTGCAGGATGGGGGAAATTCCAAGAGACTTATTAAAGGTAATATTTTCACATTTATAATTTATTATCATATTTCTTGAATATATACTAGAAACACAATGGTATAGAATATGTTTTCACTGATTACAAGCTTGTGATATTATTGTATATACCTTAAAGGTGTATGTGTACATTATCTACATCGTGGGACAAAGGGGTTGCCTATATACGTACATTTAGTATAAAACATGTGACCTATAAAAGAATTCACAACATTCTCATTTCAAACTATTGTGACATTTAATGTATGTCCCTCTATATCTATATCTTTTTAATGTAAATGAAATTGGGTTATATAAAATATGATAAAAGCCAGTAGATCTTGTTATTATAGGGTTACTCGAATGAACTTCCTTGATTCCATCAAGTAATCAAATAGTCTGTTTGCCTTAAAATTAAACTGATGGTGTTATATTGGCCTACATCTAGCATGGCGTCAAACTAACCAAATTTTAGAAATCAAGAATTTTATTCGTATCAGATGTGACCCTCTCAAAATTAATTTATTGTGATTTAAAATAATGATTACGTTTTAACATTGATATTAAAAAGAGAAAAGGATTTCTTATCACAAAACATACTAAAAATCCAAATTATTTCTTAACTGTACCAAAACACTGTTCTATATAAATGGATATGCGAAGGTGTATTTATGACCTCCATATTATAGTTGTTTGCATGACGCCTACGGTGCTTTTAAAATTGACGAATTCACCATCCCTTGTGCATTATGTTAAAATAGTGTTAATATATGTAAGTGGCAGAAAAAAATAGGGACTTTATTATATATTTATTACAAATAAAATATGCCCATTGAAGTTGGATACAAGATTATTTATAATTGTCTAAGCACGTCACTGCAAACAGATAATCCAGCGACATCCATGGGACATTTACTACGGAAAGGGTAATTCACAAATTCAGACAACATTCATTTTAGGGCTTAAAATTAATTTCACCCAATTAACATGTAAGATACTAGTAATGTCAAACCATAATCCCCACATAACTCTGAATTTCCAAACATCAATTACAGACAGACCAGACAAGAAATTGGTCAAAATTGGTGGTTTCGTGTTTATTTTGTGATCGGACTATACATGTACATACTCAATGAAAACTTGATATTTTAATGTGGCCTGTTGTCCCTTTAAATGACTATGTTATGAGTACAGTATGCTCGAGGGTTATGTCCGATTATATGTTGGTAAATATATAAGATGATTGATTAGTAAATACAATATATGTATGTTGTTTTATCATAAACTGGGGTTATATGTATAATTAACATAGAGCAATATAGCCCGGTTGGAGCTGACGTGCCATAAGACTATATTTCATTCATTGTCATTAGCATACTTATATAGTACCCATCAGGACAAATCGGTACTCATATGCATAATAAAGGCTGTCTTAAATATATTGCCCGGTTGGAGCTGACGTGCCATAAAACTCTGTTTCATTCATTATCATGCTTATAATAGGTGCAATTCAGGACAGAAATGTAAGAACTTTCTTATATATCAATAAATAATATTCAAAGCTGGTGTGTATCGTACACGAAGCGGGATATGCTTGACACTGTACGAATATGTGAACATAATTGTAAAAGACCGACGTACATTATTAGGTCATGGGTTGCAAGGCACGTCAAAATTCTCAAAAACAGGTAAAGATGACATCGTGAGATAAATACAAACAACTCGAAACAAATTTTGTGGGACCGCTGACGAGGAAGTCCTGATACCCCAACACCCACGTCCTTTACACGAAAAGAACAAATCAATCAATCAGATTTGTCACTGCAGTATGGCGGGGGAAAGCGGCAAAAACCTAATGCTATGTAGAAATGTCTAATTCAAACCACACATGTAACATAATGCCATACCAAATACCTAAAACGTCTAATGCAAAAAACAAAATACAAGAAACCTCTAATACAAAATACCTCATACGTCTATTGCAAAAGACAAAATACAAGAAACCTCTAATACAAAATACATATTACCTCTTATGCACATTTGATTTTACAATCTGAAACATCTACCATAAGCATTAGATGACATATCCCGTTGTCATTACTTACGTTTCTCCACTGAATTATCTTTATTTAGGTCAATGTCAAGGTCACCGAACACAACTTGGCGACCTATTCGGCTAGCGAGCTATTCGACCGATCCAGCTGGCAACCTGTTCGTTGGCAACCTATTCAGAATTAAGACAACAGTCGCCCAAACTCATCTATGTTTAACAACCAATAAAATCCAACGTTACGTCTATCAAATGAAAGTAGAATAATATATTATTTTTATCAATTCCTTTAGCTCAGAATGGAGATGTAATTTCGCATTATCGTACAAAATTCTAGACATCCAAGTAAATATATTCCGAAAGGTAATTAAATAGGCTTTCTAAGTATTATCAGTAAAAATTGGCACATTCATATTAAAGGGGTGCACTCTCTTCCTAAACATGACCAATTTTTTAAAAATTTTAAAGGGAAAAACTGTTAATATCCCGTGTCAAAATTCGGACCATCGTACAAAATTCTGATGATCCAACTAAATATATTCTAAAAGGTAATTGAATAAGCTTTCCAAATATTATTAGTAAAAGTTGGCACAATCATATTAAAGGGGCGCGCTCTCAACATGAACATAGCCAATTTTTCAATATTTTAAAGTGAAAGAACGGTAATATTTCGAGTCGAAATTCGGACCATCGTACAAAATTCTTAGCAACCAGCTATATATATTCTGAAAGGTAATTGAATAAGCTTTCTAAATATTATTAGTAAAAGTTGGCACAGTCATATTAAAGGGGCGCGCTCTCAACATGAACATAGCCAATTTTTCAATATTTTAAAATGAAAGAACGGTAATATTCCGAGTCGAAATTCGGACCATCGTACAAAATTCTGAGCATCCAGCTATATATTTTCTGAATGGTGATTCAATAAGCTTTCTAAATATTATTAGTAAAAGTAGGCACAATCATATTAAAAGGGCGCGCTCTCAACCTGAACATAGCCAATTTTTCAATATTCTATATGTAAAGATAGACCGGAAATTTTTTCGAAGTCCGAATTTGGACCATCGTACACAATTCTGACCATCCAGCTATATATATTCTGAAAGGTAATTGGATAAGCTTTCCAAATATTAATAGTAAAAGTTGGCAGAATCATATTAAAGGGGCGCGCTCTCAACCTGAACATAGCCAATTTTTCAATATTTTAAAGTGAAACAACGGTAATATTCCGAGTCGAAATTCGGACTATCGTACAAAATTCTGAGCATCCAGATTGGCACAATCATATTAAAGGGGCGCGCCCTCAACCTGAACATATCCAATTTTTCAATATTCAATATATATATAGGTGGATGCTCAGATTTTTGTACGATGGTCCGAATTTGTACTTCGAAAAAAATAAGGGTCTATCTTCACTTACAGAATATTGAAAAATCTGATATGTTCAGGTTGAGGGCGCGCCCCTTTAATATGATTGTGCCAACTTTTACTAATAATATTTAGAAAGCTTATTCAATTACCTTTCAGAATATATATAGCTGGTTGCTAAGAATTTTGTACGATGGTCCGAATTTCGACTCGAAATATTACCTTTCTTTCACTTTAAAATATTGAAAAATTGGCTATGTTCAGGTTGAGAGCGCACCCCTTTAATATGATTGTGCCAACTTTTACTAATAATATTTGGAAAGCTTATTCAATTACCTTTTAGAATATATTTAGTTGGATCATCAGAATTTTGTACGATGGTCCGAATTTTGACACGGGATATTAACAGTTTTTCCCTTTAAAATTTAGGAAGAGAGTGCACCCCTTTAATATGAATGTGCCAATTTTTACTGATAATACTTAGAAAGCCTATTTAATTACCTTTCGGAATATATTTACATGTAGTTGGATGTCTAGAATTTTGTACGATAATACGAAATTACATCTCTATTCTGAGCTAAAGGAATTGGTAAAAATAATATATTATTCTACTTTCATTTGATAGACGTAACGTTGAATTTTATTGGTTGTTAAAAATAGATGAGTTTGGGCGACTGTTGTCTCAATTCTGAATAGGTTGCCAACGAACAGGTTGCCAGCTGGATCGGTCGAATAGCTCGCTAGCCGAATAGGTCGCCAAGTTGTGTTCGGTGACCTTGACATTGACCTAAATAAAGATAATTCAGTGGAGAAACGTAAGTAATGACAACGAGATATGTCATCTAATGATTATGGTTGATGTTTCAGATTGTAAAATCAATTGTGCATAAGAGGTTATATGTATTTTGTATTAGAGGTTTCTTGTATTTTGTCTTTTGCAATAGACGTATGAGGTATTTTGTATTAGAGGTTTCTTGTATTTTGGTTTTTGCATTAGACGTTTTAGGTATTTGGTATGGCATTATGTTACATGTGTGTTTTGAATTAGACATTTCTACATAGCATTAGGTTTTTGCCGCTTTCCTCCGCCATACTGCAGTGGCATTTTTCCATTTCTACCCATTTTGTGATAAGCAGCTGTTTTGGGATGTACCGCTAATGGGCCTCATTCAGATGCACCGACTGGGTTACTGGCATAGGCCTCCATGCTGGTCCATGCAGTGTGCTATTAGGCAGACCTTGTTTTTTCCTCCCATTCAAATAACTTTAATTAAACGCCAGATGCGATATGAGAATTTGAAATTTTTATAATAAATGATTGACATTTAATATACAGACGTTTGATAATCAGATTATACCCACTTAACCCTTCAATAACATATTGTAATATACAGCAATCCTACGATACTAAACTGTTTTAATTATAGTAACTAACGTTGATTGACATTTCGTTAATAGGAAATTGAAATGGCTATATGGTTTCAGAGATGTAAATTATTTTCTATCCCAGGGTTTTCCCCATATTCTGCATTTTATATTAGGCGACAATACTTAGCGTTTATGAGAATAAACCTCTATCCGATTTGATAATATCCAGTTAAAAGACGCCCCTGTCCTTTTGGCTGTGTAATAATACTCAATTCACCAAAATTTTAATGGGGCATGCTCAAAGGACCAACGATAAAAGTGATACCGCTACCGCTCCCTTGGTTGGTCCATCATATTTCGTTATACAATATTCGTTATCAGTATAGGTATTCGTTACACCTGTATACTATGAATATAATAATACTCAGTACTGTACTATATACTATAGATAAAATAATACCTATAAACCTATAAGCAATTGTTTTATATGCATCTTTCCTACGATCCATCACCAAGCGTATAAATATTTTCACATTGACAATACTAGTCTTTGTCATTTCACTAAGTCCCGATTGTCACGTGGCAGTTTTCAGCACATTTTAGTAGTTTTATTGGTTCAGTATAGCCGCGGTTTGTGTATACAAATTAAGCCTATTGTACATCTAGCTCAGAATCCAGATAAACAGTTTTTTTTTCTTGACTACAACTAACTATTCTTCAAATTGGAGTTTGAAATTTGTGGAATACAGGAAATGTGTTGTCGCCATGGATTATAGGGTTTCTAATTAATTGTTCGAACGTTTCAGCAACAATTGACTAAAAGACTAAAAGATGTCGAAAAATAACGGTTTCTTGAAATTAAGGAGTATTTGGAAACTGTGAGAAGTTATTCTTAGTAATGCGAGTTCATTAATGCGCATGTTGGATAACGACGAATAAGGAGTCTACGAATAAGGAGTGTGGAGTGAGACGTGGTGCGAGGAATTGATTAATATTATGATCTTTGTGTTAATAGTAATAGTGATAATTTAATAATTGTTTTGCCAAGTGTCTGGAATTCAGCGATTCTCGTTTCTTTGCTCTCAGGGTTATATAACAAAATCTTATTATAGTACCAAAGCCACGCCCTAATTCCTTTATTAAAACGAGGAGATTAATGGATTAATAAAGAGACAACCCTTTGACACATGGATAGTATTCTTCGAATTAATTTACTAAGTGTTATAATTAAGTATAACCAAATAAAACAAACCAAAACAATGCGCATGACCTACAAATGTGCTTGTAGAAAGTTATAAATGATCGTTGAAATAAGGTACTATGAGGTTAGAATAATTGACAAACCAATAAATTTATTACACGTAATTTCTTCTTTTGTAAGAACATTTTGTTTATTTATTAGGAGATTACGTTCTGATAGGATTTTAATCGCTTCAAAATTTGTCTTGCTGTAGAATCAGACCACATGTTACCCGTTTATTAGTTTCCATAATGTACATTTCGACAATGAACCAAAGCAATTAAAATGATAATCATTAAATGATTATCTAATTCTGGCCATTTATTTGTTTTTAAATTAACCCTTTCACCATGAATGGCATAGATACGGATTCGGACGTGCAAATAATTAAAAACGGTAAAAACACCCAATCTAATGGATATCGATTTATATCAGGGACATATATTTTTTTACTGCAAAATCCTTCGCTTAGGAACTTATGTCACCTTCGCAAGAAAATAGCCGGAGCGGATACGGAATGGATCCAGGGCTTCTTACGTCTGCACGGATTGGAACTGTTATTTGAGTGTCTGGATAATTTATCTACAAATAAATCAGATTTTCTTAATGCCACTTTGAGACTGGAATGTGTGTTGTGTATCAAAGCCTGTATGAATTCTAATGAAGGACTTCGTTTCTTAGTTCAAAATGGAAACTATGCTCCTCGCTTTGCAACAGGTATACACCTTTCTGTTTCTTTGAATTATTGTGAGGTTTGATTTCACGGGATAAAAAAAAAACAATCACCATATTTGGGCTTCTTACGTCTGCACGGATTGGAACTGTTATTTGAGTGTCTGGATAATTTATCTACAAATAAATCAGATTTTCTTAATGCCACTTTGAGACTGGAATGTGTGTTGTGTATCAAAGCCTGTATGAATTCTAATGAAGGACTTCGTTTCTTAGTTCAAAATGGAAACTATGCTCCTCGCTTTGCAACAGGTATACACCTTTCTGTTTCTTTGAATTATTGTGAGGTTTGATTTCACGGGATAAAAAAAAAACAATCACCATATTTGAAACTATATGTCGTACTCGATAGGCCTCTTTAAAAATTATGGGTCACTGTCGTGGACAGGGCGCGAGGTATGGCCTGTTAGCACATGTACACATTGGTTTACACAAAAAGGGCCCTTAGCCGATGTAATTCGATGAAGAATAGACGTAAACGCCCCAGCCCGGGCAAAATTCTTCTCCCACAACTTTGCATAACTAACAGGAAAGAAAATTGTATTGCATTAGTAAGACGTCACACCGAGATCTTTCCCTTTCCTTTAAAAGTTACCCATAATAGGAAAACGAGTAAAGGAATGACATGAAATATTATTTTTAAACTTGAATTTATTTCAGTCTACAAATTATGACTTTCATGCGCTGGGCGAGACGTGAAGATGAACAATTTTTTTGTTTAATCGCATCGGCTAAAAACAATGGCTTTGAAAAAGTGCGACTTTCAAAGACCTATTATTTCTACCAAGCTCTACTTCTTTTTATTTTTCCTCCCCCAAACAATATAAAAATATCTATAAAAATATCTATAAATATATTTTATCCTTGTAGCCACTAACCTCTAATCATCACAAATGGTTCATATATTTTTGTTTTTAAAAGACTAATCTAGTTCTTCATGAATCTGGAGTGTTTTGGATTCACAATATTAAAGGAGCTAAATCTCTTACTTGAGAGTATTCATAATATTAGAAATAAAAAACACTAATTGGTTTATTTTAATTAATGTTGATGTTGTTATCTTACCGAAAAAGAGATCCTAATATCCAATATTTAAGACACAACAGACGTTTTAAAATCTTTTCAGAGCCCAAAAGAGCAGATCTAAACACACTTGAATTTTGGACAAGACAATCATTTGAAGTAAACTTTACTTTATTTTGTCAAATACTCTTGTCTTCAAAAAAACTAATTTTCGACAAATACCCAAAGGAAGTAGTAAACGGGATTGGTTTAATTCTGAAGTTTTACTGTATGTCTATTTTTGAAAATAATGTGTTTTCTATACCCCTATTTTCAATACAAGGAAATTAATTTTCCCCAAGTAGTAAATAAGAATACCGCAATTGTAAAGACTGTTCACAAGTGGTCTGTACCCTTGGGTTGTATATGTATTGTTGTCAATATAAACATCTATTAGCAAATTCTTTTTAATTCATTGATCCCCTTCCCCGTCATTATAATTATCACCTACAGATAAACAATGTCATGTAGAGATGGGGAAAGGTTTTATTTGGTTCAAAAGTTCATGTTTATCCACTTAAGCTCAATTGTCACAAATAATGACCATGGGATATCAGCTGCGTTTCAGATAAATATATTTGGAATTATAGAGATGACGCCCCGGGAGTTTGAAATAACTTTTAACGTCCGCTTCCACCGACGTGATATCGCTGACAATGACTGACATTTTTTAAAAAAATATTTATGAAACGTATAAAACTTTAACAGATAAAAACAAATGAAATAGTAAACATCAAAGGTTGATTTAATATAAAAGATAGACTATTCTGACATTTACTATGTATTTTTATTTCAAACGTGAATTATTGATTGATTGACATTCGTTTAACCACAATTTGACAAAAAAAAGAAATCCACTTTCAGGAGACATTTCAACAACTAATGGGCTCTCTTTCAGCATTACACCTTTTCCTTTTTGTGAAACCCTGACTAGAGCATCACCAATCTGACTTTTAATTACCTAGCTAGAATAATATGATAGGCTTAGTATTAAAGTACACATTTGTGATGATAGGAAAAGTCCCAAATTCTTTGTAAGTATTTGTTAATTACGAGGAAAGCTCCTTGTTTGTGTATTTTATTAGTTTCCTTATTTACGTTGCATCTATAAAATAGGAGGACAAAGGTTGCTAGTGAGTAAGACTCTGTCTCCCTAGCCTGATAGGTCGGGTGTTCGAACCTTGCACCGGGCGTCTTCATTAGCCCAGTACGGCGTTAATACTTTTTCTGGTACTCGATTACGGGAGTGGGCGGGGTTCGATGACCGAATTGTTATCGAAAATCCGCGGAACCTTTCTTGGATACAGTATTTTCACGTGCTTTCGATAAACCCATTGGAAACGTGTATTACTAAAGTTTCAACGACAATAGCACGGTTTAATTTTTCATATACATAAAATGAAGTCATAGCTTAAACTTGCATCTGAGAAGCCAAATATTTCATCTACTGTATTTTAGGAGCAATGGTCACTAACTAATCTAACGATACAAACATACAAAAATATGCCATCCCTCTTTACTTCATATAAATTGTTTATATTTTTTAGCACTGGATACACCAAATGTAATGGTAAAGAAACAAGTGTTTGAGTTATTGTCAGCTCTTTGTGTTTATTCAACTGATGGGTACAAACTAGCACTGGATGCTCTCGATACATTTAAGGTATAAAATCTATCAGAATTTAAAATGGCTACTGCTCTTTGATTTAGATTAAAAATAAAATTGTCGATTTCATGGGATTTAATATGTTGATTCTGTTTTCAGGATGATAATCTGTCTTGGTTCATAATTTTACACCCATAAATAAAGTTTACATATGGATTGTGTCTTCCTGTGTCCTACAGCAAGACAAACATTCATCTAAGATTATAAACAAAAATGAATTCTGATTAAATATACTTTGTGCCAGAGCTGATTCTGCATATTGCATACTTTTCTTTAGACCTGAAATGTTATCTGAATTAATAATAAAACATTAATTAACTTATCCAGACCACAATCAACTCTCGATGTAATCGCTAGCCTACGATATTTACTAGATTACAACCCGATCTACTGCTCAACAACGCTCATTGATAATTAAATAAAAAAAATGGATAATCGAGACTATGGTTTATCGTACCGAATATGGTAATGATAATCAAGACTAGGCCTGAAATTCAATCACTAAATTCTATGTTCCGAGTGGATCAATTTGACTGAACCCTTAACATTATGTATTTTTTAAGGACGTGTATTATAGCGAGAACTGTCGGCTCTCATAGTCTCACGTAATGTAACTTTAATCTAATCTATCAAAACAAATATGACAGCTAATAGTTTGTGCCATCAATACTTGAAATATCACAGAACATAATCTTGTTTCATATCCAACACAAAGAGTTTTAGCTATTTTTAGCGTTTTCTTGATGTTTCAGTCTGGACTATCAAAAGTGGACTCTGTTGAGAACAATAAAAGATAATTGAAATGATGATAGCTGACTCAACAGAAAATGTTCATTTCAGGACTAGGATGTACTCTGACTTCAATGAATCACATAATGCCTTATCAGTTGAGGTAAACCGAAGGTACTCGGGTGAAACCCACGAGGTTAGGCAGCTGGCATTAAACCTTGTCATTTATACAATCGTAGGATCAAAACCGTAACTGAACTGGTGAAATGCCCAACGTCCAATGGTCTAGTCTACTAGATGACCTATTCATTGGTCAGAACAATATCTGTTTGCAAAATACAAAATATGTTCATTTGATTCATTGATTTCCAACTGTAACTTTTATTTTTAAATTGTAGACAATGAAGAAACAAAGATATAGATTTAGTATAATTGTTAACGAATTAAAGAATGCTGAATTATTGCCATACAAAACGACATTAATGGCGTTTATCAACTGTATTCTAGTAGGAACAGAAGAATTACAAGAACGCATATCTATAAGAAATCAATTCATAGGTAAAGCTGGTTTCTATTTAGTTAGTATTTTCTTTCGTGACTTTCGGACAATTGGGGTACACGTCCACAACTAAAATAACATCGTAGGCTAAGAAGAACCGTCGGATTTTGAGAGATTTTAATTATGTCCCGCGTAAGTAATTGCACCATAGCACATTAGAATAATAGGAGGTTCAGAGTTCTATCCCTGCATAGAAATTTCCCGGAGAATTTTCAGTGGTGTAGAGAAGGGTCTAGCAAGGAACATCATCTATTTGATGCGATGGGCCCAAAAAACGAAGTAGTCTACCCTGTAGCTTGCACGTAAAAGATCGCTGAAACCCCGTTATCCTGGCAAAATATCGACACTGCATGTCGCATGTCCGTCTTCATTGGCCCACTGGGGGTTAAACAAGGACAAATTCTATCTGGTTGTTCGAATAGTATAAAATTTAGAATTGTGGAGAAAGATTGAATATTTTGTTGCAATACGTTAAAATATGAGACTGTCTTCAGGTTTGAATTTCTTGGATATTGTAAATACATTACGCGATGAAGAGAATGAAGATTTAATTATACAATGTGATGTATTTGATGAGGAAAGACATGATGATGAAGAAGAAATTACATCCATTATATCTACCAATAATATCGATATTAATAATCCTCTTCAACTATTTAACGGCATTCTTCAAAAGGTATGTTCTAAGTCACCCCAACCATCCCACCCCTGTCTTTGTTAGCCCAGTGTAGAAAAGTAGGAACGTTCAAACCGGTGACTCTAACATAAGAGGCCTAGAATCCTCCATAGATCATTTGTCGCATCGGATTTAGGACAATACATTTTTTAATGTATGTGTACATGTAGATGAATATTATTTATTTTGAAAAAAATTTTTTTTAAATTTTTTCCCCAAGGGGTGCATATGAACCCCTGGCTCCTTTGGGCCCTCGGATCACGCACGACGGTCCGAGGTCCAATCCACCACTGGCATACCTCTATTTAATGTGAACTTTGTTACATAATTTATTCCCAACAGATCTATCCACAAAACTATAGCCGGAACTAGAGATGTGTAGGATACCAGCTACAGCTGGTGGTGGATGGCCGAATAATTGAAATAAAATTAAACCATACGTTAGTCCCGAAATGACCTAGTTTGTGTCGAGTGGACGTTAAACCCCATTTCCCTGTCTTATCTATCTGTCTGTCTGTCCATAGGAAGCCAAGCCCAGTTTCTCTCTGTCCATAGGAAGCCAAGCCCAGTTTTTATTGAATCACTACCCCTTGTTGAAGTGACTGTTATCTCTTGTAAATAGATAATATGAATTATTTATATAAACCCTTAAATAACACCCAACAGCAGTATGTGGTATATCTTCCATTCGGTTGTTTAAAACTTTGTTTATATATTATGATAATATTTTGATATATATTTAATATACTCTTTCATACTATAGATTTAGAAACTGTAAAGCAATATTTATCTATAACACGTTCTAATTAAATGGTGATGTTGATATAATTTGAATAAAGGTTTCGTAAAAGCTTTTAAAGGGAGAATACGATGAAAATGACATTTGTTCAAAGTCGCAATTTAAAACACATTTGCTATAGAATATTTCAAGAGCCTTGTAAAAACGAAAACTTTGAATTTAATTCAGAGTTTGAAATTGTCATCTTTTTAGTTGTATTCAGAGAAGTCAAACAAATTTTAATGCTCAAAACTGATATCTAATGTGTCTGAACTGATGCCTAAGCTATTAACGGACATGGATCATAATTCCCACCCTCCTTTGCTTCAATTCACAATAATATTATCCACCTGACAAATAAACAACCTGAACAGGGCATGGGTATTTAAATTTTAATTTGGTTTATGTTACAGGTATATAACACACCACAAGCTGACGTGTTTCTTACTATTTTACAAAGTTTACTTCATATTGATCCAGACGACTTTATCAGGTCAGTTCTATGTTCTTTTAAAATTGATCAGGACCATTGTTTATTCCGAATGATATCCCAAACCTAGAATGGAATATACAGGGTTTTAACGTCCCATCAACGTAACACTGAATATCAGCTTAACTGTATCTATATAATGAGGGTGGGGGAATGATAATGTCTGTCTTTGAGTCAACTGGCGTGGTTTAGATTACTCGGTTGGACGCGACAAGGAGTAGGTCGACTGTCCTTTGGTATCCTCCAACTGCCAAAAGATCCATACCCGCAAGCGAGTTATTGAAATAAAATTGAACTATATGTTAGTCCCGAAATGACCTAGTTTATGTCGAGTGGACGTTAACCACCCTCTCTGCCCCCCTCCCTCTCTACCCTACATCGTAATAAAGATGAAACGATGAAATCGAAGCGTTATGTCTCTTTAAGCACTTTTCTTAACAATATATAGTTGTTTTCTATGCGTTAACAACGTATACTTTGTATTCACATTCTTGAAAAATAATATTTCATGACGGAATTTATGTAAAAAAAAATTATACATATTTTTTTTTATTTTTCAGTGATAACCAGTGGCATGTTATGGAACAAGCTGCCAAAAAGTGTTTTATTCTCCATAAAGCTGTGGAAAATAGCAATATAGCTTTAACTGATGCTAATAATAACAAAGCGGTACAAACTGATTTTCTTGTTGAAGAAGTTACATATAGTATGTTGAACAAACCCATCGAAGCTGAAATAATTAAATCTTCGTCGACTGGAGTATTAACGCAATCTGTGTCTCGATCTCTGACAAATAGACAAGCCCCTTCCTTGCGTGTGTTACCCAACGGAATTCCAGTTTCACCCCCGCCACCAACATTGTCTGGAAATGCTTTGATTCCTGGGGCTATACCGCCCCCACCACCTCCACCCATGCTCAGCAATGGAACTCCATTTCAGCCACCAGTTGCCAATGGAACATCTTCATCCACCCCACCACCTCCACCACCACCACCACCACCAACAATGTTGGGCGGACCATCCATCCCCATCCCACCACCCCCACCACCTCCATTAGGATCAGCGCCCCCTCCACCACCTCCACCGCCTGGATTACCAGGATCAGTCCCTCCACCACCACCGTTACCAGGCAGTGCAGCACCTCCTCCGCCACCACCGCCACCTGGGGCTGGACCACCGGGTGCACCACCAGTGCCACCACCATTTGGAGCACCAAGAGTTTTCCAGATGCCAGTTTCTAATCTTAAAGGCATAAACACACCCCGCCCAAAGCACAAGATGAAGACGTTTAACTGGTCTAAGATATCTGCCAATGTATTAAATAGTAAGTCAGCCATTATTATCTTTTGCGTGGTTTACACGAACATTAATTACTTAAACATACATTATGGGAGAGCAAAAACTGACTTTTGTCGGTCTTCCTTTAAGCCTCAGATGTCATAGAAATTATAAATTAGATCTTTATTTAAACAACAAGCCCGAAATGAACACTGTAGACCCACGGATGGCTTGGATTGGGCTCGGATTAAAACAGGATTTCGTCGACTGATTTAATCACTATGGCGTCGTGGGTGGGGTTTCTCCGTGACGTTGACGTCATCATACTTCCGGAAATTATTCATAAAAGACAGTGATGACCGAGGCTATATACAAGCTTCACTAGATACCGTTTAAACATTACTTGATGATCGAGACTATGTAGGTGGAGTTAACGCCTGTCGATCAACAATCGGCCATAGTGGGAAAAGGGTGTCGATGATTTTAACTACCATTTCTAGTAAAAAATTATAGTGTTAACAACTTTGTTCAGGATAAAGTTATTTGACTGAAATTTTCAATATATTCTTGTTTCAACATCTATTTTTGAACTTTTATAGCAAGAATGGCTAAGTCCTTGTCAAAATCTCCCATAATGTATCTTTAAATAATTTGTATGGACATCTTTTGTTTGTCTAAAAATCTGTTTTTATTTATTGCATCTTTTATCACAAGACCCAGTCAACAATGGAGATATCATCACGATGTCATATTTTTTTTTCAGACAACGATAATGTATGGAAAGATGTATTGAAGATGCAGGATAAGGTGAAAGTAAAATATGATGATATTGAACAACTATTTTGTCAGAAAACTGTTAAAACTGAAGAAAAGGGTGCTGTAAAAGCCAAACCTCCAACTGAGGTTAGTGCCTTTAAATAACACCAGTTTTTAACAATGAGGCAGGGTATGAATAAATTTTCCGGAAAACTTAGTAGTTCCTTATAACAACTGTATTCGAATAGGCTGGGTCTTTATACTATTATTTGTAAAGCGAATATTTCCAAATGGGAACACAGATAAAAGGTCTTGTCTCTGGTAGTACCAACATTTTCTTTTATGTTACCTTCTTTTCATTAACCATAACCCAAACACCTTGGATACCAAACCAGCCTTATTGAAATAAATTGTAGGCCTGCAATATAAAACATTTGCCGAGAGCTCCCTAATGGATTGTCAGGTATTATGAGCAGATCCTGTCTCGTGCACCACACTTGTGTAATGTTGGTTTAAAGAGGTAGAAACTACTCTGCAGGTTCTGTCGTGAATATAAACTATAACATAGCCTATATATTATTATATGTTCCCTTCTGTTACAGACATTTATAATTAATAGCTGGACAAATTCCAGCTTTATGACAGTGTCTATATTTTTCAAGCTTACACAATTAATCAACAACACCTGCGTGTGCAGCAGCCATTTTGAGATGTACCGCGAATGTGCCTCATTCATATTCACCGACGGGGCAACTGGCACAGGCTTATGCTATACAGGCAATAGAAAACAAACCTCATCTCTCAACCAACACTACGGGGGGGGGGGAGGCGAATGGTTAGCGTACGAGCGCTTTATAATACTGTCTGCCATTGCGTCAACTGGCGTGGTTTCGAATCCCTGGTTGTACGTGCCCTACCTCGCAGGTTTTCCCGGGATCCCCCAGTTTCCCCTCACTACTAAAGACCTCTATGCCCAAGCGAATTATTGAAATAAAACTGAACAATAGTTAATATCGTGGCTTGGGTTCAGCCCCGATTAAAAAGTGTCCATCAATCGATTTTAGCGCAGATTATAAGTGGAGCTGACCACATACCGATTACATCGTATGTAGATGATTCTGAATGCAGGAAATGTTTTTAATAAATCATATCTTTGTAAATAATGGATGGAATTTGGCCATTTTTGGACTATTATTGCATTTAGAGGTTCAACTTTAATAATATTGTAGTTTGCGAAAATCACTCGATTGACAATGTCAAGTAATATTTGACAATGAATTGTGTTTTAACGATGTCTTTTTTATTTTCTTTTTTTACAGATTAATTTATTAGATACGAAGAGAAGTATGAACGTGAATATATTTTTGAAACAATTCAAAGCTAGTAATAAAGATATAATAGAACTGGTGAGGAAAGGTGACCCGGCAGCTATTGGACCAGAACGATTACTCGGACTTCAAAAAATTATTCCAGAAACTGACGAGGTAATGATTGATATATTTAACAAAAAGTTGAAAAAAAGCACCACCTAGAACTACTAGGTTCGAGTTAGAACCCCCTTTTTAAATTATTCGTGTACATGTGTAATAGCCTTCAGTGTTTTATCTCAAAACATTTATCTTTTCTTAAAAGAGGAACACCATCCCCACCCCTTTTTGTGGTGTAAGATCCAAATTTCTTTTTTGACATTCTGATTGTGTATAATACCATTGATGGCCATAATACCTTCCCAAAATGATTTTTTTCAAGAATTCTAATCGGACAGATGTATCTTTGAGTTCAGTTTGATTAGTGAGTGTCCATTAAGTTGAAGCATACGGTGACGTTGAATATCTATTTTAACTTCAGATGCGAGACCAATTTGCTAAAAAAAAAACCACCTGGCAGCAATACTAGTTGAAATAAATGTATCGCATTTCGCTTGAATAGCATATATTTAACACCGTAATAAGACAAGCAATTTTGTGTTTCTAACGAAAATAAGTTTCCGGTTAATTTCCGTTTTTGATGGGTTTCGTAATAACATATAACTGTATGTGCGTGACTAGATTCTTTTATTCTGATGCTGTGCGACAAAGAATTATAAATCCCTTTTCATGAATATTCGTATTTTAGATAGAGTTATCACGCCATATCGGGGATATAAATTTATAAAAAAAATGAAATGTATTTTGCTATGGCATTAGAAATCTTACAGCAGCTGGACTAACTTTGTGAGGTTTCCCCATTTCACTTCATTACTCTCGGTAACCAAATCTGTAAGACGCTGGCCCACAGTGATATTATTGTGGTACTGATCAGGTGGTCGGTTTAAAGGGTGTCCACACGCCAATGGGTACCTCGTGGTTCGTTTGCCACTGGCGCGGATCCAAGGGGAAGGGGAGACAAGGAGCAAATGCCTTTCCTAACAATCTGCCGCCCCCTGAAAAAAACATCATATTACATGGGACACAGGTGATAAATTTTCAGTGACTTGGGTATTATACTGGCACCCCACCATTCTGCTGCACCCCCACTTTTAAAATCCTAAATACGGCCCTGTTAACACACCATGTCTCTTTATATATATATATATATTATCTTATTTTAGATAAACATGCTCAAGGAGTTTGACGGGGACAAGGCCAAGTTGGGTAACGCTGAAAAGTTCTTTCTAGAAACAGCAACACTTGCTTCTTATAAAACGAGAATAGATGGTATGCTCCTAAAAGAAGAGTTTGGTATAAATATGGAAGCCCTACAGGGTAACCTTAAAGCAATGATAAAAGCTTGTGATGGCTTATTACACAACGAAACCCTTAAAGACTTTCTCAGATACGTACTTCATACGGGCAATTTTATGAATGCTGTAAGTATAGAATCCTTTATCACGTGTGTTTATTTTTGGTTATTTGCGAGGTCAGAGCTTGAAAATAAAAAAAAAAATAATTGAATAAAATAATGATATTGGTCTTACATTGGTCATATTCGATTTATTGGGGGAAAGGGATTTAATTTGGATCCATTTTACAGCAGTTCAATCATGCTCATATATTTTTAAGACATAAACTGATTGACGTTTTTTTTTCGACACATTAGATATCAAGCTAAGATTTAAAATCAAATTCGGCCATTTTAATGAAACCGTTGACGTTGCAAACATTGCCAGATTTGATTGTAGTTTAGTTTATAGGGGTGTTATCTTGGTTAATATTGTTTGTAGGGTTGTTATGATGGTAATATTTATAGTATATTATTGTTATGATGGTAATTTTTATTTGTTTTACTATGTAGGGTGGTTATGATGGTAATATTTATTGTGTTTCATTTTGTAGGGTGGTTATGCGGGTAATGCTCTAGGGTTTAAAATAGGATCTCTTAATAAACTAATGGATACTCGAGCTAATAAACCCAGAGTTACTTTACTTCACTATCTCGTCAGTGATGCACATAAAGAACATGACCAGGTTCTGGACTTCGTCGATGAATTACTGCCCGGTTTAACTATAGCATCTAGGTATGTTGTTTTTATTCTTTTACACCCGTCCCATTATTTGAGCCTCCATTCATTCTCGCTAACTGCTATCTGTTGTAATTTAGTCGTGTAATGCTGAGGACTCAATGTGGTGTAACTATTAGTAGAAGCGTTCGAGGATGATACGTAGCTGAACACTATACAGTGAGGGGCTGTTTTTAATACCCTACATTTTCATGTGGACGTATGTTGATACGTTCACATTTTGTTTGCGGACAGGTCATAATTTTTATCCAATTTTGATAGAACTTGAAATATAGATTTAAATCTCGGTTCATTTCGATATTGGCTCATATCAGATCGCTACTTAAATAATTGTGGCCCGTGGTTGTACGAAAAATCACGTTTTTAGCTTGTGGACTCTCTAGAGGTCACATTTTTTATCCGATTTTATAAGCCGTTTAAAAATGTCACCGTTACCCCACAATGACGATTGAGTCGGTATTTCGTGACCGAAAGTGTTACAAAATAAGTGTTCCCCGTTGCAAATAGTGTAACCCAGACATTTGGAATTTGAAAAAAAAGATTAGCCCCTAGTGACCGCTGTCAGGGCAAAAATTCGCTTACAGCTCGCTGCATGGCATTATGTCCTTCTTCCTTATACCGATCGTATTCATTCATTCGTTCATTCCTTGTATCTTTAAAACTGGTGCCTGATCGACCGTAGTTCTCAGATGTACTTGTTGTCATGCATACCATGTCTCTTATTGCACACTGTATGGGGTGTGTCTGTATACATTAACCCTTTCGGTGCAGAACGACAGAACGTTAAACCTCCTTTCATTTCATTTCAGGTTGACAGTTGATAATTTAACAAGTGAAAAAACTCAGGCATTAGTCAGTATCAAGTCGTTAAAATCGCATGTAGAAAAGGCTGACGAAGATGTTCAGAAACAGTTTAACACTTTTCTTGAGGTATTGTAATATTAAAGTACCATTTTGTTTATTTGGCACACTACACCCATAAAGTGCAATGTCTCTCCTGGTCTAATATCGGATCATCGTTCGTATTTACACAAACCATCCAAATTGTAAATTGTCTTGTGAAATAGGGATATGATTTTAGATGTAACGATTTGTATTTTTTTTTTTTTTTTTTTGAGATGGAAGTTGTGAGCACTTTATTTGTGGAGATTCGATGAGAATACTCCAAGTCCGAATCCCCGAATCCCGGCGTGACCCCAAAAAGAATCCTCTGTGTATTTATAGAGTATAAGCCTGACCTTTACTTGTTACTGTGGCTACTTCCAGGATGACATGGAAAATTTGTCAAGTTATTTTGATGGGATGAAAACTTAGGTCCAATCATTACACATGAATCATTGGCAGTTGGATAGCGAATACATATAGGCAGAAAATCTACTGTTGGGCAAAATGAGAAATAACCATATTCATGTAAAATGTATGACGTTGACGAAACATTACACCTAATTCGATTCCAATAAAATTATTCTACCTAAAATGGTACGCAACCATATAAATAAATGGCAGTCTCAAAATGGCTGAAGTATCGTGTTGACATTACCCCCCCCACCCCCCAACACGCCCCCCCCCCCACACACACCATCCATTCAGTTCTAGTAACTCATTTACCAGACCTTCTGGTGCATTTTGTGTTTTTATAATTCAGGAGGGGTTTAAAGACATCGAAGAAGCCGAGGAGTTGTTGAAAAAAATAGACGAATTGACCAAGAATTTGGCTCATCATTTCTGTGAAGCAGAAACTAGTTTTAAAGTAGAGGAATGTCTCATCAACATGAAAATATTCTGTGAAAAAGTTCAGCAATGTGAAAAGGTTTGTTTTTCTGAAAAATCTACAGATTTCTTCTTTACAAAATACTTATGATAAAATATATGGTGGTATAGTGGTATAGGAATCAGAGAACTGATGTAAACGTCCTGGAGCCCCGCGCAAGACGTCCTCTTGTCAGACGGAATTCAAACAAAATTACCCCCCCCCCCCCGCTGGACAATGAACACGAAAATGACCAACTGATCGTAAGGTTTGTTTGTCATTAAGTCAGTAAGTTGGTTATTTTAGATCATAAGACCTATCATTGTGTCAGTTTGGCGGTCCTGGTAAAAATTCGAGGGTGGGGTGGGGTATGTACCTAATACGAGCGCTTTACATCATAAGGTCTGCCATTGAGCCAAATGGTGTGGTGTCGATAGAAAATAGAACGTTCCAGATGTTAGTCACAAAACGACCGGTCTCCTTTTCTTTTTTCTTATCACCACCCTAACTGTCCACATTGAAACAGCCTGCTTGATATGTGAATATGTTTGTTTATTTTAGGAAAACGCTCAAAGACAATTACAGGAAGAGCGAGCTGCCAAAAGAAAAATAGCACAAGAAGAATTACGCGCCAAAAGAGAAGGTAATATATTATACAATTAATATATTATACAATTTAAAGATTAAATATGCATTATGTAAGAAGAGCACAATGTGCCTATTGCTGATCTTTCTTTGGGTCTCAAATGTTAGATACCTTATTATTTAGACATTTATTCACACGGCAAGCCCATAATCACTTCTCTAGACATCGGACATCGGACTGTTTGAACAGATTGAAACATGATCGCCAATTTAATTTTAAAATTGATAATCGAGGCTATGTTTATCATCTAGCAATCAAAATCGACACTACGCTCCGATTTTATTCAAACGTTGATAACTTCGCTGAGAATGAAGCAATTTGAATGAAATTTTCCAATTATTACTGTTTCATTATCCGTACATTTTGGCATCTTTAAATTAATGGCATTTTTCATACAAAATCACGGAAACGTTGGATGTTTGAAATTGAAAGACGTTTTTCTTAAATGTATTGTTTTAAAACGGAACATACTGTTTCTGAAATAAACCCCTATATATCTGTCTGATTGAACGGTTTATAGTATTAGAAAATTAATTCCTGTGGGTGATATATTTTGAGTACATGTTCAAAATGCTTTGTTGGGATGGGGGTGGGGTGGGGTGGGGGCTCTAGCTGTGAAAGGAAACCGAGGACCCGGTGAAACCCCCGAGATTAAACAAGCGACCGTACAGCTGGTCACATATACAAGTATTTGATCGAACCACTCCAGTTAACCCAATGGCAGATCTAAAGCGCACCGTATCTAGACACCATTAATCGGGGGGGGGGGGGGGCGAATATTTTGAGGAACTTTTCGGAAAGGTCATTCTAACAGACTGTTGTAATCTAAAGGCTATGTAGTTACCTAGGCGTCTAATAAGCATTTTAAAATCGGTATTCAAACAAAAAAAAATCGTGATTTTTTTAATTTATTTAAAAATATTTTAGATTAGTACAAAAAAATGTTTGTTTTTTTTTAGGTTAATATAAGGAACTGTGTATGCTTTAATGATTGTTAGCAATTTCTGAGTGTGGGGGGGGGGGGGCGAGCTTTTTACGCGCCCCCCTGTAGATACGGGCCCGAAGCGCACGCGTGATGGCACTCGACACCCTCATACCCCTTAGCAAGTTGACGCGTGTTGGTTGTCGGTTATAGAATGAAGTATTCTCTAGTACCGGAAGTAATGACTCTTTTAAATTGTCAATTTAAAAGTGATAGGTGATGAAATCTAACAGTGTTTAACGCCTCATGCTTCTATATTGGTGTTTAATGTCCTATACATTTCAAACTTAAGTGTTGTAGTGGTAAAGTAGCAATATTTTATGGAGATACAATAAAATGGTTTAGCGTCCTACGCTTTTACACCAACCTGGTTAATGATAAAAGGGTTATATTTGATATTTCGAAATGCGTTTTCTCTGTGGAATTGGGCTTTTAATGTGGTTAGCTGAAGTTGGAGCCATTGGCAAGACAACCACTTTGGTATTGCGCAATTTGTACACAATCTACATTTAATGATCATGTCTATTTTCATCGATTTTCACACTTAAAGTGTTGGAGTGGAAGAAATATCAAAGTTTTATTAAAGTCAATATAGTAGTTCGGGAAAGACAAAGACACCCAAGACCCGTGTGCACCTTGTCGTTCTCGTAAAAAACCCACTTTGGAACTCAATTTTTTTCCGATCCAAATTGTCCCCATAGCACACTGCTCGTCTTTATTATCCCGGTTGGAGAAGAAAAGTGTGACGTTAACCACCATTTCTCCCGATCTATGGTTTTGTTGGCAAATTAGTGCTGCTATGCCTATTAGAAAAGAAATGAACTGGGATTTTAAGTCATAATGTTCTGCTCTAAACTGGGCTATTGAAGACGGGCATACACCATACAGTGTGCTATGAGGGAAATTTGCCCGGACAGCGGCGCTACGGTTCTCATATCAAATTGCAACTACAAGGGATCTTTAACGTGCACGCCAGTGTGCACATGGGTTCTCAAATTTTAGTCCCATCCGAATGACTAGACAGCTGTCCTTGTGAGGTCCTCGACCCTGCACCACTGACCAGGGAAAAATCACACCGAAAAATCTGGATGAACTCTCTCGGTGAATGCAGGGATCGAACACCCGACCTGCAGGCTGGCGAGACAGCGTCTTATCCAATCAGCTTTCGTGGCTCCCCAATTGGAATGATACATCCTCAAATGAGGTATTTTAATGCAAGCTCGATTCGACTCCAAGGGATATACCTTTATTTTGTTTGTCGCCTGTTTGATGGATTATATTAATATTTCATGTAACAATGTCATTTCAGCCTCGGGTAAGAGTAAAGATATACCATCAGACAACGAAGACTGTATAATTGACAAACTTCTCTCAGATATTAAAAAGGGATACAAACTACGGAAGACCTCTCCAGCCAAAGCAAAGCCCACCAAAACACAATTAACAAGTTCGGGTTCGGACAAAACGCAGCAGAACGCTCCAGACACAGCAGTCAAAGCACAAACAACAGAATCAGGGAAAACTGCCAAAACACAAACAACAGATTCTGAGAAAACTCAAATACCAATACCCGAGAAAACCGCCTTAACGCAGCCAACAGATTCTGCTGATAAAACAACCAAATCCCAATCATCAGCTTCAAAGAAAACATCTGGTACGAAGAAAACAGCTATAGAACACACCACAGATTCCGATAAATCAACTAAAACACAGTCAACCGATTCTGATAAAGCATCCAAAACACAGTCAAAAACGTCGAAGAAAACAACGCCGTCAAAAACAACTGGTTCGGAGAAAACAGCCATAAAACAGTCAACAGATTCCGTAAAATCTGCCGAGAATAGAAATGACTGAAATGTCTGTGAACTTTTCTATTTAATCTATGCAAATCAATCAAACGTTTTTGCTAAATAACAAAGTGCTAATAATTCATTCACATTGTAATGTTTATTTTGATATCAATCTTTAGTTGCTACGAACACAGACTTCCATAGCTATTGCTATTATAATAATGGCATTCGTATATTAAAAGAACTATTCTTATTACCTTGGTTAGAAATTCTATGAATTGTGTTTATTAACATAAAAAGTATGATCAACGTCAAAGACACCGGACCGTTCCCTTCAAATCGTTATTTATCAGATGAACTATGTGTATGCTCCTATGCAGTGTTTATCGTGAAGAGTTTGTTTATAATCGCAAACTATGCTCAATATCGTTGTAATTTACAACTAGTAAACTATGTTTAGATATCGATGTAAGGTATGGTTATTGTTCTTGTAGCATTGTAAGCTATGTTTTCAACGTTGTAAACTATCTCCATTGATACGGGAACTATTTTTATATTGGTCTTTAAATTCAATTTTTCGCAAGGAGACATGATTATTTTGTACAACTATTGTTGAAATGAATTCCCCATTTCCTGATCATACATACTGGTTATAATAAAATTATAATCAATTAATAAGAATAAGTAACATTTCTTGCCTTAGAAGTATATTGAGATTTAGTTATCAATATGGCTTCCTGCTGCAATAACACTTGGTACGTCTATTGCGTATCATGCTATGTACGTCAATTACATCTTATGTTTGGACCGTCATAGTGTATGCTGTTATTGTATAAATTATGCTAGATGCAACTATTGCCTATTATACTCGACACTACATTTTATGTTATGCTCGTTACATGCATTTCATGTTATGCCCAGAACATACATTTCATATTATGTTCTGTTGGTACTTTTCATATGCCAGCTCGATACGTTTATTGTGTATTATGCCATGTACGTCCATTGCATATTATGTTTAGTCCGTCATTTAGCTTATATGCGGTTATTTCGTATTATGTCCGACACGTACATTTCATTATATGCTCCTTTCATACGTTTCATGTTATGCTCGGCACGTACATTTGATATTATGCTCTGTAATGATTCTAATGATTTTTATACGCCCACATTTTTATGTAGACGTATATTGTCGTCGCCCCTGTTCGTCCGTCCACAATTGTTTGTGAACAGTCTAAAGGTCACAATTTTTATCCGATTTCAATGAAACTTAAAATATAGGTTTATCACCCTAAGATCTCGGTTTTTGTTCGATATTGGCATGTATCGGACTGTAACTTCATGGGTTATGGCCCCTGATTGTACGAAAAATCACGTTTTTAGCTTGTGAACAGTGTAGAGGTCACAATTTTCAACCGATTTGGATGAAACTTGCAATGCATGTTTATAACCCAAAGATCTTGGTCCCTTTCGATATTTGCGCCAATCGGATCGTAACGTCCTGAATTATGGCCCCTGGTTTTTCGAAAAATCTCCCTTTTTAGCCTGTGGCCCCCCTGCAGGACAAAATACCCACCGCGTGCACACAAAAGGTGTATAAATATGGTATATCAAGGTTGTGGAACATGTAGAGGTCACAATTTTAAATCAATTTTGATGAAACTTGAAATACATGTTTATAACCTAAAGATCTTGGTACCTTTCAAGAGTTGCGCATATCGGATCATAACTTCCTGAACTATGGCCCATGAGTGTACGAAAAATCGCCTTTATTAGATTGTGGTCCCTCTGGAAGTGAAAATTATTACCCGATTAAAAAAGAACGTTTGATTATATTGCCGTTACAATGTAATAAATGTTGAGTTCGAATTTCGTGAAAATCTGACCAAAACTGACAGGCCAAAATGGCCGCTGATTGTACGCGTTGTACGCGAATACGATAAAGAAAAATATGGTATATCAAGGTTGTGGACCCTGTAGAGGTCACAATTTTAATCTGATGTTGATGAAACTTGAAATGCATGTTTATAACCCAAAGATCTTGTCTCTTTTTTGATTTTGGCTCATATCAGATTGTAACTTCCTGAATTATAGCCCCTGATTGTACGCAAAATCGACTTCTTTAGCGTGTGGTTCATCTAGCAGTCTCAATTATTATCCGATTTTTAAAATAATATTAAATGTTACATGAGCTAGAACTTTATAAAAAAACAAGGAAATTCTAATGATTTTCTGATGATTACTTTTAATGCAACAACTCTCGTTGACTGCCCGGACGACAGTTAGCTGCTGTGTGGGCGTATGTTTCGTTGCCTGGCAACCTATTTTTGATACGGCTATTGCATAATTATGCTTATTTTGTTATACTATGTGCTTTCATGTATATATCTACTATATAGATCTATTATTATATTTTCTATTCTTTTCTAGTAAGAAAAAAAAATCATGGATTAAATTTATGATATGAACTATAATAAGTTTTCTATCAACAAGTGAATTCCACAGAGCTATAGACTTCAGCAAATAAAAAATTCGATTAGTTTTTATAAGCCCACATTGAAATGTGGTCGTATATTGTCGTCGCCCCTGTCGGTCCGTCGGTCCGGCGTCCACAGGCTAAAGTTAATATCCGATTGACTTTAAATTTATACAGTGTTTAAGGTCATGAGACGAAGAAGCCTATTGTTTTTCAGCGATTTCCGATAATAACTACCAGACTTATGGCCCTTGATCACTTCAAAAAATCTTGTGGACGCTGTAGAGGCCAAAGTTAATATCCGATTGACTTTAAATTTATACACAGTGTTTAAGGTCATGAGACGAAGAAGCCTATTGATATTTAAGCGATTTCCGATAATTAGTGCCAGAGTTATGGCCCTTGATCACTTAAATCTTGTGGACGCTCTAGAGGCCAAAGTTAATATCCAATTGACTTTAAATTTATACACAGTGTTTAAGGTCATGAGACGAAGAATCCTATTGATTTTTAGCGATTTCCGATAATTGGTGCCAGAGTTATGGCCCTTGATCACTTCAAAAAATCCTGCGGACGCTCTGGAGGCCAAAGTTAATATCCGATTGACTTTAAATTTATACACAGTTTCTAAGGTCACGAGACGAAGAAGCCTATTGATGTTCAGAGATTTCAAATAATTATTGCCAGAGTTATCCCCCTTGATAACTTCAAAAAATCTTGTTACGCTATAGAGGCCAAACTTATCATCCGATTGACTTTAGATTGATACACAGAGTTTAAGGTGTTGAAACGAACAAGTATTTTGATTTTCAATGAATTTTGATAACTGAACAGCTAAATCCATGATATTAAATGTTTCATGTATATACTAATTGTTAGCGTGGGCTAACACTTTATAAAAAGCAATCAAATTCTAATGATTTTCTGATAATTACATAATGAGCTGTAACTCTTAATTAGTTTTTAGTGTATTACAAATGTTTCATTAGCGAAAAAAGTAAAAATATGCGACAACCCTTGTTGACTGCCCGGACGATTTAGCTGCTGTGGGCGTATGTTTCGTTGCCTGGCAACCTATCTTTCTTCCTCTAAAGAACCCTAGACTAAAAGCATTTTATAGAACATGGTTTGGCAATAGTCGATTATCATAAACACGGTGGGTAAGGCGCTGACTCGCTAGCTTCGAAGTCAAATGTTCGATCTCAGCATTGGCCGAGATAGTTCTTCCAAACTTTGCGGCGTGGTCCCCCCTTGTCATTCACGTGCACGTAAAAGTTCCCTTGACAGTTGGAATTCGACACAAGAGTAGACCGTAGTGCCGCTGTTCGGGCAAAATTTCCCTCATAGCACATTGTATGGCATATGCCCGTACGTTTTCATTACCCCAGTTTAGGAGCAGAACAGTATGACGTTAAAACCCATTTCATTTAGATGATTCTGGACCAGAAACTGCGCCCAAAGCGCTACTTGTTCTTTGGGTGATTTGCTTCGAAAAAGCTCTTGTATCCACCAATTTAAGAACAGTCGAAGTGTTTGTTCCTTTGACAATTTTGCATTGATTGACCCATTCCGATATTATGACAATTCTAAAATGGCGCTCTTGGCGTAAAAAAATGGCTGCGATAATGTTCCATTTCCTGATCCATAGTACGCGTTTTTTTTGGTAAATATCCCAAGAGCTTTGTGTTAAAATCCTCAGGGTCGAGCAACTTACTCAACATACGTGATTCGTTTTCACTCTACTTTAACCCGCCAGTCTTTATCCGGAAATGGAGACCGGTGTCACAAGCTGTAAAATGCGATGTTTGGTTAAAACCAGGCTTTTTTTTTATAAAAATAATGTGTAGGTAAAATTTACCTTTCGTTATCAAGTACAGCGCATACGTCATCCATTGTATATACTTAAAGGAACGGGAATGGATTATCACCCACCCAAAAATTGACCCGAAATCTTAAAAGGGTTAATTGGCCGGATAAGCAGTTTTGACGTTTACGTTCAAATGACTTAATATTTTGAGTTGAAATTTTGAGACAAGGTAAATATACATTTATTCTGTATTTTCGACGCTTAAATTTCATATGTACTTAGATCTTTATTTTTGAGACTGTTCAAAACGGTATAGTACCTTTAAGCTTATTATTTAACATGTCTAGTACTACCCCACCCCACCCCAACACTCACAACCACCACCGTCACCACCAGTATTTCAATGCGATATAGGATATGTCATGATTCATGCCACACAGCCACCCATCGAAAGCAAAATACACATTATTATAAAAAAAAAGGCATAAACAAAAAGTTAATCATAAAATAGGGCCTATTCAACCGACATTTTGTGGGAAAAGAGAAATGATATAATGATTCATACAGCCTAGTATAGTTATTACCCTGGAAATGCTTGGTAATAACTTTGTTTTGAATGATAATTGGTCATGCGTGATATGTAAATATTTACTAACGCTTCAACAAATCATAGATGATAATAAGAAACAAAGGCTGGTCTTACGAATGAAGCCCAGAGCCTCTCATCCTGGAAGGACCTATAAGCCCCTTTAGTTCACGTAAGCTCTACTGTTGTGACGGAAGTGTTCTACATTGGATATGGAAGTTTATGGCGGAACAGTTTCATGCAAACAAAACATATAAGACATACATACCTTCGGACAAGACTCAAAAACAAAGAAGAACAAACGTGTATATCAAATCAAGTGAGTGGACCCAGGGACAGCAGTAAGAACCCACTGTGCTAGACAGTCATATCTCGACGGGTAATACCCCAGGTAAAATTCCAACAAGTCGATACTATAGAAGAAAATATTAATGGCTACCAAGACTGTTGATTATTGGGGGGGTGGGAGAGTCGAGGGGAGATCCCTAACAGTTCAAGCATACCAACCCCGTAAATGTAGGCCCTCTACTAATGAGTGGGGGTGAGGGCAGTAGAAATGTCAGCTTTCGGTACATTGTGATATTTTGTCGCTATGTATACCATATAACTAAGCATATTTCGCCTAAAGCGCATGGTTTCTTTTATCGAACAGACACGAAAGACATTTGGCATTTTACATCAACCACAAATTACCTTTGGACAATAGTTTGTATCTTGAAAGTGAAATGAAATGTGACTTTAACGTCTTACTTTTCTCCACCGACTGGGTTAATAAAGTCTGGCATACGAATTCATTTCATGGATCTGTTACGTACATGCGGTTCCTTGCCCCCACCCCACCCCGCCCCCTCTGACAAGAGAAACCTATACTGCAGTTTCCCGAGGAACCGTCTCGACCTTCACCGAAACCGAATCCAGGACTTCCTTGTTAGTGAGTCAACGCCTCGTTCATTGTTGGTATCATGAATCGAATAGTCTTCAATCAGCAATGAAATCTTCATTTTTCTTTGACACAAAACTCGAATGCCTGCATGGGAAGTAAATGACATTCATTTGCTATATGCATTATCCAAATGGTGAATGAGTCATTTAGATTGTACGTCTCTTCATGCATGGTTTTATAGTTAAAACCACAAGCTGTTTAGTTATTATACAGTTTATGTGAAGCAAGATAAATTTCCACGCTTGAATTATTATAGTACAAAAATATTTAGACTACTGCGTTTCATTTTAACCGTAGGTTTTAACCTTAACGCACTATTTAAACGCGAACAACTGTCTCCGCCCCATGGGTTGCAAGAGGCAGGTTTGTTCCCGCTCATAAATACAGGTCATACGATATATATTATAAACAGACTCTACAGAACAAACGCTCAAAATAAATATACATATTTGAATAAAATGTCTTCTTTGCTAAACATACCAACAAACTTATGTGTTGTATTTGGTGGATGCATATTGCCGTCACCCACGTCCTTACATCGGCACTTCGGTTCGGTCTGTAAAATTTACATAATATGCTGTTAATTAGTGGGATGAATTTCAACGATTTCCGTTCGTTACTTCTAGAGATATGCATAATTATATACATTATCAATATGACCAGAAGAACCCATATGATTTCAGCTAATAAATAGGTTATTGGGATTATGACCCCTGTTTCACTTTGTAGGGCCTTGGGAACACTCCAAGTTATGGTCCTAACCTCCGACCCGGGCTAATGCCCCGGGCTAATGTTCTGCCCCGGGCTAATGAAGACGGGCATACGCCATACAGTGTTCTATGCTGGAAATTTAACCCCGGGCTGCGGCGCAACAGCCTACTCTTGTATCCAATTCCAACTGCCAAGGGATCTTTCATATGAACGCCAATGGTTTTTGTCCCATGCCAGGGCCTCGATAGTCCTCCCAGCACCACTGTCAAGAGGGAAACATGTCGGAAAACTCATGAACTTTCTACGTCAACACCGGGATAGAACACGGGACCTCTTACTCACTTTAAGCTTACACCAACACGTATCAAATCACTGCGGTATACTGTTTGACCGATTCCGATTCAAATGTTCAAAGCAATAACAATAGTACGTCATGTAGTATGTATTGTACAGGCCTACACTATAGTGTATATAGAGGCGTATACATGTTCATGTTTTATAAGTGTCTATGTTATGGCTATTTATAGACAGGGTACCGTTTAACCCATCACAGCTCAACGCTTCATAGTGTGTAGATTTCATGAGAGGAGTATACTGCGCATGTGTTTCTCAGCTGCAACTTCGTGTATGTAACTAAATAACAGTATACTGACACACACATCGTGTTTGATAATGTCTTTGAGAAAGTTCATTGAACATCGACGAGTGGTTTTCTGTCTATAGATAGTGTGTATGTGTGTTCTTGTTCAATGTAGAAATAACGTGTACGGTTTAATATGTGATCTAATTGGATTTATACGTTTCAATATGAAAGTATAAGATAACGAAGTACCGAATTAAAGTTCTCGTTTTTCAGCAAGGAAAGTGTTTTCAAAATGAGTAAAATTACAAACCCCGATACTCCATCGGCTGACATCTTGCCTAAAACTACTCGATTTGGGAAGAAAAAACAAAATCGAGCCAAAAGATGCAAATCAGACGGTTTTACATTGGAGCCGGATATTTTAGCGCAAGAAAAATCAACAGAGGCGGTTCACTTTCTGTCATGGATCCGAAACCCGACGATCCATAATCTTGCCAAACTTAGAAAATGTATCAAATATAACGAACGTGAGTGGATGGAAGATTTTTTATCGTTCGATGGTCTGGGCCTATTATTTCAATGCCTCAATAATTTAGCCAAATGCGAGAGTCATCATTTAGGAGATATGGTGCTGAAAATGCAATGTGCCAGTTGTATTCGAGAAGTCGTGAATTCACAAAGTGGATTAGACTGTTTGCTGACAATGAAAGACAAGTCGGAAAATTTGTTTGGCAAACGAATAGCATTTGGTAAGTCAGAAGTTTATCAACACCACACTTTCACATCACGAACTGTCTGTTAACGTGTAGCACCTTCTATATTTATACAACACCTATATGTAATCGGGTTTGGTTAAACACTTTATTCAAGAGATAATCCGTCGAAAGATATAAATTGTCGCATTATCTTCGGATGGTGATCTTTACGTTCAATAGTCTTTGGTGAGTTGTCCCTTAGATATATGTATTGGGTTGGGGTTAGCACTTTATTCAAGAGACAACCCTCTGAAGGTATAAATTGCCGCATTATCTTCGGATAGTGATCTTTACGTTCAATAGTCTTTGGCGAGTTGTCCCTTAGGTTGGGGTTAGCACTTTATTCAAGAGACAACTCATCGAACCATGATCGAAGGTATAAAATGTCGGATAAACTTCGGATGGCGATCTTTATGTTCATTAATTTTGTGTTTATGTTCATCGTCCCTTAGATATTTATGAGAAAAAATCAATCTATCAAAGATATTTGAACTAAGATCTAAAATGTTGCAGAGTCTATAAAAATCCTTGCGTTATTATGTTGATATCTAAAGACATTCATCATTTTTTTTCCCGATAGATGGTATCGTAAGCGTGATTTACATTAGTTGGGTTTTTATTCACGAGCCAATCAGTCGAAAAATTATTTAAAATCACATTTTAACAAACATGTTCGACAATGAACAAACACAGCACTGGAAACCATTAAACAAACACACGGACACCATATGAATACTCTCCGAGAACAACAAATGGGGCAAAGCATGTGGTAATAACCCCGTTAGGTCGGAGTGACGTCGGAAAAATGGCTCAGCTCGTCAAGATAGCCATAAGTGCGAAAGCGTGGTGCAAACGTCATATTTCGGTATGTGGTCTCCATGGTCGTTTCTGATCGCCGAGCATGTAATTCAAAACATACGCCAAAGAAAGCTATATACGAACACGACTTTTTCAAGTTTGTAATTTTTTGGGACATTTTGTTGTGTTGTGTTCATATTTGTCGATCGCATAGTCGTGTAAGGGAGTTAGTATGCATCTTAATGAATGATCGAGACTAAACACTGTGAATGATTCATTACTCTATATATCATTCAGTAATTCAGGTCCGAAGCCAATCAAATATCTGGCACGATTCTATAGAAATAGCCTGACTTTCTTGTAAAACAATATTCTAGAAACCCTAGCCGCGTCAGTGGTCGTACGAGCGGCTTTTGGGTCATTGATTAATCAATTAGTGGCTTACCCATCGCACACCAAGAACTCACCGTAACAGACCGCTTCATTGGCTAACCCCTCACTTCAACCAGAACACCGGTAATCTAACAACTCTTCGTGTAGTAAAGACAAGTAAAACGAAATTTTAAACTATACAAAAACGAAACGAATCAAGGTCTGTGTTTTAATTAGATTGACGCCATATTACCCATCCTAACATTGCACAAATACATATAACCTAAATGATAATTTTATTAGGGAAGTACTGTGTCGACAAGTGATTTAGTTTCACCTTTCTAGCAGCAAGATAGACAGTAGTGATCTCATATTCGTCCAGGTTTCATAAATAAGTAATAAAGAAGATATCTTATATATATATATATATATATATATATATATATATATATTTATTATATATAGTATCATACATGTAATATTCATCGTGTTGACAAAAAGGCCAATTTCTCGTTGGTACGGATTACAGCCGATATAATATAATTATGTATTATACAAATTTCAGTATTTAATTAATTGAAATGTCGAAGTCTTGTCAGTCTAATCTCAGCTTAATTATCTGAAGTACAATATCTTCTATTTTCAATATTTAATTCGTGCCTAGCTTACAGGCTGACTTTCAATCTAGGTGTTATTAGATTGACTGAAATTTAGATCACGTTTCTTAGTGAATCCCCTGGCATATTCAGACCCATTCCAACGAAGTTCATATTGGCCTACTCTTATATCGAATTCCAAATAATAAGGGTTGGTTTGTTTTACGTGCACGTCAATGCGTGTGCGGGACCTCGGTTTTTGTCCTACACGAACCACTAGACACTGACCTTGCTAGGTCATTGGTCCTGCTGACAAGTGGAAACAGCGGCAACAGGAAAAAATAATGAGATATAGTCATTGCCTAGAAATTCATTTCCGTCATCGCTTAGGACGTGTTTGATCTTCATGCATTAGGAATTTCCCCCCAATCTTCGATTCTGCATCAGATGTTGATACAAGCTCTGAATTCTTTGGATTGAAAACTAACAGTTGTTTTTTTTTTCTCAGCAGGTGATTTCAATTTAGATTTATTTCCATTAAACATGCCCTTTAAATAATTAAAAGCGGCTCTAAACCACTGACATTATTGGAAACATCGTAGTAGAGAAGTGTAGATAATTACAACAAAAACAATGATAAACCAGACATATTGCATTTTTATACCCATACATTAAAATGTGGTATATTACGGTCGTTCCCGTCTGCCCGTCGGTCTGGCGTCCACAATTGCTTGTAGACGCTGAGGAGGAACGGTTAATAGACGATGGGTCCTATTTAGTTATGGCTCTTGAGGCTATTGTTAACATTTAAAGGTTGACTTTAAATTTATGCATAGCGTTTACGGTCATGAGACGAAGAATCTTATTGATTTTCAAACATAATTAGTCCTAGAGTTATGACCCTTGAGTCCGTAAGCACTATATAAAATCTTATTGACGTTCTAGGGGCTAAAGTTGATATCTGATTGACTTTAATTTATAGACAGTGGGTTAAGATCACGAGACGAAGAAAAGAAAAATAACGAGGTTGGGCATGCGACTAAGAGTCGTCTTTAACCTTTGCCATGAAAGCTTCAGCTTTGACTTGCCGTATGATCAAAGACGGACCCCTGTCACCTACATTTAGTAGACAAGTGTCCCAAACTAGCTGACGGTTACAATAATTATTGGTTCGCAATAGACGGAAGTAACAGTTCAATATAGACGAGTGATAGATTATACCTGGATTACAAATTGTACAAATTGAAGATAGGAATGAACGAAGAAATGACGTCATACTTTGGTACATCAACAGGGATCATGAACAGGGACAAATGTCGTGCAGTGTGCGTTAATTGCAATTTTTGACCTGATAGCGACCAAAAACCTACTTGAATAGCAATAGTCAAAGGGTTATTTTACACGTTCGCCAATATTAGTTCCTTTTGAAACTGTCCTTGAGCGAACAATATATATAGAACTACGTCAATATGTACACGGGATCATAATTTTTTTGCCCCATCCAGACGACTTGACGCTGTATCTTGGCAGACTCCCTGCACCACTGACAAAGTGAAGATCAGAAACAGATATACTTAATAGTAAACACGCGTGTCGATAATAATTACTCAATATTTTGTTACATTAAACAGACATTAAAGATAAAATAAATGTAACACCTTTTGAATAACTCCATGCCAGCAATAACAAATTCCCTAACTTAATTAATGTAAAATTAAGTTGACAGTTAACAGACACAGGCTTGCTTATATCTCACTGACAGCCGGATAGATTTGTCTCCGAATTCGCATATAATTTAATAAGATTATGTCATATCGAACTATATATAGTCAAATCACCCCAAACGGAAACCTGTACACATTGACAGTTGGAATTCGATATAAGAGTAGTCCGTGTGTCGCTACCCGGGTAAAATTGCCTCATTGCCCGCTGCATGGCGTATTTCGTCTCCAATTAGCCCTAGAAAACTAACACGTTAAAACCCACTTTATTTCCAAATCGAAAATCGACGAGCCAAGATCTCCAATGCCTTGGTACCTCTTCAAGAATTGACTTTAATAAGTTAAAAAATTGGCCAATAATTGCTAGTTGTCCCCCGCCTTTCGAAGACTATTAAAATGGGTTCGTCCGTCCGTCTGTCTGTCTGTCCGTCACACTTTTTGGGACACAATAACTCTCTTCCTAATTGAGCTAGAATGTTCAAACTTGGTGTATGTGTTTATTAGGTCAATGCCTTGATGGAGTTCAAAGATGAGCATTTTCCGCTTAGGGTAAGCAGAGATAAGCAATTTGATTGGTTGATGCTTTGGGACACGATAACTTTAGTTCTAATTAAGTGAGAGTGATGAAACTTAGTGTATAGTTTCATTACAGTAATACCTTGACTAAGTTCGACAATGAGCATTTTCCGCTCAGGGTAAGCAGAGCAATTTGATTGGTCGAGACTTTGGAACACAATAACTCTCCTTCTAATTGAGTTAAAATGTTCAAACTTGGTGTATATGCTTATTAGGTCAATGCCTTGATGGAGTTCGGAGATGAGCATTTTCCGCTAAGGGTAAGCAGAGCGATATGCAATTTGATTGGTCGAGACTTTGGAACACACTAACTCTTCTTCTAATTGAGTAAAAATGTTCAAACTTGGTGTATATGCTTATAAGGTCAATGCCTTGATGGAGTTCGAAGATGAGCATTTTCCACTTAGGGTAAGCAGAGATAAGCAATTTGATTGGTTGATGCTTTGGGACACGATAACTTTAGTTCTAATTAAGTGAGAGTGATGAAACTTGGTGTATAGTTTCATTACAGTAATACCTTGACTAAGTTCGATAATGAGCATTTTCTGTTCAAGGTAAGCAGAGCGATACGCAATTTGATTGGTCGAGAGTAGCCGAGACTTTGGAACACAATAACTCTCCTTCTAATTGAGTTAAAATGTTCAAACTTGGTGTATATGCTTATTAGGTCAATGCCTTGATGGAGTTCGAAGGGTAAGCAGAGATAAGCAATTTGATTGGTTGATACTTTGGGACAAGATAACTTAGGTTCATCTTGATTGATGATTTTTATGCCAATACAATGACTGCATTCTCATTTAGTAATCGATTCGACAGAAACAGTGTATAGAAACGATTGACTTGGACACGAGGGCCCTGTCCCTTGGCCAGTGGGGTCCTTTTGTCTGCCTTTAGCATTTTTCTTTATAAAACACTTTTGGATGACACTTCGTGTACAGTTTGATTGCTCGATACATTGAAAAAAATAAATGTGCGATTAATTAATATGTGTCTTCTATTTATTTTGGGATTTCAGCAGGGGACATCAGCCTCACTGTTGGCTTGTTTAACTAAAAATTCAACATTCGTTACACTGGTCACAAAGTTACGCTGTTTTTAGGCGGGGGGGGGGGTCTTGTTTAACGAAAAGTAGCCAAACGATCCAGATTATCGTCACTATTTAGTATTATAGCATGACTCGTGTTCCTTAAGCAACGTTCGCGATTTTTACAACATCTAACCGTTGCTTCAAAACTCAGCAATTCCCGAACTTTACTCCCGTTGTTTTTACACGTGACTAATTAGCATTGTCCAATCAGAGTTCGTAACACACTATAAATAAACAGGGTTTTTTTAAATTGAGAAACTCGTGGAAAACCAACAACCTCGATATTGATCGATCTTAGAACTTTGCAACTCGATTGACACATGTAAGCATTTTAGCTAAAAGCACGAGACTTGGTGTTCACGACGACCGATGAATCTGATAGGTTCCCACGCTAGGCTTGTGCCAATCGAACTTGCAGGGTATTATATGAAGGGCTTTATAAGATGTATGTAGTTAAGGCGAGATCAAGCGTTCTATTGAAGATGACCATGACTGTATGAAGCTGAGATAATTCAATAAATAAATATATGATAATGACAGCTACTAGAATCACATTTTAAAAATATTTTTGAGAAATGATAGCAATACGAGAAACGGTATAGAAATACCACTAAAAGTTTATTTTGACACGTAGAATATATTTAACTGATTTATTTTAAAACCCTACATTACTTGCTTGCTTAAGGACCTGGATGCCGATCTTCACAGAAAGGCATAGAATATTTCTAATATATCAAATAAAGACAGTTCTGTGAATTTAACAATATTAACATTATACCGTCATAAAAACACATTCAGATTACTTCCGTGTTTTAACAATGTGGCCTTAGGCACCGAGACATTATGATTGGTGCGATCAACAAGATTCATAATTATTTTATTTTTCAGATATTGTATTAAAACAGCTTCCGTGTTCTATCAAAAATGGCTATTAGTCAAAAACACAAATTAAATCCCATGGAGATGTGGTCGTATATTGTCATTGTTCCTGTCTATTTGTCCGCTGTCCACAATTTCTTTTGGACACTGTACAAACTACATTTATCATCCGATTGCTTTTAAATTCCTATTTGTAGAACCTTGTGAACACTCCATAGACAAAACGTATCATCCGGATTGTAGAAATTGATATCGGTGTCATGTAAATGCCCCCATTACAAACAAAAAATAGATGTGAGGCAATCTTTGTCGACTGCAAAGATGATTTAACTTCTCTGGGAAACCTTTATATTCACGAATTAGCTTCTCTGGAAACCTTTATATTCAGCTACAAATTATTACAATATTCTGCAGGTGCGGATCCAGGAATTTTTGCAGGAGGGGGTTTGCTAGGTTTCTGTTACGGAAATCTGCCATCATCGTCTCTAAATTACATAGGCATACATACAAATTGAGCTTTTTAAACAGAGAAATCATTTTTTTACTCATGTAAGATCACTTTGTGTTGTGATGTAATTTCATTGATGCACGGCATTATTTTTTTTTATGTATCTGAGCGGGGGGTGGGGGGTGGACCCACCCCACCCCTCTGGATCCGCGCCTGTTCTGATATTAAACTCAGATTCGCTGAACGTGGGAGTTTACAGCAACACTTGGTTCACGGAGACGCAGACTCAGCCAAAGGTGAACATAAATGAAAGAATAGTTAAAATTAAGGAATATTAGTTATATTGGAATAAAATGTTTGTTTTTTTAAATGCATATTCTTGCACATGATGCTATTATCCTGCTAATGTACCCTGAAAGGAGTTGCCAAATTAATTCTCAAAATCGCTGTTCTGAAAACATGTTTTGTGTTTCGTTCCACTCCCTTTTCACTTCTTTATATTATGTTTATGATAGATAAGATTACATACTTATTACAGTTTCATTTTGTAACATTTCAAACTCTAATTCTCACATTATTGACTGTTATGATTACAAACACGATTTAAAGACAACATCATTAATGTTTACATGATTTCTTCTTACCATAATAAGTTTAAAATATAACATCTCATTTCTATAGAAAAGGAGTGGTTATTTTGCTACTATTGGAGACGCAATCTAATTAAAATACAGACCTATATTTCGATTCGATTTCCTACACTACATGCAGTTCTGAATGGTTGTTCCGCTAAGTCACGTCAGAGGTCTTACGAGCGGCTTTTGACTATGACGTCAGACATTTGATTAACCAACCTGCATTAATGTTCATAGTAAATTACCCACAGTTCCGTGCAAAAACACACCTAACGCTCGCCCTAACAGACCGTTTCATTGGCTAATACATCACAACATTCAGAACACGTCAATGATAACAACTCTTCCAGACCCTAGGTAGTAAAGAGAAGTAAAACGACATTTTGAACTATAAAGCGAAATGAAATAGGATCAGTGGAATCAGATTGTTGGAGTCGTATCGTGATTTTTTCTGTAGACGTCACACGCCCTAAATTTGAGTATAACATTTATAGAGTATTTATATACATTATGGTGCAGTGCTGAATAGAAGATGGGAAATGTCTGAAATACCATACTTTTTATGATAACGACTTTAATTAAGTACGATTGTACTCTAGTCCAGGAGCCGAGCATGCTATCATCGCTGCCTTCGTGGAATTGTGACGTGAAAATCGGTGTGCAATTGTCTGAAGCACAAAAAGGCCAAGTTTCACGTCGAAATTCCCCTCTTAGCATACTGTATGTCATTATCCCAGTCGGACCAGAACAGTAGGACGTTAAACACCATTTCATTTCATGTATCACGAGGCTTCCTACTGAAAGTTGTAGAGGGTGGTCTGCTACATGCTTTAATCTCCGTTATTGTACGATTGCAGTTTGACAAAAATAAATAATTGAGAAGAAATAATATTTTACATCGCAATTTACGATAGAACCGACGATAGCCATCAAACAGAGGCGGAATTTGGTGTATTGCGTCGTAAAATAACTAACACACTTTGTAAATAACATGTAAAAATGTACAATTCTTTGAAATCTTTAAATAAGGTCAACATTTAATGAAATGACGGCGGTTAAATGTTTTTCAATTCAATTCTGCAAACATATTTTACGTGATGATCGAGGCTTTTTAATGCAAAATCCTCAATATCCAGCCTTGATTAAAATGTTTGACATTATGCATATGGCTTGTTAAAAAAGAAGTACGACATTTAAAAAAATCTCAGTATTTTAAAAAAAGATTTTTTTTAAAACAAATGTCTTACAAGCAAGCCGGAGTAAGCATGATTTAAGTCGCTGTACGGGAAATCTGATTGCTGTTAACATCTATGCTAGCCTAAATAGCTTTCATTATATACACACATCAGGCCTTCGATAAGGCCACGAAGTTGAATTTCTTGTAAACATAGTTTCTTCCTGTGATTATTAATGACAATTGGTGTAGTTTGTGGGACTGCTTCAAGTTTATCAGACTGGGTTGTTCAAAAAACCTGATTGCTCAAGAAAAATGTGTTCATTGGTTTATTGCTCCACCAGGGCTAATAAAGACGGAAATACGCCAGACAGTATGCGACTAAGGAAATTTCGCCCGGGCGGCGGCGCTAAAACCTTCTTATAATCAAATTCTAAGGGTCAAGGGTTCTTTTACAAGGATGTCGACAGGTACACGGGAACTCGGGTTTTCGTTCGAGCCGAAAATTTAGATGCGATATCTGGCCACCAGTGCTGTATTACTAGCAAGAGAATCAAGCCAGAAAATCCCGCTAACACCGGGCTCGAACACGGCGGCTACAGTCATTGAATCAAACAAAAGAACGTTGATATTCAAATGCAAACATGCGTGCAGTCTACAAAGGATACATGAATTATTTTGGTTACATTTAGATGGATAAAAGTCGTCGTGTTTTCAATTCAAATTAAACAAAACGTAACATAACTCGACAGATGTTGTATGTACTGATTGATTGTATTCAATGAAAACATCGCTGAGAAAAAAAAAAAACCTAACCACAATTTACGCGGGAAAGAGGACAATGGTAAAAATAACAAAACGAATTAGTCGATTTTTTTATGTGATCTTAAAAACTTTAGCTGGAATTTGTAGATTGCGCATATTATCTATCACGTATCTTTCGTTGTCTATCACTATCACTACACCATTGAATAAAACACATTATCGGTGATTACGGTGGGTCCGTCGAGGATCACTTGGAAAATCTTGTGGGCAATCGGCCCATTTAGTCTTTATGAGTAGAAGATGAGAAAACCTGATTTCTGTTGATTGCCGGCGGTTTGGATGGTCGAATGGTTAGCTCGTGCGCAATGTATCATAAGGTCCGTCATTGAGTCAACTGGCATGGTTTTTATTCCCCGGTTGTACGTATCAAGGAGTATGGGTGGGTTTTCCCGGGGTTCTCCGGCTACCTCCCACCCGAATATAAAACGAAAAGCGAATCTAACTTTATTATACGTGGCATTTGTTACTTCTATAATTGAATTACGTTAGTCCTATCCATGAAATGCGAGAATGAATATTCTAGCTCTTGATTGATTCAATTAGACAGTTGACCATTCCATCTACATTCCACCCTTTCTATGGAACCCAACGGGTCAATTTCATCTGATACCGAATGTTTGACAATGAAAATTGAGCTCAGGTGGCAGTGTCATTATTAATGCGATCGTTAAAGTTACAATGACAGATCTTGACAAGTATATCTCGTATTGGAGAAGAGCCTACTGGAGTTCTCAAGCCCGGTCCCCACTTCTCAGTATGTGTTGACGTAAAAGAGCGCCTGACAATTGGCGAAGACAACGCCGTTGTCTAGGCAAAATTCTCCTGCCTAATCGTTTGGTTGTCTCAAAATAACACATATAGTGGAAATAATCGGATAACTCTCCGACTTCTGTCAACTACACGAAGAATATGATGTCACTTGACGTATATTATATTTAATGTTTTAGTAAGAATTCAGATAAAGTTTGGGATGTTTTCATAAAAAATTTAAAAGATTATGACTTGACGACAACCATATATAGTCGGACATTAAACACTATTACTTTTCACAGTGATTTAGAACTCGCACTATATTAAATACTCATAGATACGACATATTTATGTCCTGTTCATGATTTATATATCTAACCTACATAATATATATATTTGTTTTATGAATTTCTTTTGTATTTGTTCATCCATGCATAAGATTTATCATAAGATATATATAACGTGACAGCTTATGTGCAGCCCTGTGGTTTTGTAGATGAATAAAGCATATTTTCCTGTTGTAAAATTTGAAGGCCTTACGGTTTAAAATAATATTGTTACTGAATATAATCACACATCAGTTGATCCGTATCTTTACTTCTCACCAACATTCCGAGGCAACGTTTAGACATGGATAAATTGAATAAAGTTGTTTGTCGCCCCAAAATAAAGATCAAACAGTTTTTCTAGCCCTCGACAAGGGTAGCAACATCCCCAAACAAGGGTTACAGTTGGCACACTTCTTGGCGAGGGTTAAAGCTGTCTCACTCCTGGATAAAATTAATTGTTTCCGGTTGTTCTACTCCATTACTTGTTTTTATTTAAGCAACTCGCATCAACACCGATCAAAGCGTGCATTTATATAAGCGAAGCGCCAACAACGATTTGTCTACAATGCACATTTATTTTATCGATTAGTCAACGCGCGTACCCAACTCGACCAACTCGTCGCGCACAGCACTTTGGTACGATTCGATTTGGTTTCAAGATGGCGGGCGACAGTAGTAGCACTAGTAGCAGGTAAGAACATTTCGAGAAATTGTTCTAAAATGATGTGAATAAAGACAAAAATATCATTGTTACCGGAGTTTAGAAGTTGTCTAACAACAGAGAAAAGAGGGGTGGATTCTATTGACAGAATAAATTGTTTTCAAATCCAAAATTAAACATGTGGTCAGCTGTTCGTCTATCGAATTGAGACAACTCGATGCCGGGCATGGCATGGTCAGCTCGATACATACCGATGGTCAAGTCGATACAAGGCAAGTTGTTGAAATCACTGTCAGATTTGTTAACAGCAGTTTTACCGTGCCCCCCCACCCCGGGCCCGTACGCCAGTGCGTTTCATGTCTTCAGAATTAATGAATAACGGTGTGTTTTTTGTTTTAATACCGCACTAAATTACTTGGTACATGGTAGTTCGAGTCATTTTTAAACTCTACCATTACTTTGAAGTCACATTGCCCTCACTCAAAATTGAAAGAGATAGTTGTAAATTGAGAAGGGACGTAGATCAATTCGACCCGAGTACTTCACAATCTAATTGATATTCTACATTGGCATTGGTTAAGTCTTTTCACGTTCTAGCATGCGCAGTGTAGTTCGGACTCTCTTGAAATAATATTCGCCAATACCATAGTAGCATATTTTGAGAAAACAGACATAATATATACAGCACATGATATTATGGATCGTTTGGAGGATTTATAGATGCCTAGTCTTCTTCTGTACTGTGTGTGTGCGCGCAAAACTATAGCGATCAGATATTGTTGTTGAAATCACTGTCAGATTTGTTAACAGCAGTTTTACCGTGCCCCCCCACCCCGGCCCGTACGCCAGTGCGTTTCATGTCTTCAGAATTAATGAATAACGGTGTGTTTTTTGTTTTAATACCGCACTAAATTACTTGGTACATGGTAGTTCGAGTCATTTTTAAACTCTACCATTACTTTGAAGTCACATTGCCCTCACTCAAAATTGACAAAATACCATGAAATGATGGGTTCGAGTGTCGGGGAAAGGGGTATCTTAGCGGCCTTGACCGGCACATATTAGGCCTGTCCTTTAATTTTGGACCTTAGCCTCCCGGTGCTTCAGCTCATAATTTGACGCTGCATGTAGAGGTCACTTAACAAGCAAGAACCAATCAGAAAAATTATTTGCCTCATTAATACAACAAGTGTAATTTTGTTTTGCAGTAGTCCCTATTATAGAAATATTACTCTCGATATGGGTGATGTAACGGTTTCATTTACTGTAGATCTACCAACTTACCAAGCGATTGTTGAAAGAAAAGGTGAGACTTTACACCCTACCTGCTTTAACAGATCCAATTGGCTTAATTTGAATAAAAACATTGCTTTCACAGTTTATTGCACAGTTAGTCTTCAGGGCATTTTTGTTCATTCATTTTCTTCCTTCTTTCCTCGTGTGGGAAACTCAATGTTATCCCACAGTGAGTGGTAACCTCGTCTATATTACTAGAGTGTGTTGATGTAGATTTAATATTAATAGTCATAAGTACGGAGTAGAGAAGTGATTGTGTGATGTGCTAATACATGTAAATAAATACCAGTACAAAAGAGCCGAACCGTTATACAATATGCATATAAATCCAAGAAACGACAAGTTCGAGTAAAATGATCAGTGGACAACTCGGATGAGATTAACATAACTTCGCACAGGGCAATACCAGTTCATGCTCATCACTATAATTTGTTTTTTCTAGCATCTTCAGTGCTTCATATTTGTTAAGCATGATGGTTATGATTGATTTCTATTTCAGATGCTGCTGAAATTGAAAAACTAAAAAATGCCTATAACGAGCTTCTGAATTCTGGGGGTATTCCAGCTGATACTATTGACTGTAGCAAGAGCACTACACTAGATGTGGCTGACAATGATGACTCAATGGATCTATCTACCAGCAGCAAAGGTTAGTAATGCATAAATGCCGATCTCAAAGTTTGAAGGTGAGATCATGGCTGCAATTTTCAATATGACATTGAATATGTACCCCAGGGGCGAAAAGCGCCATGCTAATTGGAATCGTATATCGTCTACCAGAGGCAGTTTAAACCAGGCTAATAAAAAATGTTTAGAGTGGACATAGGGTCAATGGACCCCAGCTTTTAGTTGAAACTGGAGAAACACTGGCAAATCGATCAGGGTCTAGTTCCACAGTGTGAGTTGAATTCAAATCCGATTTAACCATGAGTTAGTGATAGGAAAATGCTTTAGAGTTAAATACTTAACTCAGAGTTAACTTTCAACTCGTGACTGTGGAACCGGGCCCAGGATTCCATACAGTTTTGTGGTGGTCTTTTTGAATCTGATTTTTCTGGCTGATGAATGGAACAATCGGCAACTGTATTCTTTGAACTGGACACACTCGGCGACGAATATTATTTCGGCATATATATCAATCATGTCTGATTCTTGCGAAACATTTCGCAAACTAAAATTTCGACATCGCGTCCCTGGACAGACTAAGCGAATTTCGCTTTAGGTAATTGTTCCCATGTAATTTTCAAAAATAATGTTTCCCATTGAACCGTTTTATAATTTCAGTTTCTGAACAAATGTCTCACAGGGCAGTTTTGCTCTTAATAGAGCTTTACAAAAAGAACAGTGAAAAAATGGCTGATAAAAAAACAGTGAAAAAGAAGATTTGGGAGAGGATAGCTGGGGAAATGAAAAAACAAGGATTCAACTATGACTGGCTTCAATTGAAAAACAAGTATAACAACCTTTTGAGGAATTATAGAACTACAAAAGACCATAATAATAAAACTGGTCGTGAACCTAAAAAGTGTCCTTATTTTGACGAACTCGATGATTTCCTTGGAACTAAACCAAATACGAGACCTGAAATCATTGTGGAATCCCTCGCAGATGATGACAACATATTGAATGAGAGTGCTGCTTCCGCTTCTACTGAATCCGATCCTTTTGACTTAATACCTTCTCTTACACCCACCGCTAAACGATCCCGCTTGGTATCTCCCAAAAAGTCCAAGGTCATTAAGGCCTTGGATTCTTTTCAAGAGAAAAGAGATGTCCAACATCAAGAATTTATGGTTGAAATTCAAAAACAACACAAAGAAATCATAGAAAGTGAACAGAAAAAAATCAACTTACTGGAAAAACTCATCGACAAATTCTAAGTATTTAATTGTTGATAAATTTCCATTGTTACACAATATGTTCTTTGTTCAAAGATTTATGTTTTTGTAAGGGTTGTTATGAAACATGGCATAATAGAGAATGGCACAATCTTCATTATTTACAACTTCTAATATTGGAGTGAACATGAAGAAATTCAAAACATTAAGAATAGATGATAATTTTTTATTATGTTTTCTAATGGTCGTAGAGTAGCTTTAAGAAGTTAAATCTAGTCATAATAGTATTGATACTCGTAATAATATTTCACCATTGGTACTTCACAATCTTTGAATATTTTCTGTTAAAAATATTTGTTGTTTTGACTTGCCTTTTGTTTGTATCAGGATTTTATATTGGCAAAATATTAGAAGTTTTACTTAATTTTGTAACCAGAAATCGCATTATTGTTCACATCATTTAGCCTATTTAATGGCTTTCATACTTGATAATTAGTATTATGCTTTGTAATCATACTTTTAGTCATTATAACATTGTTATGTGTTTGTATATCATGGATAGTGAAGAACCTTATCATAATACTGTCCTATTTCCATGACAACATATATTTCTCCTGTGGTTATCACTTTTTAAGTCTAAAACACAACATTCAACATTACATATTTTCATTCCATTTGTTCAAAACCACTAAACAGGAGAATTTATTTCATTTATTCAAAACCTATTCAAGTCTGAAAATGAATGTTGAAACAATACAACACCAGTGTTTTTTTTTTAAATATGAGTTCATTCAAAACATGTATTTCCAGTTTATATGTGTAAATGAAAATATTAAATGAAGAAGTGTCCACTATTTAAATAGGAATGTTGTATATTTTCACAAGTCATTTCCAGTCATTTGTAATATGAAAATAATATGGTTCCTGATTTAAGTAAACAATTGTTATAAAAGCTTTCAAGTTGTGTTTACATACGCTCATTATTTGTGTTTTTCTTATTTTCAGTTTTTCAATTATTTCTATATGCAAAATTGTTTTGAAAATCTACATTTGTCATAATAATGCAACACATCACAGTTATGATGAGGTACAATAGATAGGTATAATATTTGTTTCAATCATTGAAACTAATTTCCTAGAATGAAATCAAGTCCAAGTTACATTAACTAGTATTCAGAAGACAAACATGCACATGACAATAATATAATGTTAGAAAGATATTCACTTCCATGGAAAACGAATTTCTATGTAAATAAAGTTGTGATAATCTTACTAGTTTGACAGATTTTCAGGATGCAATGTTTAATTATTATGGCTGTTAAACTACTTGATTCAATGAGATAATTGACTGTGTAATCCTATAGTTTATCAGCAGATAGCCCACTATCTTTTATAAATGTTTTAATACATCATTCATGGGTTGCTATATTCTCTTTAGGAGGTTGAGAAAATATTTTTTGATATCAAAAGTGCGAGATTATACAGAAATCGACAAAAAATGATTTTGTTTTTAAGATGGGTAATAACTTTGATTGACAACTATAGATAATCACTTAACTCAAACTAAAGTCAAATAATTCGAATTAGTGGATCCTGAAAGATATAAATGTAAATTCTATGCTTTAATTCGACATGTTAATTCTGATCATATTATATTTTCTAAGAAGATCTGTGATTTACTGTATGGTAGACGTTTGTTCTTGTTATAAGTTTGTACTATCTTTGCAATGGATATGTTTTTTGTTGATAGTTTTGTTATTGTCCCCCGCCTTTCGAAGAAAGTTGGGGGACTATTAAAATGGGTTCGTCCGTCTGTCTGTCCGTCACACTTTTTGGGACACAATAACTCTCTTACTAATTGAGCTGGAATGTTCAAACTTGGTGTTTATGCTTATTAGGTCAATGCCTTGATTGAGATCGAAGATGAGCATTTTCCGCTTAGGGTAAGCAGAGATAAGCAATTTGATTGGTTGATGCTTTGGGACACGATAACTTTAGTTCTAATTAAGTGAGAGTGATGAAACTTGGTGTATAGTTTCATTACAGTAATACCTTGACTAAGTTTGATTATGAGCATTTTCTGCTCAGGGTAAGCAGAGCGATACGCAATTTGATTGGTCGAGACTTTGGAACACAATAACTCTCCTTCTAATTGAGTTAAAATGTTCAAACTTGGTGTATATGCTTATTAGGTCAATGCCTTGATGGAGTTCGAAGATGAGCATTTTCCGCTTAGGGTAAGCAGAGATAAGCAATTTGATTGGTTGATACTTTGGGACAAGATAACTTAGGTTCATCTTGATTGATGATTTTTATGCCAATACAATGACTGCATTCTCATTCAGTAATGGATTCGGCAGTAACAGTGTATAGAAACGATTGACTCGGACACAAGGGCCCTTGGCCAGAGGGGCCCTTTTGTCTGCCTTTAGGGTCCCCCTAACTAGGGTACATTTTCATTTTTCTCGTCGGTTTTAGCATTTTTCTTTATAAAACACTTTTGGATGACACTTTGTGTACAGTTTGATTGCTCGATACGTTTGAAAAAAATAAATGTGCGATTAATTAATATGTGTCATCTATTTATTTTGGGATTTCGGCGGGGGACATCAGCCTCACTGTTGGCTTGTTTATATGATGACTTCAAAAGTTAAGTCATTTTTTGTTATTTATATGATGACTTCAAAAGTTAAGTCATTTTTGTTTGGGTTTATCTGTTTTGACATTCAATAAATTGTTTGATTTTATTTTAAAATGTCTTTTTTATTGAAATGACTACATTTGGACTTTAGTTCGATGAGTTGACAGTCAATTAAACACTGACAATAACCCTGAAATGGCTCTTCGCTTTGCGACAGCAGTTACATCTGCATCACGATCAGCTTCAATTTCCTGAGCAGGAGGTTCCTCAATCTCACCATCATTTAGATATTCTTCTACAGTATCAGAGTTTAGTAAACAGATGTTGTGCATCACAAAACAGCTTGTTATAAATTCAACAAGTCTTTGAGGATCGTGCATGTCGATGTACTTTAACCGACGGAAACGGCCTTTCAGATAGGCAAAAGCGTTTTCAATTTTCATCCGTGTAGAACTGTGATAAAAATTGTAATCCTTCTCAAGTTTAGTTAGAGCGCCATTATCTTTAAATGGAGTCATAACAAATTCATTCAACTCGTAGGCAGAATCCGCAAGAATGTGACATTTTTCAGGAAAAAAATCTTTTCTTTTTTCAATGTTTTCGCATGCGATCCCTAGTTTTGTGTTTTTGAAAACCCTTGAGTCGTGAGTGGACCCAGGCCAGCCCACACACACAAAAGTAAACATCATTTGATGGTCACAAACCGCAGCAACGTTGATTGAGTGAAATTTTTTCCTGTTAATATAAACTTCGCCATCTTTCTTTGGCGTTTTGATAGGGATGTGAGTCCCATCCAGCGCTCCAATCACTTTTGGGAAATGTCGTGTTCTCTCAAACCCGTGGAATACATCCTGTACTTGGTCACCAGATGGCCATTTGATGAACTTCTTAAGCAGGTGCCTGTTGATGAGTTGACTCATTTTACCTGAAATGAAAAAGACAATTAATTAATGAAAATCTAGCTAAGGGAAATTTAAGAGTGCCAGACACTAACAAGGCTACCTGGTAGCATCCGCATAATTGAAATCTATTCCTGCATGGCGATTCTACTACTGCGATTTAGGGCCTATATATCTGATATGTGTACATGTACATATTGCACTCATTTTGAGTCCTGTTCTTCCGTGTTTCAACATATTTTCAATTCGGTTCATACTCTGCTCAATTTTTTTCATTTAATTTTTATGAACATAATATATATATCAGTTTTCCCTAGTTCAAATTGAGTTTGATTCCAATCATTTACTCCACACATTTACCAGTAATGATCAGCGCCGGCGTCCATAAAAGACGAAATCCGCGGATTTTAAAAATACAGTTTTTAGCAGTCCTCTAGTAGGCTATAAACTTGGCTGCCGACATGTGTCAAACACGACGGGGTTCCCTGTGGCAAACATATGATGGTCATATCCGTGTCTTGGTTACATTTAAATAAGATTGCGAACGTCGTGTTTGACACATGTTGGCAGCCAAGTTTATACTAGTACTAGTAGAGGACTGCTAAAAACTGTATTTTTAAAATCCGCGGATTCCGTCTTTTAAACTTTTACGAACGCCTGGTCAGCGCTGGGTAGGCCGTACGTAGGTCTACCAGATTGTATTAGAGACTTTTGGCAAGCGTAAATTTCTGGTCCGTATCGCGTATCCGTATCGATTTTGTGTGTTACGTCAACAATGCTTGTGTATTTCTCATACGTGATATGGCACACGGATACGGCAGCACGTATCGAACAGCTTTCATACGGAAAAGGTCCATATAACATCGTCGTCTTTTTACCATACTTTTTGCTACTTTTATACGCTGAAATGTTATATCATAGTAGACACTTGACTAGTACTGAAGATCTTGGTAGATAACTGCCAACATGCTGTATTAGAACTAAGCTCAGCTCAGCTACCCATATGTACACGCCGCGAAAATCTGCCAAAACTCTAAAACTACATTGACGCAACTTATCACGTGGCGATACGGATACGTGATACGGATGCGGAAAATTCCACTTGCCAAAAGTCTCTATTATCTACCGATTCTCTGATTTATAATAGTAGGGTGAGAGTCAAGAAGTAAAATATAAAAGTATTTTATTTACCAATTATATCAAACACTGATGTTTCACATGTGCCAAATATGTCCGCAATTCGAATTAGTGGATCTTGTGTACCACAATAGTATATAAAAATCAATATTTGTTTCTGATAAGAAATGCACGAATTTCTTGTTCGAAAAGCAGCAATTATCGGTGTGATATGATTTTCAAGAACTATGAATGATTGCCTGCTGATTCTGAAACGTGATTTAAAGTCATCGGGCGAATATCTGCTAACAGTTAACGAAAGATAATTTTGCACTCGTGGTTTCTTTCCATCTTTCAAGTACTTAACTGCCTCGCTAAACCTCAAGTCCTCACTAAAATCTGTATCGAGTTGGCCTAACTTTCTTTTCAGAACGGCAGGTGTATTAACCGGTTTACTCAAACACTCTTTGATAACAGAAATTAAAATTATTTTTTTTTTGCGAGCATCAAGTTCAGCCGGGTCCGCCATCGCTACGGTAATCGCTACAGGGATCCAGGCGTTTATTTAAGGCGAGTTGATTTGTACCACGTGATGATACTCGGCCGTGTAACGCGAGTTGATACGATTTGCTTACATAAAAAGGCCTTTGGGTTAAAGTAGCAACACCCCGTTTCTCCGCATCTAGGAGTTTGGTAACTTAGGGTCATTATGGGAGATTAAATAAAGAGTTGGCAGTTCTCACTATAATAGTTAACAAAATAGATAACGTAAAAAGAATGTTGAAAATGTTATTAAAATAGACCCACTTTCAAACGAGATATTGGCTTTTGAATTTTAGTCTGAACGATAAATAAAAGTCTCGATTATCCATATGGCTAGTGATGGCATCGAGAGTTGATTATGGTCTGGATTTCGGACCTAAATAAAGACCCACAATAGGCAGATTTAGCTCTTGCATAATGTCTGGTTAAAGTTGCCATATTCCTCCTATAGCCCGAATTGAAGATGGTTCACTCCAGGACAAGGGTATGAACATCACACAAGCTGGAGACAAGGGTTAAAATTCCCACATTCCTAGACGAGGGTTATAGGTGGATCAGTCCAGAACAAGGGTAGCAACATTTCACCAACATCTCGAGGGTTACTCAACTCCTACATGGGACAAGGGTATCAACATGTCACCAACATCTCGAGGGTTACCAAACTCCTAGTTGGGGTTACACTCAGCTGACTCCAAGACGAAGTTTCCTCTCAAGTGTTAAAGTTGTGTCACTCGAGGTCAATGGTTAATGTTGTGTCACTCTAGGTACAGGGGTTAAAGTCGCGCCACTCAAAAATGCGGCATTCTGGGTTACAAGGCTTACAGTTGTGCCACCCCAGGCACAAGGGTTTAAGTAACAACACTTCATTTGAAGTTGTTATCTTTGCGCTTGTCATATTTTTAAGGGGATGTCGCAATCTTAAATCATTCAATAAAATCAGTTCAAATTTTAAAAACAAACGTATACACGTTGTTGATTGATTTGATGGATGTGATAATCTAGATCTGCACGTTTTATTTGAATATCAATTACCAAAATAAAATAAAACGAACGTTTTGAACTCTTCGCAGGTCCGCCTTAGTGTATCTTTTTTTCTTGGGACATCAGTATATGTGAGGTCAATCATATTTAAGCTTCATCTACATAATATATGTATTTATACGATCATTAAGGTCACATAACCATTGAACCTTATTGATGGAGGTGTCAAATACATTACACCTTGTTGTTATGGTAATTAGGGATTCGGCCATTTTGTAAACAAAGGGCGTTATCTTGACAGTGACATAGTTAAAAGAATGCAATAACGTAATAATAAATCCTAAATGACAGCCTAATCAAAGATAACAGCCCATATAACGAAAGACAAGTGGACAATTTAAGGGGGGGGGGCTAATAAGAATAATACTATTGGTGAAGTGTCAGCGAGCCCCACAGAATTGGGGATACCTTGCCCCGAATACGACACTTATCTCTAACACCGCGGATGTCCATGAAGATAAGAAGCCTATTGAATTGGAATGGATTTCCAATAAGCAGTTATCATCTGGCTATCAGTTGTTGTTGAAATGGAGTTTAACGTCCAACTGTTCCTCTCCTAAACATGGCTAATGAAGTGTGCTATGAGGGGAATTTTTCCCGGGCAGCAGCGCTACGGCCAACTCTTAATCGAATTCCAACAGCCAAGGGATCTTTTGCGTGCACTCCAATGTGTACACGGGACCTCGGTTTTACGTCCAATCCGAACGACGAGACATAATGTTTAATATTATGGACAGGTTGATTTAAGTTATTTATATATGAATGAGTAATATATAGAAGAACTCTAAAACATAAATAGCTCTTGTATATCTAAAAGTCTCTTGAAATACAGTTTTTAAATCGCTGTCTTAGGAAAAAAGAGGGCGAGTCCGTTCACTTTTTCACAACGAAAACAAGCTAAAACAGGATGTCCAGCTGTTTGATGCCATGTGGAAAAAAGAATCCACTGTTTAATGTGGAAAAAGAAAGTTCTCGCAGTAAAAACTACACAGCTGGATCCGTGGAGCATTTACAAATAAAAATGTTCAGGTTGTAGCATCTATGAATTTGATTAAATAGCCCCCCGCCCCCCGTCACTGTATTTTCTATTAATCAAAATTTCTCCAAGCCACACGAGATTGTTTGCAGACCATAGTGTTGTTTCTTTTAATACTTTATTGAAATTGAAATATATCTACGTTCAAATAGTTCATCCATTAATATTGCACAGATTTAAAAACTGCTGCCGGTTCTTTCTTTGAAATAAAAATGATTCCTTTTTATATCAAAGAATTTCAAGTTATTTTCTACGAAATGCTATTATAATGATATTTCGTAATTTTAAAAGTTTTATGATTTTTTTTTCTAAATAATAAAATTTTATATAGAAGTAGGGAATAACATGTCGTCTATTTGTAATCAAAGAATGTCTCTGTATCTCGACACTGTGTCTTGACAGGATGTTCGCCTACGTAAGTATTTTTTAAAATTCATTTGCGAAGTTAATAAAGGAGATTCTCTTGTAACTGTTATTGTATAGATGGAAATAAGTACATTTTTTGACAGCTGCGTTTATGTGGGAGTATTATGAAGGTAGAAATATAATGCTGCTTCATATTTGAGTTCACATAGTTAACAAACAGTTAATTTACTTTTGTTGTATAACCTGGGCCATTGTATATAATCTGGAATTCGATATAAGAGTAGGCCGTAACGCCGCTGTCCGGGCAAAATTTCCCTCATAGCCTTTAGGAGCAGAACAGCAGGACGTTAAACCCCATTTCATTTCATTTTATTTCTCAATGGCTCCAGCCTAAACTTGTCTCGATCTACAAGTTCACATTGCATCTACCATTCTCTTGTCACCGTGACGTTGAAATGGCCTCGAGAATGACGAAAGATGTGATTTTAAATTTCTAATTGTACATTTATTACATTGGCAGCGGACCCCTGGTGTGTTGGGCTGCTGGTTTAAAGTTGCGCACTGTATAAAATTTAACAGAAATATATCCTGTTTGTATGGGTTTGAGACATGAGAAGAAGCAATGAATAATTGAGATGGGATTAGATGTCTTAAAGGCTAACTGTTCATTACATGTCTGTAGAACTGACCTTTACACCAAAGCTTTCGTTTATAAAAATTATATCCCCGGGTAAAATAACAGGATGACAGGAGAGAAAAATCGAACTTTTATTGACGACACTTTCAAACGTTTTGAAATAAACATGACATAGAGGTCGATAACAGAAGTCTAGAATCGGCGAATTTATCCCCCGGGGTACGTGAAATTTGCCACCTGGTACAAAATTTACCCAATATTAGGAAATGAAGTAAAATAAGGTTCAACTTCCTACTGCTTTGTTCCAACTAGGCTAATGATGAACAGAGGCGGATTCAATGAGGGGCGCAAGGGGCGCGAGCCGCCCCTAATTTTCGACAGTGCCCTTTTTATACGCCCACATGGAAATGTGGTCGTATATTGCCGTCGCCCCCGTCCGTCCGTCTGTCCGTCCGTCCGTCCGTCCATCGTCCACAATTTCTTGAGACGCCCTAGAGGCTAAAGTTAATATCCGATTGACTTGAAATTTATACACGGTGTTTAAGGTCGTGAGACGAAGAAGCCTATTGATTTTCAGCGATATCCGATAATTACTACCAGAGTTATGACCCTTGATCACTTTGAAAAAAAATCTTGTGAACGCTGTGGAGGCTATAGTTAATATCCGATTGACTTTAAATTTATACACAGTGTTTAAGGTCATGAGACGAAGAAGCCTGTTGATTTTCAGCAATATCCGATAATTCCTGCCCGAGTTATGACCCTTGATCACTTTGAAAAATCTTGTGAACGCTCTAGAGGCTAAAGTTAATATCCGATTGACTTGAGATTTATACACAGTGTTTAAGGTCATGATACGAAGAAGCCTGTTGATTGCCGGCAATATCCGATCATTCCTGCCCGAGTTATGACCCTTGATCACGGTGTTTAAAGTCATGATACAAAGAAGCCTATTGATTTTCAGCAATATCCGATAATTACTGCCAGAGTTATGACCCTTGATCACTTTGAAAAATCTAAAGTTAATATCCGATTGACTTTAAATTTATACACACTATTTACGGTCATGATACAAAATAGCCTATTTATTTTCAGCGATATCCGATAATTACTGCCAGAGTTATGACCCTTGATCACTTTGAAAAACCCTGTGAATGCTCTAAAGGCTAAAGTTAATATCCGATTGACTTTAAATTTGTACACAGTGGTAAGGGTCATGAGACGAAGAATCCTATTTGATTTTCAGTGATATCTGATAATTTCTGGCACTTGATCACTTTCAAATATCTTGTGGACAAAGGCCTTGAGACAAACCATCAAAACTATTCTAATCAATTCTGATAATTATTTAATGGGCTATTACTCGTAATAAGATTATCATGTGTTGTAAATGTTCTCCTTACTGATAAAAGAAACAATATGCGACAACCTTTGTTGACTGTCCGGACGACTTAGCTGTTGTGGGCGTATGTTTCGTTGCCTGGCAAGCTATCTTTACTACTGAAAGTGCCTTTCGACTAGCTTTTTTGCTCGATTTTGAGGCTCTTTTTCTACGATTTCCGAACGTTTAGACGAAAATATCAGCCAAACAGCTCTTGAATTGGCTAGAGATTCAAGGAAATGACGGATAATTTTCTTGGGGTCCCCACCCCCTCTCAGCGGCGTGCCACGTCTCCGCGGTCAGTGCCCTCATTTTGCGGCGCCCCCCACCCTTTTCAAAATTCCTAGATCCGCCCCTGATGACTGGCACTCAACACACAGTTAATGAAGTTTGTCCGGGTGCAGTGCTACGACAAACTCTTATATGGAATTCCAAATATCAAGGGATGTTTTACGTCTACGCCAATGTGTGCACGGGACATCCATTTTTCGTCCCATTCGGACGACTATCCATTGTGTTTAGCTAGGTTTCCCGTCCTGCCCTAACATTAGGAACCCTGGTCAAAGAAAGATTTGCGAAACCAGTGCAGTTAAAGTGTGCGCGCGAGGTTTACCATCTAGATCGAAGTCACGACGCATCATGTAGTATCAATGTTATGCAATATCAGTCTAAATATTTACATAATGTTTATAACTGTCGTGCACTTCAAATGTTTGACATTTGTCAAACAAATCCAATTTTGGCACTGTTTACAAGACATCAATAGAAAGAAATCAGATCAAATTTGAAGAGATATTTACATGTTGACAATATACGCTTGATCGGCATAGAAAGATTTAAAACAATTTACCCCTAACCAATGCATTTATTATTAGGCTTTACTAAAATTCTTTCAGATTTCTGGCATATAACATTATTTATTCAAAATTGTACTGTATCAAAAATTTTAAAGATTTTGGGCAAAATTTCCGCAGAAATAGTTAGACAAATATTTACATTTTATTAGATTATTCGGATAAATAAACGGTAAGAGGAATACGCCCACTGTTTCTCAACTATTTCCGACGTGATGACACGGCCGAGTCGATAGTAATTCGAATCGCCGGGCAATTGTCACGGGTTGTTAAAGAATAATTAAACAGTTTCAATCAATATCAAAATCTAACGAAGACTACTTATATATAGCTTGATGTTAAACCTCGCATTGGATCATAATCCTGTCTGTCATTACGTCAAATGGCGTGAGTTCGATTCCTCGATTATGCGTGACAAGGAGTAAAGCCGCCTGTCCAATTTCGTGCGAATTAGTGAAATTAAATTGAATGATATGCTACTCCCGAAATGAGCTAGTTATCCCCCTCCTTCCCTCAAAATGTGATTAACTGAATGTGGAAATCGATTATACACCCGAAAAGAAAAACGAAACGAAATGTCGGTATAATTTGAATAAACTCCAGGAATTACACCGTTTGACATCCTGATGACACCCCATACTGAATAATTCTGAATTTGACGAAATCTGTTGAGCTTTTGATTTTGGTGAGCATGTAGTTTGAAACTGCTGGTGAGCACATTGTTCCATTGCCTATCGTAACGTATATTTATGTTCTTTTATATTTCAGCTTTAAAGACAAATAATATGATGGTGAAGATGCAGATATTTGAACTGTTGTCTGCTTTATGTTTATATTCTACAGATGGGTTTCATCTTACCCTAGAAGCTCTAGATAGATATAAGGTATATTTTATTCCTAATTCCGCCATGGTTTCACAGTTGTCTATAGTCGTTCGGGTGGTCGAAAAACCGAGGCCCTGAATATACATTTGCGTGCACGTAATATATCCCTTAAGAGTCGGAATTCGATATCAGAGTAGGTCTAAGTGTCGTTGCCCGGGCAAAACTTTCCCCACTGCATGCCGCATGCCCGCCTTCAATAGCCCAGTCGGAGCAGAACAGTAGGACGTTAAACCCCATTTCTTTTCATTCCAAATTTATATTGCTCTTTAAGATTCATTGGTGCGGAATAGTAGGAAGTTAAACCCCGTTTCATTATATTTTTTGTAAACCTGTAATAACAATCTTCATAGAGTTACATATCAAATACGATGTCCAGTCATCTATTTATGTTGGTTGATTTTCATATTTTCATTAAAGGGATACCCTAAGGTCTCTTGATCAAATACTGTCTCTTAATTACAAAACACGATTATATTTGCCTAGTTAACTAATTGCATCAATCACGTTTTGGTAGGAAACATAGTACAAGGTATGTCAATACAGATTATTTATTCTATAAAGCACGGTATGTAAAAGGATCTAAACTAAATACCACATAATGAGGAGGAATGCGGTTTAAAAGGGTATAATTCAAATTTGGAGAAGAAGAAAGGTATCTATTAAAATGATAGAGAAAAAACAGGCAGTGCCCTCTCGTGTGGTGTGGGTATAGCACGTTATCCGATATGCATGCCGGGTCACACGCTAGTAATCGACAATTTTATTGCCGTACCTTAATGGGAATACTCTTTTGACTGTAGATGTCCCGGTTTCAACCGTTCCTTGTATGGTTGATGCAATTAATGGTGAATTTAATCAACTTTGAATTCCTTATGGTTGATGCAATTAATAGTGAATTTAATCAGCTTTGAAATCCTAGTCCCAGGCTAAGGAAATTTCCCAGACATTAGCAGCACCCACCCACAAAAGTTACCATATTTTCCCTATAGTGCTCCCCCCCCCCCCACACACACAGCATGCCCCCTTCCAGAAACTAATTTCATACTGACCTCGTTAGTCAGCGACATTATTAATATATCACAAAAACTTAGAATCCGACAGGGCTCTTTTTTAAAATTCAATAACAGGTTTATTCTGAATTTAGCTAGTTTAAACCACTCTTTGCGCGTTGACGTAATTTAATCTAGCTAATACGTTTACAAACTTCATGTTGCCGGTACAAATGTAATCGCTTAAATCGATGTGGAATTTTGTTTCAAATATTTATATTGTAATCAAAATTCATGAAAACGAATGAAATCATGGCTGTGACTAAACATCCCATGTTGACGTTCCATGTTATCATTTTCGATTTTCGTATATTGCATATTGACTTGTTCTACCACGTCTAATATCAGTAGTTTATAATTTAATAGAACACCCTTCATATTATTCTAACACTATTATTCGATTATTAATTTGTTTTTAGTTCAGCTTCATTAATTTAATAATTGAAAAGGCCAGAAAAAAGTTTGCACATAACCATGAGAAATTATTATTCCGAATGCCGGAACAAAATGTCTTCCTAAAAAAATCCGTACAGCAAATAAACAGGTTTTTTTTTTAACAAACAATTTACAGCTGAGAACTATTTTGTATTTTAGTCGATTAAAGGCACACTTGGGTTATATAGAAATGAATTATCCTTCATTTCCATGGTCACTTATATATAATGAACTGGTAATAATAACCCGATCCAATATTTTAATATAGAAGGGGATAATAATAACGAAATAAATCGTCGTACAAGAGGATAAACCTCAACCGGCTTTATGACCACCATCATGAGGACATGAAGGCCCACTTTCCAGAATATACGTAACTTTATGGTATGATACATATAATGTTTTACACTCGGTTTTCTTTTTGTGGACTGTCCCAGAATTTAATGTTTGCCCGTGTGTGGAGGATTTATGATGCGATATATATGGTTAGGGTTAGGGTCTTGTAAACTGACTCCATAATAAAAGCCCCATTTTCGCCTTTATGTCCCTTTAAAATTACCGAACGGTATAAACGTTTTGAGGTATACCTTAATGTAGGCCTATTAGTTTCGTTGTTATTATTATCTCTTCTAGGCGGTAACAATATTGGATCGGGTGACATAATACCCACCAATGAGTGGAATTTTAAAGGATAGTGACACACGCAATCCAGAGGAATTGTCTCGGTCACAACGGGGATGGAACCAAGGATAGCATTGTTAGTAATCCAGTGTCTTCTCTCCGAGTCATTCTTCATAAAGGTTTAGAAACATAACATTTGAAAAATGTCGTCGCTGGCCTTTAAAGACATCTATAACATTTTGTTTTGTAAATATCACAAGTGACATTTAACTTTATTGTTCATGAATGCAATCATTAAAATCTAGCAGCATTTCGACATTTCTTTTCCTAGCGATGTCAAGCTAACCACACTCCCATCAAAGTAGGCGAAATAAATCTAGGTCAAATCAATTACTAAATATTTTAACGACCATCAAAAGAAAACAATTTCTTACCAGAAATGCAAGTCACGTTCAGCAATAACAAGAAATCTAAATCATTAACGCGAAATGTCTGTTTTATGTTGAGAACATAAAGTGTTACATCCTCGAAAAATAAAATTCGTTTCGGAAAATCAGATGAATGAATGTATGAAATGACGTTTAACGTTCTACTTTTCTGCACATAATAAAGAAGACACACATGAGAGAATTTTGCCCGGACAGTGACGCGACGGCCTACCCGTATTACGAATTCCAACAGTTCGTTTACGCACACGCCAAGCGTCAAGCGTTCTTTTGCTTGCACGCGAACGTATAAACGGGACCTCGTTATTTCGTCCCATCCGAACGAAACGACCATGTTCTTCTGGCAATCCCCTCCCCACGGCCTGTGCCACTGACAAAGGGAAACCACGCTGGAAAACCCGAAAGAAATTTGTCTGCCAAAAAAAGGCATTAGCCCAGTCGGAGCAGAACAATAGGAAGCCAAACTCCATTTCATTAGCCCGGGGGGGGGGGGGGGCAGAATAGTGGGACGTTAAACTCCCTTTCATTTCGTTTTTTGTGATATCCTTCTCGTGGGGTTTATTTCTCAACAAACACGGATCATTGAACTTACTCATCAATATAGCTAAACGTCCATCAAAAAATCGGAACGCTTATTGTTTAAGCGCCATTAAGTAATTTGAGCACTTTATTAAGTGAATCACTGGTATGAATGACAATTACCCTGGGTACTTTTCTCTAATGAGCCCCTTGACATTATCAAGCACAACGAGGGCTTATACTCTTAAGCTTTTTTAAGAAGCAAGTCGCAAATTGGCATGGGAACCTATTATTCCTTCAAAAAATAAACAGTATAATTATGAGTTACCCGAACTCTCAAATCGCTGTATGACTATATATTGATACTCATGTGTCGATATTGAAGTGTAGTATACGTGTTCGAGCTTTCAAATATTTTTCTAACCTACCTGTGTTGATAACAACAACCTATTGTATATTTTTCTTTAATAGATATTCTATACCTTTACTTTGACAGGTGTGGCAGAAGTTACCGTATAGATTTAGTATAATGGTGACTGAGTTAAAACAAGCTGACCTCACGTCATTCAAAATAGCATTAATGGCGCTCATCAATTCTATCATTGTAGCCAATGAAAATATACATAATAGAATCCGAATAAGGAATGAATTTGTGGGTAAGTAAGGTGTGATTTGACCAAGTTAGCGGATTCAAACATGAAAGCTCTATTTATGTAATATATATTAAGCTAAATAATATAGTATAAAGAATTCCACATGGATTACTCACTCCGCACATTTTATGTAACATGCGTATTTAGCTCGGGGAATTCCCGACAAATTACCAACACAGTTTCTAAAGCGATTTCATATATATGTCATATATTTCAGTTGTAAAGCTAATTCCTGTAGTTTACATAGATTACCCATTTACCCAGATTCAACATAGATTACCCATTCACCCAGATTCCACACGGATTACCCATTCATCTGGGTTCTAAAGAGATTACTGCAGATTCCCATGGCTGAATGGTTAGCGCGTGCGCGTTGTATCAGCAGGAATGCCATTGGCGTGGTTTCGATTTTCCGGTTGTACGTGACAAGGAATCGGGTCGCCTGTCCAACCTCGTGGGTTTTCTGCCAATGCAAAGTGATTTTTGAAATAAAATAGAACCATGTGTTAGTCCCGAAGGTTAAACCCATTTCTCTCCGTCTCCAACTGATTCCCATACACAGCCCTAGAATAACCCGGTACAAATTGTAAACGCAGAAATTCGATATTCTATAAGGGAGACAGTTCAAATATAACTGGATGAACCTAATTGATCGAACCGACGATATCGGCTTACTGGTTAGGTTAGAACAACGTATAAGAATACGTGACGCCTTGACTAAAGCGTACATAATATATGTACATAATATCAACTAGTTGCCATTCTATTACAACTTCATATTCGTATGTGTGACACTGTCAAAATTGTCTGCTAAAATAGCAATGGCTACGTGGAATTTGGTTTAATTGGACATGCTGTGTTTTGATATTGCGAAGTTTTTTGGCTGTTAAAACTGTCAGTGGAGTTGAAATGACGGAAAATATTTTTTGGAATATAGCTGTTCAATTTTCCGCGACACCATTTTCAATTTCAAGAACGAGAAAACAAAACAAGTTTTTCCTAGAGAGTGGACAACAGAAACGCTCAAAGGGCGCGTACATAAGAAACTGCTTATGGTCTAATGTTAACCTATTGACCTGTATTACCAGGGCTATAAACACACCTGGCGGCACTATTTAACATATACCATATGTTACTATCACGATACTTATACTATGGTACTTTGGAAACTAGCCACACCACTAATTAACTCTAAATAACTGACATCGTCCGCTTTTCTTATCAATGTGTTTTCATTAGACGGGTTGACGTATTCACTTAGCGAAGAGGCGCTGAAAGAGAAATGGGTTTTAACGTCCACTCGACAAAAACAAGGTCATCAATTTGGGACTAACATATCGTTCAATTTTTAATTCAACAATTCGTTTGTACGTAGCGGTCTTTAGCAGTGAATGGAAACTGAGGGACCTGGAGGAGAAAACCCACGAAGTTGGACAGGCGATCCTATTCCTTGTCATACACATCCGGGAATCGAAACCAGGCCAGTTGACTCAATCGATGTAGGGCCCAAGCAGACGGCCTATAGGGCACGTTAGGTCAACGTATTCTCAAAGCCAAGACAAGAACGTTAACTTGACCCCTTGCACTACCCATCTGGTTGACCTCTTCTTCTTGGGGGCGATTGCCTTCGAAAAACCCATATGGTGCATCGATTGACAAGTGTGGCACAATTCCAAGATGGCTGTGGGGACGTCATACTCTTTTCCGGATCCATAGTGCATTCGTACGTTACTTGTTAGTAGGCCTATACACATTTATAAACAGCTTGAAATGTCACAATTCCAAGATGACGGCGGGGACGTCATACTCTGTTCCAGATCCATAGTATACTAGTCCGCTACTTGTTAGTAGGCCTATACACATGTTTGCATCCATTTAATGTCACTTTGATTACATTTTGTATGTTATGGCAAATGTCATTTGGATGATGATCTTATACCCCGTTCAGACGCGCAAGTTAAACTAGTTTAACTTATCCGGCGATAGTTAATTCAGCAATTTTCGTAGTCTGAACGCATATGTGGAGATTTTAAACTAGTTTAAAATATCCACCTCCGTAGGTGAATTGAATTCAGCTTTTTTTTTTATCTGGTTTAACTTTCGGCGTCTGAACGGGTAGGATTAAAATATCCGGATATTTTCACTCTGGGCATGCGCAGTGCGTAGTAAATAACAATCTTAGAAAAATGGCGGCTTCTTGTTCTTTTCAGTGCTCATGCGCGTCTACCTCTGACCCTTGACCGACGAGGTCAAGAACATGGTCAGGAATGTTAATCCAGTATAGTGCCAGTATTTTAAAACACGTATGAACGCAAAAATTGCCGGATAAAAATCGCCGGATAAGTTAAACCAGTTTAGTTATAAGCGTCTGAACGGGGTACTTGTTTCCCCTTAAAACCACCGAGTTATTTGAAGTCAATATGTACAAGTGTCAAAGATTTGGGTTAAAAGGTCCCGCTGCCTTTATAGACCAATGTGATTAAAAATACGTGCAGTTTAAGACTGGGGTTAATAGGTCATGATTAGACAACCCCAAGTTCACAAAGCATTCTCAGACTTAAGTCAAGCATTTACTCAAAACTGTTCGCCTTATTCAGGGGCGGATCCAGGGGGGGGGGGCTACTCAGGTACATGAAAAAAAAATAATGCCTTGCATCAATGAAATTACATCACAAAGTCATCCGACATCAGTATAAAAATGATTTCTCTGTTTAAAAATCTCAATTTGTGTGTATGTCTATGTAATTTAGAGACGATGATGGCAGACTTCCGTAACAGAAACCTGGCAAACCCCGTCCTGCAAAAATTCCTGGATCCGCACCTGTTCTTTATCAAACATAATCTGTTCATTTAATGTATCAAATACCCAAATAAGAAACTATCAAATATTACTTGTAAACAGTGATTGAAACTTGAGTAAATTCTCAACTTAAGTCTGAGAATGCTTTGTAAACCCGGGGCCAGGGTTGCGCTAGTTTACCCGTCGAAACATAACACACGGCTTGATCCCTTGTGACCATTAATGATAGCATCACTTCCGAAAATTATCATCTAGTCGGTTGTGGTATCTACTTCAATGACTTTTTTTTATGAATATATATTATGAAATATATCCATTTTTATTTTATTGCCAGCTTTAAATATATTGGATGTAATACAAGGATTGCGAGAAATCGAAGATGAAGATCTACGAGTACAGTTGGACGTTTTTGATGAAGAATTGAATGCGGATGCCGAGGCTTTATCCGAACAAAATACGTCATCTGTAGATATTTCAAATCCACGTGATCTCTTCATGGCTCTTCATAACAAGGTATTTGTCTGGAACAAGATTGTCAAAACCTCCGAAACTGTTTCAAAAACGTATCCAGGTTTTGTGTTAGAACTAATGGTCAGAAAGTTTAAGGCTAAAGGATTAAAATATTGTATGTTTAAATCATAAAAGCCACTGGGAACCCATTAATGGTACCCCCACCCCACCCCATACACATAGACTGCCTCGATTTGAGTAAAATAAAGGAAAAAAAGTCGAATAACATTGGATTTTACATGTTGATTTGTTTTCCTTGCGATAATCACAACTCAATTCATCATATTTTTTTGTCACAATTAAAAGAGGTATATCCCCTTTAAGCAAACTAGTTTATACAATGAGTGCTTTATGTTTATATGACGTAAATCAATAAATAATTTACAGACAATAAATGGGATATGCCATGCTATTATAAGTGATATCTTTTTAAATGGGAAGACTAACACAATATGTTAGAATATTGCCGTCTTCTTTAGCCTCGAGGGATCGGGTGGCCGAATGGTTTTACGCATGCGCGCTAGATTATAAAGATCTGCTATTGAACCAAGCAACTTGTTTTCTGTTCCACGCTTGTACGTGATAACGAGTAGGATCGCATGTCCAACTTCGAGTGTTTTTTTTTCTCGGACCCTTCGTTTCCCTCCACTGCTTAAGACACATACGTTCAAGCGAATTATTGAAATGAAATTGAACCATAAGTTTGTCCCGAAATAACTTAGTTCTATCTCCCTCATTGCTCAGTCGGAGCAGCGCAGTGGGAGTATAAACCCCATTTCATTAAATTTATAGAAGGTGTTCAGATATATTAAAGGCGTTTGTTTGTATTTACAGTTTCAAGATACACCAATTGAAAGTTCATTATTAGGAATATTATATAGCTTATATCAGATAGATAGTAACAATTCTCACAGGTAGGTTCAATTGCTCAATGATTGAAGGGGAAATCCCAGTTTTCGTCTTGTGGTTAATGTACCAAACCTAAAAATATTCACAAATATACTATTTAATCAGTCTGACAAATTGAATTACACGTAAATTAAGAGACAAACTGGATTGTATACCGATCAGTCCACAATTGCATGGTCAACATGTCGAACAAGTGAACGTTGGTATTTCATTGTAAACATATCTATTCTCAGAAAAGTGCTTGGCCCTTTAATATAGTCTGTTTACGGAAATATATCTAGCAGCTTGGCAGACGACCAATAACAATTTTCATTATTTATATCAAACAAAAATACGGGTTGAATGTGTTGTGTCTAAATAAAAATATTAAAAACGGTGGTACATTTTAGGAATAAATACTTAATTTTCCTTTTAATCCAAAATAATTTATTAAAAGGCGTGTCTAATTACACCCTTTGTCGATGGCTAGAATATTCAATAAAGATTTTACGAGTTAATTTAGTAACAAAGGAATCCTAGAAATAAATGCATTGTTGATGACAAAGGACTTGTAATCCGGTTCCCGCTTGGATAATGTATTGTAAATTCGCCCACACCGCCATATCCCGTGTCGTTTCTGAGAACATTTTATTTCGATGTTTCTATAAATGACAAAATGTAATTGTTCTTGTATTACGTTACATAATTATTGCCTCGACAGACATGTTTGTTATTATAGTGTCGTATTACATTGAAGTCATGTAGATTTAGATATAGATTAAAGTCGACTAACTCTTTCCCTAGCCTTATGGAAGTGTGAATCCCCAGTCAGTTTCCCTAACCTTCGTTGTTTGGAGTCTTTGGGGGTTCCATATTAAAACTTCACGCCAAAAGCTCACCGTAACAGACCGTTTCATTAGCTAGTCTCTCACATCATCCAGAACACGTCAATGATAAGAACTCTTTCAGATCCTTATGTATTAAAGACAAGTAAAACGAAATTTTGAACTATAGAAAACGAAACGAAATAATCAGATTGGAGTGTTTTCAGAGAGTTGTTTACTGAAAGAACTCCTATTGTACAAGCATATTCAATTTCCAGATAGATACCTATCCCAATCCATAATTAGAAATGCTGATACTCTAATAGGCTTATTGTTTTGTTCACAATTTGGGAAAGGTATGCGTAAAATTGTAGAGGCGTCTTTGGAAAGGTAAAAGCTTCGGTCTTAACATTTTGCATAACATAAGCTTTGTTCAGGAATTCTCCAAAAAAGGGAAATTTTGGAACTACCGAATGAAACCGCTCACAAACACAATGTTATTTTTATTTAGCTATTAAACAGACTAAGGAAAGAGCGAGAAACATCAGTCTAACAGATGTAAGCTATTCTCATTGTTCTTTTTATTAAAGTGAAGCAACGTGGATAAACATCGAACAAATGGTACAAAAGACGGTTGAACATCAGACTACACAAGAAACCTGTTATAGACAAAACAAACATAAAGATAGTATTAATCAAGAAACTCAAACAGACCCAGTAGAGTTATCCCCCGAGGGCAGATCCTCTTTAAGGCGAAAAAATGGAGTCATTGTCAAAAATTCACCAGCCGCACCGCCACCTCCAGCTCCACCACCCCCTCCGCCAGGACCTGGAATCCCACCGCCGCCACCCGGAATTCCAGGTGCGCCACCTCCGCCACCGCCACCAGGAGGGTTTAGAGCACCAGGGGCTCCTCCTCCACCACCAGGCCTAACGCTACCAGGTTTAAGTGCAACTCCTGTACCTCCAGTAGAAGAAATAAAGACCCCAGAACCCCAGTGTAAGATGAAGATGTTAAACTGGAGTAAAGTACCAATACAAAATTTACGCAGTAAGTAGCCCAATGCTGTTATTTCAACAGAATTGTGAAATGTCTAGTAGAGTTTATAATGAATCTAACATGAGTCACCTGTTCTTAATCAATCATTTGGGTATTTATGGGAGCCGCGTTGGCTCGGTGAGTAGATGTTGCCCTCCATCCTGCACCACTGGCAAAAAGGGACGACGTCGATAAATCCAATAAAAGTTTTCGACTAACTCCCGAATCGAACAAGGAATCTCCAGATTAGGGAGCCAAAATTTAACCCACTGACAAACACATGGTTGAATTTTATTTCCATTACTCGCTTGTACGTAGGGATCTAAAGCAGTGGGACAGGCGATCCTACTCCTCGTTAGGGGCCTAGGGGAATCGAAACCACGCCAGTTGACTCAACGGCAGGCCTTATGATGCAGCACACACACGCACGCGCTAACCATTCGCTCATCCAACCCCCCGGCAAATTAAAACCAAAAGCGGTAAATGAGATCACTGATATCGTATAAAAAGTAAGAGAGTCATATTTTTACCACGTAAATCCGACATATTAACATAGAATCAAGCGTATGCTAAAGAGGTATCATTATTAAAAAAAATATTAATAAAATTAATGAATTACATAGGCATTATGTAAGATATTTGAACATTTATAAACATGACGGGCCCATAATCACCCCCCCCCCCCCTCCCCAGGCCATCTGATACTGAATGGAATTAATAACTCTATCACTGGTACCCGATAATTGAGACTTCAGAAATTCAGAACATCGCTAAATACATTCATTTATCATTATCTATATTTTAACTATTAAAGCAAGAATGACCTAACTTTTATCTATGTCTTATACAGTTCATCAATGTGAATGTCAATAACTTTATATACATTTGATTATATATTTATCTTTATGATTACCTTTGATTATATATTTATCTGTATGATTAATAGAAAACAGTATTTGGGGAGATGTTGCTAAGATGGGAGATCAAATTAATGTGAAGTATAATAAACTAGAAGAACTGTTTGCTTTAAAATCATCTAATCAGCTGGAACCCACTCATCCTAATGAGAAAGCCCTTAAAAGACATTCAGCATCGCTAGAGGTTTGTATTGGTTGTGTTTGTACAACTCCATTAATATAAGAACAAAAAACGTTGCCATCTTGTTCTGTCTCTGTCTTGTTGGGCAGTTAATCTGCATTGTCTGTTAAATTGTAGAACCACCAAGGATGATGCATGTCCTCTATTGTTTCGTCTTAACAGTACATAGGTTTGTCATATAGTGTAAGACCCGTTTTAGCTATTTACTCTTCACAGTTAGATTAGAAGTGTTACCAAGTGTTGTGGAATGTAAGTAACACAGCAACTGGATTTTAACTTACTGGGTGTAACCTTGGGCAAATGACGACTACTACTGTAAACAATAACTGATATCCTTTGCTGTTTTCAGAAAATAAATCCTTAGTTTATTTCAGAAAGTAAATCCTTTGTTAATTTCAGATCGCCTTACTCGATCCTAAGCGAAGTATGATTGTAAATATATTTTTGAAACAGTTTCGAAATGCTAATGCTAGTATTATAGATTTAATACGCAAATGTGATAGTCGAAGTCTGGGCACGGAAAAGATCAAAGGGTTATTAAAGATTATGCCAACTCAAGAAGAGGTAAGCTGAACTATTGTAATAGGATTGTCCATTAATAAACATTTTAAAAAGTACCTTCTTCCATAATCTGGCATAGGTGACTTTAAAATATTAAAGGGATTTAATCAGCTTCGGCAAAAAAAGAAAAAAAAAAAAAAAAAAAAAAACCACAAAAAAACCCAAACCCTCAAAAAACCACGGTGTCATCAATTTCTCGAATTGGGAATAACTCGAATCACAAATATATCGTGTCTTAGATATCTTCTGAATTCTTGAATAACTCGTCTTTTGTGTATTTTGTATATCAGTAAAGTACCGATGATTGCAGTTCTAATAAATGTTAAAAGAGATGCTATTAAGTTCACCCAAAATATTGTATATATTTAAAATCTCGAATCTCTGATGTCTCGAATCTTTAATATCAAACATATCATATTTTGAATATCCCGTTTCTTGAGTATTGAGCCAGAAAGAAATTCCGGTGGAATCGTTTTATTTTGGCGATTGACAGGTTTCGCTTTTATATATAGTTCCAAACAATAACATCGTGTAAGTTGACAATACGGGTTTAACATCAACATGGTACGGTTGTTGATATTATGGTGGGTCTTTGAATATCGATTAGACCTTTTAATAAGAATAGCTGAATAAATTTCAGACTATGGTCAGTGCCGAAAAGTAGTAGGCTATGTCCTATTTTATTTTATAAGACTATGTTTATTATTGTATTCTCTTTCTAGGTTGAGCTGATCTCTAATTTTGATGGCGACCTCGATAAGTTAGGTGATGCTGAGAAATTTTACAAAGATCTCATTCAGATACCTAATTATAATATTAGAATAGAGGGCATGAATCTCAAAAGTGACTTTAATTCTCAGATGGCCGTAATACGACCTAATATACAATTACTCAATTCTGTATGTAGGCAAATACTCGGCAGTGACTCGCTCAAGATGTTCCTCAGATTTGTGTTACATGCGGGTAATTTTATAAATAAGGTAAGTAAGACTATTGTTCTTAAAGTTTTCGTCTCGTGTTAAGAAGATGAACGTGTAGTTTTTCTTTTACCGCTATATTATCCAGGGACGAGCCTTTTGAGCATCCCTGATATTACTGGAAAATCACAATTGCAGTTCAACATAAAGAATTTACTTATAGCTTTCTTGGTTACAAAGACACTTTTGCTACAACATTTAACAGTCAAATCTTTTATATTATACTTATAGCCGAGTGTCGCACATTGTAACGCCCCCGCCTATAACGCTAAGTACTTTTACACTGCAAATTGGCACTAACGTGATATAGAGATTTCACCGTATAATATATGTAATTTACTGTGGGTTATTTCGAATTTATGAATGAACATTTATTAAAGGAAGGGAGTGACCTGGAATTCAAACGGAAAGAAGGCTGTTCTATTTAACTATAATTAGACACAATAATATTTTGATTCATTGACGGAATGATTAACTAACTATTAATGAACTATTTCCGGTGTCTTAAAACAGTTTTATGTGAAGCTATTGCCTATTTCAGGGAAGTACATCCGGAAGTGCCTATGGATTTAGAATCAACTCATTATGTAAATTAGCAATGGTGAAGTCCAATGTTCCACGATTCTCTTTATTACATCACCTTGTGGAAGAGGCGTTAATTCAAAATAAGAACGCTCTCCGTTTTGTTGACGAGCTTCTTGAAGCATTACAGAAGGCCTCTAAGTAAGCAGTTTTTTGTTTTTATTCACTATAAATGAATGAGAGAGTGGGGATCGGGGGAAATGACCACTAACTCTATTCAAAAGGCAAATTATATACTAATAGTGAAAAGAAAATGAAATGAAATGGAGTTTAACATCCTACTGTTCTGCTCCGACTGGGCTAAAGATGACCGGATGCTATTGGGGAAATTTTGCCCGGTCAGCGACACTACGACTTCTTTTATATCGAATTCCAACTGCCAAAGGATCTTTTACGTGCACGCCAAGTCTACCTCGGAAATGTTTTTTTCGTCCCACCCGAACGACTAAACAGCCGTCCTTGTCACATCCTCCATCCTGCATCACTGGCAAAAGTGGGGGGGGGGCACGCCGGAAAATCTGGATGAACTTTCCCGGCCAGTACAGGGGTCGAACACCCAACCTCCAGACTAGCGAGCCAGCGTCTTACCCACTTATAATGAAAAGCAGTATACAATATATACAACTCGTATTTAAATGAATACACCCAAAGCTTCATAGTATGTAATGATAGTAATAAAAGGTTATGTATTCCGCTGTTGGAGTCATATAGACTGAAGAATAGAGTTTTGCTGTTCTTGTACTAATCGTGTAGAAAGGGTTTTTCATCAAAAAGTGAAGTTTGGACAGAGTAAAAGATTGTGTTCGCTATCCTCGAAAGGTTGGCCACAATTGCAAGCATTTAAGTAACTCGGTTAAAGACGTAGTTTACTGTTGATAATTTCGATTTTTCTAGAACCAATGTAGAAATGTTTTGCGGGTTTTAAGTCTTGTTGGGGTTCCTTTTTTTAAAAAGAAGAGTGACTTGGTTTAGTATATAATGCTTATCCTATGTTGCGACTAGTTGCTAGACTATTTTCCTTGAGAAACAGTTTCAAGCGAGTTATTTACCCTTGAATTTTATTATCACGCTTATATGAAATGAACGCAACAAATTTTTGGCATAATACTTGGCCATAGATTTGAATGTAACAAAGGCCTGTTTATTTGCATACCAATTCAATTGCATACAAGACTGGATATACGAATTTTGTCAATGAAATGGGGATTTACGTGATTCCGTTTCTTTACGCCATCCGGGCAAATGAAAACAACCATACTACCTACTAAGAGTAAAACGTTGATTTTTAACTGTCAGGTGATGTTATTTAATTTATGTGCTGTTAATGGGCCTTGTTTATTTTTTATTATCTTGCTCTCGATTCAGTGTCAGAGGCAAGGGAAACTTAAGCGCGAAAAACCACGAGGAACATTCTTGGCCAACACCTGGCGGTACAACTTTAATCAGCCTGCGTCATTCACACCGATTAGGATAGATGAATTACGAGGGTATTGATGATGGTTGCCAGGTTACTGTTCGAACCGCACCACTTGTTGCCAAGTTGCAGCTCGGTGAGCACCGCGTCACATATTTTATGGACCTATTTACATTCTCAAATTTTTAATAGGGGCCACCGTCTCTAAATGGGAAAGACACTCGCTCGCTAGCCTGGAGGTCGGGTGTTCGATTACTTAATTGACCGAGAAAGTTCATCCAAATTTTCCGACCGGGCTTCCTTTTGTCAGTGATGCAGGGTACTGGGCCCCGATAGGGACTGCTGTCTAGTGGTTCGGATTGGACGAAAAACGAGGTCCCGCGTACCCATTGGCATACACGTAAAAGATCAATCGGCAGTTGGAATTCGATATTACAGTAGGCCGTAGCGCCGCTGCCCGGGTATAATTTCCCTCATAGCAAACGGTATGGCGTATGCCGTATGCCCGTCTTCATTAGCCCAGTTTGGAGCAGAACAGTAGGACGTTAAACTCCATTTCATTTCAGATTTTTGATAACGAAGTTTTTTCGACTAAATAAATGAAATCGCAAGGGTTAAAATTAACCTAATATACCTAAAAAAATGGAAACACGATGTTTAAACCCATTTTTTGTTCTTTTATTTCTTTCATGATTTTTTTCTTCTGTTTTTTTAGGTTTACACTATCTAATACCAAAGCGGAGTTTTTACTACTCAGAAAAAATATTGATAAATTTGAACATCAGATGTCGTCGGTAGAACCTGGTTTGAAAACACACTTTTCTGAATTTTTGGAGGTAAATGTTTAATATTATATTAATAATTAACAGCAAATATACATAAATACAACTAAACATGTCTATTGTCAGTGGGCCAGTGAGTAAGGCTGATCCAGAATAATTCCCCGGATTTTTCCAGCGTAGTCAGTGGTGCAGTACGGAGGGCCTGACTAACGCCTAGCAAATACGATGGCATGCACGTTTAAGGTAACTCATTTGCTGTCAGAGTAAATTTTCCCACACAGCGTATAATCATCTCCTTTACCCACTCACTCTAATCTCAGGCAAACACCGCTCGCTGCTCCACCTAACTTAAATCTTCAACTGGATGTCAGAGGTCATGGTTACACCCCCCCCCATTTCCCGTTGCTAGTTATCCCGTACTAATGAAATTAGGGATAGGCCTCTTTCTCTGATCATTTAATCCATAGTATTGTTTACATCGAACGAAATTACCTGGAATTCATTTCATTCGTACCAAACCACTTCCTAATAACAGATTTTAGATATATTTTTCTTCTCGAACCGGGTAGTCGTATTATAAATGCTATTTTAAATTGTATGTACTACCTTCTGCGCTAGCAACAAGGATTTGAAATTTATGTATCATCTGAAGTTCAGCAGAAGTTTTGTATTCTAGCCACAGTCTTTATAAACTTTGGCCTGTATTATTATTGGGTGTGGGGCCGAATGTTTGTGCTAAAATGAGATCTTATTATTTGTTTTGTTTACTAGGAAGCTGAGAATGATATATCTGACGTAGATGAAGGATTTGATAGGTTAGATAATCTATCTGAAAAACTGAGAGATCATTTCTGTGAGAACAACCCTTTTAATCTCAACGACTTTCTCCTTTCGTTTCTCGAATTTACAGAAAAGGTCAAATTATGTGAACAGGTAAGACATAGTTATCTCCCTTGAATTATGTCTTGGATTGTGAAATGGGAATAATTTTACGTAAGACAGTGCGGCAGCATGTAAACTTGTTAGGTGATGATGGTGCAGATGCCCGTGGGCGAAAGCGAATTTGTATAGACTAGGTCACAAAGACATCTAATAGGAACGTAATATTTCAAACTGAGTCCCTGATGACCAGGATAACGGCATCGCAAAAGGTAAACAATAACAGTCAATATCGTTTGTCGAATTACATCAAATAATGCGTCGTCAATATACAAAAGTCATATTAGGGTTTCTTTCATAAGTTATAGCATAATAATTAACTGATTCATGTTGGTTTGTTTTAATCAGGAAGTGGAGGCTCGACGGCAACAGGAAAAGAAAGTGGCCTTACGACAGAAAACAATGGAGGAAATAGCATTAAAACGAAAGAGTAAGCAAATTTTAATTATTTGTCAGTATAAAACATGTGACATTTTATAGACTCGAAATGCCCGCATGAACCAAATCTGACCTTTGTTTTTGGTTAACAACAAAGGAATGTCAACATTGCCATTTTTGAATATTACCTTTTTAGACCAGGGATTTATTGCTAGTATCAGATTCAATGACCCTGATCAGAATACTCGGGTCGTTATTTGACAACCGAGTATACAAAATTACCGAATCGCCATTTGAACTATCATGTGACAGCACGTCATGCGCATTGATCACGAAATGGCTTAGACATTCTTGTCGCGACCAGCCTGTGCGTAGCTTTTCTATTACTGTTCACACTTGAAGCTGGCATGTAAATTTCACTTATTTGATTCAATTTACTGTTTCAGGTGGTACTGGCCTTCATCAAGTTATTAATAACTCTGCCGGGGCACCGGAAACCAAAACCAAGATTGTTGATAACATAGTGAATGAAATAAAGAAAGGAAAAGTGCTAAGACGGTTATCTTTAAAACGTAAAAACAGATTAGCGGTACAGGCTATTGAAACGGCTCATTTATAAGGAACACAATTTAATTTAAATTAAAGATACTCATATTATATTTTTTACTAGATCTATATATTTATAAATGAAAATACACCCAAACCTCTCAAACAGGAAGTACATGTGAACCAATTTCATGTTTGAAAGACAAGTTCGTATTAATTGTATTAGATAAGAATTTTAATTCGTTCATATATTCATGTAGTGTTTTGTAACATAGTTAGTCTTTAGGATCTGGTTTTTTTTTCGGATAGTGTCTCAATTTAGGGAATAGACCAAATTATTTTTCTTTTTATTATCGTTTAAATAATACAACCACAGTAGTGTCATAATGTCCTCGACATTACAATCTCTGAAAACTAGTCTCTATCATCCAGAAAAATACTCTACTCCCGTGCGTTGAAGACTAGGCGTTTCGGGATGACCGAGACTATGAAAACCTATTATAATTGTGAGAAAGCACCAAATCTTCTTACATATTTCAAATATGTTGTTGATTTTAAATGGCGTGACAAAAGAAACTATGCCAAGAATTCGAGATACTGTTGAATCAAAACCCGCTGCATGTCAAATTGTCAATACATTTACGTTTCTTGTGGATCACATACCACTAAAAAAAACAGTCGGAATGTTTTAAAAAATGTCCCAGCCTCATATTATATAGGGCTTGGTCTCGCTTTAACTATGTAGATGTTATCAAGGTCTTGACGTAATACCCTTCATATTTCGGCATTTATTTCGATTGAGTATTAACCCAGCTTGTGAGCCTACGGGATTCCTTGATCACCGCGAATACCGGGTCTCGCGCTTTCCAGGTTTAAGGTCAATCTGTGATAATGGAGATGCATAGTTCAAGGTTCGCGCAATGGCAAAGTTTCCGTAGAAGTCGCTATGTCAGAACCTCTGATTGGACGCTACTATTCACGTGTCTGTAGATAAGGTAGCCATATTATGTTCGGTTATTGTAAAGTAATCTTGCAACCTCCAGATGTTGTAAACCTGACAGTCGTTGCTTCAGGAACATGCATGTGACTGCACTGTGAATGTCTTAATAACACAACCTTTGTCGGGGTTAAAAACCCAACACTTTGTTTTAAGTATTTTTTATTTTATTTAAACGGGATCAAGAAGGGTTCCTCTTCTACACAGAACTGATTCGTCCCAGCTTTAGATAGATAATATTTTAGTATCTGTGTAATTATTTTGTTAAATATTTGTTACTGTAATATCCGTGTAAAATAAATAAACTGATATTTTCATGTTTCAAATTATATATATATACAAACATATTTCGAACCAAATGAACGCCAACACCAAGTCTGAACATTCTATCTAATTTAGAAGGAGAGTTATTCTGTTTCAGATTCTCGACCAACCAAACTGCTTATCAATCTGCAGAAAATGTTCACTATCCAACTTAGTCATGGTATTGATGTGATAAAACATTGTAACATGCTTCAGTGTAAACCTTGCGTTTTGATTGGTCAATTAGACACTGTCTATTGGACAATAACACCCCTCTGTTTTAGTAATGTCTTTTAAAATCCTAAAAAAGCATGTTACAATGTCGATAAACACTTCCTGTTTCGCATTTAGAGGGGTGTTATTGTCCAATAGACATGTCCTGAGATTTTACATTAGAACCCTCGACGCTACGCAGGAAGTGTTTATCTCCTAAATACACCATGTTTCACCACGCTCACTAAATTAAAACTAAAGTTATCGTATCCCAAATCATCAACCAATCAAATTGCTTATCTCTGCTTACCCTTAGCATAAAATTTTCATCTTGGAACTCCATCAAGGATTGACCTAATAAATACATACACCAAATTTGAACATTTTAACTCAATTAGAAAGAGAGTAGCACAGATGGTGCGCGCTGTATCATACGACCTGCCATTGAGTCAACTGGCGTGATTTCGAATCCCCGGTTGCACGTGGCAAGGAGTAGGCTCGCCTGTCCAGCCTCTCCGGTTTCGCCCCACTGCTAAAGACCCCAATCAAAATATTTAAATAAAATTGAACTATGTTAGTCTCGAAATCACCTAGTTTGTGTCGAGTGGACATTAAACACCATTTCTCTCTCGTCTGAGCTCTTGATAAAATAAACAGCTATTTACAAACGGCTTATGCAACGTAGTATTTCAGAGTTTATAAAGCGATAGTTTCATATATAAGCCAAACCGTAATTATTTCTAATCTATCTATTATTTACGAGGTTGACAAAATAATATTAACAACTGGAACTTGGCTCGATTATGTAGGTCTGTGATCAAACAAATGGTAATAATTATGCCCGGTTGACCGAGGAAAAAAGTACCTTTCTTTATTTCAGACTCTACCCGCCCAAAATTTAATTCATTAAAAAATATTCGCTAATCATTAGTGAAATAATAATAATCGTTTACCGTTAGATTTCGAGCTAATAATACAGTATGTGTTACTTTTGTTATTAAGCCTTTAATTAAATAAAATACGGCAAACAATGAGTCTGGCGTATAGGCCTACGTTAGTGGCGGTAAACTGTCATTATATACTATTTACAATAGGCCTAATTAAGAAATGCTGAGAGCAATGAGTCGGACGTATAGGTTACTTATCCCTGGTCAATGTAAGCAGAACATGTTCATCTGAATTCATCATCAAACTCCATCAAGACATTCACGTAATGAACGCCTACACCAAGTTTGAACATTCTAGCCCAGTAAGGAGGGTTGTTGTGTTCCAAAGCCTCAAGTAATCGTGTCCCAAAGCATCAACCAATCTTACCCCAAGCAGAAAAAGTTCATTATCGAACTTAGTCGAGGTATTGATGTACTGAAACGATGCACCAAGTTTAATAACTCTCGCTTGATTATAACTAAAGTTATTGTTTCCAAAAGAATCAACCAATCAAATTGCTTAGCTCTGCCCTCGGCAAAAAATGCTGTCTTATGTCAAAAAAAAAGTATGACAGACAGACGGACGAACCCATTTTAATAGTCCCCTGCTTTCTTGGAAAAGCGGGGGGCAAAATAGAAGTCACTTTTAAGTAAAAAAGTAATTGGGCCTATTTTTAATAGAATTTGTTAGTCATGCCTATTGCAGATCTTTCTTTAGGCCTGAAATGTTTTCTTAAGTATTAATAAGACATTAATTAACTAATCAAGACCTTAATCATCTCCCGATGGCATCAGGTTCACCAATATTAAACAGATTAGAATGGTTCAGCGATCCTTTGATTTAATCAAATATGGTGGACCGAGACATAGCTTTGCCGTGGTTGAAATTATTGCACACGTCTGTCAAACCTTCAAAGTAGTCAAAGGCTATAATCTTCGCTTGCAAAATTTCAAATTATTCATTTTAGATTGTCTACTTTCGAACTATTGTAGCAAGAATGGCTTGTTCTTTATCTAAATCTTACATAATATATCTTTAATGAAAGAAATTAAAAACTAAACAAAGTTTTGTATCTGAAAATCCTGATTTTGACATGTCTACATTTTACATTTGCGCTGTCAAATATCGAACCGACATCGTTTCCGTTAATAAGTCACGTAATATCTACATTAGCATATAATAAGAAAGCGTGAATTGGGCCTATGAATGAGGTGTAGCAGGGCGCAAATATCAAGGTAGATACACCAAAAACCAGCCCTTTCCAATAAATCGTTTGTTATTTCACACATTACATTTGACGTTTTACATTTAACTTTAGTAGGTATTTTGACCTTATCATTACCGCTTTTTGGACTTTGTACATTTTACAGAGCGATACGGAAAACTTCTTTTAATTAACGATTGATTCATTCTGAAAATTCGGATGACATTCAATCTGACAATTCGGATGTCAAAGATTTTCTCGGGTGAATAGTTGCAGACATCTACCAGGTGATCTTGGTCCTCATCGCCTATGTTAGAAAGTCTGAAATCAAATTGCTTATCACTATAATCTATACTCAGTTTCGTCTTTCTCACCCAATTACAACAAAAGTTATCGTGTTCCAAAGTCTCAACCAATCAAATTGCTTGTCTCTGCTAAGATTGGTGGAAAATGCGCATCGTCGAACTCTTGTCATGACATTCTAATACAATCCTACACCAAGTTTGAATTTTCTACCTCCTTCGAAACCAAGAGTTGTGCCTCACAGTCTCAACCAATCAAATCGCTTATCACTGCTTCCCACAACCATAAAGACATTCACCCAATCAACGCCAAGTTTGAATATTCTACCTCAAATTAGACGAGGATTATTGTGTTCAAAATGCTCGACCAATCACATTGCTCATCGCTTTGCTTACCCTTGCAGGAAATGACTATTACCCAGCTTAGTCGAGGCTATAAAGTTATCGTGTTCCAAAGCATTAACCAATCAAAATGCGCATCTCTGCTTACGCCTAATGAACATCTAGTTTGAACATTATACCTCAATTTAAAATTTTAAAAAGTGCAAACCAAGAGGCCTCGTAATTATGGTTAGATTCTGTCAGTCGGAACATGATAACAAGGCATGGAATTTTGCAAATGACTAAGTAATTTAAAGGATTGTGGCAAGACATACCCTGCTGCCAGCTTCGAGTCGGGAAAATAGATAGGCCCTATGCATTGAAAGCAATTGCCCCCAGTAAAAAAGTAGACAAAAGTGTTGCTTAACATAGCATATCGAGACATAAGATTAGTATAAAACAATTGAAAATTTGGGTAATCGGACTGCCGATCTAACTTTACTATTTTTACGTGTCAGTAACCGAATTCGAGGCGCTCATGTCCATTCGCAACTACTAGCAGTAATAGTGAGACTCTGAATTTGTTCACCACCCTGATCAACGAAATGCCAATGGCGAATACCGCAGAAGAAATATCCCGAAGGCATGGTCTGTCTTTCCACAGGTTTTGTCACCCGTCTTTCGAAGAAAGCAGTGACTATTAAAATGGGCTCGCTCGTCCGTCTGTCAGTCCGCCCCACTTTTTGGGACACAATAACTCAACTGTCTTTCAAATTGAGGTAGTTTGTGTAAGTGTTCATCGGGTCAAAATTTGATTGGTTGATGCTTTGGAACACGATAACTTACGTACTAATTCAATGAGTGACGAACTTGGTGTATAGTGTCATTAAATCTATATCGTGACTAACTTCGATGATGAGCATTTTATGTACAGGATTAGCAGAACGATAAGCAGTTTGATAGAAAGGCCGAGATGTGGGTTGTTAGGTCAATGCTTTGATGGGAGTTCAAAGTTGAGCATTCTCTTCTTAGGGTAATCATAGGTAAATAATTTGATTGGTTGATGCTGTTTGACACGTGAGCGTCATGACACTTGGTGTATAGTTTTATTACATCAATATCTTGATACTGAGCATGTTCTGCTTATGGTAAGGCAATTTAATTGGTTTCTGCTTTGGGACAAATCCTTAGTTCTAATTAAGCGAGGACATTTGGCGTATAGCTTCATTACATCAATACTTTGGAACACAACAACTCTCTTTGTCACGGTTGCTGTTTTCCCACGAGTTTCTCAATTTAAAAAACCCTGTTTGCTTATAGTGTGTTTGGTGCCACGAACTCTGATTGGACAATGCAAGCAACGAGGAGATCGCGAACGTTGCTTAAGGAACATGAGGAACGATAAGCAATTTGATTGGTCAAGCCTTTGGAACAGAACTCTGCTTTTAATTGTGGTAGAATGTTTAAACTTGATGACGATGTGTCTTGACTGACTTCAATGATTTACATTTCAAGCTAAAGCTGATCTATGCTTTGGGACAAGACAATCTTGATTGTATCTGATAGTGAAATGAATCTTAGTGAATAGTTTGATTGCTCGAAACTTTTGAAAATAATATGTGTCATCTATTTATTTTGGGATTTCGGTGGGTGATCAGCCTCACTGTTGGCTTGTTTAGGTAAATTATTGTCGACATTTTGCTTAATTAGTGGCAAAAGGCGCGCAGGTCGACCTTTTACAATTAAAGCCAGTTGCTCTCGGTTATAATTAAGATTTGCATATGCCCCCCTCTTTGCAAACTGCAGTGTAGATATGTCGAAGTTACAACACGGCCTCTTCACTACTTTAAAGTAGATATGTCCATCTCAATATCGAAAACACGAATTGTTTGTCAATTTCAATCAACATTGATGATGTGATCTTGCCGAGAAATTATGGGTTTCTGATATCGAGTACACAAGACAAAATGTGAATGAACAATTTACCATTGGTACACGAATCGTTTGCCATAATGCATTTAAGCGCCATTTGTGACCAGGGACTCTAACAGTCTAAGAACGAAGCTCGACATATGGTAGTTACTCTAAGTAACGTAAATATTTCGGCTCTGTCCTTCACTACTCACCCGTTTAGATAACTAACATGAAAATAAGGCTTTTCCTTCATCTCCGTTCTAAGACTATTTTGGAATACCTACCGCCTACTTTTTTCACCGTGATACTGCTTTAGTCGCCAAAAGGAATCATTTCTTGTCAGGTCCGACACAAATTTATAAAAATCTAACACTATTTTCATGTAGAAGTATGCGATACAAATAGTTAAACAACTTTCATTTGAATGCAGCCGCCATTTTCAATCTACTGCTCAGCCAATATTACAAATTTCGGAATGGAAATTTACCGTAAACGAAAATTCGTGCTGTACACGGTCACTAATGGTTTTTCTTTTTTATTCAACATGCGTTATATTAGTACTTAGAGTAACTAAACAATATGGTAGACTGGAATAATCAGACGCCATTTGATTGAGACTTCTTGCGCAATTCGCTTAACACAACTGATTTGAAGAGTTAAAAACAGAAACATTCATATTACATCATTATGTTACGACCCATCTGTGTGAATATCTAGGTCCAAGATATGAGCGATCCTATGCAACAGAGTACAAGCCAACAGTGAGGCGGATATTCCCCGCCCGAAATCCCCAAATAAATAGATGACACATCTATCAATGACATATTTGTCTTCGTCAAAAGTATCGAGCAATGAAACTGATAACCTATACTTAGTCTAGGCATAGACTAATTGTTCATGATCAAACACAGTACTTGGTAGTGAAACTATACAGTAAGTATCATAACTCTTCATCAGAATCAAGTAATCTTAACCCGATGAAATTACTCAGCTTTAGCGGGAAATATTAATCATTGACACCAGTGTGTGTGAAATAGCTTTATTTAATAGAGAGGTTCCGCAACCACTACGAACTGTTTATGTGCTGACGTCATCACTTTGTGTGATGTCATTGACATAAGCGGCCCTCGGTTCGTCAATTTTCTACGAAGAAATCGAGAAAAGTTCGTGGTTAAAAAACGAAGTACGGTATCGTGATTTTCTCGTTGATTTTTGGATGAAATTTGTATTTATTGCGATTTTATAGTAAGATTGAACATTTACAATTCAGTAGGAGGCTTATCAGCGTCAAAGTGGTCGGTTAGTGGTTTGATTTAGGACAAATTTTTGCTCTGTGAAATTTGTTTTTTTCGGCAGTCGGCGATAAGAAACACAATACATTGAGCTTCTTGGGGACTAAAATTGATTTGATTTAATACTTTTTATTTAACAAAACTGTGGAACTAAAAATCGTACTTCGGACTTCGTTATTTTGGCGGAAACGGAAATCTGTCAAAAACGAAATACGAAGCTGTGTTCGTAGTACGTAGTTCGTACTGGTTGCGGAACCTCTCTAATGTCTGTTTCCACCGAGCAGGGCTCACACTGGCTTTCATTTTTTTTTCTCGCTAAAATGGATCCTAATTTTTACGTAAAACAATGATGATATTTTATCTGCTAAAAATATAAAACACATATTGTAATAACATAATATTTTTTTTATTTCTTGAACATTCTTTATTTCTTGAATATTCTTTAACAACCATATTTACAAGATTCTCCTTTGCTTTACATTAGCCCATTTTGTAAATGATGTATTGAGATCAGGTTGGTTTTTTGTTATTGTGATTGACATCAAATTTGACATTGTACTGGGTTTTAAACAATTTCTGCTGGCTGTTTTAATAACATTTTGTTTACTGAAACCTCGTTCACAATCAACTGTTGCAACTGGTATACATAATAATCTTCTAGTGTCCAATAAATTTAATACATTAATACCATAATTTCCAGTTTCTATGCCCCGTAACTGTGAAATAGTTGAAGCCAACAGAGGATTTACACTTGAAAAAACAATCTACATAGTATTGGCAATACATCTGACAAAAAATGAGTAATGTACAAAAATTTAAAACAAGTGATTGATTTCAGCAAACCAAGTTTTTGGTGAATTATCTTCTAATAGCACAGTTATTAAGCTGGAATAGTTTCTCGGTAACGCAGTCATGGATCCCTCAAATGATAACCACCTAGTATTTGATATTTGTGTTAACCTGGTACCCGAATCAGCATCCACAGAGGCAAGAATTTCCTGGATTTTTTCAAGTCTGGATAGGTTTTTGGGTGAATTTGAAAAATATTTATATATGCAATTTACTAAGTGATATCGCAGACAAGTTGACGCCAGGCAAGACATTCGCAATAGGAATAACAACCACATCAAGTTTAGACATTCTACCCCAATTCATCTACACCAAGCCAGAAGGCTTGAAGAGTTGCTATTTCCCAAATTAAGGATCAATGCGATCGAAGTCCCTACTTTGCATTAGTCCCGAAATGACCTAGTTTGTGTCGAGTGGACGTTAAACCCCATTTCTCTCTACTTTGCCTTAGCAGGGCATTACCATACTTTGTAAAGTTGTCGATGTAATGAAACTATCACCCAGAGCCAAAGTTATTGAGCTCCACATTTTCGGACAGACAGGGCAATTTCAATAGTCCCCTGCGTTCTTTGAAAGGCGGCAAACAGAAATATGATTAAATTACTATGATTATAAATAAGTTACTAATTTACTGCTATAAATATAACATCTGTAATCACAAGGAATTAAAACTTCCCAATCCATTATGTAAGGGATTTGGAACATTTCCAAAACAAATCACGGAATTTGTTACATTTAGGCATAGAATTGTGGAATACAGTTCAGTTATTATAAATGTGTTCTTAAAGCTATTACAAGGTGTTCGAACATAGTTCTCCAGGCCAAATTTCCCTCATAGCACACTATATGGTGTTGCATTACCCCACCCCGTCTGCCCAGTCGGAACAGAGGGGTAGGGCGTTTAACCCAATTTCATAATATTGCCGTAGTGTTGATTCCAACACGAACGACGAAAACTCATATAATTAGTTAAAATTGTACTTTTAATAAACTAGTGTACAAAACTGGTTAACGGTCACAATAACGAGATAGGTATCGCTGGGGCGAGCCGGTCGCCAGACTAAAGTTACAACAGAATTTTGAACATATATACAAGCTTGGGATTAAAATAATTACATAATGATAATATAAGAATATTTGATAAGATGTTAAATTGCACATAGGAAACAGATGTTTAAATACAGAAGAAGATATGGACATAGCAAGAACGCGGGTTAACTATAATTACGTAATATATATCGTTACATTAAGTATAAACTCAAACAGTTAAAGGCATGAAAGATTAATGAGATATCAATTCGGACATTGGTCAATTACTACTTTAACTAAAATCATAAAATAAAATATATACAAATATACACTATAACAACACCCCGTCACCACGAAAAACGCTTTTCTCCGTAAAAGCAAACAATAAATCACACACAGTAGGTGTTCTAATTCAATTAATAAAATAAAACCTACAAAATACGACATACTAAACATCACACGAAGGAATTAACCATGTAAATTTAAAATGGTGAACTTAAAAGGTACATATAAATGAAATATTAATGTAACAGTTTATATGATCTCAGTATGAAGGATATAATGTTAATTCTAATATCAGTACAGTATAATTTGTATGAACGAATGAGGGGACTAAATAATATTGAGTAAACTTAACGGAATGATCCCTTTGTAAAGAATGCAGAATTATGTTTCTATTGATGAGAAAAAATAAATAATGTGATGTGATAAGTCTGGGTTGAAGAACAAGTGTCGCGAACATTTGAACTTTCTAGCACTTATACACACGTTTGTGTAGAGGAGAGACCAATCATATCCCATTAACAATTTCGTTTTAATTTATATGGATTTGAAAAATCGCCAAAACAAGAACGTAAAGTATTGGTATGAACACAATACAAAATTTACATCAAAATACAAGAAAAACAACTAACAAAAATCATAAAAGATAATATTTACACAAATTGTCAATCAAATTAGGGAAACGTTCGACCATTATGCCACACATTCTGCCGCATTCGTGCACGGTGATGTTGCAGATATGCAACATGCTGGTCATATCGAGCGTTAGACGGGTCACTTAACTTGGGTCCAGGTATTTCCTTCGCATGGTCCTTAATATATATTTTGGCAATGTCATCCAAATCTTCCTCTGGCACCCAAGAATTCGTTGCTGTCGGGAAACCATTCCAACGAATAAAATATTCTTGTTTGTCCCTTTTTATTCGTTTTCTGATAACTTCCTGAGTTGATTTGGTTGTTGTGCCCCGTTTACGAAGATGGTTTACATCAGCATTCACATTTTTGCTCTTAGTCCATCGATTTAAATTCAGACAAACTCTTTCTGTGTTCGCTGGTCCTCCGATGTCCGTTTGGCAACTTTGATTCTCACTTTCCACAGAACACATTGTTCCCACCGAAACCAAAGGCAATGAGTCGGTCTCAACGGCCACTTCAACAGTTTTAGGCACCCTGGGCCTATATATATCACTTCGTTTAGAAGAAATTAACGATACCTGCTGAAAGTCACTTTTCCTAGATAGAAATTCTTGACGACGCCGTTGATCACGCTCTTTCTTTGCTGAAGAACGATGCTTCTTCTCTGGATTACGATGAATAGAATTATTCCACTTGAAACATATTTCTGTGTAACCATTCTCCTGTCTCAGGTTCCAGGTTACTGGCAAGGTGTCCATATACCTGATGACGGCCAAAGCTGCTGCTGGAAAATAGCGTTCCATATCCATGACGTTGTTTCTTAACTCGCTGAGAGGGTTCACCGGAAAATATGAGTAACTAAATACTCTGCCCGCTTTCTCCACCAATTGCCGTAGTGTTGATTCCAACACGAACGACGAAAACTCATATAATTAGTTAAAATTGTACTTTTAATAAACTAGTGTACAAAACTGGTTAACGGTCACAATAACGAGATAGGTATCGCTAGGGCGAGCCGGTCACCAGACTAAAGTTACAACAGAATTTTGAACATATATACAAGCTTGGGATTAAAATAATTACATAATGATAATATAAGAATATTTGATAAGATGTTAAATTGCACATAGGAAACAGATGTTTAAATACAGAAGAAGATATGGACATAGCAAGAACGCGGGTTAACTATAATTACGTAATATATATCGTTACATTAAGTATAAACTCAAACAGTTAAAGGCATGAAAGATTAATGAGATATCAATTCGGACATTGGTCAATTACTACTTTAACTAAAATCATAAAATAAAATATATACAAATATACACTATAACAATATTAAAAAAATACGTTGCGGCTGTAGAGAGGGTATTGCCGATGTTTATGAAAATCGATACCCATGATTTAGCTGACAGATCACCATGGTGTTTCAAGAGGATTTGGATCCTGCCTCATCCGAAAAAGTCCTGCATTAGTGAAAAGCCATTCCCAGTATTTTGTGAGCTTTTAGATTATTATGGATAACGCCACAGCTTTGTATTTTGGATAGCGTTTATGCAATCGGTATCCATGATTTAGTTGACAGATCACCATGGTGTCTCAAGAGGGTTCTGATGCTGGCTGATCCGAAAAAGTCCTGCATCAGTGAAAAACTATTCTTAGGATTCTCCGAGCTTTTAGATCATTATGGATAACGTCACAGCTTTAGATTTTGAATATCCATGATTTAGCTGATAGATCACCGTGGTGTTTCAAGAGACTTTGGATCCTGCCTTATCCGAAAAAGTCCTGCATCAGTGAAAAGCTATTCCCAGCATTTTGTGAGCTTTTAGATCATTATGGATAACGCCACAGCTTTGTATTTTGGATAGCGTTTATGCGAATCGTTATCCATGATTTAGTTAACAAATCACCATGGTGTTTCAAGAGGGTTCGGATGCTGGCTGATCCGAAAAAGTCCTGCATCAGTGAAAAACTATTCTTTGGATTCTCGGAGCTTTTAGATCATTATGGATAACGTCACAACTTTAGATTTTGAATAGCGTCTTGCTGATGTTTATGCAAACCGTTATCCGTGATTTAGCTGACAGATCACCATGGTGTTTCAAGTTTGTTTGGGTGCTGCCTGATCCGAAAAAGTCCTGCATCAGTGAAAAAGTATTCTCAGGATTTTGCAAGCCTTTAGATCATTATGGACAGCGTCAGATACCGGCGAATTGCGAGAACGCACATGTGTGTGCTGTTTACCTATTCTTTTCTAATATACCGGTTCTTCTCGAGAATATGTTAGTAAAGGATTCTAATTGTCGCTTTGGTATCAAGAGATATAGGAAATGCTGTCGAATATCTCTACGGATTGGTCATCTTGTTTGAAGAAGAAACAGACTCACTTGCGTATATAGGATAAGGACAAAGTATTTTCTTGGACTTAGAGCACGTTAGAACGTGCTTGTGCTTACCTGGAAGTCTTCTTACAATATAAGTACAATAAGCACAAAAACATAATATGGATTCTAAAGAATTTTCTGTGAATACAAAAAATGTAAGTTTACTTAAGTGCAAAGTCTACTAAAAATCCAAACACAAGAACGTGCTTGTCTACTTAATCTAAGCACAAAAACATAATATGGATTTTAAAGAATTTTCTGTGAATACAATAAAGTATACATTGGGATCATGTGGATTTTCTTACTTTAAGTGTCTCGTTCAAAATTTCGCGGTATACTGGTTGTGAACCACTGATCTAGACAATTAATGCCTGTGTACGGACAGCAGTTCCTAACAGTCTATTTTTCAAACTTTTCTAGGGGAGGTCGCCACTCCCCAACCCCGTAAGGTCTCACAAATTTGACAAGCATGAGGCGGCTGTGTTGAGGTCAAGAACAGATGCATTTATAGTGCCAAAATTTTCTTTACTTCCTGGGAATATGTATCACTTTGATATTCGTTGAAACTGTCATTATCATTGATAGGAATAATATCAGTGTATCGCAAAGTATAGTTCAGACTCTTAGCTACCACAGCACTTTTTCGTGTTTGTAATCCTGAAAGCATAATTCATATTGTCATGGAGGAAATATATAATGTTTTGAAATTTTTGTTACTAAAAAACACAATGTCTGCATGTTCTGGGTTGTCACCAAGTTTCTGCCTTCCCCGAAATCTCCATTGAAAGCTTTATCCACAAACCAATCCAAATTATCTTTAAGATCTGAATGTTGAAGCCGAGTATACAAAGTAGAAAAGTCAAACGTCTCAGTTATAAAAATGCTATTAAGGTCAGTGTAACTGTGAAGTGTTCTGCACCAAATGGCCGATGGGGGGCATACATTTGGTCTACTCTCTGTTTGACCCCCCCCCCCAATAATTTTAGATAATATAAAACAAAAGTATTTGTGATGTTACGGTAATCAATTCCTTCCAAGGTGATTAAATCCCACATTCCCAATTCCTTCCAAGGTGATTAAATCCCACATTCCCAATCAGTTGTAGACTAATATGTTGTAGAGTCCGAGTGATTTCTTACCAAGCCCTTCCTGTTGTAAACCTAGTTAAAAATTTATAAACGAAATAGAATATGAACATTCTTTCTGAATTAGTTAGTGGCCCTTAAGAGGCCGTTGGTCGGTTCGATGCCTAGGCGAGGCGTTCACGGACATCGCTTATGGCGGGGTCGGCGTCGTACAACTTTCGTTAACGAGGTGTCGGTGGTGGCGTTGCTAATCGGGTTGGTACCACCTCTTTCGTGTTTCAATATCCGTAAATGGTTCGAATATGGTAGCCGGTGGTGGTAGAGTGACTTGCCTAGCTGGCGTAGGGGCGGCGTTCGATCAGAACGTCTCCCCGTACAACCAGCTATACATTTTCTCTTCCATGGAAGGGTCGGAGACGATCCATCGCTTCCGTAGTTACGACTATTACCGTCTCTCCCAGCATCTCTTCCAACACACCTCTTCAGCATAAACGGATCATATAAGGGTGACGATTGTGTCGGTGGAGTGGCCGGTGTATAGGACCAGAGTGGACCTTAGTGTAAGTCCATGACCAGTGGCTCGAAGAGATCACTTGTCTCCCAACTATAGTCATATAACGGTGGCGATTTTTGTCAGTGGAGTGGCCCGTGTATAGGACCAGAATGGACCTTAGTGGATGTCCATGACCAGTGGCTCGAAGGGATCATTTGTCTCCCAACTATTGTCGCAGGCTACTAACCATTCGTCGTCGCCCAGTAAAATTGATTATCCAATTTTGACGAAATTTGAAATGTAGGCTGCTTTCGATATTTGCATGTATCGGATCGAAACTTCGTGGATTATGGCCCCCGATTGTACGAAAATCATGTTTTTAGCTTGTGGACCCCATAGAGATCACAATTTTGAACCGATTTGGATGAAACTCGACATGTATGTTTATAACCCAAAGATCTCTATCCTTCGATATTTTCGCCAATCGGATCGTAAGTTCCTGATTCAATTATGGCCCCTGATTGTCCGAAAAATCGTACTCTTTGGCTTGTGGTCCCTCTGGAGGTCAAAATTATTATCCGATTTAAAGAAAAACCGTACGATTATATCACTGTTACATGGTAATGAAGGTTGAGTTCGAATTTCGTGAAAATCGGACCAAAATTGACGGACAAAATGGCCGCCGTTTGTACGCGAATAGTGTGAAAATATGTTATATCAAGGTTGTGGACTCTATAGAGGTCACAATTTTAATTCGATTTTGATGAAACTTGAAATAAACGTTTAAAATCCAAAGATCATGGTTGCATTCGATATTTGCACATCGCTTTGCAACTTTCTGAATTATAGCCCCTGATTGTACGCAAAATCGACTTTTTTAGCTTGTGGTTATTTCTAGAGGTTTCAATCATTAACCAATTTAAAAAAAACAAAAAACGTTTGATTATATCAAACTGTAATGAAGGCTGAGGTCGAATTTCGTAAAAATCAGACCAAAACTGCCAGACAAAATGGCTACCGCGAATAGTGTAAAAATATGATATATCAAGGTTGTGGACCCTGTAGAGGTCACAATTTTAATCCGATTTTGAAGAAATTTGAAATGTAAGCTTATAACCTAAAGATCGCGGTTCCTTTGGAATATTCAGGCACATTGGACTTATACTTTATGGCCCCTGATTGTACGAAAAATCATGATTTTACCTTGTGGACCCTATGGAGGTTACAATTTTATTCCGAATTAAAAAAAAAAAGATTTTACCATATCCCCGTTACACATTAATGAAGGTTGATCTTGAATTTCTTGAAAATCGATAATTGAAAGTTAAATCCATAATATTAAATGTTTCGTGTACTAAACGTTAGTATGGAGCAGAACTTTATAAAAACCAAACAAGTTCAAATGATTGTCTGATAAATACTTGATTTGCGACAACTCTTGTCGATTGCTCGGACGATTTAGCTGCCGTGGGCGTATGTTTCGTTGCCTGGCAACCTATTTTTTTAGTTTGCAAATTGAATATGAAACCTTTCTGGAGGATCCAGGGCCTTTTATGATTTGCCTTACAGTAAGTCGGTAGATGTAGTACCCCATCAGTCTGTAACCGATAGAGGTCCAGTAAATCCCCCGGTGCTGGCCGAGTGCCACCTGCCACGTTGACTCGGTTTATTGCTCAGAGAGGAGCTGTTGACCCCCCCCCCCCCGACCGCAGGATAACAAGGCGATTCCTTCTCTAAAGAATTTCCTATGGTTGAAGCATTTAATTTTTTCAAATGCCCATATGTCCTATCGCGGACCTGTGGAAGAGGGTTGATTTTTAAGTCATCAGCGATAGAAAAAAGCAACAAACCAAATCGCGTGGACTTCACCGTAAGCTTAACTTTGAGCTATAAAAATTCCATAAAGTTATTTTGGACAAGATTTAACAACCTTAATCTGTCTAAAGTTGGACCAACATATGGCATTACCCTCCAATGAAATGCGTGGGTGTAACATAACAATATCTTGTGAATATTTCTTATATTCAAACATATCTTTAGATGATGCATCAATTACTGTGTAGGGTTAAGATGATGCCATCTCGATGACGTACCTGCCTAGTCGTTCGGATGGGACGAAAGACCGAGGTCCCGTGTACACATTGGCGTGCACGTAAAAGATCCATTGGCAGTTGGAATTTGATATAAGAGTAGGCCGTAGCGCCACTGCCCGGGCAAAATTTCCCTCATAGCACACTATAATATGGCGTATGCCTGTCTTCCATTAGACCAGGCCCCGAGTTCACAAAGCATTCTCAGACTTAGTTGAGAATTTACTCAAACTTGTTCACCTTACTGTAAGACAAATCATAAAAGGCCCCTTTCAGGGCCACCCAAATCCTCCAGAAAGAGGTTTCATATTCAATTTGCAAACTAAAAAAAATAGGTTGCCAGGCAACGAAACATACGCCCACGGCAGCTAAATCGTCGAGCAATCAACAAGAGTTGTCGCATATCAAGTATTTATCCGAAAATCATTTGAACTTGTTTGGTTTTTATAAAGTTCTGCTCCATGCTAACGTTTAGTACACGAAACATTTAAAATTATTGATTTAACTTACAATTATCGATTTTCAAGAAATTCAAACTCAACCATCATTAATGTGTAACGGGGATATGGTGAAACTTTTTTTTTTAATTCGGAATAAAATTGTAACCTCCATAGGGTCCACAAGGTAAAAACATGATTTTTCGTACAATCAGGGGTCAGAAAGTTATAGTCCAAAATGAATGAATATTCCAAAGGAACCGCGATCTTTAGGTTATAAGCTTATATTTCAAATTTCGTCAAAATCGGATTAAAATTGTGACCTCTACAGGGTCCACAACCTTGATATATCATATTTTTTTTTACACTATTAGAGGCAGCCATTTTATCCGGCAGTTTTGGTCCTATTTTTACGAAATCCGACCTCAACCTGCTTTACAGTGTGCCGGTGATATAATCAAACGTTTTTTTTTTTAAAAAAATTGGATAATGATTGAAACCTCTAGAAATAACCAAGATGGGCTGGCACTGCCAGGCAGGATACGCCCACATTTTCGATAGATGGATAGAGAACAAGCTATAACGAAAGTGATTTTCCTACATCATTAAGTCCTGTATTTCATACTGTATTGTGAGCAGCAATTTTGTTGGTCAGTTCCAGTCTGATATTCATGAAATTCGAAGCCGACAATGATTATGGTGTGACGGTACACAACCTAGAAATATCACTTTTCGTCAAAATTGGATAAGAATTGTGACCTGTAGAGAGTCCACAAGCATGATATATCATATTTTTACACTATGGTTCGATTTTCTCGAAATTCGAACTCAGCCTTCCGTAGGGTGTAACGGTGATAGAGTAAAACTTTTTTTGTAAATCGGATAATAATTGTGACCTCCAGAGGGACCATAGGCGATTTTTCGGACAATCAGGGGCCATAATTCAGGAAGTTATGATCCGATAATGCGCAAATAACGAAATGCAACCAAGATCTTTGGGTTATAACCATGCATTTCAAGTTTCATTAAAATTGTGACCTATACAGGGTCAACAACCATGATATACCATTTTTTAACAGTATTTGCGTACAAACGGCGGCCATTTTGTCTGTCAATTTTGGTCCGATTTCCCTGAAATTAGAACTCAAACCTTAAGGTGTAACGGTAATATAATCAAACGTTTTTTTTTTAAAATTGGATAATAATTGTGACCTCAAGAGGGACCACAAGCTAAAAAATGGCGATTTTGCGTATAATCATGGACCATAATTCAGGAAGTTACTATCCGATATGCGTCTTTAGCAATGGGGGGAAACCGCAGTGCTCGGAGGAAACCCACGAGGTTGAGAAGGCGCGGCACTCTAGACCACTAGGCCATCCCAACCCCCCTAAGGTGGAACTTGGGGGGTATACGAAGTCAACTAGAAACAGTGGCTGAGGTAAAGATAATTTAGAAAATGTGAGAAAAGAAACATTAAAATCAACATAAGACAAACTAGATGAGACAGATATATTACTTTTTGGAATAACCCCGTAAAGACGAAATTATGAGATTTGCACTAGACATAGAAACTGTAGACTAATTCCTACGGGCCCTCATTATTCTGTAGAATACAATACAATTCATACTATAAATATAACAAATTAACGGGGCAGGTTTCTAAAATTTGTCTATCCGCGGACGAATTTTGTCAGGATTTAACATCGAACCGCGTCATGACCAGCGATGTTATCAATATTTGTGTACATCAATCTATATAATAACGCATTCGATTGAACATTTGGGTTCTTAATTTGTTCAATAAGATGGTTGGTTATCCTTCAGAAAAGTCGGTTGTTGGGTTGCCAGTGGCTTTTTAGAAAAGAGTTAATGTATTCAGAGACAGTGAAACTCACTCGAACAGACAGACCAATTTCTCTAAATTGAGGTTGATCATTAAACTGATTTCCATGCACAAAAATAGATTCGGGGCGATTCTTTTAATACGTCTTGTTACTAAGTTGCTTTTCAGCGTCAGTTATATATACATTGTAGTCATTTCTATTTAGCATAACGCAACATGACCCCTTGTCACTCTTTTTAATGACGCCGGATTAAGTGTCCTTCTTTATCCCGGGTCAGGTTATTCCTTTTTTTCAAGATTGAAAGATCGGTCATCTCGTTTTTCTTGGACTAGAATGTCTCTGATGGCCACGATAAGGAGTGCTCGGTCAGATTTGTCAACAGATGCGGTATTACCCGTGTTGCGGGGCTTGTCGCAGTAAAAACAAATAGGTCAATTGGTCGGTAGGCCTAGATTCTAAGATACAGTAGCCTAGTCGGTTGAGGGGAGGATATGAATTTGAGTTGAGACCCCTGTCAAGTATTTGCCTTTGTATGGTTACAACGCGAGTTCAGGTTTACAACACTTTTACCTGGTAGGGACGCAGGAGTTTGAGTGGGAACCTGATGTGCAGCGATTTCAACAAGGCAGCCATCAGACTTTAATTTAAAGTCGTGTCAGCTGTAATGGCCGTCCAATGGATTTTGTCCCTTGCTCTGACAATCATAGAACACTGAGTGGTCAAGTTAGATAACTTTTCAGTGTTACCGTATTTAGTTAGTGGTTTAGAGTGGTAGGGTTTTCGAAGGGGTTAGCTCCTTTCTGTTTGAGGGTGAGCTATAAAGATGGCGGAAATGTCGAATTTGGACTTGATATCTTTTTTTTGTACCTCTGTTTCTGCCTCACCAATACTTTTTGTTTTCAGTTCAGAAACTAATTCTTTTTCAGAATCAGATTCCTGGAAGGGCAAATCTTTGAATCGAGGATCTAATAAACAGCACAAGATTAATGTATTTTTCAGTTCTGGTTCATTGTATCTTAGTTGAATGTCCTGAAGAATTATTTTTTCTTTTTTTTTTTGTCGTTTTAATCCGTTATCATTTGGCTAAACTTTTAGAATGTCATATAAATGCTTTATAACTGGATACAAATCGGATATGGTTAGATGATCTGGTCCACTGAACATGTCGGTAAATTCTAAGAGTGGCCCAAGAACTTCATTGATAATTTCAAGCTTGGAATAATCCGAATCAGATGTATTTAGGTGCCACAGTGCTTTATTTTCCATAAACACAGCACAGATTACCTGTTGCTGTTCTATAAATCTGGCTACCATTGCGGCTGTAGAACCCCATCTTGTGCATACATCCTATAATAAAAATTGATAACATTAGTACACTTAGTACTTAGGATACTTTAGAATATTCAGTATTCACTATGGCCTATAAATCTATATATTATTATGAGCTTATATTTCCACTTAATTTCCAGTCTGAAATTTATTATGATCGGGTGTATTAAATGATGTAAAATTTTAGTAAGAGTACTATTAGTATTACTACTAATTAAGAGTATGGGTTGACGACAGTGGCGTAGCAAGGAATTTTCCCACAGGTCCTCAGACCCCCCTCCCCCAACTTCCCAATATTGACTATGCCCCTGGTCCAAGAGTTGTCATTTGATTATGTCAATAAAACTTGTCATACTTTGAAATTATGAAATTTATAGAATGTATATTATTTTTTGTGTATATTTAAATGTTTGATTTATTTATTAATTAATGTATGTTACGTAATACGTAGAAATAATAAAGACTGTATGTCATGTACATGTATGTTATAAACAATTAATTAATTTGATTATTTGAAAGAAAGGAGGTTGCCAAATGTGGTCCCCATTGTGCCTCTAAAGCTAGAAACCAATGGACTGTTGAGCAAAGAGCTACAGTATGTGATGTTACAGCCATTCTTTCATATTGAAATGTATCAAGTTGTGTACTATTAGTGAAGTACTTCATAGAGCTACCAAAATTTGTTGCAAATGGTTCTGCTAAAATAAATTGAAATTTCTCTGACAGCCAAAGGCGAAATAGAAGTTGAGTTTGGCATCGCCAAGACTGATTTATCAATTTGTAATTTTAAAATTTACACAAGAAATTTTAAGTTTTGACATGAAATAACAGCGGCGTATCTAGGAATTTTGAAAAGGGGGGGGGGCGTCACAAAATGAGGGCACTGACTGCGGAGACGGGGCACATCGCTGAGAGGGAGGTGGGGGTGTACCCCCAAGAAAATTATCCGTCATTTCCTTGCATCTGTAGCCATTCCAAGGGCTATTTGGCTGATATTTTCGTCTCTGAATAATTTTGCATAATAAAGAAGGTATACTAGTGGGTTTTGTAATATCCCAGTAAGATGTACGTAGTGAAAGGAATACCATGAGAACAAATTCACACAAAGAACCAGTAGTTAATAAAATAATATGAGTCTGCAAACTGTTAGTTTTTTTAAATAATCTAAACAATATAATGGACAAGCAAAAAATACAAATTGTTAGGGTAAGAGATTATTATTTGCAATCGGTGCTGACGTTGGAAATCTATAGGCCTACTCGAAGGAGGGGAGTGGATTAGAAGCAAAATTTAATGCAAACAATCCAAGACTGGTCAAAATTAAAATTCCAAAGTGATTATTGGATGCTAATTTGACCACCGAGATGTGTGTGATTGGGTGAGACTCCGTAAACACTCTGTAGACACTAGCTCATTTTTGTAGTAACATAAGGTCGTAAGATCCAGACTTTGTGTAACATGTTCAGTCGATTTATTTTATCCTTTTTATTATTTTGAAATTTTAAAGGAAGTTTCAATGAATGAGATAAAGAGAGAGAGAGAAATGGGGTTTAACGTCCACTCGAAACAAACTAGGTCATTTTGAAACTAACATAAGGTTTCATTTTATTTCAGTAATTCGCTTGCGCGTATGGGTCTTTAGCAGTGGGAGGAAATCGGAGTACCCGGAGGAAACCCACGAGGTTGAGAAGGCGCCCCTATCACCATGCCACATACGCTCACACAACATCTCGAAACCACAGCCGCAAGCCAGGGGTGACCGGCCAGCTAGAGGTCGAAGCGCGGCACTCTAGACCACTAGGCCATCCCAACCCCTCCGAAGGAAATATATCTTGGTTGAAGCGTATAGTTTTGATTGAAAACTTTTCTTGTGTAATGTTAATATCAGTTTTATTTTGATGTGAATTTGATCTGCATTTTCACTGGTTTATGTTTTTGTGTCGAATTAAACACCGTTGGTCCTGTAATCTCTTGAATAGTAAACCCAGATAAGTTTCTACTTTGTCGATATTAAAGTACACACATATTGGTCATCTGGTAATATGCGTGAAAACGCTTTAGCCAGACTTCTATAAATTTTGTCTATAACTTCCAGTAAGTTTTTCCGAAATATCCACTGGTTTTGTGTTAGTCTTACTATTTATTTTGGTATGTTGTTTAGAAGTACTTGAGTTATGGTTGGCAAATTGTTTGGGGTTTGTTTTTGTTTTTTTTTTGGGGGGGGGGGGTCCCTGGGCTACGGGCCTGCTTGACTGGACTCGGTTGGGTCGTCTGCCAAGTTCGTTTTTTGTTAGTGTTCCTTTACTGCTTCGTAATGCTTCTTTACTTCTACTGCTTAATGAGGTACCCCATTCGTGACCTTGACATCATCCACCGAGAACATAGATTTTGTTTGTTAAGTAATTGGCAGTTAGTTACGACTTTTGGGTATAATGCAGTACAATGTTAGTTCGTGGATCTTTGACAGTCACACAGTATTTTATGGGGATCTAAAAATAAGAAAACATTACTTACGCTGGTGAAGGATCAGGTGTTTAACTAATACTCACCACATCTCCTGTCGTATATTAAGTAAACCTTATTACCAGTTCAGAAGTTAGTTTGGAAATACATGTAGATGAAACGTGTTACCGGGGTTACAGATAAATTTACAAACATTAACCCTTCGAATAAGACCATTAAAGCTATAATATCGAGTGAGTATTATTTAATAAATTTTGTACCACAAGTAATTCACATATATCATATCAGAGGTTGATTCAATGGGGTGCGAGGAGCGTCCCCCCCCTAATTTTCGACAGTGCCCTTTTTTTTACTACTGAAAGTGCCTTTTCTCAGACCCATATATGTCCGTTCCTAACGTTTACTTAGACGAAAATATCAGCTAAATAACTCTTGGAATGGCTACAGATGCAAGGAAATGACGGATAATTTTCTTGGTGGACCCCCCCCCCCCTGCATATTATGTTGAAGGATATGTCATACTGAACTATGGACAAGTTCTAAGATGACGATGGCAGGGACTACTGCCTTGTTAAATTTCAAACGATTATTTTGAACAACAAAAATATCTGTACTTCATCACATCTATACTTTTTAACAATCTTTCCTCTCAACATGCTATAAAAAAATGCGCAATTTCGACTCTCCTGTGTTCAACTTCTTTGTCTCTTTATCTTCTCTAGTTACGGCATTTGTCATTATTAATTTCTTGAGAATTGAGGAATTATATCTTTTGGGAGTGATACAAGCTTGTCTTAATTCGTGTCTGATTTTTGGTTGTCATTCTTTCATACCTCTTTTCATGCTTTTTTTTTATTTAAAGCTTTGTTGGGTTTATTTTTTTGGTGGATTGATATATCCGTATTGTTAGCCTTTTTCAGTGTTCTAATCGCAGATTTTGTTCTTTGGGATCTGTAGGTTAACTGTTGTTGAACTTGGCGACCAGGTACATTGGCGTGCACGAAAAAGATTCCTTGGCAGTTGGAATTCGATGAAAGAGTGGGTCGTAGTGCCGCTGCCCGGGCAAAATTTCCCTCATAGCACCCTGTATAGGTCAGAGCAGTATTACGTTAAGCCCCATTTCATCCCATTTCTTCAGTGTTCTAACCGCAGATTTTTTTCTTCGGAAACTGAAGGTTAACTGTTGAAGAACTTGGCACATTATACTATTTACAGTACTAACCACCACAAGACGCCGGCGAACGCAACGTCGAAGATGGCGAGAAATATGCCTTTTGTGGCGGTACAACCGTACGTTGGCATCAATCAAAACGTATGAACACAAGCCGACGCCAGTGATTTCTTGGCCTCGAAGAAACATGGCAGATTTTATATTCTTTAACTTTAGACATCGGCCCCAAAATTGTTATATCTGGCCCATATAGAGCTCTATATTGTGAATAACAGTGCCTAAAAACAACAAATTTGTACGGCTTCAAACAGTGTCTTAAAAATTGAAAAGATATAGCTTTCCCCTGACGCAAGAATTGTTTTTGAAAAATTTACTGTTATTGTTGTTCTAAGAGTATATCCTGACTACCACACCTTCAGGGACTGTTTTAATTATCAATTCTCATCAAAGATACGCCCACAGCAGCTAAATCGTGCGGGCAGTCAACAAGAGTTGTCGCATATTCTTACTTTTTTCGGTAATGAAACATTTATAATACTCTGAAATCTGATTAAGATTAACAACTCATGAAATAATTGTCAGAAAATCATTAGAGTTTGTTTGGTTTTTATAAAGTTCTGCCCCATGCTAACGCTTTAATAGTATACGAAACATTTAAAATCGTTTTTTAAGCTGTCCAGTTATCAAAATTTATTGAAAATCAATATACTTGTTCGTCTCAAGACCTTAAACCCTGTGTGTCAATCTGAAGTCAATTGAATGATAAGTTTGGCCTCTAGAGCGTTACAAAAGATTTTTCAAGGTGATCAAGCGAGATAACTCTGGCAGTAATTATTGGAACAGGATTCCTCGTCTCATGACCTTTAACACTGTGTACAAATTTAAAGTCAATCGGATATTAACTTTGGCCTCTAGAGCGTCCACAAGATTTTTTGAAGTGATCACGGTCAATAACTCAGGCAGTAATTATCGGAAATCTCTGAAAATCAATAAGCTTCTTCGTCGCATGACCTTAAACACTGTGTATAAATTAAAAGTCAATCGGATATTAATTTTGACCTCTAGAGCGTCCACAAGATTTTTTGAAGTGATCAACTTTGGCAGTTATTATCGCTGAAAATCAATAGGGTTCTCCGTCTCATGACTTTAAACACTGTATATAAATTTCAAGTCAATCAAATATTAACTTTGGCCTTTAGGGCGTCCACAAGATTTTTTGAAGTGAAATGGCTGAAAATCAATGACCTTAAACAATGTGTATAAATTTGAAGTCAATCGGATATTAACTTTAGCTTCTAGAGCGTCCACAAGATTTTTTGAAGTGATCAAGGGCCATAACTCTGCAGTAATCATTGGAAATCGCTGAAAATCAATAGGCTTCTTCGTCTCATGACCTTAACCACTGTGTATAAATTTAAAGTCAATCAGATATTAGCTTTAGTCTCTATTTACAAGAAACTAAATGCCGATTAAAAGTAATAGTTTATGATGTAATTATCATTAAATTTCATAAAAACTCAGAAATTTGAATGGTTTCTTACTCTTGTAAGTACTTATATTGTACAAAACATGTTTTTAATCACATGATTATTACCGCTCCAGCTTCTTTGTCTCTGTTCACATTTGTAGTCACCAGAATGTCCACATGTAATGGTGGGCCAAAGACTGACAGATTCATTGGGTTGACATAATATATAACCACATTTTAATGTGGGTGTATAAAAATTATGAAGTTCTGTAAATAAAATTTATTGTTTTTCACAAACATAATACAAACACTTATTCTCTAAAACTACAATAACATACAAATAGAAAATACAAAAATTTAAAAGAGTTTTATAATTCGGTGTCTTATCACAGATAGTAATTCAACAATAAACAAAAAATAACAAAAACATGAAGCTCGTCTCATAGGGTACAGCTCAGGCCTTATTCATGGGTGTAGAAAGAAAAGACATTTGGTATTTGGAATGCACCTCCTATGTTTTAACACATAATGGATAGATCACTTTTGGTACAAGTAATTCTTTTTACTTGAATCAATTAAATTTTGAAGTACTGTATTCTAAATTACACCATTTCAATAAATCATAACATAACAAGGATTGGATCGTATAATGGCTTATCATCTTTGAAATGCATTTTACCAACCAACTTCATTTCTCAGTCTGTCATGGACCAAATCTAAGAACACATAAGATCTGTTTACAGTTTACAATATATCAAAGTAAAATATATAATGTACATGTATACATTTCATAGTTATTATTTTATTGGTTAAATTATGAAATTTATATGTGTTAGAAAAGACCTATAAAATTACATGATAATTTACTATAGCCTAAATGTACTTCATTTGTGATTATTGACACAAATATATGTATCTTTCAATTCAGGCATCTAATACCTTGTTTGGCAAATATATAATATAAGACTAGATTAAGAAAACATTAGATACATCAATCTATTCAACTACATAGACTTTTTACATATCAACATCCATAAATAATAAAATATTTTGGGGAAGGAATTTCAAATTTATCTATTATTAGTATGTAATGTATAAAACATACATACATCATTATTTCTGAGTGTTTATATTTTGATCTTTAAAAAATTAATGCTGAAAATGTACTATTTATAATAATGTATGAAAATAATTCCTGTTATAAAATCATTATCAAAATAGTGGAAATGGTGATTTGTTTGGGCAGTTTTAATCTTGGAAAAACACACAATATACTCATACAAAAGAGGAGGGAGATGCATTTTTCTGACAAAAATTTAATTCTTTATGTCTTTAACCCATTATTTAACATTTATTTATGAAAACAAAACAATTATATCAATGGTTGATAATCTCCTTACTTGGATTCAAACAGTGGTCCATCAAAAGATTTTACCTAACAATTAAAGGGGGAGGTGGGGCTATGTCAATAATATATGGATGGAACTGAACCAATTTATGATCAGTTGCTTTAAGAAGTTTGCATAAATTACCTAAAGTATGGGTGGGCAAATTTTGTCAGAGTAAATATGTCAGTCAATGCACCCTGCAATATTCCAACTCTCTTGATCAGTGATTCTCAATCAGTGTACCGCAAAATTTTGAAAGGCACACTAAGAAAATGCGATAAATCATGTGACCCGAATTGAGTATTCACTGGTGTCTACTGTAAGATCATAGCTTCGGTTGTATGCTGTCTATGACTTGCCATGTTTTTATTTTGCAAAATTCAAATATTTTTCATATATATTTAGTGGTGTGCTGCTATTTTTGCATGTGTTCCAAGGTGTGCAGTTGGGAAAAAAGGGTGGGACCACTGCTCTAGATATTCATAATCCACAACTGATTTTGTTCCATGCAAATGACTAGACAATTCTGTCATAAAAGCCCTGTAGATCAAAACCTTAATCCGAAAAACTCTAATGCAATAATATGAATAAAGCTCCAGTAAGAAGGATCAGTAGAACTATAAGTAGTAAAGTAAGTAAATCAATATAGATATAAACATTTAAATATACAATATAAAAGTACAGTACAAATACATTAATAATTTCTAATAATACAGGAGGATATAACATTAAAAAATCCTTATTAATTAATATATTTAGGCTTAATATAAATAAAGGTGTTGGAAGTTTATCACAGATCTCTTAGATAAATATTATATTAAAACAATATTTTTATTCAGGAATGCCTGAATATGGACGGAAATTTCAACATATGCCAGAAGGTCCCAGACCTATGATGATCTCATACTAAAATTCACAGTCTTAACTTGGGGAGTATAAATTACATAATTTATATATATTTCATGAAGTCTTATCTTCTAATAAACTACTGGTTGTGGTGTGAAAGAAGTTACTGGAGTAGCAGATGGAACCAATGATCTCATCTTTCTCATACCACCAGATGAAACAGGTGTAGCTGGTGATACAGGTTCATAAGTTCTATTCAAACCTACAATATTCAAATCCATTCACAAGAATTAATTTATAATGTTTTAATAAGTTACATGTTGGGACATTTGGGTTAGGTAATTTAAGTATAATCTAGTCATTTCAAATACCAATTGTAATAGGGTTTTTTTTTTTGTTTTTTTTAGGTCCATGTACATTGCTACTTGCCCAGCGCTCCATCCAACAGGAAACCATATGGGAAAATCCTGGTCAGCGCCTCACGAAATGTGCTATTACAGCACTTACATTTAGTTAAATGGTCTAAATGACCATTTATACCTTTTCACAAGCTATGTAAAACTTTATATTAAAGATTAGATGTGTTTATAATTTGTGATTGGAGAGTAAGAAAGAGATAGAAATGGGGTTTAATGTCCACTCGACATAAAAATAGGTCATTTGGATGGAACACATGGTTTTAATTTTATTTCAATAATTTGTTTGTGGCAGTCTTTAGCAATGGAAGGAAGGAGTCAGAGAAAACCCATGAGGTGGGACAGGCGACTCTACTCCTTGTCACAAACAACCGGGGAACAAAAAACCTGATTTTTTTATCTGTATATATTCCATAGATTTTAAGTGCGTTTATACAGAGATCAATGAAGGATGTGTTGGTTAATTGTATTATAATGTGATCATCAAAGCACACAATGATAAATTAGAAATTATGCTTGTATACCATGATAGGCCAAATCATAAGAAGAAACTATAATATCTGTAAGTAATACTTAGTTATAAAGCTCTTATCTTAAAATCAGTGAACAAAATAGGATTATGCAGCAAGAAATGAAATGAAATTTGGTTTAATGTCCTACTCTTCTGCACCTAACCAGGGCTAATGGAACACGGGCAGAAGCCATACAGTGTGCAATGAGGGAAATTTTGCCTGCGCAGCGGCACTACAGCCTACTCTTATATCGAATTCCAACTACCAAGAAATCTTTTACGTGCACACTAATGTGTACATGGGACCTTGGTTTTCCGTACCATACCTTCTGCATCACTGACAAGAGGAAGCCATGCTGAAAAATTGAGATGAACTGTCTTGGCTAGTGCAGCTAGAAAACATGTTTCTTTTAGCAATGCTTCCCCTTCCCCCACCCCAACTTAAGCACACTACTACATATTATACATATACTATATTACTACCCTAATAAGGTAAATAATTATCAATTTAAGTAAAAATACCTACCATATCTTTGTAGCATATCATTATGATAACCTTTATCTGTATATAATGCTGAGTCATTATGATTATAATATCTATCATATGTCGTAACTTTATTACCATATGTTGTATTACCATTAGCTTGAGGAACTGAACAAAAAACATCAAAAATATCAAATTATTGAACATACTTTTGTAAAGTCATTCATTCATACAGGGGTGTGTGACATGGTGTGTGGATGACCGAATGGTTAGCGTGTACTCATTGTAACATAAGCTCTGTCATTGAGAAAGAGAGAGAGAAATGGGATTTAACATCCTCTCGACACAAACTAGGTCATTTTGGGACTAACATGTTTTTTTTATTTTATTCCAATAATTCGCTTGCAGGTAGGGATCTTTAGCAGTGAGAGGAAACCAGAGTACCCGGAGGAAACCCACGAGGCTGGACAGACGACCCTACTTCTTGCCACGTACAACCGAGGTTTTGAAACCTCGCCAGTTGACTCAATGGCAGGCCGTATGATACAGCTAACCATTCGGCCATCCCACCCCCTCCCTCTGTCATTGAGTCTACGTGACATGGAGTAGGGTCGCCTGTCCAACCTCGTGGTTTTCTATGGGTAGTCTGGTTTCCCTCCACTGCTAAAGACCCTCTACGCACAAGCAAATTATTGAAATAAAATGGAACCATGTTATTTCCGAAATGACCTAGTTTGTGTCAAGTGATTGTCAACCTTCATTTCTCTCTCTCATTCATCTATTCACCACTTTTTAATGAAATTCAGGGTCAAGTTAAACTTAAATTTTATGGAGAAATGAGAGACAATTTGGGAGAAGTGAGAAAGACTTTTAACATAAATATTATTATAAATTGCAAAATACACTTAAAATAGAATAATTTCCACAGGTTCTTCAATAGCTGAACGCCTAAAAGAATGTTTCTACTGACGGCTAGGGATTGAATTGTAATTAATTTTAACAGCAAAATCTGTTTAAAATTTTAAAATAATCTGGTTGCTTCAACCCCTGGATATGGTTATAGGCTGCCAACACTCATCAGAATTCCAGCTAATGTCGTAAATGCATGGATCCCTTTCGAATTACATGAACTGTGGTGATATGCTAACTAATGTTTGTAAGTATATATAACACATGTAAAGAATATAACTTGAGAGAGATGAAAACAAACTCAATTGTTTATCTGCACTTTTAATGACTTGGTTTCCTTGTTTGTTCTCTTATCACTACAAGATAACCTGTCAATGACCTAAACAATCATATGTGTCAACAGTCAAAAAGATAAATTACAATATTATCAACATACTAAGATAAAACTTTTTGATGTTGCCATGTTCGAATGTAAAATGCTTAAAAGGGACATTAAATACCATTTGCTGTGTAAAACCTAATATATACCTTAATATCATTATCAATATAATTTAATATACTTTTAGAAACCTCTGTAAACCTTATTCTATGTTCTTTGATGTTTATTATTGTCTTGTTTGCTTTACCATACTACTGTATAGACCATGTAGTTGTGTAGTAAAGTATTATTATTATTATTACTAGACTTACTTGTGCCATATACTGGTATATATTTATTGTTATTACTACCATAACGTGTTGTAGCAACTTTTAGACGATCAGGTTGTACTGGGACTTGATAAGTAGATCGTTGAAATGAATCTAAAGCGTACCTTGGTTGTCGTATTAGATCTGAACTAGTTGGAACAATCTCATACCCTACAGAAAATCAAAAATATACAATTAAATCAAATCTACATATTAACGATACATTGGGAGATTAGATAACGAGTTGGAAGTTCTCACTACAATAGTTAAAAACTAGCTAATGTAAAGTCAATTTGCTGAAAATTTCCATCAAATTGATCCACTATTAGCTTAGAACTAAGCGATTGAAATTTCTGCTAAGACAAAACCAGTAGTCTCGGTTATCCATTTTTAGTGGTAAATCACGAAGGAAAATATTTCAGCGAATCAAACTACAATCCCTGAACATTGAGAGTTGATTATGGTATGAATAGGTTAATTAATGTCTAATTAATAGTTTTTATAACATTTCAGGCCTAAAGAAAGACATGCAATAGGCAGATTTTGCTCTTGCATAATGCATGTTTAAATTAGTTTTAGCTTAGAGTCACATTTCTAGAATCCGTTTGAAAACTATAATCCTTCCTTTATTAATTGGTAATCAAACTATTAAAACTATTATATGGGAATATAACAAGCATCAGAATTTCTAAATTAATATGCATTTGCAATATTGTTAAAGATTGATAAATGATGACAAATTGAACTAGTTTGCACTAACTCTTGAAAAACTCAAATTGACTAATCTGTCCATTATTAATTGCTGTTGAAAACTAACAAAGCTAAAAGTTTGTTCTCGATAATTTACCTTGTGGCATACCAAGATAATCTGACTGATATGTAGATCGGCATAAACGACGATGTATTTCATTTAATTTGGCATCAGTCACATTTTCTTTAATATAATCTCTTGGTGATGGTTTGGTATTGCCTGGAAATCTCCAAATCAAGAACTCCTTCAAATGAAAACCAAAAATCATGATAAATAATTCCATGAAATTTAAATAAATAGTGTAGAATTAATTACACTTGGTTTTGGTGATTCTTTGCCACATCTTCAAAGCTGATTCAGCAAGGGAGGTCCATTTTTTCATCATTTGATTGACCTTAAGTCAAAACTTTTGATTTTACAATCTTCGTGTTTTAATCCAATATTCAGAAAGATCTTTATTACATCAGATATTGGAATACTGACCTTCGACGGATGTGGTTTGTTATTCCTGGTACCTGATGCTGAGCCAGTACGATAAATATGATTAGGATTTGGTATTTTTCTGGAATATTCGAAATCATAATGTGTATTCTCAGTCCTGGATTCTGGTTGTGCCACATTTGCGCCAGTTGTCATTGGTCTAAAAAAAAAGAATAACAAAGAAAGTCTTAGTGAGATGTCAGATCTAAAAGACTAACAGTAAAACATAAAGCCATTCTTTGGTTGCGGAGAATTGCTGTCAACAAATGTAAGTCCAGCAACAAGGTTGTGTTTTCCTACCATTTCAAGGCTTGTGTGGTGAACTGTTAGGGCTGCAAGTTAAAACAAACCCAGATACAATTCCAACTGCTTTATTCATTAAGTGGAAGTCATAAAAATCATTTTGAGCAGCGAACTATTCTAAACGTTCATGTAAGTGAACTATAGTCAAATCGAAAATCATTTCTTTTTACCGAGCAGTGAAGACCTAAACACTAATACCTCTTTATGGATAGTGCTTAAAATATGACAGAGAGAGAGAGGGAGGGTCATTTTGGGACATTTCGCGTAGGGTTCTCCAGCAGTGGGAGGAATCTGGTAACCCATGAGGTTGGACAGACCCCCCCTTCTTCCTGTCACATACAAGGGGGTAATCGAAACCACACCACTTGCCTCATTGACAGATGCACACTTAACCATTCGGCCACCCACCACCACCTGTGCTTACAATAAGGGAACTCCAAGTATTCAATCCGTTAACTGCCATTATCTTATTGATATCAAATTTTTTACTCTATGTTGTACATCCATAAGCTTCATCAAAAGCAAAATACTTACCTTGTTGCTATGGTAATTGGATATTTCTTTGGATAATATTGTTTTTTATAAGTCGTGGCATAAGGTGCTTGAAACCCATCCTCACTACAGGTACCAGTTCGCTCTTGAAAATAAAAATTTAAAATTTACTTCAGTGCTGTAATTAATCAAATGTGGATATATATATGTAAAACCAATTCTATGAATCTATTCAGAAAATTGTCATTTTGTCACTCAGTATATTACTAAATTAACTGAATATCTAAATAAACATTGCACACATAATGAAATTTAAGCTGGAACACACTGCTAAAGGATGTATTTTAATTAGCGTAAGAATTGCCAAAAGCCAGGCCAAAATGGCCTTTTTAAATTTCAGACGTATAACTGGTAAACTAATACAATGCTGTATTCACCAGGGCAGTAGCATTTTATGCTTTCAATGTGTTTACGCAATACAAAAATCATATTCTCGGGCAATCCTCCTAAATAAATTTATATGGTATTTAACCTTATGTACAATATATTTTGGGGATTCAGTAAAAAATGATTTTGAAAACGACTTTACTTCTGATCAATATTATCTTTTTCCGATTTGAGCATCATATATTTTTTATAATCATCAACCATAAGCAAACTAAAGCAATTTAATAGATTACCTAATATAGGCATAGCTGTATAAGGCCTTCTAGTCCTACTGTCCTCAACACCAACTGAATTCAATTTCTCGTAACACCTCTTTCTATCATCTATACCAGCTCTCACATAAGCATATTCCAGTTGCTTCTTAAATCTTGGTCCAAGATTGGTGTAATCAATGTGCTGTAATTGATAATCATTGATTGATGTAATAAAATATAATGGAATAAAGATCTTGATTTTACATTAAAATTATCATTCTGTTAAAGATTCATTATATGAGACATTAGATAAATAACTAGTCGTTTTTACTTCTTGCTATAATATTTAAAGAATACATTGAAAATTTCAGTCAAATTACTTTATTTTTAAAGCAAAGTTATGTGTGTTGGAAGTTTTGACAAATATAGTATCGATTGTCAAACTACAATAATGAACAAAGTCTTGATTATCTATTTTACATTGTACATTTAAATTTTTATATGACAAGAGGATCTAATACATTCAAAATAGTATAATTAAGCCAAACACTGGCCTAGCAAATTTATAATGGGTAAGTCATGTGCATTACACAAGAGCTAAATCTGTCTATTACAGGTCTTTCTTTAGGAATAAAATGTTATCTAAATAAGACATTAATTAAGTTAACCAGACTATCTGCTGCTCAATGTTCATTGATGATTAAATAAAAGAATGGATGAATGAGACTATGTTTTTTATCATACCGTCTTTAGTAATGATGATTGAGGCAAGTCCTAAAATTCAATTGTTAAATTCTTGCTTCAGAGTGGATCAAGTTGACTTAAATTTTCAGTAAATTCCCTTTCGATTATCTAACTATTATGGTGAGAACTTCCAGCTCTTTATCTAATCTACCATAATGGCTCTTTAATAATTTATACAACATTTGAAGCTAGACGAATAGAGACTATTTCACATGACATTCAGTAGACACATAAAATAGGCAGCATAAAAAAACAAACGCTTAACTTTGTCATCTGAAACACAAAGGTGGAAGAGATAAACCAGCTTAAGAAGCTCTGTTGGAAAAAACTATTTCCCCAGGCCCATGTGCTTTGTCTTTTAACTGTTAAAATTGCTGGCTCCAGCATATGCACATCTAACTGTGAACTTTTGAGTAAATTAATATTATCTGATCATGGAGTAAGGTATTTATGAGAAATGACTGGGCTAATGAAGACAGGCATGTACGCTAAAAACCATGGGCTATACAGGGAATTTTTGCTCGGGCAGCAATACAACGAATTCTAACTGTCAAGGGTTCTTTTACAGTATACACCATGAATCTAAGCTTATACACAGGGCATCGATTGTCATCCCATCCAAAGCACATGTGCCAGAAAATCCCAATGAACTTTCTTTACTTTCTTGGTCAACACAGGAATCAAACACAGGACCTCCAAGTTAGCGAGTCAACATCTTACTCACTGAGCTGCCGTATCATAAATAATAAACTCTGTTGTTAGTGGCTGTCAGAACAGTTACACTGGTTCTGCTTATTAATATTACTTATTTATATTAGTCTGTGTGAAAGCTTAGCACAAAATGTACATATTATAATAGCCATTAGAACAATATACATGTCTATAATCCACCAGCCAATAAAATCAGATGAACTCAAAAGATTAAGCTTATGTACTTAAAAATATATTTGGCAGTAAGCACATTAATCTAGTGATTTACATTAATGAAAATAACATGTATTTACTTGAAAATGGGAACAAGTTAGAATAATTTATTGCCATTATGCACATTAGTCTTTCATTGTAAGCACTGACTGCTACATTAAATAATCACTTACATTTATAAATCCAATGACTGAAATCTCTTTAATACTATAGTGGGGGTGTTTAGACTTTACTGTACATACTACATACACATACAAGTAGAAATTGTTTCTGGATTGGGTGAACAAATAAATAAATTAAATTTTCAACCAATCGGCCTAAAAAATAAATACGTGGTCTAGAAAAATTGCTAGACACAAATCTCTCTGGTCTGGTGCATCTGGGACAGATTTGTCTTTTTGCATATCGTCGGTGAAGTGTCAAAAGGGTGTATCTCGGAAAATTAGTCAAATACAGTTTTTTTCATTTTTAAAATCTCCCAATTAATATGCACATTTCTGTCTAAGCTGTGTATCTCTACGCCAATTAGAACTGTTCTGGGTATCATGTGTCCAAATTTTGTATCTTGATTTGTGGAAATATTGAAATGAAAAAGGTTCTATTTCTTAATCTTAGAAATTCTGAGATACACCCTTTTGACACTTCACCGACGATATTAAATGAACTGACTACTACTATTACTACTAACAAGTCTATGGTAAAATTAATTTGAGTCGTCTCCCTTCTTTCTTGTAACAAAAATCTTACAAATTATATCTTCACTTGATGGGTTGGAATATTATTTTCTACCGCAGAAATTCATTTAAATGTAATGCCTTTTTGATGTAGAAACCAATAACATTTAAATATTATCATTAAAAAAATAAATTACTTGAACTGACATCTGGCAAGGCCATTATGATTATGGAGTGTACTCGTATGTTGGCCTATAATAATTGACTCAGTCACTGTGGTCTGTAGTGCATGGCTAATAATTAATATTATTTTTTTAGCAACTTTTAAATGTCGTATGGGAAAGGAATATATAATTTTTGATTTATACAGTAGTGCAATCAAATACATTTAGAAATTTAATACAGGAGAAATTAATACAGTCCGTATGATAATTGATATTTGCTGGTCATGTATGATTTCTTTCCTAGCTTCCCTAGCAACGGCAACGGTTGAAATTTTTCTGTTTTCTATCATTTATTATAAATAATAAATATTCAAACTTATTAAATGTATATTTATTTAGCAAATGTATTAACAGAGAAGTCATTTATTAACCAACTTTTTAAACCGATATTTCAATTATCACTCTCTCAAACCTTATTATTTTATCTTAAAAACAGTAAATTAGGTAGACCTATTATTAATTTTTACGTCACAAACTCAGTGGTCGGTCAATCATTGACTTCTAAACAACCCCCTTGAAGTTTCAGATTTTGATTCGAAATAGTGTACAAAATAGCTAGAAAATTGACGGGCAAGCCAAATAAATAACATACACTACGATTGTGTACCACACTTACTTTGTCACAGCTTTCAGATGCATCTGCCGAGAAGTGAGAATTTTCGACAAGCGCCATTTTATATTTCTCTAAGCAGAGTAGTGTAATTATTGGACCTGGACCAGGCATAATGTCTGTGAGAAAATCAAGTATTATAATTTCGATAGATAATAAAGGGTTGTCATTAACTAGCTAAACATCAATAATATTACAATGCGAAACTGATAATTGGTAGAATTTGACCTAGATAAGATTCCTCAACCACTTGTCTGGGGGGGGGGGGTCCAGAAGAGGGCCCAGGTGTATTTTGGTATATAAATTAATGACATCGCGCAATATGTTCGTCCATGTTCATGTCTGTTTTGTAATGTTCTCGTCTCTCTATGAGAGAGGCCCGGGATGTTGGTTATAAATTAATGACATGGCGCAATATGTTCGTCCATGTTCATGTCTGTGGCACTCTTTATTTTCTGTACTCACTATGTAAATATTTTCACCTTATATAAATAACATGTTATTGTCTGCGATATCACCTCGGTGGAAGCGGACGTTAAATAAAGCTATTTCACGCACACGCAATATGGGGATCTCGCCCCCCCCCCCCTCGTTCCGTTTGGTGCTCTCGTCACCGTCAGGCTTTCCGGGCCCCGGCAGATAACTGGACCTATAAAACGACGGTGGGTGCACCAGTGTCGATCAGTGTCGATCGCTAGGTAGGCTGAATAGTCTATTTGAAAAGAACATTTCTTTTTGATATTTTTGGCGATAGTCATGGTCCTTGTTTTTCCATTTGTTTGCTTGCTTAAAATTTCCCGCCAAACTCGTGCACATCTGATTATTATTACATTAGTAAAACTGAAACGTAGTTATACATGAATTTGGTATGACGCTATAAAGACCAAATATCTTTTATGATATTTGTAGCCCGGGGAAAAAGAACCCCACCGGATCCCACTCTCCTCACCCAGTTGCTTGTAGGGCTCTCAACTCTGCGTGTGTTTCGAATGATGATACTATAGCTACATGTTATGTGTATAAGGCAGGATATGCTTACTCTATTGGCATATTTGTAGATTTAAGTGGTAAATACCACCCTTCAAAACACCAACTTTTTTTTTATCTATTTTCAACTGAGGTGACATGAGCTTCTATTGCGAATTAGGTTAAGTTCGTGCGCATGTATGGAATAAATTACAATGTCTTTATTGCTGAAATGCCAAGATATACATAAACCCTGTCATATTCTATACATGCGCAAAATATAAATAGATGTCATAACTGATATATTGCTTCCTAGATTTATTAATTAAATTATATTAAAAAAACAGGGAATAAAATGAGGATCAACTTCACCCCAAATAATTGGTTTCCACATTACACGAGGAATAACAGAACTTGATTACTTTACTCAGAAGACATAATCAAAATGTTATATTGACATCAGTTCACAATTTTTTCAATATTAACCCAACCAACTATTGGGTATCATACAATATTTGGTATATGAATATTATTACCATGGACCTTATAATACAATAATGTGTTATAAGGTCCATGTTATTACTTGTTTATTACGGTGCACAATTTCAATACCAGGTATATTGGAGTATCATATTAAAAGTCAATTGCTAAACGCCTCTCAAGGATTAGGTCATCTCTTAACGTAGGTCTCATTTTTCTCCGTCTTCATTTGCCCATTCTGAGCACAACTACTCAAGGATAATTAACGAAATCGTTTGACGATTTGGAGTAATATAAAGAAACCGGTTAGTGGGAAAACCAAATCGCATTTGGAATGACTTGCCATTAGATAAAATGTCCGACATGTCTTGTCTCGTGTACAAGATCTTTTATATAAATTTAAGACAAAACAGGTGTGTAGACTATTAATTTCCAAGAAAATACGGCATTAATTTTTCTACGAAAAGTCATCACACGAATGTAGTGCACATTAATCAAACGAAATACTGCGAGAATGACATTATGTAAGCAAAATGGACACTCCTATAAATAGAATGAAGTCAAGTTATGTGCTAATAAATAAACACCGGAAAGCTCTACTATAAGATGTGTGCATTCTAGTTCGAGGGGTGATTATGGTATTGTTTTGTTAATAAATGTGTAATTTATAGTTTATATAACATTTCAGGCCTAAAGAAAGACCTCTGCCTGAGGCAGACTCAGCTTTTACATAATATATGTTTAATACTTAGATTCGTTCCTTGTTTAAAGGTCTGCATTATAAGAGCTACGCCACGGAACTTCTTTATTGTTTAGCCAGTTATTCACACAACAAGCCTAGAGCATCGGGTGACGGAGATTTAAATGGATTGACAAATGATCGCCATTTATATACAGGAAGGCATCTTTAAACAGACAGATCAGGTATACATCACATGATATGCTCTGTCATGGCGACATGATCAATATCACAATATTTGTTTAAACTAAGGTTGAGAACGGATGCCCTTTTAGCTTTTACAAGCATAAATGGGCAACATAACTGAAAACAATAAAATATTTAAAACATAGACAAATAAGAAATGAAATGGAGCTTAACATCCTACTGTTCTGCGCAGAATGGGCAAATGAAGACGGAGAGAAATAAGAGCCCGGACATCTTGTTTAAAGATACTTTATGGGAGAGTTGTCAGTTCTAACTATAAGAGTGAAAAACTAGACCATGTAAAGGGAATTTGCTGAAATTTCAGTCAAATAGATCCACTCTGAGCCGAGAGTTTACCGGTTGAATTTTCGGGTTATCCTCGATCATCGAAAAAAAACAGTCTCGATTATCCATCTCATGGTTAAATCATGAATGGAAGTTGAGCAGCAAATTGTATCCTAATCCAGTAAATATCACAGACTATCGATGACATCAAGAGTTGGTTATGGTCTGGATAAGTTAATTAATGTCGAATCAATAATTTAGATAACACGCCTAGAAAATCAAATGAAATAAAATAGGGTTTAACGTCCTACTGTTCTGCTCCGAATAAGGCTACTGCAGACGAGAATATGAAATACAGTGTGCTATGAGAGAAATTTTGCCCGGGCAGCGGCACCACGGCCTACTCTTATATCGCATTCGAGCTGTCACTGTATCTTTTACGTGCACGCCAATGTGTACACGAAAGCTCAATCCGAACGACTAGACAAGGTTGAACCAAGCCGGAAAATCAATATGCAGGGGTCGAACATCCGACCTCCACGCTAGCCTTGTCAGTGTATTACCCACTTAGCCATCGTGCCCCCCCCCCACACACCCACAGGGTTTTAATGAAGGACCTACAATAGGCAAATTTAGCTCTTGCATAATGTATGTTTAAAGCCCCAATAACACTCTTGTTGTAACTGAAAAATATGTCCCAATCTTCATTCTGGTCAACAAATCGTATTATTTTACAATATTCCAATTAAATGATGATATAAATTTCATCTTAACACACCTAATTTAAATAATTGGAAAAATTCAACCAATTGATTTGAAAAGTCTAACGTAAACCTTTTCAAATGTGACTTGGATTTTAAAATATTTTCGAACCCTCTTGACAAATAAAATAGGTTGTAATGGATAATTTACCCCACTGGTAGGACATTTAAACATCTAGTACTTAGAATAAGGGTATTATTTATTTTCCGGAGCTACCAAGCCAGCAAGAATGTTATTGTCCCTTTAAAGGAGCTAAATCGCTAATATTTGGGAGCAAGAAACGAACACAAATGGGTCGTAAAGCATATAATAATGTAATATGAATGTATTGTAGCAATACTGTCGTTAAGACATTGTTTTCAATTTATAAACAAGCAACATATAAATAAGATGGCATTATATTGTATTAAGTAATATGTGTGGCAAGTTAGTGAATACGTGACAGATAATTACATAAAAAGAGTTATAATTTGGTAAACATTAGTTGGTTCTGTAGGAATAAGAATATCATGTATTACACCTGATAGGAAATTTCCTATTGCACCATTTGACTTGTTTAACCAATTTCTCTAATTAATTACACCGACCAATTAGATAATTGAAGGTCCAAAACACAAAGCTACAAAACTATCATACTTGTGAGAATTCGTTAGACAGCAGCTTGATTCCACGGGGGGAAAGATGTAACAGTTTCTATCACCAGATTCGCCCAGCGAGTTTGGCTGGCTAGTGTTTCCAGTGAATGGAGTGTACAGCCACTATGTAATGCTATGTAATAATGTTATGTCACACTTAAGTTGGAATAGGCCACGGATCCGGGCTTGTTTTAGACGTTCAGCGGTATCTGTTTTCATGTAAAACAGAAGTTAAAATACACAACGTGAAGCAGAGGCAAAGACAGCTGAAGACAAATTCTAGACGATCACAAGGCTATAAGATATGTAGCAAGAAAAGATACGTACGTAGGATGTGGCGACCGGTTTGATAATGGTCCACTCTCAAAGTATGAAAGAATGGGATTGGCCCATGATGCTGATTTTACTATAATTTCTAATCAGTTACGTTCGGCGAAATGTAATACACCAGATATTTTCTTGGCGTAAATTTTAGCGGACATAAATTTAATCTATATATGACACCATTACGACAGAATAATCCAGATGTTTAAGTTATTATAAAGTTTCTGGTGTTTGCTGTTCGATGATCAAGCATCTCGTACTAATATAAAATCGAACCATTATGTAGGACATACAATGATCCACGACTCATACAATGGAATACCCGGGCGTTAAACCAGGGCCGGGTTAAGCTTGTACGGGACCCCGGCTGCAAATTTCACCGTGGACCACCAACAGTGAAAAGGGAGCATTTGTATCTCATAGATATTGGATGCATCCCCGCAAGCCTCACCCAACCCTCCTTTGTTTAAACAATATTTTATTCAATAAGCTGAATTGGATTGAACAACAGGCAAAGAAAGGCCTTAATATATGTTCTTTCCAGACATATATAAAATAGCTAATTTTGACCCTGTGTTTAATTGGGTCGAAGGTGCTAGTTGTCCTGGTTGAAAGGTCGTATATTTGTATTTTGAAATGGATAATCCATATCGAGATGTGGTTAAACACTTTACAAATGTAATAAATATCAGGTGCGGATCCAGGATTTTTTGCAGGGGGGGGGGGTCTAGGTTTGATAATTGCTTAACTAATTGCGCTCAACCGATAATTTGGTAAATTAGATTCAATTTGCTTCATTCTGACGTATTTCCGGAAGGTAAATTCCAAAATAACAGGTCTAAATCGCCAATAAAATCGCGCCTGAATATTCGTCCTTCTCACAGACAATATTGATCTGGAATCTCTGTCACACTTGTAAAATTGATGATCACCACCATTGTCCTTTAAGGAAATGGGGTTGGATGGCCGAATGGTTAGTACGTGCGCGCTGTATTAGGATCTATCATTGAGTCAACTGACGCGGTTTCGATTCCACGGTTGTATATAACAAGGAGAATGGATCGTCTGTTCAATCTCGAAGGTTTCTCGGGATCCTTCTGTTTCCTCCCACTGCTAAAGACCCCATACGAGCAAGCGAATTATTGAAATAAAATTGAACCATATTGTTAGTCCCGAAATGACCTAGTCTGTGTCGTGTGGACGTTAATCTCTCTCTTTCTCTCTCTCTCTCCCCTCCCTCCCTCCCTCTCTCTCTCTCCCGGGTTGACGAGAAACTCTCTCTCCTCTCTCATTCTCTCGCTGTCCTTTAAGGACATGAACTGCGCATATAATACGCGAACAGGATATGAGAAAGGGGAATTAGTGCATTAAAACTATTTGTAGAAGAGATGGGAAAACACTTACTACACAAGGAAACGATGTCATTGATGGTTATGTCCCTCAAACAGTTTCTAAATGTACCGATTTTATACTCTTCAAAAAAAGAAACGCACAACCGATTTTTCATAATTTTTTTTATTTGAACGAGGTCTTTGTTTCGGTAAATCTTACTTGTTTTTAATGCCATTATGTAAGGATAAAGGAAATTCATTATTGATTTTGAAGGCAGGGTCACTAAATGTGACTGGTCATCCTTTCTGTCGAAATTTTTTTTCGCTTGATTACACCAAGAAACATAAATTTAACAACATCGCGAGCTTTTCGCGTGGAACCTAAATCTACGGTCTTTAAAATCCCGGGGTTCTCGGTTTCCAAATCAGCTGCACATGTAAACACACAACAAACCAAGTGATGCCACATCTGAACGAAGACCAACGCAACAACGCTATTGGTCGATTACAAGCAGGTGAATCCAAGACAGATTGCCAGGGTGCTGAATGTTTCCCTTAGTTCCATTTCGTGCCCTTGGGATAGGTACCGACAGCGAAGTTCAACACGTGAACGCCCTAGCTCAGGTCAAGCAAGACTGACCACGCCTGTTCTGGATCGTCACTTCCGGTTACGTCGTTGGCGTAAATGGTTTTCAACAGCGACCTCTACTGCAGCAGCATTTCCCGCACGGCGTTGAACCTTGTACCAGACAGTGAAACCGAATAACGAGGCAGACGTCCCCGTTAGAGCTTCTGTTTTGAAATACGCCGACACCATGAAATCCAACTTTAATGGGTTCAGGCACTGAGGGTATGGCCACAACAACACTGGAGAGCAGTTTGGTTCAGCGACGTGTCGCGGTTCTTGTTGCAAAAAGGCGATAGTAGAGCGCGGATATACTGACGACGAAATGTAACTTTGCGTTTCTTTTTTGGGAGAGTATATAAATCCCGAATATGTAATTTCGTAGGTTGCCAGATAGGGCCTATAAAAATATGTATTTTTTAGGAGGTGTGTTAACCGAACTTCAAAGTCTCATAAGTTTCATACTATGTTCAACGATATACTATAATATAGAGCCCTATTATGTCTTTTGCAGAAAGGGTCATTGATACTCTTAGAATAAAAAAAAAGAAGTGTCAACATTCACATTCAAATTTATTCAGTAACTTCTCTGAAGGTCATTTGGAACAATCACTTGCAAACTATATTGAATGTCTCGAAGGAATCATCAGTCTAAAAATGGTTTTATTCATTTCAGTATCTTCAATGTTAAATTGACAATTTGTCAACATCCGAAATCTTCAGCACATGACATTGACGGGTACCTACAGAGGTCAGGCGATTTTCTATACCTTTGATTTTGATTTGTTTTCTTCTTAAATAATAAAAATGCTTAACAATCTTTTGAGGTACATTTTAGCGAGGCTTAAGCCGTTGGGATAGTTTATATTTTCTGAAAAATAGAAATAGCGTACAAGCACTTTAAGCGTTCAACAATTTTCTATTGTGAAATATTCTCGACTGAAGATATTAACCTTTTCACAGAATGTCGCTTGAAGTTTTCTTTTTATGCGTTTTGTTTCCTGTTTTCGTCGTGGCTGGTTTTGCTTGAGTTGAATTGAATAGGTGACCTGAATAACTGTCAAATATCTATATATATATAACACCAGTCCCCCTTTCTACGTTTATATTATACGAACCGATCTTTATATAAATAAAGTAATATTATATATTTGCATACTGTGTGTCAATAAGGACGTAGAATTTAAATACGGTAGTTATAATTATAGCTATTTTGTACTTTAAGAAAGGCACAAATTATTCTAACCTGTGTAAGTAAATATTGATTTAATTTCTCTTATTGATGAGGCCTATTGTAAATATTCACATGGCTATAACAGAACTATATTATTCTTATTATTATACTTTCCTTTTTATGCCCACGGGATTTGTGTATAATATGTGATACGATCCGCGTCGATAGTTTTTTGTTTTTTCTTACAGGAAACGGCGGCATTTTATGTAGAGTAAGGTCATATTGATTTAAAATTGCATAAAAATCAATAAACATCCAGCATAACATTAATGTTTGTGAAGAGTAATACCGGCTGTTCTCTGAGTTGGTAGTTAAACGTGAGGGGGTTTATCTAATCTAGATCAGTTCACTGACATTTCAATGTACGTCTGTTAAAATCGATTTACTTACCTAAAGTTATATATGCCATTGCATATTAATTGCATGCCGCCCTCCATTGCTCGATGGATAAGAGATGAAGGGCGGTAACCTCATTTGATTTCAATATTGGCCTACAATTACAATATTAAAGGGGTATTTGCTCTTTAAATGCAAAGTTAAAATCACCCAACACTATAATAATTGGTCGGGCTGCATGCCATAAGGTACAAATCATGGCTTCCTTGGGTCTCAGACTTCTGCAGACTCTATCAAATTCCGGATCTATGGGCGCAACTCGTTCCTTACTGACAGCAGTTTTAACCAATGTTTACGATGTCGATAATTTGAACTTTACTTGGCAGAAAGCGGGGGGGGGGGCAGACATTTTCATTATAATGAAAGGGATGGTAGTGGCCGAATATACCTGACAAGGAGTAAGTGCGCCTGTCCAACCTGGTGGGTTTACTCCTGGTCCTCCGGTTTCCGCCCACTGCTAAAGAAGCCTACGTTTAAGCGAATTATTGAAATAAAATTTAAACATATGTTAGTCCCGAAATGACCTGATTTGTGTCGAGTGGGCGTTAAAACCCACCTCTCACATATAAAGAAAGGGAATACAAAGGACAAGAAATATTTAAAAATGATTAATGCGCCCGATCTTGGCGTTACTTGATGGTGACAGTCTGTCAGTTGATGTCATAGGCTATAGTTAAAGGAGCTAAATCGCTAACATTTAGGACATAAAAATTGACACAAGTGGGTCGCATCGCATAAAATACTGTAATATGAATGTATCTTAACTGATTTACATTCAATGGTTTCCTTTTTTACTCTAATTTCAAATCAGTTATGTTCGGCGAAATAAGCCAGCAGTGTCAATCGAGTGGCTATTTCGAGTGTCTAGTTATTCCAGTCTACATGTGCCGTTTGATTTGGTGTAATTTTTCTAGCCTCGTTCCTCAAGTCTCTTGCTAGAACTGGGGCTGAAACGCATTACGGTACACGATTCGTGTACCAATTTGGTAAAATGTTGTTTTTTTTCATAAATACTGGATATCAGAAGCCCATCTTTTTCCGGTAAAATCACAACATCAATGTTGATTTAAATTGACAAATAATTTGTGTTTTCAATGTTGAAGATTTTGAATGATATTGAGTTAGAGACTTAGCTACTTTAAGTGTATTGAGCAAGAATGTAATAGTGTCGTTTATATCTGTTATTGGCTGTGTACGGTTTAAGTTTCATATTTCCTCCTTACTAAGATATCCAATATATAATAATAAGGATGTGACGAAAAGAATTTCAAGCGAAAGAAAAAAAAAAGATGAAGAATCATACATGTACTTCCTTGTTTTTTTAAGACATGTAAAAATAATATCTTGGCAGATGACGCATTTTCTGTCTCCGATGTGTTTTTTTATCTGACTAATGGTTTAAGTTGAATGTGGGAGGGGGCGGGGAGATAAGTTTTATTTTTTAAAAAATCTCCCGCTTATGAGTATTTAACAATAAATGGAAAACAGGGGACCCGGAGAAAATTAACGCAGTTTGGTACAGATCGGCTTATCACTTGCAAGCTTGTATGTATGCTCGGGAGAGGGAGAGAGAGAGAGAGGGAGAGAGAGAGAGAGAGAGATGGGGTTTAACGTCCACTCGACACAGACTAGGTCATTTCGGGACTTACATATGGTTTGCCTGGAGGAAACCCACGGGGTTGAGAAGGCGCCCCTATCTCCATGCCAAATACACTCACACCATGGAACGAAACCACAGCCGCAATCCAGAGGTCGAAGCGTGGCACTCTCTCTAGATCACTAGGCCACCCCCATGTAAGTTCGATGCCCCGCTCCAACCCACACGGGGGGTGGGGGCACGGTGGCTAAGTGGATAAGGCGCTGGTTCGCTAGCCTGGAGGTCGGGTTTTCGATCCCGGCACTGGCCGAGAAAGTTCATCTCGATTTTCCGGCGTGATTTCCCCTTGTCAGTGATGCAGACGGATGGCCTAACAAGCACAGTTTCCTAGTCGTTCGGATGGGACGAAAAATCAAAGTCCCGTGTACAGATTAGAGTGCACGTAAAAGATCCCTTGGCAGTTGGAATTCGATATAAGAGTAGGCCGTAGCGCCGCTGCCCGGGCAAAATTTCCCTCATAGCACACTGTATGGCGTATGCCCGTCTTCCATTAGCCCAGTTTAGGTGCAAAAGAGTAGGACGTTAAACCCCATTTCATTTCATTTCCAACCCCTCACACGTATTATCATATTAACCAGCATGACCTCGGGAATGCTTTTAGTCGTAGAATTTGGCCCCTGGTGGATTTGTTTCCTCGTGCAAATTTGGGCCTCGGGCGATGCCAGGTATTCTGCTTATTTCCGAAAGAGCATGCGTTCGGAAAATCGACTCTTTCTCTCCCCCACCCCTTAAAAATTCACAAAATAAAGATATTTATTTATGTGGCAAGCAATTGTTATACATCTTGTGGAAAAATAAAATATCTCACAATTATATTCATGATCCGGATTTACAATATATTTGGTTTCTGTTTTATGTGACTTGTTTCATGTCTAAGCTATAATAGTCATTAAATCTCCATGTGAATAATAAAATACCCTTTAACTTTATGTAAGCGTTGTTTTCCTTATCCGAAACCATAAAGAAACCTGTCAGTAAATTTATCGTTTTGTTAACACCGTATTTTTGATATACGCTGACATTTTATAGAGTTCCGGGTATACTGCGCGACCTCGTTATTTCTTATATATCCTGTTAAACAGTTTGTGTCGCTTCCGATAAATAATAAGTATTCATATGTATCCGGTGTTATTCATGTTGATATGCCAATACAGTACAGGATATTGTTACTGTTCTGTACGTATTTTATATGTATAGTTTATTGTTGATTTTATTGATCAAATTGCTTACATTACTTTTTATTTTACATCTTTCATCAGAAACTCTAACTAAAATCTTATTTTTCATATTATTTATGGAGAAGAAATGAAATGACGTTTAACTTGTCTGCTCCACCCGAGCAAATGAAGACAAATGTATAAAATCTCATTTTTTGAATTTAAGGAGGCGAAATGAAATGGCATTTGACGAAGTCAATGCAGGTGCGGATCCAGGAATTTTTGCAGAAGGGGGTTTGCCAGCTTTCGGTTAGGGAAATCTGCCATCACCGTCTCTAAATTACATAGGCATACATACAAATTGAGCTTTTTAAACAGAGAAATCGTTTTATACTGATGTAGGATCACTTTGTGATGTAATTTCATTGATGCAAGGCATTATTTTTTCTTTTTATGTAGCTGAGCGGGGGGGGGGGGGGGGGGGTCCGCCCCTGCAATGTATCAAACATCTCATTTTTTGTATTGTTTATGGAGATGAAATGAAATGGCGTTTACCCCCCCCCCCTTCTCTCCTATTCTACCTTGCTAACGAAGGGGTATTAAAGTAGCATTGCCAATCTCCCCAGGAAAGAATTTTGAAGAATGTCATATTTTAAATGGAGAGAGAAAGATAGAAATGGGTACAAACTAGGTCATTTCGGGACTAACACATGGATCAATTTTATTTAAATAATTCGGTTGCTTGTTGAAGTCTTTAGCAGTAGGGGGCGGGGAGACCGGACACCCGGAGAAGAAAACCCACCGTGACCCCTGTGGAATCGAAACCACGCAAGTTGACCAAGACCTTATGATACAGCGCGCACGCGCCAACCATCTGGCCAGTCAACCGCCCATACTTTAAATATGTTTGTAAACTATAACTGAATATCAGACAAGAACATAATGGATGCAGTAATGTGGGCATTGTAAGGCCTAAACGGGTTTACTTTTGCAAATGGGGACATTTTATTAAACTCAGTTTTGCTAGATTGTAAACATAATGGTGATTGGACATGTTTTAGGGATCTCTATTATTTTAATATGCATTATATATGAGCAAGTCTGCTTATTGTCGGTCTTTCTGTGATATTTAGCGGTTTGGAATACATATTTTGAAAAATCATTAACCGTAAAACTGGATAATCGAGAATCAGTTGTTTTGTTGGGGTTTTTTGTCTATCAAGGCTAGTCTAAAATTCAACTTTATATCCCCCCCCCCCACATAATTCGCCTTTAATTTCTCAATTAATGACGATTTTGTAAACTGTTAAAACCTGTTTGCTAGATTGTAAAGGCCATTTCATTTCATTTTCATAAACAATACAAAAAATGAGATGTTGTTTTAAATTGACTTCGTCAAATGCCATTTCATTTCGCCTCCTTATACATTGGTTTGCAAGTAAAGGATCCCTTGGCTGTTTGAATTTGATATAATAGTAGGCCGTAGAGCCGCTGCCCGGGCAAAATTTCCACCCTATAGCACACTATTTGGCGTATGCTCATCTTCATTAGCCCAGTTTAGTAGCAGAACAGTAGGACGTTAAATTCCGTTTCATTTCATTTTTGACTTCTTTTATTTCTGAGATTGTTTGTTAATAATGTATTTGTGTTGTCTGTAACTGTACTACCTTCCCGTGTGGACTGTTTGTATGTCTTTGTATCGGTTTATGTAATGTATGTAGGCGGGCATGGTTGGTCTAAGAACTAGGTTCAATCGACCGGTTGGGTCCGTTGTGGCACAGTGAGTGGAGCGGTTGCTCACTAACCAGAAGATCCCTTGGCCCGATTAGCGTTTTCCAGCGTGATACGAGACCCCAGGGTTTACACGTTGCCATACATCTTTTGCAGGGGGAATTGGAATAGTAGGCGGAAACGCAGGACATTAAATCCAATTTTTGTCTCATTTCTTCATATTTTTCAAGTTGACATTTTTGACAAACTAAAACATTATCTGGAACACCAGCACAAAAGAAATCACTTCTTTCATATTGTGAAACAGGTGTTTATTTGTTTAAATTATGTTGTCTGCGGTTTTATCTGTAAATTATTGATTAAGTTCATTTTTAAAACAAAATATGTTATCAGTTTAGTGAAATAGTTATTTATCATCTTCAAATGGTGAGCCGCTGTGACTCGGTGAGTAGACGATGGCTCGATCAAATGGAGTTACCGTGTTCGATCACGGTTGGGAGGGGGGGGGTCAAGTGGGTGGGACACTGGCTCGCTAGTCTGGAGACCGCGTGTTCAATCCCTACGTTGGAGTTCATTGTGATTTTCCGGCGTCGTTTCTCCTTGTCTTTGGTCTCACATGGAAGAAAGATAAGTTGCCAGGCAGCTAAATCGTCCGAGCAGTCAACAAGAGTTGCGATATCACTTATGTGGAAGCGAACGTTAAACCTCCAGACTATTATTACAGCAAGAGTTGTCGCATATTTTTACTTTTTTCAGAAATAAAACATTTATAATACAATACAATCTGATTAGGAGTAACAAGTAATAATCAGAAAATCATTAGAATTTGTTTGGCGTTTATAAAGTTCTGCCCCATGCTAAAGCGTCACAAGATTTTTCAAAGTGATCAAGGGAGATAACTTTGGAAGTAATTATCGGGTATCGCTGAAAATCAATAGACGTCTTTGTCTCACTACCTATGGCACTGTGGATAAATTCGAAGTCAATCGAATATTAACTTGGGCCTCTAAAGTATTCACAAAGGGCCATAACTGAAAAACAATAGACTTCTTCGTCTCAAGACCTTAAACACTGTGTATAAATTTAAAGTCAATCGGATATTAACTTTGGCCTCTAAAATATCCACAAGATATTTTGAACTTATCAAGGGACATAACTCTGGCAGTAATTTTCGTATATCGCTGAAAATCAATAGGCTTTTCGTCTCATGACCTTACACAATCGGATATTAACTTTAGCCGCTAGAGTGTTCACAACATTTTTCAAAATGATCAGCGATCATAACTCTGGCAGTAGGCCCTAATTATCGGATATTGCTGAAAATCAACAGGCTTCTTCGCAATCTGTTTCACAGAGAATTACTTACGAAATATCTCTGTAACAGACGACAGTTCACAACAGGTGCGTTGACTGCACGCGCCGTTAGTCATTGGCTTAACGGCTCGTGCAATGTTTACTTAACACCTAACTGCTTCGGGCAAAATGATGCATTTTACTCGTTTTAATACCCATTTACACTAAATAGGAAATATTTTTTAACTCCAAATACTTCAACCGTCTTTATTTATTTTTCTTTTACCTCAAAAGAATTTAATTTGTCTGAGTTAAAAAGTTAATATGCCGTACTCATTAAGCCTCGTCGATGTCATGCTTATCAGTGATTGTAGCGGCCAAGCGAATATTCACAGCGGGATCAGTTTGGCTTCTTCGCGTGACCTTAAACACTGTGTATAAATTTAAAGCCAATCGGATATTAACTTTAGCCTCTAGAGTGTTCACAAGTCGTAGTGATTTATCCGGTGTGGCTCCAACCTGTCAGTGGAGTAGGATAGGGTGTCTGACAAGGGACAGTGTATAGTCATTGGGATTGGACCAAAAACCGAGGCCCTTGACATTTGGAATTCATCTTCCTTGGTGTGTGGAGGAAGGGGGCGAATGGTTCATGCGCGTTGGATCATAAAATCTGTCATTGAGTCAAGTGGTTTCGATTCCCGCATGTAAGTGGGCAAGCAGCATGGTCGCCTGGGTCATGAGTATGTTTGCTCGTCTTCATTAGTGTGTGGGGGTCGGGGGTGGGGGTGGTCGCGGGGCGAATGGTTAACGCATGCGCGTTAGATCATAAGGTCTCTCATTGAATCAAGTAGTTCCGATATCCGGTTTTCCCCGGAACCTTCTATTTTTCCCAATTGTTAAAGACATTTTACGCGCTAGATGAAATAAAAATTTAGCTTTATGTTAGTCCCGAAATGACCTAGTTTGTGTCGGATGGACGGGAAATCTCATTCTCTCTTGTCTTCTTTAACCCAGTCGGTGCATTTCAGAAATACAAAACAAAAAAAAAAAAAAACAAAAAAAAAAAAACCCATACAAAACAATACGGTACAATAACACTCTTATTGTCCATTGAGGAAAAAGGAAAATACACGCACATAATCGTTCAGTCTTTAGCTTATTATCAAAGTATGACATCGGAAAGATATATCAAACTAACGAGAAAATTTTCGCCGCTGAGAAATTTTTTTTTTTTTTGTATATATAGGATAGGCTATATTGGAGTTAACCGAAATTGATAACGGCGGGTCTGCTCAGAATAAATGTTTAAACATTTGCGTTAAATCAACTTCAACATCGTTAAAAATATGTTGGCCTAAACCAACAAGTTACATAGAAAATAATTTGTCGGGTGGGTGGGGGTCAATGATTTGTATGCAAATAGCTGTTAATTTTGTGTTTAGTCAATCCGCGTCAAATTGGCGAGGGCCAATTACAGCTCTAATATCTCTAACACGCCCGCAGTGTGCAGCGACATGAATGGCTGAATCCGGCCATATACCGACTGTCCACACCGCAATAAGACGGGGACGCAAGCACCATGTAAAAGTAGCCGACATGATCAATACGACAATAGTGCCCAGAAGACATAAAATCAGTGTCTTTCATTTCTTTAAAATTTCATAATTCATTCGCAACCAATAACATTTAACAGCGATGATTGTATTTTCCTTTACTTAAAAACATGTAATTTCTGGTGAATCTGTTGCGTAAAACACGATGTTCTATAATATTTATTTTAATAGAAAAGTGGATCCATGTCCACACAATAAACGAAACTGCAGTCGTCGCGTAGGCCTAATAATGGCCTCTCAGAAAAACTATGTCATGGACCAGTGTAGGACTCGCAGGTCATGTGACTTTATAATGCACTATAGCATACTAGGTTAGTGATAGAGCTTTACAACGGTGGGATGGTATTCACTCCGCTTTATGAATAACCTGTTTGTGAAGTAGACATTAGCAACAAAAACCAAGAGACGCAATGGTTAGCGGACACTGATTTCTGTCTCAGAAGGCAAGGATAATTTGTTCGGGTAGTGTAAGTGTATCATTTTCTTGATTTGTTTTATCATATGCTTGTTTGAAATATTTCACGCTGTCGCTTGTTATAGTGCCGAGTCGACGAATGACCCTATTTTTATCGACGAGACAAGCACCGATCCCGACATAGATCTTAACACTATTTCCACTTCCTCAAAATGGGCCGTTTTAGCCAGATTTCATGGATAAGGCCATTATTTATGATGCATCCTCTTCGTTTGTCAAGTTGAATGATCCAATAAGTTTAGGGATACAAATCTCGGTAGATGTAGATCAGTTAGTTAGCCTAATTTTGTCGAGTGCTTGAGTTGTTTACAGTGGTGGACTATTTATAGAGTTAGGAAATAGACAGGAACTAACTTGTATCAAAATTGTAGCTGTATTTTTTGGGGTCGTGTCAATGACATTGCTAGTATATATAACCAGTCAACAAAGCCCTGATTTTGTTGTATCAACTTGTATGTATATGTTGTAGGCTATATAATATATTGAACATTTTTAGCTACCGTATATGATTCTATATTAAAAAATAATACATAGCTGTTCTTTGCTTTATAATAGTATTACACTGGTATTCATGTCTTAGTAAGTTGGTATAGCTAGGTCTGTTGTTGGTAATACCGTACCATTATAAAACTCCAATGGAATTTGTTTAATTAAATCTTATTTGACAAAACTTCACGTCATTCAAAATTTAAAATATTCAATGAAAGTTTATTGAAATGCTAAGACTTGATTATTTTTATCATTCTTTTTCCTGAAGACCTTGCTTGATTATGAATATTAACAATTATCCCTAGTAGGCCTAAATAAGAAAATTATTTGTTTGTCCCAAAAAATCTATGATATGCTGATAATGATATGGATAATAATGAGACATTAAATGTACCGGTAAAGCAAAAATTAATTTGAATTGTTTTATTTTCTAAGTTTACATGTATGTCTAGCAAGAGCTATTTTAAGGCGATCCCACTGTTTTTGGAAACATAATTAATTATTAGCTCTTCACATGGATGGTGAAATGTATGTCATTACAAATCTAATAAAATATAGATATCTGTATTTTATTAGTACATTGTAATTATTATTGGCATATAGTATATTGAAAACAATAAATTGCATTTATCAAATAACATTTTATTAACTCTTTATTATTCAGGTTATATTCGCCATTGTGAATCTGTTTCATGCTGCTTTATATTGGTTTTGCCAGTTGCTGTATAGATATATTGACATTGAAAAAAAAGCCAGCATGAAATATGAATAAAGTGAAATATGAATAATGACAAGGTAGACATTATACAATATCTGCATTGAGGTTGCTGATCAGGACAATTATTTGGAACAGGTTTTTCTGTGTCAACATGAATGATACAGATGATAGTGAATACTATGATGAACCCGTCTATGTATTAGACTTGTCGTTAAAGAAAAGACCGCCACGCGAAACACATCAAGATGAGGATATTTTAACAGCAGATAGTGATGATTATGTAAATTCGAATGAAAGTGAAGAGTACTATACGTCAGAAGAGCATCAGAGTAATGCTGGCGGTGGCACTTATAAAAAACATTTATTGAAACGATACTGTAAGTACAGTAGTTAAATATTTACGACTATATTTCAAGGATCTTTGTTCACTGTCTGATAAAGAGTTTACAGATGTACTGTAAACAAACTTTAGTATTTTCCAAATAGGCTCCTCAAAATCTATTTAATTATACGATATGTATAATGTACATTGTACTAATACGTATCTCAGCCTGATACTTTCAGTCCCGTATCTTTGAATGATTAAGGAGCCACAGTGGCTCAGTGAGTAAGATGTTGGTTCACTAAGCTAGAGGACTCGTTTTCGATCCTGGTGTTGGCCGAAAAAGTTCATCTGAATTTACCAACATGGTTCTTCCTTGTTAATGTTGCAGGATGGAGATCCTGGCAAGGGACACTGATGATGGTACATGTACAAAAACTAAGGTTGCATGTATACATTTGTATGTACATAAAAGAACCGTTGACAGTTGAACGGCTATTTGCCACGCTGGAAAATCCTTATAAACTTTATCGTCCGATGCAGGGATCAAACTCGATAATAAAACTCATCTCTCCACTTTCCGTGTTTTGAGATAAGAGATGGTCCTATTTAGTTCCACGTAGCAAAGCTCTATGCGAATCATACTTGCAAAAAGTAAGCAAAATTGACAATATTTTTCTTCAAAACAATTGTTGATTATTGTTATTTATAACATTTCTGCATGTACAATTAAGCAGATAATCCTACCAGACAAGGGTACAAATCCCCTCTTTTTAAATGATAAGGATACTGTAGATTGCTTTTTCCGACATTTTAAATTAAACATCGCTAACACATAGAAACAATGCTTGATTTACTTTATGGTCAATATTTGCTGATAAATGATTGTTGTTTCAGTAGACTGTGTTGCGTATGTGAAATAAGTACAAATAGTATAAAATTAACTTATAGATGGTACATGCATTAATAAAGAAATTGAATATGCCACTTGGAACTAAAGGCATCCAATTGTAGCTAAAAACATCTCAACATTTTTAGTTACGTTCTCGTAGCTAGGATCAAACATGAAAAGTAGCTCCTATTCTTTATAAGAGTAGGCCATAGCACCACTGAGCAAGCAAAATTTCCTTCTTTGCTCACTGTAAGGAGTATGCCCATTTTCATAATAAGCAAAATCGGAGTAGAACGTTAAACCACATTTCATTTCCTTATTTGATTGATCCTCACCCTACATTTCTTAACCATTCCAAATCACAGATTAATGCCAAAATAATCTTGTGCAAAAAAGCTGTAAAAACAGTATTGTGTAAATAGAAAAAGCTGTTCATACACCACAGTGTAAATAGAAAAAGCTGTTGATACACCAGCACGTAAATAGAAAAAACTGTTGATACACAAGTATGTAAGTAGAAAAAGCTGTTGATACACCAGCACGTAAATAGAAAAAGCTGTTGATATATTGACATTTTACTCCCGTTATTTGTTTTGTGGTGTATTTTGTAATGCTGTCAGTTCAGCAGCATGATCAAACATTCTTAAAGTTTTCATGTTGGTTAATTTTGGTTTGATCTGTCTATAGTATACTTTGTGTGTCCTGCTAAACGTTATGTTATAGTGCTGATGTATCATTATCATTATTAATATAAATTTTTTAGTTACCAGTACATCTATCTGCCTAACGTGGCAACAAAAAAGTTTGTGGAATTATAGGGGCACCCTATGTGTACTGTACCACTATGCTTATGATTATCGATACAAATTGTATTTATGTGTTCAACATTTTTGTCTAAGAAAGTTTATTAGTTGACTATCATAAATATATTGGTCAACGACAACGAAACATTATACATTTATGCGGCAAGACATTTATGAATAAATTGAAAAAGATAGCGAAGATATTTGTACACAGGCGCGGATCCAGGATTTTTTTTGATAATTGCTTAACTAATTGCAGTGGGCAATTATACCAGAAAAATTTGGTAAATTTGGTGCATTCTGATGTATTTCCGCAAGGTAAATTCCAAAATTACAGGTCTAAAAATCGCCAATAAAAATGCATAGATTTAAGTGTCAAGTTTTCAAGCCTGAGCAGGGTGGGTGGGTGTGCAGCCCCTTGGACCCCCCCTCTGGATCCGCGCCTGGGACATGTACATGTACATATAGCTACATGTAGATTGTGACTAATTAATTTTTTCGTAAATTTTTGTCCAAAATTTAGGTCAGTCCCTTCCTTAGTTTATGTTCTGCAGTTTGTTCAACTCAACTTGTTTGTTTAAAGTGTACTTTTCATATAATTGACATAAAAACAACGTTAATGCAACATAATAAGGTCATTGAACAGAATTGAATAGGATATGGAAAATGAGTTACCGCATATAATAGTACTACGTAGGCTTGCGGACTATATATAATACACTTTGATATTTAATTTATTATGTATGTTCAAATAGGTGGTACATTAATTTCTGTGCAGTTCATTCAGTACTTTTTGTTGTGTATGTTTCTTTGACCGAATTTTTAATATTGCCCTTCAAATACTGTAAGTTTAAAATCTCAGTATATTTTGTTGACCGAATATTTAGATAATGTACTTTCTTAAATATACCTTGTAGATATATTTTGATGTTGACGTGAAGAAAACAGGAAATTTGAGTCTGACCTTTTGTTATGTTAAAAAAAACACAGTTTTTATAAAATATCTCATTAAAGGGACAATCTGTCAATCTTTATAAAATGAGAGACAATGTTATAAATGATAAATGTATCCTGGACTTTCAAGACTTCCAATGGACTTATTTGGGACTTATAGTACTAGATAACTTTAAAGATGCATTATGTAAGATCTATTGCATGTTTTTATTTTACCTTCAAATATTATATAAATGATTATTTAGATGTAGCTATTTATCCACACAACAAGCTAAAAATAAACTTGCTAGAACATCAGATGGCTTGAATTTAAATCAATTAAAAACCTGCGATATTTGAAAATTTAACTATAAAATGGAGAATTGAGACTTAGCCTTGATTGTCATGTACCGTTAGACATTGCTACGTTAATAAACAATTTATGCTACATCTTTAAACAGCCATAACTTCACTCAGAATAAAGTAATTTGAATCTTGGGTCAAAATGGTTGCAATTTAGCTACAGAACTGTCGAGGTAACATCGGTTGTATCTATGCTTTGCAAAACTGTCCAGTACTGCCAAAAAACACAAACATGATATCGAACAGAAACGCCACGCCAAAATGTTGCACATGAAACGATTTTTAAAATATTTCTCTTTAACTTATATTAAATAGCTACATTTAGACGACTTGAACCATAATTCTTGTTAACATTTTCTTCACTTATTTCTTGTGCCAGTTTACTGTCATTCTATTTAATCAAAGAAACACGGGGTATCATAGTTAACTCAAGACAAGAAATTATGGTGTCATGAAATTAATGTTGGCTACATATATGTAAAGACACAATTGAAATTAAAGTGACCCATTGTAACTTCATTTTGACATTTTGTTTAGATGACTGCTTTGAAATTGAACAAAGGAAGTAATAAACTAGTTTATCTGTTGTTTAATTACCGACTGCATCATTGTTACGTCATCATGGTCATAGATTAATCATCATTGATAAGTTTGTTGTTCGGCGGGATGTTATGTTTGATTATACATGTACTATACCCCTGATTCTCTACTTCATTTGCTTAAATGTACAGTATGTAACCAGTAAGAAAAGCTAGGTACAAAAGATTAAATGATTCCTGAATTACAGTGTCACATTTAACTCAATCCTTGTTTAACAGTAATTGTTGGGGTAGCAACAGGGCTTCGCCTTCAAAGTTTTCACAATCGTTTATTTCTGTTAACTCACGAAACTTTGTAACACACATGAAATTTTATATAGTTACAGGTATACGACAGGTCATTTGTAGCCATGCTAATTTTAAGGTGTGGAAATTGACTTGACGGGTCCACGGTAATTTGGGTCATTTTTTATCAGACAAGCATGAGTGGCAAGTCGCAGGTATAGAAATTGATTTTTCTTAAAAAGCTTTTTAGAATTTGTAGCAATCTTAGAGACAACAGAAATCTTTTAAGATGGAACTGATTCTTCATATATTCACACAGCATAAGGAAATTCAAGACATCTTCATCTTATGTCAGTTTTGGAAGTTGATATATTGTACATACGTGAATGATGACCCAGTATCAGATTTACCTGCATGTACTGAATGACATATTATGGAACCTAATGTACCTACTACTCAAAGCGGACAATAATATAGGCATCTTGATTTCGAAAAATCAATACTCTACACAGCATCCTTTACTTAATATAGATACAAACCCAGGAAGACTTCAGTAATGACGGCAATGTCCTATTGATACTGGATAATAAACTGATTATGTACATGTATGGCAGAATAATACAACCCACTGTTCCCAGAAGACAGACATTTATTGTTGTTTATTTTAAGCCGCTTACCAACAAAACTAGTCCTACTCGAAAAATATAATTATATTTAAATAAGAGTTTGTTGAAAGAGGAGCTCGCCAAAGAAATCATCAATAATATGTTTCCATTTAAAAGTAGGCTTAAATATAGTGATATAATAAATAATTAGGTCAGTAAATTGTTGGCCGAGACAAAAACTATGAGATCAAACTTCCGTCAAAACTGAAATACAGACTGACAAAAATTACATGAAGCCTTGGCTTGATCCATGCTATAAATTAGTGAAATGTATTCAAATAGATTATTTAACATTTAATTAAGGAAATAAAATAAATAGGCTTAAAGACAAATCAGCCCTAAACCAAAGTTTGGCCCTGAACCAAAACAACTTAAGAATTTGGTCAAAATGGAGATAACTTGTAGTAAAAGAATATATATAGATTGGTCATGATGGTAAAACAAAATCAAAACGAATGAAAAAATATTTGTTATTAAATAAGAATCCAGTGATATATAATTTACATGTAGGTAGATTTTGACAACATACTTGTTTAGACAAAGGTGAATTTTGGCCTACCTAGATTTTGACTAGCTCTGCAAAGGATGTCTGCAAAGGATGCTGAATGATATGAAATTTCAATTCATACAAATACATATGTATACACAATATCTAGTCCCACGTTTCTCAACCTTTTCTCACCGCTCACCCCTAAATGAATTCTCAACCAACCCATTTACCCCCAGAGTTTTGAGGAGGTTACTGACCGCGGAGCCATTGCCGGCGAGCGCCATAGGCGCGAAGCCCGTCGAGGAGGGTCAAGAGGGGGGGGGGGATCTCCAAGGAAATTTTTAGACATTGGAGTCCGGAAATGTGATTTCCAGTCATTTCAGGCACTCTTCAGGCGTTTCATAGGAACGTGAAAATGGCCTTTTTCTATAGAAGCCATCCGACATAAACCGCGAATCCTTGCACAGGCCTGCACCCCCTGACCACATTGACATTGAATATGGAATGAATACGGATCGAAGATGAGATTCAATAATCATCAAATTTATATTTTAATGAAAATACGTTGTTTCCAGTTTAGTGCGAAATTTGCTCCTGGTGATTGTCACAAACGATTTTTTTTATTCTCGGGACAGTGTTTGAGAGTGCTAATCTCAACTGCACAGCCTTTATATTATGATCATTTTTGAAGTTACTGGGAGTGTGATCATTCACCCCCTGGACGCCAGTCATTCCCCCCTTGGGGGTGAATTCACCCCAGGTTGAGAAACGCGGATCTAGTCTATTTATTACCAATAGTACATAATAAATTATTTTAAGTCACTGAGAAAATAACCATTTGATATTCCTTGCAAACTGGAATATTGTAGTACCAGTAGTTAGATCTCTAAAAGAACTAAGACTCTAAAATAAAAATGTTTCTTCGGTATTACATAGAAATGTAAAGTATGATATACACGCATCATGAAAGTAGAAAGACAATATTTGATACAACAATATTACAAACACTTATATTAATAAGTATATGTAGGTTACTATCATTTAATGAGCCTGCTATTGAAATTGATAATTTGATGCTGGTAGTAATAGGAAATGGTTATACAGCACTACATATACGAAGGACAATTGATATAATAAATAACCCAGATTTCGGACGTGTCATATCATGATATATGTTTATGAGGATAACCACTGTATCAAAATTTTACCATTTCACTTTTCCTGTAGAGGGTCATCAATGCTCCATAAATTAAATCTCTGGGTCATATTTTATTGAAGTTTTGTGTGCTTCTTATGTTACCCAAAAAGATCAAACATCTCTGAGGAAATATTTCTGTTAGACCCACTGTCCCTGTTGTCAAATAGACTTATCGTTAACCGAGTCTTGCTTTGGACTTGAGTTTGAAATGAATCCAGTTTATTGAAATGGTAAAAACAGGTTTTGTCATACCCAGTTGGTTTTTTATGTTATAATAGTAGGTCTATGAGGATAGAATTTCCTTCCTTAGTCTCTTGACAAGCTAAAGGAGGTCATGAGGCAGCAGATGAAAAGATTGTCTTCAAAAAGAACCAAACAAACTGGTCCACTTGTATCATATTTTGAGGAAGTGGGTTAAACTTGTTTTCGTTTACACAGCAAACAATTTAAGATTTGAATAAGTTTTTGTGTCTAATTTAAATGTGTTACAAGGAAAAAGAAATCTTGAGTATGTAACCTTGCCATAAGACAGGAAAGATGATAATGACATTTATTTATTTAGTGAGTTCATTGTATTATGAATTTTACTTTTTGCCTAAGATTCATTCACTGTCTTTCCTCTCAATAGAAAATAATGAGGGTCATAACTTTTCACATGTTTCCTTTCAGACCTGATTAAAATATAAATTTATGGATTCACTGACACACAGTGTTTTGACCTACATGATGTACTTCAAATCCATTCAATTGGCATTGTGTTATTGAATGGCTCAACTCATTTTCTTTTATATTCATGTGAATTCTCCTGAACCTGAATGTACTTTAAAGACAAAAGAATGTATTGATCTACATGTATAATGCAAGCAAAATCCAATAAAATATGGCAGCTAAATTGTTTTGATATGAAGAGAGCACCACAATACATGTATACATGTTACATTAAAACAGTGTACTATATTCTTTTTGCAGTTTTAATTGTTCACACAATTTTGTCTGGCATAGGGGTCTTTAGCAGTGGAAGGAAACGAGAGGATGTAAGGAAAACTCATAGATTTGGATACATGACCTTACACCTACTCCTTTTCACATATAAGCTAGGACTCAAAAAGGTCAACCCTTTGAGATGTTTGATATGAAATACCTCTCTGCAGCGAAGATATAGAAAAAAACAAACAAATAACCCCACTCATGAGAGGAGGGTGTGATAAAGATATTTCATGAGGCAAGGGAGGGGGGTAAGGAATCTTTTAGCAAAAAGATGTGTTGTACACATGGCAGGTTATAGATTATCTGTAGATACATGTATAGTTCACATTTGAAGGGAGGGGAGTTGGATGACCGAATGGTTAGCATGTACGTGCTGTATCATAAGGTCTGTTATTGAGTCAACTGGTGTGGTTTCGATTCCCTGGTTGTACGTGACAAGGAGTAGGGTTGCCTGTCCATCTTCGTGGGCGTACTACGAGTCATCTGGTTTCCTCCCTCAACTACAAACCCGTACGTGCAAGCAAATTAATGAAACAAAACTGGACCATGTGTTGGTCCCGAAATGACACCCCCCTCTCTCTCTTTCATTTGGGAGCAAATAAATCTCATCCCCTAGATATCAAATTTAATATTAGGTATTTTGGGTGTGATCTTTTGGTTATCTCCTAAAAATTGTTATAATAAAATGTGTAGGTTTATTGTTGATAATACTAGTATTAAAGTTGCTTTGTTTGCTTAATGTTTTTTTTCTGGTCCACGAGTTTTAAAATTGAATACGAATCCTGTAGGCGTAGGGTGTGGATAATATACATTGTCTATACATGTATATCTTGTTATATGGGTTAACTTACTTAGAGATCAATAAATGTACATGATTTATCATACACATCATGTATTTATTAACTTTTGATCAATAGAACTACAGTAACTTTAATTTGAATATGTGGGAGCTGGCCTACAATCTATGTGCTTTAGATCATTAGATCTGTCATTAAGTCAAACAACATGGTTTCAATGATCCCAAGCTTTGGCATGATATTATTTACCATTCCCCCCTTATTTTTTTCATTGGATTTAAGTTTACTATTTAACTTAACCCCTAACCAGTCAACGTCATTTTCACGTTATGACGTCAAGTGGTCAGGCTAAAAAATAACTAACGTGAAATATTTTCTATGCCTGTTACAATCATCTTCTGCCGAATAATTATAAGTGATAGACTCTTGACACCAATAAAAAAGTTGAAGAGGATAAGTTGATCTATAATTTGCATATCATTTAAATCATTTTCATCAGAAATATGGTCTTCAGAATCGGCGTAATCAATATAATCTGAGTCAGAATCATATATAGGCATTTCAATGACTTTGAGGGTCTTTAACATTCCCGACATCGTTAGATTACGTTTTTTGTCAAAAAATGTTGATCGAAGACATGTTTTTCTTAATGTTATTATTGTTATTGACAAGACCTGTTCCTGTCGGAGACGCATGCTTGACGATATCAATTAAATATGAAACTAAATACTCAAATGCAGCTTATAAAAAGGGTTCTTGCTATGGTCGCAAATATACAACCGTGACTACTTTTGATAACGTTGTGGTGCAAATATGCGACCCTGACCGGGAGATTACATAAAGTTCTCATAATTTTTAAACTAAACTAAATAATGTAAAGGGAATTTGCTCAAAAATTTCAGTCCAATTGATCCACTCTGAACCATGAATTTAGAGATCAAATTTTGGCCTAGCCTCGATCATCATTACTAAAGTCAGAAGAATATAAAACGTAGTCTTGATTATCTATTTTTTGACTTAATCATCTATGAGTGATGAGTTGTTGAGCAGCAGGTCAGGTTCTAATCCAGTAAATATTGTAGGTTAATGATGAGTTGATTATAGTCTGGATAAGGTAATTAATGTCTAATTAATGATTTAGATAACATTTCAGGCCGAAAGAAAGACCTGCAGTAGTCAGATCAAGCTCTTGCATAATGTTTATACATGTATGTTTGATAATGGTCTGGGTGTTCAGTCAATTGTTAAATGTATATTGACGTAGATATTGGTAGCAATAAACAACAGATGTAGATATATATGCACTGTATAATAGTTCAAATGAATGCATCCATTGTTAATAGTTGCAGTGAAATAATAGCTGAAAAAATTAATTTTTGACATTTATTCCCCATTTAAAGATATATTTGGGCTGTTGAGTTGAGTATATGTACACTGTACATGTACTTATATCCGTGATAAAGTTGTCTATTTTTATTTTAATGAAAAAATTATTAACATTTCTGAAAAATTTTACAGTTGCAATACATATATATACAGTTAAAGTAGGCTACACAATTGTACGTAGTTGAAATTCATGTACACGGTTGCAATTCGTAGATTTGTACATAGTTTTAATTCAGGTACACAATTGTAATTCATTTCATAAATCAAGCAAAAAATTGTAATTTGATTGTTTTTATTGAGGGTCCGATATGGCTACTATCGGTTTTACCGATATCAGATATTGGCAGAGAAATATATTGGTCGATATATACAATTACCAATGGTGGCAGATATAAAACTGTTACACATCAATATGCACCGAATATCATGATAATTGATGTAGACATGTCAATGTTTGTCAGGAAACGTGTACTATTTTACCTCGGGAAAAAATACTTTGGTCACGCTTCCTACGCAGTCAGAAATATGAACCATTGTTATGAACTTTCTTATTTACATGTACTGTATGATTAATTAATGAAGTCGAGATTATCAGTTAATAAATGTTGATTAAGATATAATTCCCCAAATTACTGGGCCCTCTATATGTCTAGAATAAAATCGTTCATACAACATCAAAGCAAAGAGTAGATAAAGAATTAACAGTTCTCGCTTTAATTGTTAAAAAGATACATAATGTAAATAGAATATGCTGAAAATTTCAGTCAAATTGCTCCACTCTGAACAGAGATATTATCTTTTGAATTTTAGGCTAGACTCAATCATCATTACTAATGTCGGTGTGATAAACAACAGAGTCTTGATTGTCCATTGTTACGTTTAATCGCCCTTCACAAAATATTTCAATCCGATAAATATTGCAGGCTAGCGATGGCATTGAGAGTTTATTATGGTCTGGATAGGTTAATTTATATCTAATTAATAGTTTATATAACATTTGAGGCCTAAAGAAAGACCTGCAGTAGGCTGAGGTCGTGTGAGTGGCTTTTGGCCCTATAATTTCTCCATTGATTAATCAGTCAGCCTTGAGATTTTTTAGTAGTTTATCCACAGCTCTGTCAGAACCCTGGATAAGATACAGATCCTAGGACATTAAAGACAAAAACAAAAATTTTGAACTATAAAAAACACACACGAAATAAGATCTTTTTAAATCAGATTGGCGGATACAAAGTTATATTTTCCCATTTATTCTGATACTTCTACACATTATGACAGTGTGAAGACAATAGTTTATCCACAGCTTCAACCAGAACCCTGGATAAGATACAGATCCTAGGACATTAAAGACAAAAACAAAAATTTTGAACTATAAAAAACACACACGAAATAAGATCTTTTTTAATCAGATTGGCGGATACAAAGTTATATTTTCCCATTTATTCTAAAACTTCTACACATTATGACAGTGTGAAGATAATACCAGTAGTGATTTCAACATTTATTATACTGTAGATGTTAGTCAAACACAAACAATACAACGTACAAATGATGTATCGCTATTCACATTTATGCATTACGCCATATCAAATAGCAATACTTGACACTTCAATTTTATACTAATTTATTCTTTAAATATAAGAGATTTCTGGAGCAAAACAACTCATATTACACAGAAAAAAGTCAACCGAATATTCAATTTCTACTTTTACATTAGTTTAAATTATATAAAAATTAATGTATTTTGCTTTCTCGTTAAATTTGAGATACTTGTGACATAGTATACATGTATGTCGTTTGTCGACACTAGTTATGATGCACAACTCTTTTTGACATGGGGAGTCATGGTGGCTAAGTGGAATGCCTTAACACAATTCCATCATGCTCATTGTCCACTAAGGCAAAGCAGAGATAAACAATTCGATTGATTAAGACTTTGGATAACTTTGGTTCTAATTGGGTGAGAGTGATGAATCTCTGAGTATACATGTAGATTCATTATCAATATACCTTGACTAAGTTCCATGATGGGAATTTTCTGCCTAAACGATAAGCAATTTAATTCGTCACGACTTTGGAATGTAGCAACTCTGCTTTTAATTGAAGTAGAATGTTTAAACTTGGTGAAGATTTTTCACTATAGACAGAGCTAAGCAAACTCATTGGTCCATGCTTTGGGACAAGATAATTTTAACTTATGGAGGGTATTATGAAACCTTACACCATTAAAGTATTGTAAAGAATGGGCCAAAAATTTTAAAAAGTATCGGAGAAGCATGAAGTTTATATTGGACACTAAGTAAATGCAGAAAGTTATGTTACTCAGTGTAAATAGGTAAAATCGTTTTAACCTTGGTTCCGCTACAGATTTTGGACAAAGAGTAAATATTTGAATGAATATTCATTTCTAATATATCTTTGATGTATATATATGCCAGAATAAATGTTTACTATGAAGGATTTATTGCACCATAAACAATCAAAAATTTAATTTATTAAACAAAACATTTTGGTCCAAAAATCAATTTAAATCAAATAAGTTTACATTTTTTTCATTTGATTTTACACCACCATTTCCCACATACTAGCCATTCTTCTACATTTTCTAAACTCATATGAGCTTACCGGTAATAACACAATGTTAAATACCAGAAATATAGCTGGATGATCTAGCCTTCGGTGCCTTTAAGACTCTGATGTACCAGTATTTTAAATTAATATGTTTGTGTATCTGCGCCACCTAATAAACAAATTTACCTTACATGTATTCTGATTGTTTTGCCCCATTCCGGTTGAGAAGAGCACTTTTTTTCTGTCTAAATTTTTTAGGTATAAATTGAAATATGGTCGTATATGGCCATCTTTCCATTGTGCACAATTTCATCATAACATCATGCACATTCCATCAGTTTTGTTGAATCTTTTGAACCGTCCAACATCAAAGGTTATTAACTGATTTGCTTGAAACTTGCTTGGCATTGCTTGCATTGTTCAGATTTCCATAAGTTACTGTGTACAGTTATAGGGCAAGTTAATCTCAAAAGTAGAGTGGCCCAAACAAAGTGCAAAAGAAATCAATGCAGTTTGGTTTAATCATACTTATATTAGACAGCATTATACTCAAATTCGGCCGAAGTCTGCCAAGGCGAAATTACATTAATTAACATAATTCAGGAAGTTTCTGCGAGTGATATCTCGTAACCAGTGTGTTTCAGTGGTGGGACAATATGTTTAGCCTCGTTCATTGAGTCCCTCAAAAGCATTCTGGCAATCAAATTGTGTGGCAATTTTATAATGTTCATTTTGTCTTAAATATTAGATGTCAGAAGTCCATCTTTTCTCAGTGTTGATTTAAATTGATCACTAATTCCAGTTTGCAATGCCAAAAACTGTGGATGGCACCTTTAAACAACATTTAAATATGGCCTACTTTCCTTTTAATATAAAAATGTTTATTTTAATTTTCTATTAAACATAAACTATTAAACTTTGTGTAAGAATAATTTACCAATTGTTAATTTCTAAGGCGTATAATTAACAGCATATCTTTCTACACGAATAAACAAAAAATTATTCATTAGATAAATACCAATATATACATGTATGTTAAGGTCTACCATGTAATACGGATATTTGCAACACACGTTATCACCATAACCTTCCACATGGAATAACAATAAATTGTTTATTGGATAAAATGGAAACACTTAATTTTATAAATGTAAAATAATATACAAATTTTCATTTTATACAGCGTTTTATTTATCTTGAAATTCATAGCAAAGGTCTCTCTAGTTATATCGAAAATTATGATTACCGGTAATTAAATTCCGCCATCTGGGATTTCATTTTTACAGCAATTTTGAATTTTAACCATGTTATAAGGAATATTCAACAGGAATAAACGGTGATGAACTTAAATTCTGTCTTTTTGAATTCCATTTTAGATGTAATTTTGAATTGCTACCATGTTGGATTTTTGAAACTATCTTTAACTTTGGAGACATCGAAAACCATATGAAAGATACATTAAAAGTCACATTTGATGAAATTCTTGCTGTTGTTATGGGGAAGGACCATTTTATTACCAATTTTGCAGCCAATAGCTGTCCATGTGAAAAACGCATTCTTTTTTTCCTTCAGATTCTGTTTTTCAAGGATTAGCTATTCTCCCACCACACACTGGTTACGAAATATCGCTTTCCGAAACCTCCTGAATACCCCCATATTGAGTTATGTTAATTACGTTATCGAACATTTATTGTATTTATTCTGAAATGACCTAAATTAGGTCGAGTGGATGTTGAACACTCCCACTCTGATTTCCAAACTCTATATAATGATGCTTAAATTTAGCTAGGTTTTGTGTTGGTACATGTATGTAAAATGGTATCAGACCACCAGAAAATATATTTATATTTTTTGATTTTTTTCAGTAAACACATGTGATAGAAAAGAACCTCGACATCATCATGATGGAGAGGGCATGTTGGTCATGTCACCTGATGCCAACAACGAATCAAAGAGTTTTTTCCAAGGTAAGCAACTCTTGATGGTTTTTGACATTTCTTTAAATTTGCTTAAAGGAGTTCAACCTGTTTCATTTGGTTAAACAAAAAGATTTAATTAGGTGGATCAAATGTTTTAGTTCCATAAGTGAAATGATAAAACTCAATCCAGTTAAATTTTGATTTGGGAACAAAGCAACAATTGACTTCTTTAATAATTTTAGATTTAATTTTGGCTTACTGTGTCAGCAGGTGAAGCACACTGGCTTCCCAAAATTATGAAAGAAGCAGATTATGATTCTAGAAACAAAAAGAAAGAAATCTACAAGTTTTATTTTGGAAGTCAATCAATCTGGTCTGCCTATAAACAATTTAACTGTTATTTTGTGTATCTGTGGCTAAATAAATACTTTGTCACATTGTATGAAATTCAAATACATATAGTTAAAAGTGATTGAGAAGTGACCACAGCATTGTGAAGATATATGTTCGTGAAAAGAATGTATATAGGGAATATTTCGACAAAAAGTAACCTTGCTAGTAATTGCACTGAAAAATAATAGAACTGCAGTTAATTGGGTTGACTCGAATCATCTGATGGATAAAATGCTCTGATGTTAACACATAACATAACACATTACATTTGATATAGCGCACATAACTGCCATGCATTCTATGGCGCTTTACAATATCTGTCACAAAAATGTCAAATAAATGTTTTTCGAAAAAAGTATGTTTTGAGTTTCTTTTTGAAATCAGTGACAGTTTTGCATTGTTTTACACTTTCTGGAAGAGTATTCCATAGTCGCGGTCCCATCACACTAAATGATCTGTCTGCAAATGTTTTATATTTAGTCTTGGGTATTAATAACATGTTTTGTGATGAAGATCTTGTATTGTAAGATGAAGTTTGGAACTGTAATAATTCAGTTAGGTAGGAAGGGGCAATATTGTTGATACATTTATAAACAAGTACCAGAAGCTTAAATTGACATCGGGCTTCAATAGGTAATATATGAAGCTCTTTTAGAGCAGCAGTTGAGCTATGGTCGTAACTAACTCCAAGAATAAGTTTTGCTGTAAAATTTTGAATTCGTTGAAGAGGTTTAACAGTGGATGCTGGTAGATCACAGAGCAGACTATTTCCATAATCCATATGGGAAAAAACTAGAGAGCTCGCAATTTGAAGAGATAATTCTCTGGACAGAAATGGTCTCAATTTTCGCAAGTTAAACATTGCCAAGGCAGCGGAACGAGTTTTTTGGGCAATGTGATGCTTGAAATTTAAGTTTTCGTCCATATGCATTCCCAAGAATTTAATTCGGGACGAAGACTTAACTATAGAGTCCCCAACTCTTAATTTGTGGATGGTAGACTTTTGGAGCTGGCGGTTGGCACCGAAGGTAATAACCTCAGTCGATTGTGTAGCATCCAGATTTTAACGTCGTCTAAGGACTCTGATAGTTGGGAGGCAATACTTAATTCTGCATCTAAGTCTCTGGCTTTGAAACTGTCATACAGGCTATGATCGTCAGCATAACCAACTAAGTTTGGATTGTGTCGGATGCAGGAGGCTAATGTACTGGTGTAGCAGATAAAGTAAATCGGGCCATTGATACTACCTTGCGGCACTGAAAAATTTATTTGTTTTACATCGGAGAACTCATCGTTGACCTTGACACGGAAACTCCTGTCTCGTAAATATGACGTCATCCACTCTTTAGCGATTCCGGTAACACCAAAACAGCTTGACATTATAGTAAGTAGAAGCTCATGATGCACGGTGTCGAAAGCAGCACTGAGGTCGATCGCAACCATTGTAGTCAGGTGCTGATGTTCCAAAGCATCCAGAAGATCATTATAAACTTTCAAAAGCAGTGTTTCAGTGCTATAAAAAGGTCTGTAAGCACTTTGGTAAGATGGTAAAAGGTTGTTAGTTTCGAGGTGGTTTACAAAACTTACTGAAGATGCCTTTTCCACAAGTTTGGACAGGAATGATAGATTGCTGACAGGCCTGTAATTTTTCTTTTCATGGTCAAGATTCGATTTTTTGATCAGAGGTTTGACTATAGCAGATTTCCATTCTGAGGCAAAAACACCGGTCTCAAACGACATGTTAATGATTTTGGTAATTAGCGGAGCAATAACCTTCGAATACCTTTTGACTAAAAATGATGGTATTGGGTCAAAGTCGCAAGTTGATGGTTTCGCATTGTGAATAAGTTTCTCAACATCGACTAAATTTACCCTCTTAAATGAAGTGAAAGCAGGGACAGACACAGCAGAAGGCTGGTAAAGTGTTGTTGATAAGAAAGAAAGAAAACATGGATAGATATTAATGTGACATTAAAAATATTTTTTTTCAGTGTCTTCACCACCAAGCCCAGCTGATAGTGGAGTATCAGATATAGATAGTAGTTCCGATGAAATACGACTGAAACATCATTCCAATCCAGGTACAATAATTAATATATTTAGTTATATTTATGGCTACTTTAGATTAGATAATAAATTTACAATCATTTTGTACTGTTGAATATGTATTGAGCATGAATACAGTACTTTGTGTATATGGATCTACTTTCCAAACATAATATCCGATAAACATCGACTACACTTTTTTGTATATAGTAAGTGCATCAATTCTGGTAATTAAGGCACCTTTCAGGCAGAATTTTAGGTTTTGTTAGAGCCAATACCTTTTGGGCCTGTACCAATCCTGTATTGATCTGTAACTCTTGCCCATGCAGCCCTTCTTCGTTAACGGAGAGGCCATCTGATGTTTTAACCAGGTTTTTCTTTTTTTTCAATTATTTTATTAATATTTTTGATATGAAAGGGCAGGTAAAACTACAATTATTATTTACTGGTCTGCTGTGCATACGTTATTAAAATCAATGGTACGCGTATGACTATCAGTTTTGTTCTGCATATGTAGCTAACTCTGCTTATTATCTTAGTTTGTATAATGTTTCGTGAGAGTTTATTTAAATTGTTTTTATTTTTTCTCTTTTCAGTTTTTTTAAATGCTCAAAGAAGCCATGTTCCAAATTCATTGGTATCTGTGCCATTCCTTCCACCATTTTGTCAACCACCTCCAGCACATCAACCTCTTCCTGCTCATTTTAACTCCGCAACACATATAGCCATGAGACCAGGTTAGTATTTTAAACATGTAATGAAATCGGGTCAAATTAATAGGGTAACAGCTTGTTAGCAATGAAATAAAGTTAATATTGTATAAAACACATTGCTGGCAATGAGATCAAGTTAAAAATGCACAAAATAATGAGATCAAGTTATATATTTTTATCTGTGTCTGCTACAGTACAGTTAACTTCTAATATTGAATACTGGTACGAAAAACAAAACTGGTTGTATTGATTTTGAATTTTCCATGTGGAGATTGTAAAGTTTACATTTTTTTTTTTTTTAGATCATATTTTTGAAGCATTAAATCCAGTAGATTGTTCCCCTTTACATGCTCATCCAAAAGAAAACCAAAATTACCCTGTATCACCTCCTGTACTCAAACTCAAATTAAAGAAAGGTGAGTTGTTATTGAGTTATAGAATTATGGTTTGGAGGAAATATTGTATATTGTTGTCCTACTATTATCATCCGATCGACATGAAATTTATACAGCGCATTAATGTTAATGATGTTTAAAAGCTTATGGATTTTCAACAATTTCCAATAATTACCATCTGAGCTCTTATGGTCCTGCTTTATTAGAACCCTCTTTTCGTTTGTTCCTGGGGTTTAATGTCCACTTCCACCATGGTGATATCGTAGACAAGAGAACACTCTAGCTAGAGGTTTAATTTATGCCGAGTGTTTAAGTTCGTGAGATGACAAATCCTATTGATTTTCATTGTTTTCCGATAATTACTCTTGAAGTTATGGCCCTTGATCAATTTGAAAAATCATTTACCTGTTTAGAGCTTAAAGAAATATTAAAAACTTACAAAAAACATAACTAGGCTGACATTGACTAAAGTAACAAATAAATCATTGACTTAGAGTAACAAATAAATCATAAACTATAGACATAAACTAGGTTGAAATATGTTAAAAAGAAATTGTAATTTATTATATTACATTGTGCAACTGTTAAATGTCTTGCTTTGTTATTATTACGCTACAGATATTTATCTATAAGGATATTATTCATTTCCTATTGCCATAGTAGTCACTACTTAAGTATCAAATCCTGTGTTTACCTAAAGTGTGACATCAATAGCTTTCAATATATCACTAGATAGTCAAATTAATAGAATAATAAAAGGTTGTTTTTCACAATTTGAACACTTATATGACATCAAATAATTCTTGAAATCGATCAATAATAATGTTTTATATGTTCTGACATAAAAGCTTTATTTAATATATTGCAAAGTAATGGATTTTTTGAAATGATCAGTATAATTTTGTTTGTATTTAAAGGTCGAAAACCTAAATCCAGTAGTCTTCAGTTAGATACGTGTAGCCCTATGCTGCCTAGACGCAAACGAGAAGGTATGTATATTGTATTTCTTTTTAATAAAAATCTTTTTAAATGCATGTATGTATATGGAGTCCAATCGTGTAAGTTTTAACACAAGTAAATTATTAAATTAAATGTTAGTCCCGAAATGTCCAGATTCTTCACTCTCCTTCTCTTTTTTTCTCAAGACCAAATATTATTCCACACTCTCCTCTTTTCTTCTCACAACATATTATTCCACAATGTACCTCCTGTTTTACCTGGGGTGCCATAGTGGGTAAGATGCTGCCTAGCTAGCCTGTCCAACGTCATGGGTTTTCTCCAGACTTTCTCGGTTTTCTCCCACTGCCAATGACCCCTATGCTCAGGCGAATTATTGAGTAAAAATGAACCATATGTTAGCCCCAAAATAACAAATGGACGAGCAATTTGATTGGTTGAGAATTTGGAACATGATAAATTTGGTTCTAATTGGGTGAGAGTGATGAAACTCTGAGTATAGATTCATTATACGTTGTACCAATACATTGACTATTAAAGTTTGATATTGAGAATTTTCTGCTTAGACTTAGTAGTGATAATCAGTTTGATTGGTCAAGACTTTGGAACATCAAAGTTCTGTATTTTATTGAGGTATAGATGTTCATTAGGCAAATGTCTTGACTGAGTTCAGTGATTAATTTTCTCATTAAAACTATGTAATTTCTTAGTTCGATGATATGGGTCTAAATAACTTTGATTTTAACTCAGGCAGAGTGGTGAAACTTAGTGTATAGTTTCACTCACTACTAGGTACTTCAGGATCTGAGTTTAAAAGTGAACATTTTTATACGCCCACATTTTCATGTGGACGTATATTGTCGTCGCCCCTGTCCGTCCGTCCGTCCGTCCGCAATTAGGAGATAAATACCTCCTGTTTAGAATTTAGAGGACTGTTATTGTCCATTTGATACCGCTTAAATCATTAGAGGCCGAGATCGCGCAGCGATCGAGCGCCTCTAATGAAAAATTTAAGCTTGTGGTCCCTCTGAAGGTCAAAATTGTTATCGGATTTAAAAAAACGTTTGATTATATCACCGTTCCATGGTTATGAAGGTTGAGTTCGAATTTCGTGAAAATCAGACCAAAATTGACGGACAAAATGGCCGCCGTTTGTACGCGAATAGTGTGAAAATATGTTATATCAAGGTTGTGGACCTTATAGAGGTCACAATTTTGAACCAATTTTGATGAAACTTGACATGTATGTTTATAACCCAAACATCTTGGTTCCTTTCGATATTTGCGCCCATCGGGTCATTACTTCCTGAATTATGTCCCCTGATTGTACGAAAAATCACCCTTTTTAGTTTGTGGTCCCTCTGGAGGTCACAATTATTATCTGATTTAAAAAAAAACGTTTGATTATAAAAACCAAACAAATTCTAATGATTTTCTGATAATTCCTTAATATGCGACAACTTAATATGTTGACTGCCCGGACGATTTGGCTGCTGTGTGGGCGTATGTTTCGTTGCCTGGCAACCTATTTTTAAAATTTTATGCTTAGACTAAGCACAGGTAATCAGGTTGAATAAAGATAAATTTGCTGTTAATTAATAATATGTCATTTTGAGATTTTATCTGGTGACATCAGCCTCACTGTTGGCTTGTTAAAGGTGGAATGATTTGTGCTATGTGTTATTACTGTTAAAGTTATTTTAAAACTCGATAAAGCATAAAATACATGCAACAGATGGACTTAAATAGATATATAGGTTGATACATGGAGTTATAACACATCTTGAACTTTGTATTTAGAAAGAAAGTATTTCCTTATGACTACAGTTATTGAGTCATTGGAATAAAATGTTTAGGTCAAAACAAGTTTTGACCAATTTCACCCAAAATCAGCTGCCTTACTTTCTAAAGGAAAAGATGACAAGATTTCTGATCTGTCCTGAGAGTCATCATATTTCCTGTGACTGATGTGAGTCCAAGAGCAATCTCCACACAGTCAGATATGCATTTTTTTATTGCAAGGATAACACAGTATATATAACTACTCGGCTCGTTTCTGAATAAAATATTTGTAAAAACTGAAAAAAATATTTGTAAAAACTGTTTGTAAAAACTGAAAAAAATATTTGTAAAAACTGAAAAAAATATTTTTAGAAATAGATAAGATATTTTTAAAAATAGATAAAAAAAATAATTTAAAAATAGATAAACAGGGATTTTCTTATCTCATATTTAAGGCCATTTCTCTGCTTCATACATGAATTTCAGAGAGAGAGAGAGAGAAATGGGGTTTGTCCACTCAACACAAACTAGGTCATTTCGGGACTAACATATGGTTTAATTTTATTTCAATAATTCGCTTGCGCGTAGGGGTCTTTAGCAGTGGGAGAAAACCGGAGTGCCCGGAGGAAATCCATGAGGTTGAGAAGGCGCCCCTATCTCCATGTCACATACGCTCACACCAGGGCTCGAAACCACTGAGGCAAGCCAGAGGTGACCAGCCAGCTAGAGGTTGAAGCGTGGCACTCTAGACCACTAGGCCATCCCAACCCCCCACATGAATTTCATATATTTGCTTTGTCTTGCACTATCCAACAATTACCCTACACAACTCAAGTAGAGGGATAAAGTGTATGATTCAAGGACACAAAGATTCAACACATAGCCTGAGTTATATCTCGCTAACCTCTCTGCCAAGTGCTTCCTTTGTAGATATTTATTATTTAACTGAGTTTGTCGTGTTTTCTTTTTTTATTATTTAAACATCTTTTATTTAATTTTCTTTACAGGAAATACTACATATTTGTGGGAATTTTTACTTCAATTACTACAGAATCGTGAAACATGTCCACGATATATTAAATGGACAAGCAGAGAAAAGGGAATTTTCAAACTTGTCGATTCTAAAGCTGTCTCAAGGTTATGGGGAATGCATAAGAATAAACCTGATATGAACTATGAAACAATGGGGCGGGCTTTAAGGTATGTTAAATTTTACCCCTAAAAAATAACTTCAAAGCTTCATTTTAAAATTGCAAACAGTATTTTTTGTTTACTTCCGTATGTATACAATGATATTCCGTTTTTGTAATCCCCAGTGGAAATGTCATCATTTATTGCCGTCTGATCTTATAATTCATGTTAGAACTTCCGTCATTTCTCTTGATAAAAGTTTTCAACCAATCTGTCAGAAATATATAAAGTAGCTTATTGAATTTAGCCTAATGTTGATCTGGGGGTGATGATCTTGGTGTAGATTGTGCAGAAATGGAACCTAAATATCCTAATACAGTTTTATTGAAATACAGTATTTAATGTCTTACAGTTATTACAGGGAGATAACTCCAATAACAAATGCTCAGCTATTTCAGGGCAAATAAACACTTGTGCTTGATAACTAGTGGATACTTGCATGGACCTTATAATAGACGAAAGTTGATAGTGATAATTGTTATCCATAAAATTGTGTTTTGTGTTATTTTAGAATAAATGTGTGATTTGAATTGTAATACCCTAGATGTGACTTCTTTCCATAGGTCTCATTATAAGAAATTGTATCCACTTTTTTTTCTAAGATTCAAAGGGGCTTTTATTAATAATTACAGTTGTAAAGGAAAATCAATTTTCGATTTTAAAACTTTTAAAACTGTTGATTAAAGTGATGATGCATCATTTGCATATCAAAATTCTCACAGCGTATTCCCCGCTAGTAAGTACTGAGATTGATTATTTAACTAAGAAAACAAAATCAAAATACCAACGCTAGATAAACCCCCAGCTTGGATTCAATCGGATTAAGAACAAGTCTATAATTTCTGTTCTCCGACAACAAAATGGTAGATGTATCAAATTTCCATTCAACATGTAAATACTATATGGAATTGAACCATTTTTGGAGCTGATATTGGACCAAGGTTCATCTTTCACAATATTTTAGTTGGCAAGGAGTGCTTTTGGTGCTAAAATGACGCAATAAGACTTTAAACTGATATGAACTTTAAGAACTATGTTTTTGTATATTACAGATATTACTACGCTCGAGGTATATTAAATAAAGTTGATGGACAAAGATTGGTTTATCAGTTTGCGGAAGTTCCCAAGCGAATCATTGAAGTGGATTGTTCATAGCTCTATAATACAGTACTCCATGTATAATAATAATAATATATAATATCACATTGCTCCTCCAAAGATGTGTTTATTGTATATATGTAAATAATAGACACAGTTCATATTGATTCCATTTATAATATGATAATTACTGTCAGGAATAGTTAATGCCAAAATCTAACAACCAAGTAATACTTCCTGCACGGGCATCTTCTACAAGTTATTCATTTTATTTCTTCTGGAAGTAAATAATTTAGTTATAATAATATCTGGCGCTACTGAACAAGTAGTGAACTTTCTTGAATGGAATTGTATTATAAATATTAATAAAAACCTAATAAAAGTCAAATATCTGCCAGGTACCACATTTCTAGGCTTAGATATCATCATGTTCATAAAGCAACGTCAAAGAGAGTTGTACAACATCCCGAACTTGCCATGTTATCTCTCTTTACCGCAGAAATGTGAACAATAGCGTACAATCAGAGGTTGTGACACAAACACACTCACATCAAACATGCCGACCTCCACAGAAACCTTGACATTGAACGAACCTTGAACTTTGCAATGTGATTATCACTGGTAGACATTTTAGCTAGAAGCATGAGACTTTGGTTTCGAGGTGATCAAGGAATCTGATAGGCTCTCAAGCTGGGTCAGTACCCAATCAAAAATGAGTGCCGAAATATGTGGGATATTACATGAAGGGCTTGATAAGATGTACGAAGTTAAAGCCATATCAAGTCCTCTATTGAAGATGATGGGAGATATACTTTTTGATTACATACGCAAATTTTGGGATTTTCGGTAATTAATTATAGGTTAGCTATTGTGGAGGATGCCTGTATTCAGTATGAATCTATGAAAGATTAAGCAATGTCCTACTAATAACTGGTTTGATAATGAAATTCAATATTCCGTGTTAATCTAAACATAAATATTTAGCTATGTTAACTTGAGATGTGGTATAGGGTGTTCTAGATAAGTACACTGCCTTTCTTTTGATGTCTTTGAAATTGCTGCAATTACTTTGAAAGGTTACTGCAGTAGTCTAAAATATACAAAATTCAATCTTTATTTGAAGTATGTTGTAGTTGTTATAAAAAATTGAATGAATGGGACCGTAATAGAAGTACTGCTATGTATTGAATAATGGTTGTTATGAAGCCTATACAGAACTTTCTTTGCCTTGAATAGAAATGCCGCCCTGTTGTCATGACCACCAGAGAACAGTTTTACATACTGGTTTATTTAAAGCCACCTTGTTGAGGCTGGATAACAGGAAAATATTGAAATCTGTAGACATTATTATCTTACAACGAATAAGAATAAAAAAGCTTGTCATTTCTTCATCGGCATTCAGAAGTACAGTCAATTTGTATTGAATAATAATTGATTATTTCAAATAAATACAGATTTATGTATATTCTATCAAACATGTACTTCTCTAAGCCCGTACCTTTGATAATAACTTCAGTCTGATTAATACACAGATCTTATTTCGTTTTGTGTTTTACAGTTCAAAATTTTGTTTAACTTGTCTTTAATACACTAGGTTCTGGATGATGTGAGGGATTAGCCAATGAAAGTAGCATTCAACTGTGGTATTCCACTACAAGCATCAATGCTGATTGGTTTATCAAATGGCTGACCACATTGAGTCAAAATCGGCCAGCTGACCACTGGTGCAACTACCCAATACAACTGGTCAGAAATTATGTAGTAGAGGCCATTGAAAGAATAATAAAGGAATCGAAATATAGACCTGTATTTTAATCAGGTTGTAATAACTTGAACCATATATTTTGTATTTCGTATGATTCATCTTTGATAAACCTATCTATCTCTGCTATGTTTTTCTACATGTATAGAATTGATATTTTATGACGTGCGGAGTTGGTTTACTGAAGATAGATCACATTACCTCACAAAACTCAAAACAACTTGACGTTTACGTTAAGAGATATATTATGCTCTTTGAGAACTGTTTCATAGTGCATGTTTTGTTTTGCTTTTTTAATTAATTAAAATTTAAAGATGGTTTCTTTTTGTGATGAATGATTTATTTGATTGCTTTACTTTGATATGATATGAATGTACAGTATTACTATAAGTAATAAAAAAATCATTTAATATTTTTCTTTAACTATTTTAAGCAGAACAAAACTTACACAACAAAATATTATGGAATTTGTAAAAAAAAAAAAAAAATGTTCATTTGCATTAGGTCTTAGAAGTATATTTGGTGAAAAATAATTAAGACAACGGAAGTATTAAGACAATGTACTGTACTTCCACTTGACTTTTGCAAGAAGAAAACTTATATCATATATGATTTTATCCTAATTCATAATATAGATATTAATAGGATATATAATTTTTCCATCACTCATAAGAGGGCATGATTTCTTTCATATATAGCTCAATCTTTGTTAATATATTATTTAGAACTTACATTAAAGAATTTATCTTTTGTTCATTTTGTGTTCTTGCATGATTATTTAATTTGTAGAGAAATTATTATCATTATTATTATTGCCACAATGATTCCACAAAATTTTATATAGTGCTAAAAGATGACAATATCGACGTCCGAGAATGTTCTCGAAGGGTAAAATTATTGTAAATATTTAAAGCTTGCTTGAGAGATAGAATTGGTATTGAAGTTCGCATGTTTGAATGTCTGAATAACCATTAACTGTAACAGGGTTAAAAGAAACTCAACTTTAACTGAGTTGGATTGTTTTGCTGATTTATAATTTCCTAATATTTTATGCTTTATGTTTGTTTAAGATTCTGGTTCTAGAACAACATTTCGTAAAAGTTTTCGTTCAATCTCTACCAAATCTGGATACTAAATTTTTACCAGTAAAATCTTTAAAGAAGTATGTCTTTGTTTGTAAAAATTTAGTTTTCAATCATTTTCACTTTGTTTCGGAATACTTGATGTAAATAGGAATTTGGTTGAGAGAATTGTTTGTCATTTTATGTCTAAAACCGAGTAACAAGACAGATGAGTGTTTTAATTGTTACTATAGAAACAAACCTTAAAGCATAAATTATTTAATACATTTTACTCACTGTTTTCCCTGATCTTATGTTTCTATCATTCCCTGTTATTCCATATTATATTATTACTAATAATTATTTCAGTTCTTTAATCGTCTATGTCAATATTTGTCAGATAAGACAAAAAAAATATTGATGATACAAGGTAATTCCTCTTACATTCTATCTTAGAATCCATTGGACGTCTGACAAAATTGTTTCACATTTTATAATTTGGAGTTCTGTTCAGACACTTGATGGATATATGTGGATTTCATTTGGACAATTGACATTATTTCTGAAGTAAAAAAAAATTGGAGGGGGGGAAATTATAGTAAATTCAATTACTGTAATTAAGTAATGGACAGTTTTGCTTTATGGTGTTTTTTTTTGTTGATTATATTTTTGTTTTGTTTTAGCTTTTGGAATGCTATGATATGCAATTCACCAAGATTTTACACACTGGCCAGTACTACTTTATAGTGTTTTAAAAATTTCTAATTTATAAATGAGAACAGTATGATCAGTCAACTATTTACTCATATTTTTGTTTGTTTATCAAGTTAGTTTAAGATTTATATTTTTGTTTTTAGATTATAGTTAGAGTTTTAATTCATACTGTAATAAAATATATTTACTATAGACTCTTTGATCAATGGTATTAAACATAGTTTTAATACCTACATAAAAGTTGATAAATATAGTTTGTAAACATAAGTTGATTAAAATCGTTTATAAAATTAAGTTGATTAAAATAATTAATAAAAGCATAGTTTGAACACCTACATCACTGTGTATAAGTTTATACATAGCTTTAATACATTATTTATAGACTTAGTATATGGTATATATTTGTATACAAATAAAAATTATAGAAAATTAGTTTGTCATATAAAGATAACTTTCACATGAAGTTGATGTCTGGCTAGGATTTTTCATAAAACATTTGGCTACTCTATGATCACTCCTCCTTTATATATTGCATATCTACAAAATAGAAGAGGCTTAATTTTCATAGAACAATATGCACGCTTTGAAATCCAGTAGCTCAAGCGAATGTTCCAAATGCAAACCAGGCTGTAATACTAGCCAAACAATTGCTTAGCTACAAGTAAGTGTATCCTGAAGCAAGAGCTGAATGTTTTAGGGGATGATGTTGGATTTGTTAGAATGTGCTTCCAATCAATTTTGTAGAAATTGTTCATTTGTAATTAATTATCTAACTAATTAGATAAAAACATGTATTTACCTATAGTATACAGGTATTATTATCTTTATATGGATCTCAACAACTGCTTTAACTGATAAAATTTTACTCCTGTTTTCTCACATAAACAAATACAAATCTTGCATTTATATATTTACAGGTTTTTATTAATACTGTACTGTATCATTAAGAATGCTTCTGAAATTGTAGCCTTGCATTTAGGCCGCCAGAGCTTATCCTTTCAACATTTGATATAAGTTGGAAAAAAAAACCCAAAAGTTATAAAGTGCGACTTGTATCTTATAATAAGCTGTTGACTATCATAAATAGCTTGGCTTAGCCATCATAATGCACAGTTATTAATTTCAAAATTTATGTATTGAAGTCTCAATAGTAAACTGATCCATCTTTGCTTTAGTAAACTGGTATATTTTAAAATTATGTATTGCATTATCATTAGTAAACTAATGCATTCTCTTTAGTAAATTGTTACATTTGGTGCATTAGTATCAATCTAAATGAAACCTAACAGATTCACAGTTAATATATGTGTTTTATTAAAAGCATAAGATTTGTAGTACATACATTAAACCATTATTATTTAGATATGTTCTTGTTAATTAATGTAGTTATTAATGAATTAATGACCTTATTCCAAATAATATATCATTTTGTTTGTGTTTATTGTGTAAAAATCTAGGATTTAAGAATGGAACACGTCTTCTCCTAGTGTTGATATTGTTGATCACATTATCTCCTGTGGTTAATAACATTTTCATGGAATAAATAAAAAAAACTATTTTTATGAATAAAAAGATATATATTAATATGTTACAGTATCAGATGTTATTTGTTTATATATTATTTCTGTGTCTTGATTGCTAAGGGCTAATAAGACTTCACACTTGTTCTTAGTAATAGTAAGTGCAAGAGGACCGCACTGCATGCAAAACAAAATCTACAAGATATACCTGCAGACAACATTGCAAAAAATAAACACATATCAAATCAGGTAAATGTATCCGGGCCAGCATAAGGTTTATAAGCAAGAGATGTATCACTAGCTTTGTTAGTAGTGCAGGACAAGCACCTCGGATGGGATGAAAAAACTGAACATATTGGTAAAAAAAATTAGGACCCCAACTACTACATTGCTGTTCTGTGGACCTATTCCAGTGTGATAAGCTTTATTTAACGTCTGCTTCCACGATATGTGATATTAAGTGATATGGTACACAAACCCTATTCCAACTTACATCCATAGTATTTATTGGGTATGCTTTCTTATTTTGGGGGTGGGGGTATCGTCTCTTTTAACTATTATCAATATTATGTAATGTGTATTGACTGTATCAAGTATAGTGTCTCTTTAAACAATTATCAATATTCAATGTAATTTACTTGATACAGTAAACGCCGTGAAACGGAAATGTCAGACGAAACCTATAATGATGATGAATTTTGTTACACTTGTTATTCTAAAGTCCACCGACCTATTGATAACAAAGTACAAAATTCGAAAAGTTTAAAACGGAATTAACAACCAACTGATTATCAAATTAAAATATATTTTAAAACTTATTTATTACAGAAAACGATTTATATATTTACATCATCACATGAAGAAGTATTTCGTTCCGATTAAAACTCGGCTCTAAATTTCATCTCAACCTTTAACTGATGAAAATTGTTGTCAGTTAAAACTTTTGAATCGTTTTATTGTTTACTGTTCATTGCGTGTCTTCTTTCATGTAATGTAGCTACGATGGTTCAGTGTGTGGTACGTTTATTCTCTAACTTGAAGGTCGCGTGCTCCATCCCTGCGTTGACCAATTATGTTCATTGGATGGTGTAGGATAGAGGTCCTTGCAAGCGTATAGTCGTTCGGATGTCACGAAAACACGAGGTCCCGTGGACACATTGACGTGCACGTAAACGAATCTTAGGCAGTTGGAGTTATAATAATAATAATAATATCTTTATTTTCAAAGGTGAAAAATTAGGCTTAGAGCCTGTTTACAATTTTGCCCTTTATAACAAAGAAATGAAAAAGACAGTAATAGAACAAGACACTTAACAAATACTCACAAACATAGGCCGTACGCCACTGGCCGGGCAAAACGTCCGTCATAGCACACTGCATGACGTTATGTCCGTCCTCTTGAACCAGTCAGGGCAAAAGAGTAGGGCGTTAAAACCCATTTCATTTCATTTTTTGTATTAAAACTGTCTCGTAAATCTCGGCAAATCTGACTATTGGCTAATACCAGATACAATCACTGTAAAATGGGCCTCGGTGTAATTTGTACTATACTGTATCTAGGACCGCTATCGGAGCAAGACCCCCCCCCACCCCCTCCACACACACATGGTCTAACAAGGACACTGTCTAGTCGCTCCAATAGTACGAAATACAGAGGTCCCATGTAGGCTACACGTTGGCGGGAATTTAAAAGAGCCATTCACAGTTGGGATTTAATACAAAAGGCCATAATGCCGCGGTCCGAACATAATTCCCCTCATACACATAACATGAGGTATGTCCAATTGTCCATCTCCATTAACCCCGTCGGTGCAGAAAAGTATAAGGACGTTAAACACCATTTCATTTTCAATAGGAAATATTTCACACCTAAATTCTCTAAGATTTTATATTTCAGGAATTCCAATATTTTTGTCATCTTCTGTGTTCTTCTATCTTTAAATATAAATTGCCGACAATATAGCAATCTAATTCAAACACAGATCCTACATATTTCGTGTCCATGTGCGATGTAGGCCATCGAAAGTATAAAAAAAAATGAAACGAAATATAGACTGCGGATGTGTCAAATTTCAAAAGTGGGGTTGCAAACCAAAGTATGTTGACATTATGTTTTATTGATTATCAGAGAACGGCGAAATCGATTACTGTAACAAGTCCTGTTACATTGACACAGGCTGTGACCTTTAAATTTATTTCCCCTTTGTAAAGATCACAGTCATCTGTATATGTTCACACAACAGGCCGACAAAACAGGAAATTAAGACTAACAGCTATATTTGTAAGCTAAGCGTTTTCAATATTTCATATAACAAGTGTTTTGCTATTTTACGAGATTTCAGACTTTACAACCGTTTTGCAAGCCTTTTCAATGTTTCAGTAAGTTATAGTTTATTTGCTGTTTAACGTCCCAGCTTTCTGCAGCAACCGGGATAATGAAGACGGACATACATGATACGTTCTGTGTGCTCTCAGCGACATTTTGCCTGGACAGCGGCGCGATGCCTCTTATTTCGAATTCTGTCACACTAGCGTTTACAGAGGAAGTCGGTTTTTCACTATTTGATAGATTGTCTTGATGGACAGCTTTGATATCCAGACATCGACCATGTGTACAATATACCCCTGCATTAGTGTTGTTCGAATGTTAATTGAACTTTACACCGAACTTAAAATATTTACTGATGTGGACACTTTTGAAGATAATGTCGTATTAAAGTTTATTCCCGTAAATTCCGGGTCTATACCAACAAAGGAATTACAAGTTTTATCTATTGGATTGTAGCATTCATCGGTTTAAAATAATATTTTTGTAATAATTGTTGTTTAATCATAAACAATGTAATAATGGTGTTATCTAATCTGTTAATATAGCTGTCAAATACCAACTTTTAACACACTAACACCGATGACGATAACGGTAAAACCTTTGAGCTATTGAAACGTGTACTGTATGTGTGTAGTATATAAACTGGAATTTACTGGTTAATAAATTAGGTAAGCTATTTTATTACATATATGAACATCAGATTGTTAGAAATATGGCAAGCCGAGGTATGGTAATCATTAACGGGAAATTTGAATTTTTAGAATTCATATAATTGTACACAAAAAAAAACTACAGTTTAACTAAACAACCTACGGGGAAGTATACTGTTATGAATTTATTCATATTCTTCGCGCATAACTCAACAGACACAGGTGCGGATCCAGGATTTTTTGCAGGGGGGGGGTCTAGGTTTGATAATTGCTTAACTAATTGCGCTCAGCCGATAATTTGATAAATTAGATTCAATTTGGTTCATTCTGACGTATTTCCGGAAGGTAAATTCCAAAATAACAGGTCTAAATCGCCAATAAAATCGCATAAAAAAATTTTCAAGTCTGCGCAGGGGGGGGGGGGAGGGCCGGACCCCCTGGACCACCCCTCTGGATCCGCGCCTGAGACAAGCTTATTCCGAAGACCACATGTGACCGGTATAAATACTGCGACTGCATGTCGTTGACATTCAATTAGATCAGTAATGGTTGCTAGTCGATCAACTTGAAAATAAAAATCGACCTACACGGCGGTTTTCCGTTAACAAGCGTAGTATTCCAATATCACGCCATCATACGATGTAATACATTAGACATCGTTTGAGCTGGCTTACACGTTGTGCGGTTTTACGTCAACAAGGGGGGATTCCCTAAGTATCTGAACTATTTCGTTGATAGAATTAGTGCTATTTATTTCTATATTCTTATTATTTGTAGATAAAGCCAAAATGGATTACGAATCTCTTGGATTACTCCATGACATGTTTAGGAAACAAGCTGAACAGACACCGGATAGAATCGCCGTTAATTCTGTGGACGGAAGACGAGTGACATTTAACGAACTAAATGAATGGACGGATATATTAGCGACATCCTTACAGAATAAAGGTGTTTTACCGGATACCTCAGTTGGAATATACTTGGAGAAGAATATAGAGTTTGTCACGGCATATATAGCAGCATTGAAAGCAGGTACATTATTTTTATCATGGCAATTTAAATCTTTTAAGATTACATTAATATACTATTCAAAAAAAGTAGGGGATATTTGATTTTGGGGGCATATTAATACTAAAATATGCAAATGACTACGAAAAAAGTCACTATAGAACCTAACAGAAGAAACATTTCCAGTTACATGTGACGCCCAAACGCACCAATAGCTACCGCATGGAATGCAGGTGGTGCTTGGGATCATCATGGGGGTCCAACCCAAGATTTGCACGACAGACCACGCTCAGGTCGACCAAGGGCGACAACTCAAGCCCAGGATCGATTTATCCGTACCTTGGCCTTGATTAATCGTGTCATCACATTAAATCAGATCAGCGCTCGTCTTCAAACAGACACTGGTGTGAGAGTGAGTAGCCAGACGATTCGGAATCGACTGCATAGGGGTCACCTTCGCCCCGACGTCCTCGCGTGATCCCTTGTTTGAGAGATCATCACATTCAGGCAAGACGTCGTTGGTGTAGGGATCGTCAACACTGGGATAATTGACACTGGAGCAATGTGATGTTTTCAGATGAGTCAAGGTTCACTGTTGATTTTTTGGACAGATGTAGGAGGGTGTGGCATCGTCGAAACGAGCGCTTCCAAGAGGTTAACGTCATCAGACATGATCGATTTGGGGGTGGTTCTGTTATGGTGTGGGGAGGCATCACTGTTGCTGGAAGAACGGCTTTACATGTTGTTGCAGGGCGTGTTACAGGCCAGTACTACCAGGACAACATCTTGGCAGTCCATGTTGTGCCGTTTGCACGACGTCATGACCGCCGTTTCATCTTCCAGGATGACAACGCAAGATGTCACAGGGCCAGGATCGTTACAGGTTACCTCCAACAACAGAACATCACCACATTACCTTGGCCAGCACTGAGTCCCGACCTCTCCCCCATCGAGCATGTCTGGGACATGCTTGGACAGAGGTTACGTCAACGTCAACAACGTCCTGCCAATGTCCAAGAACTTGCTGCTGCGTTGCAACTGGAATGGGACAATCTGGACCAAAATGACCCTAGACGTCTCATTAGGAGTATGCCACGTCGGATCAATGCTTGTTTGGCAGAGGAGGATTTACCCGTTACTGACTTTGTTGTGATGCTGTGGTAACTTTGCTGTTTGACCCAGGGTATCATTTTACCCTTATAATGGTCAGTCTGTGCCTTACTTAGTCTAACGATCATTTGGAATAAATCGATGAATGTGAACTTCATTTCATTTTGTCATTTGTTTCTTTCTCAGTTTCATTAGGTGACTTTAATAACACTTAAAAATCAAATATCACCTACTTTTTTTGAATAGTATATGACAGAGCGGTCTCCGACTGTATAATATAAGTAGTACCTTTCTAAATGAACTAATGGCAAATATTCATGGTACAAGGTAAGATAAGATAAGATAAGATTTTTATTGCATCGAAACGTCCATTTAGGACAGCATACAATATAAACATGAACATTTGATAACAATATGACCAATAATATTAACATTCATGTATAAGACAATGGTAATTTTCATACAGCTTATAATAATAATAATAACATATACATTTAAAAACAGGGCAGCATTATGTGTAATGTAAAAATTTACTTCAACCGGGTCCAGGTCAATACAATTATGATGCATGAGTATAATAAATACATAAATGACATGAAGACTTTGCATTGTTATTACAATGTATGATAATGATAATATACATATAGTAATGGAAAATGCAGAGAGTAATTTGATACAAGAGAGACAGGCTACACATATTATGGCCTTAGATTCATTGCATGAAAAACAAAGGCACAAACTGAGTTTGCAACTGTTTTAGGTGGGTTAAATAGGTTTTCTAGGGAAAAGGATAGATAGTTATCTGTAAGTTTCGGGTATATGTGTACCATACGCAAATCTTCATATAGTGGACATTCAAGTAAAAAATGAGCTTCATCTTCAATTTTTTGCATAGAGCATTGTTGGCATATCCTTAGATCTGGGGGGACATTTTTGTATCTACCGATTTCAATTTGCAGTGAGTGGGAACTAAGTCGGAGTGCAGTCATGGCTATTTTAAAGTTCTTATTATGTACATGACAGAGATATTCAGTGGGTTTATAGATTTTGGTTTTAAATAAGCCAAAAGTCCTGAGTTTTGTAGTTTTAGACGGGCTGGAGTGGCACGATTCAGTGAAAAGGGAGTTGAATTTGATTGAAGTGATAATTTGATTAGTTTTTGTGAGGTTTGACGGGTTTATATTGAAATAATTTATTAAGTGAGTTGAATTTGATTGAAGTGATAATTTGATTAGTTTTTGTGAGGTTTGACGGGTTTATATTGAAATAATTTATTAAGTGAGTTATAGAAGCAGTCCATGAGAGTTTAATATTAGAGTTTGCTATTTTAATATCATCATTATAGGCTTCAGCCAGTATCGGGATTGAATCCTTCATGTCAGGATGGTTTAATCTTTTATAATAGAGTAGCATTCTATGGTATATATCTAGTTGCAGTGGGAAAATTCCTAGTTCTGCAAGGAAACCAATATTAGTAGTTTTAGGGGGTTGGCACAATATTGACTTACATGTTTTTATGGTTATCTTATTGTGTTCTATATTACTCCACTTAGGTAAATTTAATTTTACATTGTCCACTAATTGAGAATATGACAGAGCAATCTTCGACTGTATAATGGTGAAGTAGTACCTTTCTAAAGGAACTAATGGCAACTATATAAATACATGTTATAGTCAAATGAAATTAAACGGGGGTTTATCTGCTCCGACTGGGCTAAGCTAATGAAGACAGGTTTATGCCGTGTGCTATGAGGGAAATTTTGCCTGGACAGTGGCACTATGACCCTTCTCTAATATTAAATTCAAACTGCCAAGGGATGTTTTACCTGCACGCCGATGTGTACACAGGACACCAGATTTTCATCCATCCAAATATCCACAAATTGACCCATGGCCTTGTACTGCACCACTGACAAAGGGGAACCATGCCGAAAAATCCTGATAAACTTAATTCTTGTGCTGTGCAGGGGTGTCCTTAAATAGAATGAATACTTCATATTCCTGTTCAATAGTCATGGTTTAATGCAGTACATGTAAAATACTGCCAAATAGAATTATGTACCTAAATCATGTGATTTTTATTTTTCCTGGAACACCATGGACAATACTCACCCGAGCCTCATGGGCAGAAGCACAAAACTGCTGCAGCAGATCAATTTCGCTTTCCATTTCACTGAATGTATTAACAGTGCAGTGTTGTAGAACTGGTTGAATCAAATGTGTCAAGTATTGGACGATTTATTTATTAATATTGGATTTTGATCTAGGCGGAGCATATTTACTGATAGATTCAAGTTATCCAGATCACATCGTTAAAGCTATATTAGAAGATGCTAAACCTGTCGTTGTTGTTACAATGCCAGAAATGGTTTCCTCTTTAAAAGGTAAGGATATTTTAATGTTCTTTCCATTTCGTTCAACAATCAAGCTGGTATTGATAGTAAATTCTTTACACTATTATCTCTGATTGACTTATATATGTCCCAAGACATTAGTAATGTAGTGATTTATATGACCCCAAATAAAAAATGCTTTGATAAAAGGCCTGTACTATCTATTAAATAACTTGTGATTTCTTGTTGATAATTGACAATCAATGTTCTAACCTTTTGTTCCAAAGTTATGCCCCTTAGACAAAAACCTGTACTATATGTTAGTCCTGAAATGACCTAGTTTGTGATGAATGGACATTAAATCCCATGTCTCTATCTCTTTCTTTCTCTTTCAGCCAAATATACAAAACAACTGCTGTACTATTATTTTACCACTATTGTAGTTTTATATGAATAATGTGTATTTTTATGTTTATTTTATATGTATTGTTAGAAAATGGTGCCAAGGTGATCATTACACTAGATGCCAACTGGCAAGATGCTCTTTCTGCAGATAATAAGTTAAAACCTCCACCAGAAAAACCTGAGGTCACATTAGATTCGTTAGCTTACATCATATACTCATCAGGTACAACCGGTAAACCAAAAGGTAATTAAGTATATTCATTTGTTCTTTTGTTTGTTTTTTTCCATTAAGCATATACATTTGATGGATCTTCTTTCATAGTATGTTAATGTCTCAGATTGTACCAATGACTTGAACGTATCAATGACTTGATAACAGAATGTATCAATGACTTGATAACAGAATGTATCAATGACTTGATAATCTCAAAAGTATTACTGGCTTGATTACAGAATGTCAGTTTCAACAACTAATAGTTTGATTGATTTTTCATCATTATATATTTTCAGGTATAATGTGTCCACATAGAGGAGCTGTATTTTCGTATCATTGGAGACACGAGAATTATCCTTATGCAGATGACGATAGAGAAGCTTGTAATATATTTTTTACATGGGAGATGCTTAGACCACTGCTAAAAGGTCTGTTTTATATATCGTTTATACTCTCTCATTATGTTCCTTATATAAAATTATTCTGTTTCTCAGATACTCCTGTGTCACTTTGCAAGAGACATTAAAAAACCCCTTATAACCAGAATTTTTAATTACAAATGGGAAATATCTGAATGAAAAACTCAAATGAATTCGGAAAAGTGCCTACGAATATTCACTGCTGATCAGTGTGTCACTCACAATGACAATCCTTATGATCTAAAGCTCACCAATCTGTTTATATTTAGATTTGTTTTTCATAGTTCCAAGTTTCGTTTTACTTGTCTTGACTACACTAGGATCAAGAAGAGTTGTTATATTACCATTGTGTTGGTTGAATGATGGATTAGCCAATGAAATGCTCTGTTACGGGGAGTTCTTCGCATGCCATGATGGAATTGTGGGTAAACCACTAGAAACCAGTGTCTGAAGTCATAAGAGCAAAAGCTGCTCCTACAATGTCTGACACAGCCTTCCAGTATAGTTTGTCAGATCTTCATGTAGTGTAGGCCATCGAAAGTATAAAAAAATAACAAACGAATTATACATCTGAATTTTAATCAGATTGACAGCTCATCCAATCCCCTGAAATCTACAAAGGTTAAGTGTCTATTAATGATTGATAGATTTAAATGGTAGATACTGAAACATGTTTAAATACAGTAGATGATAAAAACACAGTAACTATACATGTTGATTATGATTACTCAATATATATTGTTACAAGCTCAAACAGTTGAAACACTTTAAAGATTAGCCAGAAAGCAATTTGGACATTGGTCAGTAGCTACTTAAAGCAAGATTTGATACTTTAAATGACGACATAGATAACAATCTTGACTAAGCAGGAATTAATGAATGAAATACGGGGTTGAATAACATTCTAATTTTCTGCACCAGATGGGAATCTTAGTTGGAATGATTTAATGAAATGGGGCTTTTTAACAATCTATTGTTCTGGTCCAGCCAGGGTATTGAAGATGGGAATAAATGACTGAAGTGGGGTTTATTAACATTCTACTTTTCTGCTCAAGTCAGGTTATTGAAGATGGGAATCTTAGCTGGAATGAATGAATGAAATAGGGTTTATTAACTTTTCTACACTAGCTAGGTTAATGAAGAGAAGGAATCCTAGCTGGGAGGGTGGGGGTGATGGAAGTTGGAAGTGGGTGTGGTGTTCGAATATGCATAACCAGAAATTTGGGCCATTGAATCTCAACATGTTTGATGGGCAGTGAATAATAAACAGAACACATCATATTAGGAAATGACAGAAATTTTCAACCAACTGCCAACCTCCTGAACAACTAGAACCTTGTTTTTCCCAGGTCCCAGATCCTACACCACTAAATCAGGGAAATCAGACTGGAAAATCCCAAATAAATTTCTGTGGCAACATCCTGGAAAGGAACCTGGGAATTCTAGGTTAATGAATGAGACCAATAGGGATACAGAGGATGCCAATCAAGTTCCTCTAAATAACTCTATTTTTAATGGATCCTGCGGCATTGAATTCAAATTATATATTTGTATTACAGGAGCAACTCTGTATCCTGTACCGAATACAATTATATTCGACATGCCTTTAATAACCAACCTGATTGAGACTAACCACATAACGAGAATATTGGTGACGCCATCTTTACTAGAGACCATTTTAAACACATCAAATATCAACTTACAACAAGCATTTAAATCATTAAGGTAAATCTATTTTTATATGCCCACAGTTTTATACGCCCACAGTCTGTCCGTCTGTTTGCCTGTGTGTGCATAGTATGGACTCCATACTGGTGTTGCCCTGTTCACATTTGTTTGTGGACATTCTACAGGTCACAATTTTAATCCAATTTTTACAAGACTTGAAATTTAGGTTCATCTCCCCAAAAACCCATTCCTTTCGATATTCACATGTATTGGGCCATAACTTCATTGATTATGGCCCCTGATTGTATGAAAAATCACATTTTAAGCTTGTGTGGACACTCTAGAAGTCACAATTTTTATCCAATTTTGATGAAACTTAAAATTAATATAGATTTATATCCCAAAGATATTATCATTTGTCGGACCTTTACAAATGGAGACTTGTTTTTTGTCGTACTAACTTTAGTAATGATGATGAAAGCTGGGTCAAAAACTCAATTCTCAGTTTAGAGTGGATCAATTTGACTGAGATTTTCAGCAAATTTCCTCTACTTTATCTAGTTTGTAACTATTATATTGAGAACTGCCAGCTCTTTATCTAATCTCCCGTTTAATCTATCCTTACAGTGTATCCTTACATATCTGTAACTTAAACCATGTATATTGATTTGAACCTTGTCACAATTGTTTTTTTCTCTCTTGTCACCATTTTGTTTTTCTCTCTTAATTTTACAGACAGATTTGGTTTTGTGGTGAAGTGGTGACAACAGTATTATTTAAGAATTGTTTAAAGAGACTACCTGATGTTAGATTTATTAACTTGTATAGTGTATCTGAATGTCATGATGTTGCTGCCTGTGATTTGACTCAACTATATAAAAAAGATAAGGTATGAATTATATTGTAGAACTCTTTAATGAGGTATTGGTATCTTGGAAATATCTATGTTAGACACACACATATTTCTAGCCCTGACCTTCACTTGTTGCGTTAAGTTGTTGGTGCTCCAAGGTGGAATATTGGATATTAAACCAACATGGGATAGCCTAGTGTTCATAGACCGCTGTGTTTGGAGCACTAAGTGGCTGGTCACCTCTGGCTTATGGTCGTAGTTTCGTTCCATGGTGCGAGTGTATGTCGCTTGAAGATAGGGACACCTTCTTAACCTATTGTCAATAGATTAAAATATGTTACTTCAAGTTACATTTGTCATCAATTGCACCTACCAAATGTATTGCATACATGGAAACTTGTATTTATTATTATTTTACTAGGAGACTCTTTTATCAAGAAAGTTTTGTCCAGTAGGTAGAGTTTTACCTGGAGTGGAGGTTGTTATATTAAATGATGATATGGTACCACAATCAATAGGTCTTCCAGGAGAGGTAGGTGGAATACCATAATCAATACAACTTCCAGGAGAGGTTGGTGGAATACCATATTTAATAGGTTTTCCAGGTTAGCTTAATACCATAATATCGGTACATTTAATACCATAATCAAGAGTTTTCCAAGAGATATGGATGTTTAATATCCCAATTAGAAGGACTGCCAGAAATAGTAGACATAATACGGTATTCAATAGGTCTTGCAGGAAGGGAAGGTGTAATACCAAAATCAGTAGGTCTTGCAGGAGGGGTAGGTGTAATAATACCACAATCAATAGGTCTTCCAGGAGGTATAGGTGTGAAACCACAATCAATAGGTCTTCCAGGAGGGGTAGTTGTAATAATACCACAATCAATAGGTCTTCCAGAAGAGGTAGACTTAATAACCATAATCAATAACCAGGAACATAGAACTAAAAGTTCCACGAGAAGTAGGTTTAATAGCACAATTATTAGGCCTTCCAGGAGAAGAAGGTTTTATACCAGAATCAATATTTCTTCTGGAAGAAGTAGGTGTAATACCACAATGGTAGCAGTGGTAGATTTAATACTATAATCAATAGGACTTGTTATAATTTATGATGATATTTTCCTTAACCAAAGAGTCTTCTGGAAGACTTAAATATTACAAAGGTTAAAAGTTTCAGATGAAGATGCTCTAGAAGATCTTCTCATCCTTTGATTATCTCTCCTAGATTTATGTTGGTGGTCCAACTCTAGCTATTGGTTATTTAAACAATCCTACTCAACAAGCTGCCAAATTTATACAACGACCAGAAACAGTAACGGGTGGAGTGGGAGGTAGATTGTACAGAACCGGTGATTGGGGATATTTATTAGCTGATGGTAGTTTAGAAATATGTGGACGCTGTGATTCTATGGTGAAGATACGTGGTTATTCCATAGAAATACAGGTATCTAATAAACAAACAGTTGAAAGGGTTAATGTGTTTGTTTTGGATCTTAAGATGAGTCCAGTGGCAGGAGTAGAGTAGCCTGTCCAACCTCAAAATTTTTCTCTGATTTCCTCCCACTGCTAAAGACTAGTTCCACAGTTCCACAGGTTATTTGTTTGGAGTTAATAATATCATCAATTTTTTAGGAAACACAGTATGACCGTTTCGTGATTAGCATAATAATTTTTCTCTTTCTGTGATAAGAAAAGTTTTGTCTGATTGTTTTAAAAATAAATTTCACTTTTTGTAAATTGAACCTTCAAAAATTGTTTCTGTTTAAGTTTGATCTATGAAAAGTAGTTTTTTTCGCTTGATAATGTATTTTGAATTATGTATCGGAATACATTTGGCTAGATTTCAATACAATTTAGGTTCAAAATAATACACATTCATGAGTGATAATATTTGTGATGTTTTTTTTAGGCAGTAGAAAATGCTTTCAAGAGTTTATCGTGTATAAGGAATAGTGTGATATTGGTACAAGGTGACGAAGGACAAGATAAATACCTAATAGCTTATGTGGTTCTAGAGAAACCCACAACCAAGAAAGAAATACGCCAGATGTTAAAAAGAAAACTACCATTTTATATGATACCATCTTACTTCATATTCCTAGATCAGTAAGTAATAAACCCCTTTGATATATTGTTAATTCAAGATGCTTGGAAGTTTTCCCAATTCTCTTTCCGACTAGATGAATGTGGCAGACCTTAGTACAAGAGGGTGGGCCCATAGCCACGGGGGGGTCTATGGAGCCCCAAATCGTATTAGCCTCCCCAAAATTGAATTAGCCCCCCCAATAATATTTCGCAAAAAATAGTGATTTCTTATGAGTGTTCTTAGCCGGCGACATCCTCAACCCCTCCAAAACATTCCATAGCCCCCCCCCAATACATTCTGTAGCCCCCCCTCCCCCAATTTTATGAGCTGGCTACTGGCTTGCAAGAGGGTATACTATAATAGTGTCTTGTAGTGAATGGGAATGAGATGGGATACGATTGCTCCATCTGGAAAACAAAAGGTTTAATGTTTCAGAGGTCAACTGTATGTGTAACAGCCATTAAGTGGTTTAAAATTGGCATACAATCAGTCAGTGAACACCTGAGTAACTCATACTAGAAGAATTATTAAAGATATAACTCAACACTAACTGAACTCTTTGTCAACTCTGTACAGTTTATGTAGACAGAATTACTCAACACAAACTTAGCAGTCACTGAACTTCAGACATTTACTCAACTTTTTTGAGAAGAAAACTTTGAATGCCTGAGGGGAGACACAGTGACTCAGTGAGTAAGACAATGACCTGTTAACCTGGAGGTTCAATATGGTATCTAGGTGTTGGCTGAGAAAGTTCATCCGGATTTCTCAGCGTGGCTTCTGTGCACACATTGGTATTATGTTAAAGAATCCTTGACAGTTTTAATTTGGTTGTATTTTAGAATACCAATAGTGGAAGCAACTGGTAAAACGAATACTAAAGCTTTACCATCATTAGATAAACATAGGGATGCTAACGGCGATCCTGATGGTAAACCTACAACTTCCACAGAAATAACTTTAGCCGATATCTGGTCTAAAATATTAAAAATAGGCGATGTTGATATACAAGAGAGTTTTTTCGACTCAGGAGGGTAAGTATATTCCTGTTGAATATGTTCTGAAGATCATTGAAGTTGGTTGACTAGACATCTCTCTCTCTCTCTCTTTGAAATTACAAAGAATCACAGACTCTCAACTATAATTAAATGAACAAAGTTACAAAAAGCTGTATCACTTGTTTCACATGAAAAATAGTCTACTACAATTATCATAGATTTCCAATATAGAAGATGTGTTCTTTATTGAAATGTGTTTGTATATTGCTACCACTCCTTCTGTCATTCGTCCAAAATTTCATGGGAGTACTGTATCAATGAAGGAGCCATAGTGGCTAAGTGGATATGGTGCTAGCTCGCTATTCTGGAGGTCGCGTGTTTGATCCCTGCTTTTCTGACATGGTTTCCCCTTGTCAGTGCATGACAAAGGGCCTGACAAGGACAGCTATACACATTGGCATGTAAAAGATCCCTTGGCAGTTGGAATTCGATATAAGAGTATCGGCCTTAGTGCCACTGCTCAAGCAAAATTTTCCTTATTGCACACTGTCCGTCTTCATTAGCGCAATCAGGGCAGAACAGTAGGAGGTTAAACCCCATTTCATTTCTATCAATGAAATGTATTTGCTGTCTCTGATAATATATGCATGGTAAAAGTTGTAGGGACCAGTTAGGACCATGTATTGCTTCAGTTTGTTACAACTGAAACAATTGACACATCTTGTGTCCTACATACGAATAGGGGAAGTGGATGGCCGAATGGTTAGCACATGCGCGCTGTATCATAAGGCCTGTCATTGAGTCAACTGGCATGGCATGAGAATTTGTGTCTAGTGGCATGAGAGTTTGTGTCAAGTCTCTCTCCACGTGAGTAGTTAATACAGCTTGAAATACAGATGACATTTCATCCTTTGATTTAGTCGAACCATGATTTCAAATTATGTAAGGATAACGTGCCAATCGTACATTATTTATACTATATGAAATGCACATGCAGGATTATATCTGTATTTTAGATATGAATATGTTACTTGTCAATTATTGTATATTCTCTGTGTATTTTCAGCCATTCTCTATTAGCAGCCCAGTTATTAAATAAGGTACGAGAGGTGTTTGAAGTAGATGTATCAGTTAGTGAACTATTCTCGTTCCCTACAGTATATAGTTTTAGTAGGTTAATAGAGAATAAACAGGGTAAGGTTAGACTAGATGAAACAGATACCCTTGATACAACATCTATAGATTTAATATCAGAAGTTGAAAAACACGATCAACAATCACTCATGTAAGTAAAATATATAATAAATTGTTGTAGTTTATATTTTATGTGATCACATTTGTTGTGGATGTATATTTCTTTACCTTTTGTCAAAGTGATCATTGTTATACTCTACCATGTTGAGTGTCCACTTGTCATCCTCTACAATGTCAAGAGATCACTTGTTGTCCTCTACGGCATCGAGTGATCACTCATCATTCTCTACAGTGTCGAGTGATCACTTGTTATTCTCTACATTGTCGAGTGATCACTTGTTGTCCTCTACAATGTCAAGTGATCATGTGTTGTCCTTTACAGTGTCGAGTGATCACTCATCATCCTCTACAGTGCCTTGTGAACACTCATCGTCTTCTACAGTGTCGGGTGATCACTTATCGTCCTCTACAATGTCCAATGATCACTTATCGTCCTCTACAGTGTCCAATGATTACTTATCGTCCTCTACAGTGTCCAATGATCACTCATTGTCCTCCACATGGTCCTCTATAGTCTCAAGTGATCACTCGTCACTCTACAGCATTGAGGGTTGTGATGAACAATCCCACCCATCATTCAAAATGACCGGCAGTGATAATTTTGAAGTGGAAGACCTGGTTTGCTTTCATAACCTCCAGTTATCTCCCTCTACTAAAGACCCCTATGTGCAGGTGAATTATTGTGATAAAAATGTATCAGATGTTATTCCAGAATGACCTACATTGTGTTAGTAAATGTTAAACCATATCTTTCTCTCTTCCTTTAGTATTGATATGCAGTTAAGAGCCTTCTGGCGAACCTTCCAATATCGTCATCACTTTCAGACAGGTCGAGTACTGTTAACAGGAGCAACAGGATTTCTTGGCGCTTTCTTATTGCAAGAATTATTGTTAAATACCAAGGTAAATACTCGATGACCATACTTTGAGTAGTACTCAATGACCGTACTTGCATTGAATTTATAATTGATGACATTACTTTTTATCTGTTAACATGAAATGTAGGTCATATATTGTCATCATCTGTGCCTGTCTGTCTGTCTGTCAGTTTTCCTGTCATTAACACTCTAGGGGCTATAGTTATTATCTGATTGACACAATGTTCAGGAGTCTGAAAAACCAATATGATTACTCCAGTTACTTACAAAAGAATGAAAATGTGACAGTCTTTACAGACAGCTCAAAGGACTTTGCTGCTGTGGGCATCATACATTTTGATTCCAATCACCCTATATATGTTTAAAGATACATAATGCAATATCTAAATCTGCATATTGCAGTTTTTTTCTTTTGGATTTAAATGTTATATAAATTATTGATTAGACAATAAATGTTATATAAATTATTAACTTATCCAGACCATAATCAACCCTCAATGTCATCGCCAGACAGCAACATTTACTGGATTTGAATCCCATTTGCTGCTCAACGCAAATTGAAGGTTTAATCCAAAAATGGATGTTTTTTATCATACCGATTTTAGTCATGATGAGTGCATCAATTTGACTGAATTTTTCAGCCAATTCCCTTTATATTAACTTTTATTGTGCGAACAGCCAGCTCTTTATCGAATCTCCCATAATTCCCTTTTTTATACGCCCACATGGAAATGTGGTCGTATATTGCCGTCGCCCCCCGTCCGTCCATCTGTCGGTCCGTCCGTCCGTCCATTGTCCACAATTTCTTGTGAACGCTCTAGAGGCTAAAGTTAATAGCCGATTGACTTGAAATTTATACACGGTGTTTAAGGTCGTGAGACGAAGAAGCCTATTGATTTTCAGCGATATCCGATAATTACTACCAGAGTTATGACCCTTGATCACTTTGAAAAATCTTGTGAACGCTCTAGAGGCTATAGTTAATATCCGATTGACTTTAAATTTATACACAGTGTTTAAGGTCACGAGAGGAAGAATCCTATTGATTTTCGTTGATATCTGATAATTACTGCCAAAGTTATGACCCTTGATCACTTTGAAAAATCTTGTGAATGCTTTAGAGGCTAAAGTTATTATCCGATTGACTTTAAATTTATACACAGTGTTTAAGGGCATGAGACGAAGAAGCCTATTGATTTTCGGTGATATGAGATAATTACTACCAGAGTTATGACCCTTGATCATTTTGAAAAATCTTGTGAACGCTCTAAAGGCTAAAGTTAATATCCGATTGACTTTAAATTTGTACACAGTGTTTAGGGTCATGAGACGAAGAATCCTATTTGATTTTCAGTGATATCTGGCACTTGATCACTTTGAAATATCTTGTGGACAAAGGCCTTGAGACAAACCATCAAAACTATTCTAATCATTTCTGATAATTATTTAATGGGCTATTACTCGTAATAAGATTATCATGTGTTGTAAATGTTCTCCTTACTGATAAAAGAAACAATATGCGACAACCCTTGTTGACTGCCCAGACGACTTAGCTGTTGTGGGCGTATGTTTCGTTGCCTGGCAACCTATCTTCTTCTTCTTTGTAGTTAATTGTATATTGTTTGGTACGAGAACATTCTACGTTAAGTATAGAAGAGAGATTACAACAGACATTAGAACAATATGGTATTATACAGAAACATGGTGAACTACCTACAGAACAACAACAGATGTGTAAAACAAGACTTCAAACAAAAGTTAGATTAATTAAAGGTATAGGATGATATATTACACATTTAACTTCTAGTCGGATGTATTTAATTAATATGACATCCATTCCGGCTTACTGAGCATGATCTACAGTTTTAATGTTCTAATGTTCCTGTATCTCATTCATTCTATATCTCATTGATTCCATATCTCATTGATTCCATATCTTTTTGATCCTACATCTCATTGATCCTATATCTAATTGATCCTATATATCTGTGATCCATATCTCATTAATCCTTTATCTCCTTGATCCATATATCTCATTGCGATTTACAGTAGGTCACAGGCGCGGATCCAGAGGGGGGGGTCCAGGGGGTCCGGACCCCCCCTGCTCAGGCTTGAAAATTTTTTATGCGATTTTATTGGCGATTTAGACCTGTAATTTTGGAATTTACCTTCCGGAAATACGTCAGAATGAACCAAATTGAACCTAACTTACCAAATTAATCGGTTGAGAGCAATTAGTTAAGCAATTATTAAACCTAGACCCCCCCCCCTGCAAAAAATCTTGGATCCGCGCCCGGGTCATCCAGGTAGACTATATTGGACCACATTGAAGTTGCTGTATTCACATGTAAGAATAACAAGAAAACATGTTTGCAGCCGTCAAATATGCCAAAAATTCCTTTGGGGTTCCATACACAGTAGGATCCTCACAGAAAAAGGGCTTCCCTCTGTCTTTAAACCCGAATTTTTTTCTGTCATCGAGTTTAAAAAATTTGTTGTTCCAAGGAATGATACAATAATATGTGGTTTGTGATGATGCAAACATATAATATAATTTATAATATTTCAGGTGAAATAGCTTTGACAAAGATGGGGATGACAGAAGATGATTATACTTACCTTTGTACTGATGTAGATTTCATAATCCATGCTGCAGCATCTGTTAATCTGGCTTATCCTTATCAGGTAAGTTTTGCTGTAAATATAGTTCTTCTGTCCGAAAAAAAAATTAACCGATTAATTGATTCTGTGAATAATATGTTGAAATTAAATTTGTTTAATATATATTTATAGGCTTTACATGGTCCTAATGTGCTAGGAACCTGTAATGTTATTGCGTTTGCCTGTACTGGAAAAGTCAAACCGTTACACTATATAAGGTGAGTGGCCCTTCATCTCCTCGAAAGACATCATATTATAAATACATCAATTAGAAAACATGTTAGTCTCCTTGAAAGATATCATATTATAAACACATCAATTAGAAAACTTGTCGAAAATGATAAACTTACCAACCACATTACATCTTTCGAGATACTGTACATCATTAAAGGCCTTTTGTCTAGTTACAAATTTATCTTTACTAGGTGATTAATTTGTTATGGGCTTATATGCCAATTTGAGCGTAGAATAATCTTCCCATGCCATTACAAATATCAATCCATCAGATAAAATTGCTTGAGTGTGCATCATATTTAAAGTGGTTCAATAACCGAAGGATTTGGTTTTCAGTGTTTGTTTACTGAACATTTTCAAATCTTTAGAGACACAAATGGAAAGTTGTGCTCTGTTTATTTGTTTTAAATCAATACGCTATATTTTGTTCTCATTCTAGAATGGCTGATACCACTTATTCATGCACCAAATTCGTATAGCCAGCAAGTTTTTACACTTTTATACCTCTAAGGTATCCTTATTTAGCTGTAGAAAAGCGTTTTGTGTGCCGTGCACTTACACTATCTAGAACACCTGATACCACTTTAATTTGATTTTAGAATTTCTATCAACTAATGTTTTTGTTTTGCTACTACCCCTTCTATACAATTGCTTTATTTAGGTTCAAGGGTTTTTCTTGGTGCAGTACACTTATTACTTCACATTTTTTAGGTTCACAACACTTTTGTTACACGCAACACACTTGCTCTATTTAACAATTCATTTGTGGATTGGGCAAGGCTGTCATTTGACTTGGATTAATTTATATGCCATATAAAGATTTTATTTCAAGGACTTTAATTTTAAAAATACATAATGTAAGATTTAGATAAAGAGCTGATGATTCTTGCTATAATAGCTCAATAATACATGTACATGAAGCAAAATAAAAAATTTTGAAAATTATCATAATTTACCTCATTCTGAGCCAAGTTATTGCCATTTGTAGTTTTGACAAGATGTGTACATTGTGCTAACATAAGGTACAATGATAACACTATATTTTATGGTTTTAGTGTGTAAACAGTCTCAAAAATTAATTGATAATTATGATAATGTAAAATGGGCATTATGTAAGATTTAGATAAAGAGCTGGCCGTTCGCACTACAATATTTCCAAAATTTCATTCAGATTACTTAATTTTGAGTGAAATTTTCCATGGTTGTAGTTTTGACAAAATGTGGCCATTGATTGTAACCACCGTAATGGTCATTCGAGTTTGAGCTTCTGTATTTCAGAATTAAATCATTCGAAAGGCTGAACCATTCTAATCTACATAAAATTGGAGATATCCGATGGCATCGAGAGTTGATTATGGTCTGGCCATGTTAATAAATGTCTAGTTAATAATTTATATAACATTTTAATACCCAAAGAAAGACTTGCAATGGGCAGTTTTAGTTCTAACATAATGGCCTGTTTAACAATAATTGACTAGCTTTCCAGATTTTCAGGTGAGAGCCCTGGGCCATGTTTCTCAAAATTTTAACTAAAGATAAAATCCAAATTTTAGTAGATACTTCAATTTTGATTGGGTAGGCACTAAAATCAATCTAATATTACCTAATCAAAGAACTAAAATTTGGATTTTATCTTACTTAAAATTTCGTGAAACAGGCCCCTGTGTGGTAACATTTTATGGAACTACAAATACCACTTAGTTTAGTTGAAATATTGTGTTTTATCACATCTAATTTGTAAACTGTATTTCCTTCTAGTACTGATGCTGTTATTCCTAGTGGTGTAAAGGGTTTTAAAGAGACAGACAGTATTGATGAATTTCATAATCAGCTGCCAGATGGTTACTCCCAATCTAAATGGGTAGCTGAAAAATTAGTTCAGTTAGCAGGAACACGAGGTTTACCTATAACAATATATAGACCAGGTACGTAATAGATTTCTTTTGTTTGATATTCCAAGTGTCTTATATATACGGGGCTCTTATGAAGAAACCTAAAATATTTGTTCCACAATATCAATAAATATGTTCAAGTTTTGATTATTTTGAGGACATTCTGGACACACAAAAAAATCAATGTTGACAAAAAATGTTGTATCCTGTTCTTTTCTTTCCAAAATATTTTTGAATTTATTTTTCAGGTAATATGTCTGGTGATAGTATAAATGCCTACTGGAATCCTCAAGATTTTACTCTCATAGTCTTACAAACATGTGCTGAATCCGGCCTTGCTCCAATAGTTGACTGGAAAATGGAAATGACACCGGTTGATTTTGCGGCCAAATTCATCATTAAAATCGTTCAAAATCCGACAACTTCTATGAAAAATACATTCCATATTGTCAACGATAAGCCTTTACACTCAAGGTAGGTGAAACAAAAAACAAATGTAATTTTAAATTTACTTCAAAATAAAAAGAAATAGTTGCCAGCTGCGTAAATGTCCAAGAACAATGGACAAGTTTATCCAAGGTTTGAAGAAACAAAAGTGAAGTACCCTATATTGAATACTTAACGCATTATGTATATATAGATAGACTGTGATCAGTGCCAGATTAACCATTTTGCTTAGGTTTGCTTGAGAACAGGGCCCTGATAATTAAAAAAACTGCCTAAAACTTGTTGAAGATATTAACATATGTAATATTTTAACTACTCTTAAATTTTCTACTTCAGGGCCCCAGTAAAGGGCCTCATAATTTAACTAGCACAGGGCATAATTTGTGGCACTGAGTTGATACTATTAAGTTTAAAGATAATGTTGGCCCATTTGGCCAAATATTTTTGACCATATGATTTGTCTTATTTATAGATTGTGATTTAAAGATTTTGATTTAGTTTATTCATAGATTGTGATATATCTGATTTATAGATTTTGATTTATAGATTGTAATTTAACTAATTTATGCCACCATCAATTAATTTAATTTTAGATGGGTATTTGAATGGATGAATGCTCATGGTTTTCCCTTAGAGATGTTAGAGTTCAATGTATGGAGAGAACGGTACGGTCATTTGATTATTCAATCCCAATTTATTATTTAATCCTAGTTCATTATTGAATCTCAATTCATTATTGAATCTCAATTCATTATTGAATCTCAATTCATTATTGAATCTCAATTCTTTATTCAATCTCGATTCATTTTTCAATCTCAATTCATTATTTAATCCAAATTCAATATTTAATCCCAATTCATTTATTCAGTCCAAATTCATTATTTACTTTGTCATTAGCATGTTAATGAATAATATTGAGTAGAGTAATGTATTATTATCAAGAGTGTATATAAGCCAATCAAACTGGAGACCTGTACAATGAAGATAAAAACATCAATTAAAATATGCATTTTGCTTAAATCTTGAAAAAATTTTTAAAAAATTTCTATGAAATTTACAGTGTCAAATCAAATTCCTTCTAATTAAAAAGATCAGATTATTTTTGATAAAACTTGATGTTTCATTGTAGAATAGCATGATAGTCATTTTATTTAGATAATGCTTTTATTAATTACAGAGTATTGGAGAAAATAAAGACAGGGAAAAGACACAGTATGAACTTTCAGGCTTTAATGGATTCTTATCTAAAGTAAGCGAAATTTTAAAGTTTAAATCCATGGAAAGCTCAAATTTTAATTGAAACTCTGATTTTTGTTCAAAATTCCCAATAAAACTATTGACTTTATTTTCTTGTATTGTTTAGAAATGAAGTATTTGTTGGTCCGTCCACCATTTTGTTAACAGAGAATTTTAAGCAAGCTTTAGCAGACAGTCAAATGGTATACCCTTATATAGATTCTTCCCTGCTGACAGTTTATTTTGAGAAACTGTCTTCTAGAGGCGTGTTAATTAGCGCTTCCTGTAGTAATCAAATTAACTGTAAGTACACCTTTTGTTATAATTGTTATATACTGTTAAACTCATCCTGTTGAATCTAGGCCTTTTACTAATGAAAATTTTTGTCATCATATGATTCAAGTCTTAATTAAGCTGGGCTTATGTCGACTTTGCAACCCAAAGCAACTAGTTTCAGTCATTTGCAAGTGCTTATGTCAATCATATCAGCAACTGAGGACAACTGGGAGCAACTGAATTCGGAGCACTTATGTCGATTCGGGACTGATAGCGATCCCACTTAACATGTGACTGTTAATTTATTCATCAAATGATCAACAAAATGGCAAATAACTTAAAAGAAGCAACACAAAGGCATGGTTGATCTTACTACAATTCTATTAGTATATTATTGTCGACATTATCAACATTTGAAAAGTGGGTGTCTTCGTTCGCTTCTATCTGTTTATTTATAAAGTCACATGACACATGTCCCTTATCACGTGATGTTATTTCCATGGAAACGAGTTGACTCCAGTTGCAAGAACACTCTTGTTGACTGCAACTAGTTGCCGCTAGTTGCAACGAATTGCAGAAAGTTGAACATGTGCAACTGATTGCAACTGACTGCAACTAGTTGTAAGAGGCGCTCAGGTCGACTTTTTTCAGTTGCATTCAGTTGCTCCCAGTTGCCGAAACACCAGTTGCTTTCAGTTGCAAGGTCGACATAAGCCCCCCTATAGTTATTATTACTCTAAACGAAATGAAATGAAATGGCCGGGTTTAACGTCCTACTATTGTGCTCTGAAATGGGCTAATGAAACTAATGTTTAATATAGAAAGTAGTTAGAAACTGGTATGATACAATGTTTGAGAATATTCCCCTTTTTTTGTCCCCCACCTTTCGAAGAAAGTTGGGGGACTATTAAAATGGGTTCGTCCGTCTGTCTGTCTGTCTGTCCTTCTGTCTGTCTGTCTGTCTGTCCGTCTGTTCGTCACACTTTTTGGGACACAATAACTCTCTTCCTAATTGAGCTAGAATGTTCAAACTTGGTGCATGTGTTTAATAGGTCAATGCCTTGTTTGAGTTTGAAGATGAGCATTTTCCGCTTAGGGTAAGCAGAGATAAGCAATTTGATTGGTTGATGCTTTGGGACACGATAACTTTAGTTTTAATTAAGTGAGATTGATGACACTTGGTGTATAGTTTCATTACAGTAATACCTTGACTAAGTTCGATAATGAGCATTTTCTGCTCAGGGTAAGCAGAGCGATATGCAATTTGATTGGTCGAGACTTTGGAACACAATAACTCTCCTTCTAATTGAGTTAAAATGTTCAAACTTGGTGTATATGCTCATTAGGTCAATGCCTTGATGGAGTTCGAAGATGAGCATTTTCCGCTTAGGGTAAGCAGAGATATGCAATTTGATTGGTTCATGCTTTGGGACACGATAACTTTAGTTCTAATTAAGTGAGAGAGATGAAACTTGGTGTATAGTTTCATTACAGTAATACCTTGACTAAGTTCGATAATGAGCATTTTCTGCTCGGGGTAAGCAGAGCGATACACAATTTGATTGGTCGAGACTTTGGAACTCAATAACTCTCCTTCTAATTGAATTAAAATGTTCAAACTTGGTGTATATGCTTATTAGGTCAATGCCTTGATGGAGTTCGAGGATGAGCATTTTCCACTTAGGGTAAGCAGAGATAAGCAATTTGATTGGTTGATGCTTTGGGACACGATAACTTTAGTTCTAATTAAGTGAGTGTGACGAAACTTGGTGTATAGTTTCATTACAGTAATACCTTGACTAAGTTCGATAATGAGCATTTTCTGCTCAGGGTAAGCAGAGCGATAAGCAATTTGATTTGCCTAGACTTTGTAACACAATAACACTCCTTCGAATTGAGTTAAAATGTTCAAAATTGGTGTGTATGCTTATTAGGTCAATGCATTGACGGAGTTCGAAGATGAGCATTTTCTTCTTAGGGTAGTCAGAGATAAGCAATTTGATTGATTGATACTTTGGGACAAGATAACTTAGGTTCATCTTGATTGATGATTTTTATGCCAATACAATGACTGCATTCTCATTCAGTAATGGATTCGACAGTAACAGTGTATAGAAACGATTGACTCGGACACGAGGGCCCTTTTGTCAAGCGTGGGGCCCTTTTGTCTGCCTTTAGGGTCCCCATAACTAGGGTACATTTTCATTTTTCTCGTCGGTTTTAGCATTTTTCTTTATAAAACACTTTTGGATGACACTTCGTGTACAGTTTGATTGCTCGATACGTTTGAAAAAAATAAATGTGCGATTAATTAATATGTGTCATCTATTTATTTGGGGATTTTGGCGGGGGACATCAGCCTCACTGTTGGCTTGTTTTTTCTTAGATTACTTCTCTTATAGGCCTAGAAGACTATAATTATGTCTGTACAGCGAAATGGACATTTATAGTTCCCCCTTCCCCCTCAAAACATTCACTAGATCTGATATATATGTCACTTCTAGTGTAAAAGCATGAATAATTCTAATATCCATTGAATACACACAGTTAATGGATAACGGTGTATATTATTGTTTTAAAATGTGTAATTTTCTGATACATTTGGACTAAAAGCACCTTCAAATTAACTAATTTAATTAACTATCAAAATTTGCTGCTCCATTCCAGTATTATTGATTTTATTAGGGGGTATTATTTGCTGCAAATAAATGCAGAATGCACTGAAATATAACCTTATTTTGTTACTATATGTCTAATATACTCTATATGGATATATTTAATTACTGCTCATTCCGGGAAACATACTTTCACATTGTTTCAATACTGTTGAGGATGTCGGAGTTTTAATTGCTGTAAATGTATTCCCGATATATAATTGAATGTATTCATACATTGATATACTTCAATTTCTTTATTTATGGAATTTTACACGTATTTACGATTTCCGAGCATTTTATACTTTCTTTATAGTGTTGATTTATTTCTTTTATTAAAATGAACAAGTTTTCTTACTTGACGCATTAATTCCCGTTAAGAAGTTAGTTAGAAGATAGCGCGACATTAACATATTATTTAGAATCAAATAGCTTAGGCTGCCATATTATATTTCTTTGTCATTTCTATATAAATAATGACTGACAAGCGTTGTTCTTCGCGGCCGTACGTCAAGCGGATATCAAACTACCGGTTATAAAATGTCAAGGTCGTTCACCTTACCGCGAAAATGGCATCAAATATATCAGGGAATTATTATCGATATTAATAGTTTTACCTCTTATTTATTTCTTGCAGAGAGATAAAGGGTTTTCCGTACTTTTCAGCGTAAACTCAACCCAAAGAATGTTATAAAATGCCGCGAAATACGAATCATGTCAAAATAAATCCGTAAACGAAATTAGACTGATTTATTATCAGCAGAGATTGATTGAATGAATAAAAGTTTGCACGAGACAACATTGATATCAAATGTGAAATGGATGAATAAATTCAGTTACACACCGGCAATAAACTAGTTATTGCTTTGAATAGGCCTACTATATTTTTTTAAAAAAAAAATAAAAACCTCTTATTTAAAATGTTACATGTTTATAATATGAATACATGTATAAAACGGTATCTGCATTATGATTATGGCCTACTAACAGTTAGTGCTGGATTAGGATGCAAGTGGGTCCTGTTCAGTCCTGCATCATAGTGGAACACAACTGAAGTTGATTTAACTCATTTCAAACGATACATGCAAGTCCGAATACAATTACAATTCAAAATGTAGTACGCCTATTAATAAAATATAATAATACATGTATTTTAGTTACTATTAAGTCTGTCGACTTTGTGAAATTAGGATCATAATTTAACTGTATATTTTACCTTTGTTTTGTCTTTAATAATTCTGATTTTGAAATCTTTTTCTTTTTTGTTTTTAGTAGTAAGGCCATTATCAGACAAGGTTGTGATAGTCACAGGTGCATCTAGTGGTATAGGTGCTGCCGTGGCTGTAAGATTAGCTAATCTAGGTGCTAAAGTGGCATTAGTTGGTAGAAGGGAAGGAGAACTAATGAAATATGTTAATATAATTAAAGACAATCACGGTGTAGGAATACCTGTTAAAGCAGACGTCACCAATCGTTCAGAGGTAAATCATTACTGATTTACAAAAATCAAAGTGTTGGGATAGATTCTATGCTATACTTGGGTTTCAAACTTTCACAGTTTTGAAAACTGATCACTGTCAACAAGACAATCTGTGTACCCCAGCTAATTTATTTAACATAACCGGTAACTCACTCAAGAATTTTAAATGAAAGCTAACAGACCTCCATGAAACCATTATATGGCTTGTTAGTATTAAAACATCTGTATAATATGTTCATAGTGGATTGGTAGATACGTTTTCAATTTAGCCCACCATATGCCCGATTCAACTCTATGGTCAGAATGCTATCCCCCAAATAATCTAAACAATCACCAAAGATCTTCAAAATGAGAGTGCCTACTGTTTGGGAGGAAAGATTGTTAAAAAGTATAGATGATGAGTTAAAGTATAGATATTTTTGTTATTCAAAATAATTGTTTTAATTTTAACAAGGCAGCAGTAAATCTCTGTTATTATCAAAGTTACCTTAGAAATTTCTCACAGTTCATTATGTGAACATGATTTTAAATTATAGTAATTTGGCCAATTCAATAATTAATAGCAGTAATTTTTAAAGTAGATGGTTTGGAGTGTCGGACAGTAACTAATTCTGTTCTGGTTTATTTTTATTAAGGTAGAAGAAATGGTACGACATACTGAGTTGTCATTAGGACCAGTAGATATATTAGTTAATTCAGCTGGGGTTATGTATTATACTTACATGAAATCTAAACATTTTGATGAATGGGAACGACAGATTGATATAAATTGTAAGGTAAGTAAGAGTGTACAACCTTATAGTCGAGGCCCCAATTTTACAAAACATTCTCATGGTGAAATTAAGAATTTACTCTACTTTCAGTCACTGTTTATGAGAAACATCTTTGCTCCAGAAACATAAAACTTTTCACATAGTTTCTTATTGATATATTTGATACATTAAAATAACAACAGTATTATAAAGAGTTATACTTTAATTACATGTACAATAAGGCAAACAATATTGAGTAAATTCTTAAGTTTGACAATGGTTTGTGAACTCAGGGCCAGATATTAGAATCGGTGCACCACTCAAATTAACCATAAAGTCAACATCTGCGTTGGACAGGTTCTGTAACCAATTGTGTTATAATGTAAATAATAATGGTTAAAGGACCACTAGTAGCAAATGAGAGAGAAATGTGGTTTAACATCCGCTCGACACAAACTAGGTCATTTTGGTACTAACCTATGGTTCAATTTTATTTCATCAATTTGCTTGCACGATGGGGTCTTTAGCAGTGGGAGGAAACCAGAGGACCTGGAGAAACCCCACGAGATGGGACAGGCAACCCTACTCCTTGTCAAGTACAACCAGGGAATCGAAACCACACCAGTTGACTCAATGATAAACCTGATGATACAACAAACACGCACTAACCATTCGGCCATCCAACCCTCCTAGTAGGAAATATATAGGTGCTGTAGTAAATATTATTACTATATTCCCTTGTCTGATGTTCTCCAACCCATATATATGAAATGAAATGGGGTTCAACGTTGACTGTTCTGCTCCGAACAGGGCTAATAAAGATGTCCATATGCATAACATTAACAGTGTGCTTGCTATGAGGAAAATTTTGTCTGGACAGCAGCACTACAACCTACACTTATATCGAATTCCAACTGTTAAGGAATCTTTTATGTGCACACCAATGTGTTCGTCCCATCTAGACTGCTGTCCATGTCAGGCCCTGCGTCCAGCATCACCGACAAGGGGGAACCACGCCAGAAAATCTCAATCCGTCCACATATATGTTCGACACATATACTGAGCGCCATAGAAAACGCATCACTTACTTTTTCGTATAACAAAATGATCCTGTAAACATATCTTATTTATTTTGCTTCTTATTGTGAACAATATTCAAATGGGAACACATCAATAACAACACATTTGTACACTTAACGACATATATAGGTGGTGTATTGAATATTGTTTATATTACAGGGTTTAACCTCATGTATAGGAGCTGTATTAACTGGTATGATAGACAGAAAGTTTGGTCACATCATAAATATATCTTCAGATGCTGGCAAGAGGGTAAGATAAACCATTATTTTCTGTGTATTTGGGGGGGGGGGGATGTAAGAGAGATATACAATCATTTAAACTTTTATTTTATGTAGTCTTTATCATTCTGATTTTCTGTGCTATATAAGAACAGTTGCCGTTCAGTTGGTTTACATTTGCTGTGTTTGTCAAAATAGTTGTGTAAAAATATGAAATAAGCTTAAGAAATATAAAATAAAAGAAAAAGCAAATCATTATAAAATTTAAAAAAGGTAACAACTACCATCAGGCTTAATTATCACGCATCTTATTCAGGGTTCAACTTAGTCTAAATCCAAAGAGTAGCAAATTTTTGTGACAGATTCACATTTTGGCTAATCAATTCAAAATTTGAATAGCGTTTGCTCAGATTTGAAGAGCAGTAAACCATACCGTACATCACAAAAATGTGCAATTCTGATAAATAAACAATATTATGTCCTCTTTTATTATTCATTTACCTGTACATGTTACACTTAACAAATAAACAATTAAAATTAACATTAACTATTAAATAACGTGTCTTAGTTCGTATTGGACAGCTCTGATATGTGAATCAGATATAATGTGTTTGCGTAAATTGTCTGCATTGAGTGATGATCGTGTGGTTCCGACAATGAATGCCCTACTGAAATTTCTCAAGCAGTTTATTTTATGTTCTTACTTAGCACAAAGTTTGCAGGAAACGTTATTTACAATACCAGTCGTTTCAAGTTTATAGTTTAACTATATTAGCACACGCTCACGGACAAAATTTTGGTAACTTGCGGGACTACCAACCAACCAGCAGCGATTTGCCTTAATACGCGATTCACAGCAGTTTTCTCCAATTTTCCGATTTATTAATTAAATTAGTTGTGATACTTTATCCAAATGAAGTATTTTCATCCAAAATATAATGAATCACACTTACACAAGTTTGAAAGCAATTTTTGACTAATGAATAAAATAATTCTATCGCTTTTCCCAAGATTTGAATCGCCTTTTATGATGCAATACTGCTTAAATTGAACCCTGATCTAATTGATCAGAATTCTTATTACCTGATTTACTGGTCTAGCTGTACATTCTGATACTATGTTTTATTATATTGTAGGGATTTGCTGGTCTGGCTGTATATTCTGGTACTAAGTTTTATGTAGAAGGATTATCACAAGCATTACGTCATGAAGTTAAAGAATATGGTATAAAAGTGACATGTATACAACCTGGTGATGTTAAAACCAATTTATTATCACATACAACAGATAAAGAGGTAAGTTAACATCACAAAACGAAACAAAATTGACGATTACACTTTTCAGAAAAATTAAATACTTTTAGTTCTTCTTTATGATCCAGTTACCTCATTAGAATCGGGGAATACCGCAACAGAAGACAAAACATAATTGAGGATTACATTTTTGAGATCAATTAAATCTTAATAAATCCTAATTAAGTTACAAAGAGATAACTTGACAATTTGTGCTTAATAAATAATCTGAATAATGATGGAGATCATATTCCTAGAGTCAAGCAACAACAGTCTGAAATTTCATTTTGAGACATGCATTAGCATAATCGATCAGTGTGTGACTTATTGTTAAAAGTTAGTTTTACAAAGAGGTAACTTCAAAATGGTCATCTTCCTGGAGTCAAAATGAAGCATATATAACCATGACCAATCAATGTTTAGACATCCCCTTTGATCTCATTGTCTGTTCATATTATCCAATCCTCGGCTGTACGTGGCAAGGAGTAGGGTCGCCTGTCAAACCTTGTAGGTTTTCTCTGGGTACTTCGGTTTCCTCTCACTGCCAAAGACCCCTACGCGCAAGGGAATTATTGAAGTAAAAAATTGAACCATATTTTAGTTTGGAAATGACCTAGTTTGTGTCGAGTGGACCTTTAAACCCCATTTATCTGTCTCTATCTCTGTCTCTCTCTCTCTCTCTCTCTGTCTCTCACACTCTCTCTCCCTCTCATATTATCCATTGAAATTAGATCATAGATGAGAACTAGAGTGGAAAATATTGCATTGTCTCCATTCTTCAATCAGACAAGTAAAACCATTTGTTTCCAGTTTCATAAGTATTAATATGGAAGCTAACTGTACCTGAATGAAAGTAGGATAGGTAATACAGTACATACTATGTGGACAAGTTTCATTATCATTACTAAGTTTATCACTGATCAATTTGTATTTGAGAGTGTGGATCAACTTCTATTTGTATTTGAGAGTCGATGATGGGGTATATACCGATACTATGTCAACAAGTTTCATAATCATTCTAAGTTTACTTCATCAACTTGTATTTGTATTTATTCTTTTATAATTTAGGCTAAAGAAGAATTTGATGGAAGTGAATCTTGTATGATATTACAACCTGATGATGTAGCTAAAGCTATTGAATATGTGTTACTACAGCCTCAACATGTCGGTATAAATGAAATTCTCGTAGAGCCACAACTAGCACCAATCTGAAACCTTCCAGGATCGGTGATAATCACATGCTATATCAAACTTATGAAGTGAAATTTGTGATGTGTCAATACTGTGATTATAATCTAAATCCTACGAATATGTGAGAGAATACGCACTGCAGCAAAACCCTGGACTTAGAGCTACAGAGATTTTTAAAATTTTACACAAATATTTATCACTCGTGGAAAAGTAGCAATATCATCATTTTGATCATATTTTGATAGGTTATGTCACCTTGTTGAAAACATTATGTTTAAGCTGCTGTGTATTGAGCACAACTGAGTTGTAAATACAGGGGATATAAGGGAGGTGGAATGGAATGAAAGGAGTAGAAACCCATTCTTCATAACCCTTTAAATTGTCTCTCTTTGAAGATGCCCTCCCCCCCCCCCCCCGACCCAGGAATTTTAGTCTTTCTCATTCAGTATTTTACAAATATATTGAAAAAAAAACATTTTTATTATTGTTTTTGTATAATCTTGTTTCAAGCATTTAAAAGTTGATGCCATTATAAATTAAAGTCTCTTTCTTTTTCAAAAAATTATTCTTGTTATCAAAAGTGAAAATAGTGATTGTCCAAAGTAAAAACGGTTATTATTTGCTCTAAAGTAAAAACAATCATGGGTTAACCCAAATTAAAAACAATAATGGCCGGTTGCCCCAAAGTCAAAACAATCATTGATTGCCCCATCACTTATAAATATAACACATCAGATTAACTTAATTCCATACTTTATTTTGACTGAAATCAAATAGGTTAATTGTTATTAGCTATTTTGAGTAAATATAGATAACAATAACAACCTATGTAAGTAAATATATAGATTAAACTCATTGTGGAAGGGGAATTAAGTGTAGTTTAATGGTCGAGTGCGAGACATTAAGTAATATATTGGTATTGTACGAGAGGGCAATATCTATATATTAGGCATTGTCTTGCATGAGACCATTAAACAACTTAAAATACAAACACTATCCAGCACAAGCATTTCAATGAAATATGTCACTCGGGTACAATATTTCAACTAGTATAAATAATGTAGGCTTGGCACATTGCCCGTACCATTATTATTTGAAATAATGGTAGGCAGGGGCGGATCCAGGAATTTTTGCAGGAGGGGGTTTGCCAGGTTTCTGTGCCGGAAATCTGCCATCATCGTCTCTAAATTACATAGACATACATACAAATTGAGCTTTTTAAACAGAGAAATCATTTTTATACTGATGTAGGATCACTTTGTGATGTAATTTCATTGATGCAAGGCATTATTTTTTTTTATGTAGCTGAGCAGGGGGGATGACGTTACATCTGTATTTTGAATAAAGATATTTCACACACTCTTTAGTGTTGCCCAGGTCCTACACAGTGAGTCGGGCGAACTTGGGCAATGGGCATCTTTTTGCCACCCAATCTGTAAGTTCAATAGATTGACATTATAACAAAGCAAACATAAAAAATCTCTGGGGTAAAACGGACAGGAGTGATTGTTCTGCATATAAGATACAATGGGCTGGGGGGGGGGGGGAACTGTAATAATCTGCAGCTACATAGCACTGTAAGGCTGAACAAAAAGATAGGTTGCCAGGCAACGAAACATACGCCCACAGCAGCTAAATCGTCCGGGCAGTCAACAAGGGTTGTCGCATATTTTTACTTTTTTCGGTAATGAAACATTTGTAATACACTAAAAACTGATTAAGAGTAACAACTCATTATGTAATTATTAGAAAATCATTAGAATTTGATTGCTTTTTATAAAGTTTTACCCCACGCTAACAATTAGTATATACATGAAACATTTAATATCATGGATTTAGCTGTTCAGTTATCTAAATTCATTGAAAATCAAAATACTTGTTCGTTTCAACACCTTAAACTCTATGTATCAATCTGAAGTCAATCGGATGGTAACTTTGGCCTCTATAGCGTCACAAGAATTTTTGAAGTTATCAAGTGAGATAACTCTGGCAGTAATTATTTTAAATCGCAGAAAATAAATAGGCTTCTTCGTCTCATGACCTTAAACACTGTGTATAAATCTAAAGTCAATCGGATATTAACTTTGGCCTCCAGAGCGTCCACAAGATTTTTTGAGGTGATCAAGGGCCATAACTCTGGCACTAATTAACGGAAATCGCTGAAAATCAATAGGCGTCTTTGTTTTATGACCTTAAACACTGTGTATAAATTTGAAGTCAATCGGATATTAACTTTGGCCTCTAGAGCGTCCACAAGATTTTTTGAAGTGATCAAGGGCCATAACTCTGGCACTAATTATCGGAAATCGCTGAAAATCAATAGGCTTCTTCGTCTTATGACCTTAAACACTGTGTATAAATTTAAAGTCAATCGGATATTAACTTTGACCTTTAGAGCGTCCACATGATTTTTTAAAGAGATCAAGGGCAATAACTCTGGCACTAATTATCGGAAATCGCCGAAAATCAATAGGCTTCTTCGTCTCATGACCTTAAACACTGTGTATAAATCTAAAGTCAATCGGATATTAACTTTGGCCTCTAGAGCGTCCACAAGATTTTTTGAAGTGATCAAGGGCCATAACTCTGGCACTAATTATCGGAAATCGCTGAAAATCAATAGGCGTCTTCGTCTTATGACCTTAAACACTGTGTATAAATTTGAAGTCAATTGGATATTAACTTTGACCTTTAGAGCGTCCACATGATTTTTTAAAGAGATCAAGGGCAATAACTCTGGCACTAATTATCGGAAATCGCCAAAAATCAATAGGCTTCTTCGTCTCATGACCTTAAACACTGTGTATAAATCTAAAGTCAATCGGATATTAACTTTGGCCTCTAGAGCGTCCACAAGATTTTTTGAGGCGATCAAGGGCCATAACTCTGGCACTAATTATCGGAAATCGCTGAAAATCAATAGGCGTCTTCGTCTTATGACCTCAAACACTGTGTATAAATTTAAAGTCAAACAGATATTAACTTTGGCCTCTAGAGCGTCCACAAGATTTTTTGAAGTGATCAAGGGCCATAACTCTGGCACTAATTATCGGAAATCGCTGAAAATCAATAGGCTTCTTCGTCTTATGACCTTAAACACTGTGTATAAATTTAGAGTCAATCGGATATTAACTTTGACCTTTAGAGCGTCCACAAGATTTTTTAAAGAGATCAAGGGCCATAACTCTGGCATTAATTATCGGAAATCGCCGAAAATCAATAAGCGTCATTGTCTTATGACCTTAAACGCTGTGTATAAATTTAAAGTCAATCGGATATTAACTTTGGCCTCTAGAGCGTCCACAAGATTTTTTGAAGTGATCAAGGGCCATAACTCTGGTAGTTAATAATCTTTAAGTGGCATTTACCGATCGGTAAACACATTAACAGAACACAGTTTTATGGGTTACAATCACTAGTTTTATTCTAAAAGCACGACGTTTCGACAAGTATCCTCTTATCGTTATCAAGCACAATGACATTTAGTAAACTTGAGATCAATATATACAAAATTCATAGTGAAACCATAAACATGGATTAAAATAACAGTACCAAAAGAGGGATCTAAGAAGTAAAGGATATTTAACAACAATAACAGCAACAAAGTAATTAACTGATTAAATAAACTCTGGGGTTGAGTAGGGGGTTAATTACTTTGTTGCTGTTATTGTTGTTAAATATCCTTTACTTCTTAGATCCCTCTTTTGGTACTGTTATTTTAATCCATGTTTATGGTTTCACTATGAATTTTGTATATATTGATCTCAAGTTTACTAAATGTCATTGTGCTTGATAACGATAAGAGGATACTTGTCGAAACGTCGTGCTTTTAGAATAAAACTAGTGATTGTAACCCATAAAACTGTGTTCTGTTAACTCTGGTAGTTATTATCGGAAATCGCTGAAAAACAATAGGCTTCTTCGTCTCATGACCTTAAATACTGTGTATAAATTTAAAGTCAATCGAATATTAACTTTAGCCTGTAGAGCGTCCACAAGCAATTGTGGACGCCGGACCGACGGACGGACCGACGGGCGGACGGACGGGGGCGACGACAATATACGATCACGTTTCAATGTGGGCGTATAAAAAGGACTAGATCTACATGTAATTCTTCAAGATTTCGTAAAACGATTCTAATACCTTATTGTTTGCAAAATTGTAGGTAAGGGCTGGTCCAGGGTTAAGATTGGGATTAACGTTAGTCCTGTTTACATCTGGTGAGCTTAACAAATTTGAAGCTGGCCGTATGAAATACATCTAACCACAAAAAAGTCGTCTTGTTACTCAATCCCAATTGTCCAGACACTCTGGGGTTGCTGTTCATTTAGTCTGTGACGTGTACATCCGGGATCTGATTAGAGTCAACTGAATTTTCTCTTTTTGAAATTGATGAAATGGATGTCAACTTGTGGTTTTCTATCTTTTTATGTTTGAAACGCCTTGAGAATTTCACCAATCTGGGTTGGGCCAAAATGATTCTCACTTGCTTCTTCGCCGTTTTTCTGAAGTCCCGCAAGTTACGCTTAAGATAAGCAAAGTGATGCCCTAGTGTTGCAATATCCACAACGATGATAGCAAGAATGATCGTGATGAAAATACCCAAAACGACAATTCCAATCCACACTGACCCCTCGGCTTCAACTGGTTCCGGTTCAAATCTTTTCTTGTACCATCCAGCTACAATTGAAAGAAATAAAGCTACTTCATTTTTATAGATGAATGGGGTTTACGTCCTGCTCTTCTTCCCTGACTGCTAATTTGTATTAGAATGCAGTGCCGAGTCCTGCATCACCAAAAAGGGGAAACCAGTTTCCCATCCAACATCTAGACCAAACCTTTGACCTCTTGGTTAGTAAGCCAGCGCTTTAGTCACTGATCCATCGTTCGTCGGGCTTAAGGCCACTCGTGCCTAGAGTGGTATCGCATTGTCATTTACGTCCCTTGTCTTTGACCACATCGCAGACATTTGGGCAATCCGAACATCTGAGACACGTTACCTGGGGAGAAACCAGCCACCAATTAATAGTCTTCAGATGATAACAACTTACCTGTACATTCTGGATCATTACCAACCCAGTTTCCGTCTCTGTCACAGAACTTGATCCAGTAGATTATATTATCATCAGGGTAAATATAACAATCAAATACAGCAGTATCACCAAACATCTCACCAGTAACATTAGATTTAGCTCCGACATACCATGGTGCCTTACCACAATAAACAGCTGAAAACACAGAAATACAAAAAGAAATGAAATGGAGTTTAACGTCGTGCTGTTCTGCTCCGAACTAGGCTACGCAGTTAATTTTGCCCGGGCAGTGACACTACGGCCTGCGCTTACAACAAATTCCGACTGACAAGGGGTCTTTTACGTGCAAGCCAATGTATACACGGGTTTTTCGTACCATCCGAACGACTACACAGATGTCTTGTCAGACCCTCCGTGCTGCATCACTGATAATAGAGATGAGTAAATACGCCATTCAGTATGCTTTTATAGAAAATCTGCTCGCACAATAATAGTCGGTTCCGTCTACGCTTCATCGAATTACAACTGTCAAGGATTTTCGAATGCGCCAGCAAAACCTCCTTGTGGACCTTGTTTTTTCGCCTTATCCCAACGACTAGTCGCTTCCTCCTCGCAAGTCCCACCCCACCCCACCCCTTCCAGTACCACTGTCAATGGGAAGCCAGTGATTGCACACGGGGGCGTACATAGTTTTGGGTGGTGTTTAGCTAAAATGAAACCGACTGATGCACATGGCCTTAATAGGAACGACACAGTCACATAAGCCGATCACATTTACGGCCCTGATTACACTCAACTGATATACGCTTTATTTAGCTGTTCTAGTGACCTATCCATGTTTTAATACTACATAGGTGTTGTTTTAATATTATCAATTTATTATTATTTAACATTTTAATAAACATTTCATCAGTTTTTGCACCACTGTGTAGTCATAGGTTATCATCATAACAATATTAAAGTTCCAATTTCATATTTTCTTATAAAGTCAAAACGAAATTATTTCTATGTCTTTTGCTCAAAAGGTTGTCAACTCACTAATATACGATCATGGGCAAAATTTTTTGGGCATTAGAAAGTCTGACACATGCTGATTGAGGAAATAGTTACTCAATTACCTCCCTTGTTTTCCCATTCCTCTCCATGGACGGCCATCTTCAAACATTTAAAATTGAAGTTGAAAATGATATTTTTGCCAATTTCTCAACTGACAATAGCGAAGTATCGGATTAATAGGATTATTCTTTAATAAGGTAGGACTGTTTATAGGTTCAATCTATTTTAGGGCTTTATTTTAATCCATTTTAAAAATATAACTTAAAAAAATGCTATTGGAACTTTAAAGCAAACGACTGGAATCTTGATCCGTTCAAAAATACTTAAATCGATTAAAATAGATTAATGTGGCTTCAATCGATTAAAAATGGTGCAATTGATTAATCTGCATAACCCGACTAATATTGATTAAATGACTTACGTGTACAGTTTAAAGTTATATCAGACCAAGTTCCATCATCTTGACAGACTGATACAAAATTTCCACCAGCATTTACATGTCCCTTGTTACACGAATAGGTAGCCAATGCTCCAAAGCCTTCAGAGTCAGTTGTGGCTGTTGCGTTCTGAACATCTGGGGGCTCAATTGGACATCTTATATCTGCAATAATATTAATACAGTTGGGGATATTAGTGCTGACCTTGAGTTAGGTCGGAGTAAAGGCGTCGAATTGGGCGGATCTTATGTTGGTAAGTGATAGGTCTGGCGTCATACGATTATATGTTGGCAGAGTAAAACATCGATTATATCTTGATAATTTTATCAAAATCAACGAAGATCTATTTATGATCGATAATGTATATTTTTTGTAAATCAATAATCATGTGTTAGGGTAAGTAAATCTTGAAACATATTTGGCCCAAACTGGACATACTGTACTGAAGTCAACTAAACTAATATTTATATGCAAAATGGCGGCACGTGATTTTTGGTGGTGATTCCGTTTATTCCTTACCGTCACAAACTGGGTCTTCTCCGCTCCAAACAGCTTGGTCGTTACAGGTTCGAGTCTGGTTCCCGCTACTTAATGAGGTTCCCACTTCACATTCATAGGATACGGTATCCTTAAATTTCAAGCCAGTGAAACGTGGGATTGCTCGATTCTTAGGTAATGGCGTTGGGCAAATAATCTCTACAATCATATAATAAGAATTGTTTAATAGCCGCGTGATTATTCGTAGGGAGACTGGTCATATGTTTGTCTACATAGCTCTGATGTGGCGTTGTCCGTCACTCAATACAATATTCGGATCGAACGGAAGGGTGTTTAGCGCATTGTTGGACTAATACAGGGGCGGTGTATAGGAATCCCGGGTCCTACAAGCTTCCCCCGAGACATGCATGCATGGTCGTATATATATTATATAGCATCTTATCAGACACACAATCAGCATCTATGTAACTAGCGGCAAAAATTAGCTCCGTAAACCGCAATCGGCGAGACAAAACATGGGGTTGTCACCCCTCAAAAAATTCCTGGATCTGCCACTGTAATATCCTATCGAATGCAATACTATCATGCTAATTACTTCCGGTTATTCATATTTCTCTGGGACGGTTCGCTCATGTTGCGCTCGCGGACGGTGCCACGGATTTCAACTATTTATTCATTGGACAGGACCCGCCTTCTTTTTAATTTAGGAAAATACACCTGTGGTCACTGTGGATTGTGTAGTGGGCCTCATCACTCGAGGGTTATCCGGTGCAGCGAACAACTCGATTCGGGTATTCTGTACTTACTTCAGTCATCATAAATTTGGGTTTAACCGTTTCAATAAAATGGAATGGGGTTTAATGTCCCATCAACACAATGCCTTGGTAGAAAAACTGTTCCAGTAAAACAGCACTCTGACAAGTGAAAAAGTGAAAGCCATGTTTAAAAAAAGATTCGCACCAGGGCATTCTTATCAGGGGCCAGTGATCCTGGTTGCTCAACTAGCTCGACAGACATTAAAATAGAACGAACCGTTGATTTAGTTTTACACTGAAGCACCTACCTGCACAGAAGGGTAAAGAACCATCCCAGACAGCAGCCACAGTACATCGTCTGTCTAGGTTACCTTTTATAGCATAATAATACGGATAACATGTATATGTTACATACGTATTATACTCATTTGAACCAACTACCATAAAACTATGATCCACAGGTTCTGGTTGAGGACACTTGATAGCTGTAAAATATAATATAATGGGCGCTGGTTACCTTCAAAAAACATGTAAACATATCATGTCAAATAAAAACGTCAATTTTATGGGATAAAGCAGGCAAGGGGTGGGGGCGTGTTAAATTAAGTCAATAAGCATAATTTAATTTCAATAATTCACTTTCCAAAATGGGTCTTTGGCTTGCAAATTTAGAAAATAAGAGATAAACGACATAGGTAAACACAGGTTTGTGTAAAATTTACGTTAAAGCTCAAATTTGATCAGAAAGAATACTTTTGTTTCTCAAATTTTGCATAGCTCCACCCTACCCCTCTCCATAATGATAAATGATTATAATATTTGTATATAAAAGTACAGTATTTTGACGGCTATGTTACACGACATACATTAGTCGCAGTGGTCGTAAATCGATTTATTATTAAATCGTCGTTTTCGCCTGTTACAGTTTAATTGGTAGACGGTTTAACGTTCATTCGACACAAACTTTCCGGAGTAACGTATGGTTTAATTTTATTTCACAAATTTGCTTGCGCGTAGGGGTCTTTAGCAGTGGTAGGAAACCGGAGGACCCGGAGAAAACCCACAAGGTTGGACAGACGACCCAACTCCTTGTCACGTACAACCGAGGAATCGAGAGTGGTTTAAGGGTGTAGACAAAGGTACAATAATACTTCGGGTATAATTCTTCCGGTATTGCGACAATTGAGTATTCCGAAATGCTGTGTAAATCGGCATATTGCATTATCTAGTACGATGGTGGAATCGATTGTATACTCTTCATAAAAAGAAACGCACAACCCATTTTTCATCATTTTTTTATTTGACCGAGGTCTGAGGGTATGGCCACAGCAACACTGGATAACAGTTTGGTACAGCAACGTGTCGTTGTTCTTGTTGCAACAAGGCGATAACAGAGCAAGGATGCAATGACGACGAAATGTAACTTTGCGTTTCTTTTTTGGGAGAATATATATTAACAAAAAAGGGGTGTGATGGCCCATGATTTTGTGTGAGGAACAAGATCTCATCCGGGCCAACAAAAAACAATATTTATATATATGTGTGTGGGGTGGGGTGGGAGTGGTAGTCGGGGGCTCCCAGTGCCGCCTGTTAATATTGAGCTGTGTGAAATATGCTCGAGTCAATTTGTGTGTGTGTGAGACTGAGAGAGAGAGAGAGAGAGAGAGAGAGGGAGAGAGAGATGGGGTTTAACGTCCACTCAACACAAACTAGGTCATTTCGGGACTAACACATGGTTCAATATTATTTCAATAATTCGCTTACGCGTAGGGGTATTTAGCAGTGGGAGGAAACCGGAGTGCCCGGAGGAAACCCACGAGGTTGAGAAGGCGCCCCTATCGAGTCGATTTGTAGCAAGCTAGAGTCGATTTGCCATTTGCTCGGCACAAAAACTCAAGGGGCACAAAAACCCAAAACCATGACGCAAAGCTCACCATTGCGCCCCCCCCCCCCCCCGCTTAGCCCCTGAGATAAATCGTAACAACATAACAGAAACCATACACGGCAGTTTAGGAGTTGGTAATATAAACTTACTTTCACAAGTTGGTTCCAGTCCACTCCACTGTCCATTAGTTTGACAAGTTCTAGACGTGTCGCCAAAACTAACCATATATCCTTCAAAACAGATATAAGTTGCTGTAGAACCGATATCCAGGGATAAATACATTACTGCTCCATTATCTGGTCGCGATAATGCTGGACAAGAATTGGCTGAAATTTAAAGTTGTATCCAGATTATTATTGATTTCTATATTTTAAAAAATATATTTATATTTTTACCAAGAACTGGTCGATAACCGCTACTTCTTCTCCTTCTTGTTCATAGGGTGACGCTCTTCGGAAAAGCCCAAGACAACACCAATTCAAGTCCGATCGACATGAAAATTGGCATGCTTCTTCTTGGAATAATTCTACATCGATTTGGTGAATTAGATTGTTGAATTTCATCCAACAACATGATAAGTTCCTGGTCCATTGACCATCGTACTTGTTTGGTTTTCTGTGACATCACAGCTGTTATATAATAAATAGATATTATGGGGGATTTTCGGGCCATTATTTCAGGACAGTTACATCTATACCAAGATTCCGTCTTTTGTTCTTATCGTCCAAATTGTTATTTAAAACGCATCATTCTGCCCTTGTTCTAGTTTTATTTATAAAAGGAAAATATTTATTAATACATTCTCATTTCTGGGCCGGGGGTGGGGTGGGTTTGGGGTCCTTTGTTAGTCTTGAAGTTACTTTGATTTTGATGAAATATAACAAGTTTAAGGAGAAAATTTGTTTAGAGATTGCTCTCGGCCCGCCTCTGTCGTAAGGCACAGTCACCTGTTTATTTCTATTTTATCCATATTGATGATCTACTTACCTTCACAGTCCAGATCCTCTCCATCCCACTCCCCTGATGGTAAACATTTTCTATACGCATCCCCTAATACAGGCGTATGTCTTTCTACACATTGATAATACCACATAGCACCAACAGTTAATGTACCATTATCCTCACCAGTAGAATTTAACACACGATATGTATTAGGTACTTCTATCGGTCCCTCACATTCTATCCCACCTAGAATTATACATATTGCGAAATATTAGTAGCATCAGTTTCAAGGTACATTAGGTTAAGATTTAGACCAAGAGACGGCCGTTCTCGAAAAGATAGTTTACAAATATATTGAAAATTTCATTCAAATTACTTTAAGTTATGAATGTTTGAAGTTTTGACAAGAACAACGTAGTCTCGGCTGTAATGGCTACGATTATAAACGAAGTCTCTATTTTCGATTTTACTGATAACCGATTAAATAGCGTGGATTGTCTAGTCCACTTAGTATCCAAACCATCCGATGCTAAAGAAATGTGGTGATTATCTGAATAAATGTCTAGATAATAACTTATAAAACTGGTGCCCCCCCCTACACACACACCCTTAAAAGACCTACAATAGGCAGATTTAGCCGTTATATATTTATAATACTATTTCTTAATATTCATGTGCTTCAATGAATGTAATATAGTTGATATAATTACAAGGTCAATACTTACCGGTACCACTTCTGACAACACGTATTTGAATCCAAAATAAACAACAAGCTATTAATGGTAGGTACATTATATGTACAAGTAGTCACTATAAAAAAAAACCACAACAGGTACAGATAAACGTCTTGTGTTAAGCCAGAGGATCTCACTACAGCCTTTATGGGCAAAATTTCAAAAAACGTGTTGGATTAACACTAAAACCTTGATACTACTTCTAAGAACACTCTTCCGTCTTTGAGAAGCGTCGTGTTGTTAGTTTTTTTACGATACCCCAGACAATGATTTCTGTAATTAATTTGTGCTGGGAGATTTTACCATAATAATAACTGAATAGCGAACAATGTCTTGTTTATTCCTTGGAGAGGTCTTTGCGTGACGTTCTTTTCTTAACAACACAAATCTTACGCTGTCAATTAAATTGTGTTTGAATGGCGGACCATGATTAACCGGAATTATCAATATGTATGTATTCCATTTAATTACAGCCAGCATTCATATTTCAATAATTACGTAGAACAGAAATCTCAATAAATAACCGTGAATATTCAACTACGAAGTTTTTCGTACGAAACTATCCCGTGCTTTATTCTCTTAAATGTTAATAGAGGCTATGTGCTGTTTTCGATTCACTTATATTTCAAAATGAATTTTATGTTTACGCTTCGCACTAACAAATAGTGTTACATGAGTATTATTAATAATATTACATGTAAATGTAACGTATAAGTGTGCAGAGAGAGAGGGAGAGAGAGAGAGAGAGGGAGAGATGGACAACTGTCTGTCCTGAGAGGGGGAGAGCGAGAGGAAGAGAGAAAGGGGGGGGGGGAAGAAAGAGAGAGAGAGGGGTATATTAACGCGCCCCCTCACCCCGACACAAACTATATAGGTCAATTTGGCACAAACACTTTTCATTTCAATACAGGACTTGCGTATTGGGATCTCTAGCACTAAGGGGGGGGGGCGGAGGATCCGGAGAAAAACTACGAGGTTGAACAGGTCACCTTACTCCTTGTAAGGAGAATGCATGTTAATGGATGGCGTTACAGGGGCGTAGCCGTGAAATATATATTTGGGGGAGGGGTCCGCAACGGGGTGGGGGGTACCCCCATAAATTTTGTTTAAAGTCCCAGTCTTCTGTTAACATCACACCAATACCATGTTTATCATGTTTACAGACATTGGCACCGGTCTTCCCCGAGAGGCGAAGAAGCATGGCTTACGTACCCCCACCTAAGAAAATTTTGGAATATTTGACGGCTGCAAACACTTTTTCCTGCTATTTCAGTCCATGAACAAAGCAATTTCAAAGTGGCCTGATATAGCCTAATTAAGGTGGCTTGCTGACTCGAATTCCAATCACTCGTTTACACCCACGAAGACGGGACCGTTGGGAGAAAATTTTGAAAATTGACCTGCCACATACACGTTTTCCTGCTATTCCAGCCTGTAGTCTGTGAATACAACAACTTCAATTTGTTCCAATATAGCCTACCTGGCTGCCCAGAACTAATCAATCGTCGCGGGCTATGGGAGACTCACCCTCTCGGAGAAAATTTTGAAAATTTAACCACCGCAAATGCGTTTTCTGCTATTCTAGCCTGTGTGAGCAAGTCCAAAAGTATCCAATGGTTCTGTAACCGAAATCCCACTCTGAATTCCAACCATCCAATCACACTGTTGCAGTTGCATTCACAAAGTAGAGTGGCCCCAGACAAAATGTTTTAATCAATAGTCAACGCAGTACAAATTCGTGGTATTCAATTAAAAGAAAAGTGAAATAAGTGTTTTATTAGACTCGATGACAGTTAGGGTAGAAAAACTAGAAATGCCCAAAGCATGTTTACGGGCTGCGGCCAGTTTTCTTCGACCCCTCAAGAAAATTTTGGAATATTTGATGGCCACAAACTGCTATTCCAGTCCTAAAATTAGTGTTTTATTAGATTTCGGGCACTTACTTTACTTTGCCAAATTTTGGGGGGGTCCAAGTATATTCAGACCCCCCCCCCCCCCAGGAAAACAGACCCCCCCCCCCCATGTGTGACGCCCATGGGCGTTTAACGGATTCACCAACTGAAATGGGGTTTAAAGCATCCGGGCTATATAAGTCGTGTATAACCATGCAGTGTCGGCAGTGTATAACCATTGATATTATGCCCAGGCAGCCTTTACATACAAAAAACCTCGATTTGTTTCCCATTCCGTAAGTCTTGATGTCGTTCTTTGCCGCTTCCATGGGTAAACCACGCCGGAAAATGCCGAGGAAATTCTCAGCGAAATGTGAATGGAACCCAGTATTTCATCAAGATTAGTGAGTTAACGACGCCATACTCACTGAGGCTGTGCAACTCAACTTAGATAAAAACTTGTTTTTAAATGTCCGAATACTGATTTTGTTGAAACATATATATTTAATGTATTGACCATTTACGGCTTTATTATTCGGAGTGGTTGAGTAGCTAAGGCGAGTAATCAAAAGTCATAAAAGTCTTTAATTGCCCTGACTGCACACGGCCGTAGACAAGAACGATATAGTGGCGGGGGTTGGGCAGCCTTCAGATTTCATAAATGAATATGGTCGGGGTGGTAAGCCATTGGTCCTGAGAAAGGGAGCTGTGGTATGGCAATGCTGTGAGTTTGCAACCGAAAATGTTTTGTTTTGTGTATGATCATCGGTACTCCCTAGTTTATGACGCGGCAGCTATAAAGCTATGTGTATATGAAATGTATTAACATTTAAGTTTTATATTCTAGATACTGAAGATTCAGAGGACAATTACACAGCGGGTGGCCACAAACTAAACTCTTCTTATTCACTTTTATCTGGGGATTGATATGAACCTGTGCTTCAAAACAGACCCTAGAATAAGTCTTAGAATTTAAAAAAAAAAAAAGATTTTCAATTTTTCCAGCTCAAATTGTCTGTTTTGATAGACAATCGGAAGTGTAGCGGTGGTGATGGCTTACGAGTCGGGGGTGGAGGGACTGCCGCCCCCGCTCCTACCTCTTGGGCAATCAGACTTTTTGGGCAGGCGGGTAAAGTGAAAAAAGAAATGTACTAGTTCATCTAGTTGGCAAAATAAAGTGCCTGAAATCTTATAAAACACTAATTTTATCATCCTTTAATTGAATACTACGAATATGCACTGAATTGACAATGGATTTAAACATTTAGTCTGGAGCCACTATACTTTGTTCGACATTTTCGGGCATTTGTGAATGCAGCTGCAATAGTCTGATTGGATTGTTGGAATTCAGGTCGGCTTAGTGGGATTTAGGTTACAAAACCATTGGTTATTTTGGAGTTGCTTGACTCACGGGCTAGAATAGCAGAAAAATGCATTTGCGGTATTCAAATTTTCTCTGTGAGGGCAAGGCCCTCATGCCCCGTGAAGGTAGGCTATATTGAACCACATTTCAAAATTTGCTGCGACGGTCTCCGAAGATTGTAAATGACTGATTGGTGATTGTAATTCGAATCAGCCGTCTTAAAATTAGGCTATATCAGACTAGTTTTTATGTAGCTGAGCAGGGTGGGGCTTGGACCCCATCTCTAACCCATTCCTCTATATCCGCTCCTCAGATGTACAAATTAATACTGATCATTAAACCAAGCACCTCGTCTTCCCCAATACATTGCTAGGCGATACTTTCAGATAGGCCACACGGTATGTTAACCCGCTATGAGCTACATACATTTTATGGTGCAATGAATGACTCTTAACAACGCACCGGGACAAACAAAACATTAAATTAGTAAAAGTGTATGCGTACAAACTAGTTTTCAAATTTGCCATGTCATGAAAGTGTTATTAACCTCCAAAACAACTTAACGCGCTATATTTTGTATTATAGCTTAGGTGCGCAAATTCTGGTCAATTTTAATACATTTTAATACCTATGACGTTAATGGACATTCTTATAAGACAAAAAATGTTTTAAAAAAATCGGGATACCAGATACCAGAGTTATTAGACTGGATGCGAAGATCGTGTCATTAACACGGGTATTTAGTCCAAGGGGCACGGTACAAGATGGACGCAACGAAATGGACAGCGCTACTTGTAATAATTATTCCGTATGTTTTAGCCAAGATTTCAAATATTCCGACCAGTCAAATATACGAAACGTGCATGAAAAGTTTTAGTCATTTGGGAACAACGGACGAACAGAAAGATTTTGCGTGTACTGTGAGCGAGAAATGGGAAATGAACTCACAAGTAACAAAGGACAGATTGTCGGATGTTGAAATTCAGTTTCTCAAGAAGTTAGAAAATTTCAATGCTTTAGACGCAAGACTAAGGTTTCCATGTGAAAGAAAGGAATATCGCCTATTATCAGATAAAGAAAGGAAAAGATACCATGATACTGTAAATCTTCTTAAAAATACCAGGGTTAGTATACAACTTTTTATATCACAATACTGTAAATTTTCTAAAAAAAACACCCACGGTCGTTATGAAATATATCTAATCACTATTACCGTATTAGAATACCGGGATGAGTATATAGTCTTTATACGTGTACAAATCACCTCGTTTTTTTGTCCCATCCGAACGACGAGGCTCTGTCCTTGTAAGACACCAATAGCAAGGCGAAACGGCGCCGGAAAATTCCGAACGAAAGCAAGATTTCCTGGTTAGCGCACCAGCGTCTTACTCAAATTTTATCGAATTACAGTGTGCAGTAAACCTAGGGTTTACCACATAACTGTATCATTGTGCAGTCCTAAACTGCAATGGACGAAAGCTCTCCTGTTTCCAGTCTGCTATCTAGTAAAGTATAAATGCAAATGTGTCGGATGGACTAGAACCATTTCTATATCATGTCAAGTTATAAAAAACAAATTTATCGTCTCAAGCACGTTATTTTTATGATGAGCGTCGAGCAACAGATTGGATCCCAATCCAGTGAATATCTCAGTCTAGAGATGACATCTAGAGTTGATTATTGCCTGGATAAGTTGATTTATCTCTAATTAATAGTTTTTATAACATTTCAGGCTTAAAGAAAGACCTGCAATGGTCAGATTTAGCTCTTGCAAAATGTATGTATAAATAATGGTATATGTTTTAATTTCAGTTAAGTAATGGTATAAGTCAATATGATTTATTTGTGAAAGTGCATACAGCAAAGTTTGCTCCTGGTGCTCATGGTGGGGCGGGTTTCCTCCCTTGGCACAGAGAATTTCTTAAAAGGTACTCAATCATTTTTGTATTGTTTGACTGCGTCCATATTGTACAATCTAATCAAAATTCGCTTTTATTTATTTGTAAAATTGAAATTTGAACTTTTTTTGTGTTTCTATTTATACGTTTGTTGGTTTATAAGATTTCTTACTTTCCCATTTAAAAGCTCGTTTACCTACCATTCGTGGAGGTCTAATTACTCTCTCATCCCTTGTCTTGTGGAAGAATAAAACCAAAACAGAAAAGAAATAGTATATTACTTTATATGAGATTGATTCAAGTTAATAAAAGGTGTTTTAAAGATTATACATGTGACATATTAAAGATACATTATGGGAGATTAGATAACGAGTTGGCAGTTCTCACTTTAATAGTTTAAAACTAATGTAAAGGCAATTTACTGAAAAGTTCAGTCAAATTGATTCACTATAAACCGAGGATTAAGCGATTGAAATTTCCGCCTAGCCTCGATCATCATTTCGGTATGACAAAAATAATAGTCTCGATTATCCACTTAATCATTAAATCGTGAAGGACAGTTATGCAGTAAATCGGATTATAATCCACTGAAAATTGCAGGCTAGCGTTGACACCGAGAGTTGATTATGGTCTGGATAAGTTAATTAATGTCTAATTAATAATTTAGATAACCCCGCAGGCCTAAAGAAAGACCTGCAATAGGCAGATTTAGCTCTTGCATAATGTATGCTTAATACCGATACGCTGAATATTAATTTTCTGGGTTTATTTTCACTGTCAAACCATCAGTGCATTTATGTATTTAAAAAGAATTAAAAAAGTCCAGAAATTCTTACAAGTATTGAAATGAACTAATGGAAATGCTTATTGTTTGGTCTTACTATTATAGGTACGAATTGGCATTACGATCATTTGATCCGTCCGTATGTTTACCATATTGGGACAACACTCTGGATAAACCTTTACAAAATCCACAAGACTCGATTATCTGGTCCAGTGAATTTCTCGGTAAGTTCCGTAAATATAAAACAGACATGGATAAAATATATCGAACTTTTTAATGCACGAATGGTAGTTCTAAACTAATTGTTAGTTAATGCATCGCATATAAGACAGATTATGTTTAATATTTCTATAAAACTTGATATCATTTCAAATATAGAAAGAGTTGACAAACATAGATTGTTTTGTAGTATTGCTAGTAACACGGCGTCCTCAGACAACCATACTTAGTATATTTGGCTTCTGAAATCCGTTCATTTTTATGTAATGCTTCAGTCAGAGTATCCTTACTCTTTCATTAAACGCAAAATCTGATTAAAACATAATTCCTCACATCAATAAGAACGCCTGTTATACAACAACTTTTTCAGATCCTAGCGTAGTAAAAACAAGTAAAACGAAATTTTGAACTATAGAAAACGAAACGAAACAGGATCTGTGTTTTAATCAGATAGTCATATTGTCTATATCTGCTTTAAATATTGGGATTGTCTGAAATGGAAACTGTCAGGTAATATCCATATTTCCATGTAGTCACAATTAACAATGATTCCTTAATATAGGTAATGGAAATGGTTTTGTAACTTCTGGACCTTTTGCCTACTGGAAAACTCCTATTACTGGTGGAACTTTGGATAGAAATGTGGAAACCAGTTCGTTTAATCTGATGTCAACGACGTTCATTGAAAGGATCTTAGACAGACCCACCTTGGCCAACATCTCATGTAAAACCAATTGCGACTTTGAAGCAGCTCATAGTGGTGTCCATTTATTTGTTGGCGGGAAAATGTCCTCTTTGGTGTCTTCCCCTGAGGACCCAGTATTCTTCATGCACCACGCCTTTCTTGATTGTATTTGGGATGAGTTCCGTGGAAATCAAAGGGTCGATCCATTATATGACTACCCAGCTAATAATTTTGGAAACTCTTTCAACGGTCCAACAGCACAAATGGCACCATTTCCAGACCTAAAAAATATTGACGGAATTGCTGATTATTCGAAGTACTACAGATGTGCTCCGAGACCGAAATGTTCCGCGTCAAATCAAAATACCAACTATAAATATGTGCAGTGCAAAGAATCGACAATGGTTTCTGTAACCATAACTCCTCAAGCGGAATCGTGTCCTGCAACCGAAATTGAGCACCCTCAAAATTCCTATTGTATCGATGGAAAATGTGACACAGATATGTGGTCGTATATTCCTGTAAGTGTAGTATACGTTCGATCACCGCGTGATGCCAATATCTTACACTCCAACCCTGTTCACAATAACCAACCCCAATTCAATATGGACGTCTACAGTGGGAACATTTTTGCAACATCTAATTCATCCACACACACGACCTGTGCTGATGGTGGCCCTTGCTGTACAAACAACAGAGGGATATATCTCCATGGCTTGGGTCTGAACTACCAAGGTTCTTATAAAGAGTTTGTGTTCATTGATCCAAGGATGCCTATATCATCAGTGGAAGCTTGCGTGGGCATACCTAATCCGCAAAAACATGGAGACGTTAAAGTCAGACTTAGAGCGTCTGATAGCTGTGGTCGTGTTTGTAAACCATTTTGCGGACAATATGATCCGAGTAATCTACTTCAGCCAGCATCGTATAAGCCATGTAACGGGGATATTCTCGTTGATTCCCAGTCACCACGTATGTTTAGCAATTCATTCAGAGAAGCAGTAAACGCACAATGGAATCTCTTCAATATAGATGACACTTCTCGATTACCACTACGTCAACAAAAATATGATTTCGTCACGTTTTATTGCAATCACGAAAACTCAGATAAGCATCCTACAACAACCGAATCTCATATACATCATAACCCCGATTACCTTACACCAAGGCCACCAATAGCCGAACCTGAAATACCAATTATAGTCGAACCTGAATTTCCCTATATAGTTGAACCGGAATTCCCAGTTATATCTGAACCTGAATTTCCAGTTATAGTTCAACCTGAATTTCCAGTTATAGTCGAACCTGAATTTCCCCCGATAGTGAAACCAGAACCTCCAATAGTGAAACCAGAACCACCTATAGTAAAACCAGAACCTCCGATAGTGAAACCAGAACCTCCCATTGTAAAACCGGAACCTCCCATTGTAAAACCAGAACCGCCAATTCCGGAACCAGAAGTGTATATAGCAGTGACACCGAAACGTGTCATGCCAACTCCAAAACCCCAGATACCGAATATTTACAACCCAGATTCCATATTCAATTTCCCTTCTCTTTTGATGCCCTTTGTCCCTAGCTCTGTAAAAAACAAATACTACAACGAAAGAAAGACACCGGTAACTCCTAAACCCAATTTAAATTCTATATTTGCGTCTGATGGTTATTACCCAAGGCGAAATTCTAGATATTACAACCAATACAGTTCCATTTCTGGTAGAAATCCAAAATCCTCTTTCTGGAGTTACAACATGCCAAATTACTTTGGTTAATCTAAACATTTAGAAACAAAATGATTCAACCTACTTCTTCTATATACTTGATTCACAAGCTCTTGGTTGCCTAATATACATTGAAGACGCATAACCAGCTTGAATGGAGTTATCTCAGATGAGGCGGGAGTGCAATAACACAGCGAAAATATTAAGAGAAAGGGTAGTTTCTGTTCAAACTAATACCCAAAGTTCCTGCATCAGTTCCTGCATCAGTCATACATGTTATATCATTGTCTAATGTATAAATTTAATGCAAACGCTAACTTTTAATGTTATAATCAATTTTAATATATAATTCAAATAATTGTGTTTATGCTCTTGTATTATGGTATTCTCGTGCGCAATTATATATCCATCGAGTGGAACTGGCGTTACTGTCTTTTCAACATATTAATTTGGAGGATTCAAATATATCCCAATTGCACCCTCGTGAAACTGCGTGACGCGGGGTGTTTGCTTTTACGGGTATCCTAGTTTTCCAACTTTGCGCATATTGGCTTATTATCTAAGATGCTTTAATTCCAATAGCGCCCCATCCTTCTTCTCTCTCCTCGACATCATCTTAATAAGTGGAAAAATGTACCCTATGTGTATCCATGAAACCAAACTATTGACCGGGGTTAAGGGTTAAACGTAACACACAAAATCGGTTGAATAAAACAGCAGTGACAAATTTGACTCTTGTTGCAAGAAGGTCTTAACCATTTTCTTGTACCTCTGAGTTCTGTTACCCTTTTGGTCTTCTCCAGTAAATCCGTCGAAGCAACACTTCATAATAATCGGGCAAACGAAACTAATTACTGGGCTAATTATTTTTACTTCCAAAACAAACAATAACATATTATTATTACAATATATACACCAATGCTATCATATTACAAATACCAAAAGAGCTAATTAAGAGTCATTTCTCCACGATTGCTAGTTCAAACTCCCGGCCAATCCCATATTTGGCACTACTAAACTGCTGTATCTTTTACTGGCGCAAATTTCTTTATGGGAGATTGTTGAGGCGGCAAAGGAGGGGAACCAAATTGTTTTTTATTTGGCTTTGCCGAACTGTATCGTCTGTGCATTTCTTCTGGAGGAGATGTAGATGGTGGTGGCGTGTTCATAGCGATATCAGCATCCTCGAGTCTAACGAAAGGTGACCCAAGAATAGTGGGTTCAGGAGAGTCTCCGTTTTCGCTAAAGACAGGCAATGTGTAATCTTTCTCAAGACTCAGTGGGGCGTCAGATTCACTTTCCAGATCAATAATTATACCCGGAGCCACATCTTTATTACCGAAGTCACCGTTCATCATTTTAGGTGGAGCTGGTGTAAACATCGGTCTCGAGTTACGGTCGAATGCTTTGACTTCCGGTTGAACTTTACTCGCCATTTTACCGCCATTATCATTCGGGTTGTTTTTCTTTTTCACAATTATGATAACTATGAGTAAAACAACCACAAGTAAAATTAAAGATCCCAAAACGCCACCAGTTAGGGATGCAACATCTACAGTAGCAGCAGCAGCAACAACCGTTGTGGTTGCCATTGTCGTTGGTATAGCTGGAAAAGAGATGAACTGAATTTAAATATGGTTTAGATAAAGTACAGTCAACCATATAACATTTTTTTAATGAAGTTACGACGCATATTACGTAAATTTAAGGTGTGAAATTAATTGCCTTACGGTCATTAACCTGACATTAACCTGTATCCGATCTTATCAGGATAAAGAACGGATTCTGACGCTTGTGAGAATCTGGAAGTCTCCCAATCTGATTACACAGAGATTATATTTCGTTTCGTTTTTTATAGTTCCAAATTTCTTTTTACTTGTCTTTATTAGGATCTGGTATTGTTGTTATCATCGACGTGACCTGGGTAGTGTGGGAAATTAGCCAATGAAACCGTCTGTCACGGAGAGCTTTTGGCGTGAGGTACAAAACTATGAGTAATCCATTAGAAACATCAATGCTAATTTTTTAATCAAATGTCTGACGTCATAGGTCAAAATTCGCTTGTATGACCTCTGGCGCGACCTCCTAAAACAACTAGTCAGATCTTCATGTAAAGTAGATCATAGATATTATCAAAAAAAAACGAAACGAAATATAGATCTGTATTTAAATCAGATTGAATCCTCATTACTGGAAAATGGGTCGAATATGACGTAATGTCCAGAGAATAGATAAATGGGGCCTAATCGAAACATTATTTGTGTCATTAATTGATAGCGTAACGTGTAATTAGTTAGGGCGGGGTGGTTGTGCGTCCGATACTCTTCGGTAAATTGCTTCCAACTTTAGATACGTATCAGAGATAGTTACATATTTTTTATCATCTGGTTGCGTTGAGGATCTGCGTTCCATTATGGAGGAAGCAAAAACGCAACTTTAAGTAAAGAAAAATAAACTACGAAACTAAATAGTTACTTACGACAGGATCCTGAAATAAATTAAGAGAGTCCATTAACAACGTGAATAATCATCGAATACGAGTGAAGGTGGCATATTATAGTATAGTGTAAGTAGTACCTATGATGTCAATAGAAAATCACACGTTTCTGCCTACTATTTCAGGGAGGGGAGTTAGAATATTTAGGTACAAATAACATATAATATTGGACTTCAATTTCCCTTAATAATGCTTGCTTTTAAAATATTTATAATGATTTAACAGTCGTATATACATATATTAATTTTAACTGATACTACGAACACTTTAGGCTGACAGTTGATAAAATGCCATAATGATGAAATAATTTAGTTTCCTTATAAGACAATGAAGCATATCGATTTTACAATTTATGCTCTGAATGTTGAAATACTTACCATTGTGTGTTAATGTTAAGGTTCCACCAGGTGAAGTTACTGTTGTAGAATTCATAAAAGTTGAGTTGAGACATTCTAATGGGTATTGTGTAGCGTAACTTATATCAGATCCTCTCTCAAATATCTGTGAATATAAATATAAACTATTATTGTATTAAAACCTGATTAACATTAACGCCCATTATCACAGCAGATGTTGAATATACAATCTTCTGTTAAAATACAGACCCAATATACGTTAAATTTTATTTTAATGCTTTCCTGGCCCCCACTCTAAGTTTAGTGAAGACAAATTAAATGAAACGATATTCAAACTTTCAAAAACGGAACATCGCAAGTGGATCTACGTTTCAATAAGATTGTTAAATCTATATCGTTTCAAATTCGTAATGCAATTTTACTGAATTGACACATTATAACAAAAGAACGTTTGAATGCTATATGTTAATACTCATCCTGATTTCGCTAAGCAAGATAAATCTATATTTACGAAAAACTTGATGTGCCCCAGGATACAAGTTACGTGGAGTAATGGTTTAGATTTGGGTTTCAACAGTGGCTAAATTTTGAACATGAAATTAAGGACAAGATTGTTTAAACGCCCGATTCGTGCTACAATGAAACAAGAAACATACTTACCACACATGTATATCTAAAGGTATTCGTGTTATCGACTGTAGTATCATTATTATATAATGTAATATAGTAGGTACCAGTTGTTGGTTGATTATAATATAAACAATATAATACGCCACTATCTGTAAATAACAACATAATATAAACAATATAATACACCACTAACTGTAAATTATAATCCACCACTATCTGTAAAAAATATAATATAAACAATAACTGTAAACAGCATAATATAAATAAAATATAATACACCCTTATCTCTAAAAATACAACATATAAAAAATGCAATACACCAGTAACTTTTTAAAAAATATATAAACAATATAATATATCACTTACTGTAAACAGCATAATATAAACAATATAATATATCACTTACTGTAAACAACATAATATAAACAATATAATATATCACTTACTGTAAACAACATAATATAAACAATATAACACATCACTGTGTGTATACAAGGGACATGATCCCTGGTTTTTAAAAACACAAATATGGCATATCCTTTGGGATAGGCAGCTGAATATTCCAAAACTATTACATGTATCATTATTCCTTGTAATGGTGATTATAAAATGAATCATTACCTGAATATAGGGTTGTTCTATTACAGATGTTATAATCAAACATTAAAGTTGATGTATTTGTACACGTATCTAAATACGTCGTCTCATTTTCACAGGAGTTCGTACTGCCATCGTCCAACACATAGTTAAAATAGCCCTGTAAATCAGCTGGAAGGGCTTGCATTTCCTCGGTTGCTATCGAATCTGTAATATAGGTGGAAAACTTTTGTTGTGTGATATAACATATATTTAGACTCAATATAACAGAAAAAGGCGTCAAACGCAAAATAGCAATAAGCATGAACGATTTGTAAGGCGGGGCCCTGAATGGAACTGGGGTCCTTCATTGAATGAGGTACATGTAATTAGATTCCAACTAGCTTAGAGCTTACACCAAGATTTTATTCAAGAATCTTTGTTACATTTTCATGAAAGACCTTTCGACAAGACTCGCCTTTGTAATATGTATTTATGGGGCCACTGACAGTTAAGTGGAGAGGGAGGTCAAGCAGTATATACGTACCATTTTTAAGTAAGATGCTATAAGGTTGTGTATAGGGCGTTGCCTCATCACATACAGTACTAACAGAACCAACTACAGTGGATATAGGATAGATCTTGACTCTAGCATTATTAGCTTGTGGTAAAGGTTCTGTAATAATAATAAATATACACGTTATATTATATGTACACTTTCAAACATACAATAAACTTTGTTATCAACACATATACTTTATTATAACAGATTGTAAAAAGTTTGAGCAAAAGTTTAAAAGTCTTTCCCTCCATTCTAAAAAGGGGATGGGGAGAGTAATAGGTCAGTTGTCCATATGTACAGCACCAAATCTGCTAATATAATTCAAGCCATACTTAAACATACCAGGCGCGGATCGAGAGGGGGGGGGCAGGGGGTCCGGACCCTCCCCTGCTCAGACTTGAAAAATTTTTATGCGATTTTATTGGCGATTTAGACCTGTAATTTTGGAATTTACCTTCGGGAAATACGTCAGAATGAACCAAATTGAATCTAATTTACCAAATTTTTCTTGGGGACGGCAGGTTAATCGGTTGAGGGCAATTAGTTACGCAATTATCAAACCTAGACCCCCTCCTGCAAAAAAATCCTGGATCCGCGCCTGACATACTTGGGAATAGACTTGTGGTGGGGGGGGGGGCGACCAGCAAAAGACTTTCATCTCGCTTATATATTCAAGGAAGAAGTATGGAAGAAGATTAGTTACCCTTCGTCCTTATCTTGGTCTCTAACGGGTGTGCTTAATAAGTTCATGGAGATGCTTATACTTCCTTCCACCTACTCCCCCACCCCTGTGCTGTCCCCCCCCCCTCCTACAATCCCTGCTATACCCAACATTCAAATTGGTATACTTACGTGTGCCATAATAATAATAATATAGATTAGATGATACTTGATTTATATCTAAACACATATAGGCATAAAAATCACTACTAAATATAGTAAACGACGCGGATCTGCAAGATAAAACAATGAATTATTAAAATAAAGGTGGTAGGAGTAGCCAAGATATATGGAATATTTGTTGGTTTTGTGGATATAATATGGCCTGTTCACAGGCACTAGAAGGGATTAAATTAAATTTCTTTTTTTTTTGACTTGTTGACGACATTTCGTCTGCTATCATCTCACAATTCTCACTAGTTCTACTTAGTTGCACGAAATAATTAACAATAAACACCAATAACAGAGAGAGTAAGACGATCAACTTATTTGTTTTTTATACGATGAAATACCAAAGAAAATTTCCAATTTATGATAAGGGAATTTCAAGAAACATTCACTAGCCCCCCCCCCCCCCCATATTATGGAATTTATAAAGACATCAAAATAAATTTTACTTACTTGCTGACATATTGTGTACCAGAATGTATGTGACATTCAAAATCTAAATCCGAAAAGGTCTGACTTTGTGTACTGATGGTAAATTTACCGTACGTTGTGGTATTAAATTCAAGAGTTCCCTCCCTTGTACTATCAAAAGTTCCTTCCAGTCCAGGGGGAAATGTACAGCTAGCACTAACATTAGCTGTAAATTTTTAAAAAAAAGAAATCAGTTACGTGTAAATAGTGGACTTGTTACTATCTTTGGACTAAAACGTGACCACCACCACCACCATCACCGCTTTTATTTCAATTATTCGATTCAGAAGTGGGAGGAAACCGGAGGACCAGGAGAAAACCCACCAGGCTGGACACGTACGAGCTTGGAATCGAAACAACACCACTTGACTCAAGGACAGACCTTATGATCTGACACACACGCGTTAAATCATTCGAACACCCAACCCCCTTTTCCCTTCAGACAATTCATTACATAAACAAATCTTTAGAAAATAATTTTGCTGTTTAAATTACGTACAGCTTAATATTTAACAGGGTCACGGTTGCTAAGTGGCTAAGACACTGGCTCGCCAGCCTGGAGGTCGCGTGATCGATCCCTATAGGTCGAAAAAGTTCATCGGTATTTCCCGACGTGGTTTCCTCTTGTCAGTGGTGCAGGACGGAAGCCATATGTATACTTTGGTGTGAACATAAAAGATCCCTTGACAGTTTGAATCCGATATAAGAGTAGGCCATAGAGCCGCTGCCCGGGCAAAATTTCCCTCATTATAGACTACTGTATGGCGTATGCCCGTCTTCATTAGTCCAGTATAGGAGCAGAAGAGTGGAACGTGAAACTCCATTTTATTTCATTTAATATGAAACAACCGATATTAGGATGCAGCTTCTCAAAATTATCAAAAATTTATATTTCATTATGTATCAATTTATTGCTGTTGATATAATCTCATAATAGTGCTTAGAAAACTATGATCTTGGTTTTTAGTTCAATGGGTATGCTTGATCATAAAATAATTTTACCCATTACATCTGTTTGTTAACGTTTGACTGTAATACGAATTTTAATCAAATCAAAGTTGTTTTGTGATAATTGTCATTATTCAATTTTGTTCTGAATTACGCTGCTCCACTCTATTAGATGGGGCAAGAGTCGTAGGGTCGATTCGGGTGGCACGTCTGATTATATAAATGTGGCCCACAGGGAAGAAGATCTTTTTTTTTGTTATTTACCATGAGAAATGTTTGTTTAAGGAAAGAAATACATTGAAAATATATGGGGCTGAGATCAATAAATAAGGGATATTTAAGATAAGAATTTCAACTCCGGCTTTTGCTGTACTTTCTATTCCAAACATAGAAGGCAATATAATGTAACTATTAATATGCTATTTGATTTCCGCTGGCGAAAAATAACACAGCTAGTCTCTGATATTTGAAATAGTTAAAAAACAACATTTAACATGTGCCTCTTTCCACATAAATTGCTTGTATGTTAGGTAATGTAAAGCAGTGATAATTATACGGTGACCGGAAAGCTGTCCTTTAATATTTATTCTTGTCTTCCTGTGACATATTAACATTTATATCATATATTATATAGACAGTTTTAATACCTATATATACCCATATAATAAATATAGATAGATATGTAGATAAATTGAGAACGCAATTCGCATTTCCGTTAGGTAGTCTGGTTTTAGATCTGGGAATTTACTTGATTGGTACAAGTACAGACTTGTTTATGAAATCGGCACTATTTGTCTAAAATTTATATAATTCCGAGCCAAATATTAAAAAAGTTAATGTAAAACCTGGCAACGTTGTGGATGTCGAACATTAAAAATGTCCCACTGCTAAAGACCCCTACGCGCAAGCGAATTATTGAAATAAAATTAAACCATATGTTAGTCCCGAAATGACCTAGTTTGTGTTGAGTGGACGTTAAACCCCACTTCCCTCTCTCTCTCTCACACATTAAAAATGTATAATCGAGGATCCATTTGAAATTTTCCCAAGAAAATTCCCCTGGATTTTCCAGGATGATGTAGGATGGGACGAAAACTCGAAGTCTCGTGTACATGTTGGCGTGCACGTCCGGGCAACATTTGCCTAAAACCAGGGTAGACAGGCGATCCTACTCTTTGTCACGAACAACCGACAAATCGAAACCATGCCGCTTGACACAATGACAGACCTTATGATGCGGCGCACACACGCTAACCATTCGTCCCCTCCCCCAAGAACTATGAACAGTTTACGTTCGATCTTGTCTTCGTTTATTTATTTATTTATTTATTTATTTATTTTTCCAAGAGCCATATCAAACATGACAATAGAGGTGATAATATGAAGTTACATGATAATAAGATGATAAGATGTGAAAGTTTTGATGAGAAAAAAGGTAATGAAGTCATGAATGACCAGCCTCTTGAGGATGACCCATAAAAACCTGCTTAAATTAAAACTGGGTTTATTTCCAATGGGGTCCTTCATAAACATGTATGTAGTTATATTAAAGAAATCTTATTGTACAGCTATATATGCACATATATTTTTAAACATTAGCTTGGTAAATTTCAATTTAATGAATATCATTATGTTACATGTCATAAAGTAATTGTAAAAAAAAAAATATTAAACGATAATTAAAAATTATTGATCACAGTTTAGAAATATTGGGGACAAAAAAAGATGTAAAAAGCTTGAAAAGACTTTTTAAAAGATAACTTTTGATTAAAATGTCTGATATTGATTTGAAAAATAAAAAAATTAAATGAGACGCTACCAAAAAATCGATAAATGTTCAAAAATATCGAACCATGAACTTCGATATTTGGTCTAAGATTTGCAAGTCTTTCTTAGCAGTCGTGCTAAATTAGTTATCGAAGCACTTTAATAGCATAAACATAACCCACGCCCTCTTGAAGAAATTATTCCTGCTGTGGTGTTACTGCTATTCTCTTTCATATTACACCATAGCAAAATAGAATGTTAAAACACATTGCCCTTCCATTACTTAATATTTCATATTTATCTGGAATTCAGTACTTATTACAATTTCTAAAACCGTCAGAGATTTCAATAAAACTGTTATCCATAAATAACATGAACAAAAACATGCAAAACTTACCTTTTAAAAAAATAACGAAAATAAACAAAGTTAAACAACATCTACTCTCTCTCTCCATTTTGTTCCTGCGTGTATTTATTTTTTTCCAGAAGAGTTATCGTTCTTAGTGTGTTCTGTTACCAAGGGTAATGGTAAAGAAATCTGAAAAGAAATTTCTGGTTTCACATTAGATAAACACAGATAATTTCCAAACTGTTGGTGTTCTGCTGTTTATTCATTCACATAATGTTTATTCCGGGAACTGGCTATATAATACGAAGTTTCCCATCTTGACCGCATGATAGTAACAATCCAAATACAAAATACCAAAATACCATCAGCAATCTACGTCACATAAAAACACTCCTCATTAAAGGTGGATTATCGTGTTAATACCACGGATTATCGTGCAACAAGGATTAAAGTTAATTACTCGTTGACTAACCTCTGCATTTTGATCAATTACATAAAATATTTCGGTAATGATGTCCCTTTGAGGAGATCTATGACAGCATGTTTGTAAAGAAGATCTGGGCTTAAAACTATGGTTATGAAGTAATGTCTTAGTTCATAACCAAATCTATAAGAATAGGTATGGCATAATAACGACCCTTGTCTTATTCCTCGGTTAATACGAGTTAGTATATCGAAATTTTAAATCTTAATTTCACAGTATATGTCATACTTTTTATTTGATATTGAAAATGCATAATTATCCGTTGCGGGTCCACTTCTTCGTTTTCATTTTTTTTAAATTCAAATCCCTGAAATAAGATTAAAAACAGTAACGACACCCACTATGAGTTCTTTCAACGATTGTAAATAATCACGATAGCCGAAACAATATTTAAATTGACACTTCTTCAATAAAATATCCAAGAAAATTCACATATTCCAAGCTAAAAAACAACTATTCTTTCGTTATTTGTAATATAGCTTGTCGAAAAAGTCTATTAATAACCAGAAAATAAATCTTCTAATAAGGGCGTATAGATGAGATTAAGTGGATTACGCTAATCGCGTTGATCCAAATTAGGTAACAAAACAATTAAAACATGATTCAACTTTTTCGTTGATCAGATCATCGCTAATTTCACCAAAGAAATGAAGCATACAGAAATATTGAGCAATACTCATCACTCTTTGGTCTATAAACTAGTGAATTTAAGTTGTTTTATGGACTGTATATCTACACTTGAGATATTATTTTATCAGCTCTCAAGACAATATCACCGGTGTAACTTGGTGATTACAACACTCAAGGAAAGAAACACCTGGTTAATAGGTCATTTATTTTCTTTTAAAATATAGAAAGTATCGACCCTATCGACAAATTAATATCTGGCACTATTCTGAGTTAACATGGCAATACCCCTCTATTACTAGTTGTCTAACACGGCGTGGACCACGGTTCATTATTACGGCCCTCATTGTTTTGCCGGTTGTCAAATAAATTTTTGAAAGACAGCCAAATAAAATTTCGAATATGGTGCAAATATAAAAAACCGGATTACAAAACATTTAAATATGACATAGCCACGAATTAATAATTAGAAGCGTACAATAAATTTGGTTAATTTTGGAAAATTTGCATATTCTAATAAACACGAAAACATATTAGGAAACACAATTACTATTTTAATTAAAACGTTGAGAGAACCCTCAACGTAACGTCGCTTTAATTAAAATAGTAATTGTGTTCCGTAATATGTTTTTGTGTTTATTACGTATGTATGTCAATTGCTAAATGTCACTCAATAGAATACGATTTTCTGTGTAGGCTGGTTAACTTATGACACGTTTGTATTGCTTTGTTCCGTTCATGTGTGCTATCACACGGATTATTGTACCGTCTCGAAATTTGAGTCTGCCAATGCAAACGTCGTTCCCCTAATACCCGTCGCCCCTGTCCGTTGAGTTATAGTGCAATAGTAATTAAATTATTTCAATAGTTCCGCAACGATTAATCCACAACAAGTAACAATTCTAAAACTGACAAATGAAACTTGAAAAACACGAGATAAACTACATTTGATTTTTAAAAAGAGAAAAAGTTAAGCGCGATAAATATAACAATTGTAGCAAAATTTCGAGAAATTAATAATTGGACAGCCACCTTCCCGTTTCGACATATATCCCTAATTTGAGCGAATATTTAGAGAGACGTTGACATCGTACGATATCATAACTGGTTTTGACATGTTTAGTAAACTATACCCAACATTAATTCAGAAACAATAGAAATCACCATTAGTTAATCATAATCCCTTTTCATGTCGATAATCCCTTTATACTTTAACCTAGTATGTTTGAGATTACGGATTTGCTGTTATGGTTTCAAACGAAGAGTCGAAGAGTAGAAGGCTGGCCGTTTTCTTAAGTTTTGCGATTATTTCGATTTCGTTTGTCCAGGAGAAAGTATACGCAGGAATACGGAAAATTTTCTAAGAACACAAACACGGACCTGGGGATCCTGTGGAAGTTCTGGGTACCTGATAATCTATTAATCGATTAATAATTATTCGACATGTTGCCCGGATTGTTCTTGGTGTTCCTGTACACCCTAAATCAAGGTAAGCTCCAAAGGGGACGTCTATTTTATTATGTTATTGCTAAAACAAACAGTCAAAAAATTTAAAAATTAAAAAAAAGGAAAAGAAAATGTATAACGACTCTATAATACACAGGTCCTCAGATTTCGAATTCACTCTATAACCGTCTTTAACAAAATGCTGTATATCAGACGGATTGTGTGGAGTAATTCTGAACAATGACCAAGAATTTGAACCTTTGATCGTAAACAACCCATTCTTCTAGTATTAATACCCTTAACTTATACCTAAATTTAATAGAAATCAAATTTCTCCTCGCTTCCACCCACGTCAATGGATTATTCCATTTTCGTTGCATATATAATTTTATCAAAAGATGATTGTTCACTTTAAATATATATGTCATATTGTATTATCGAATGAAGGAAATAATCGTTATCATTTCAATTTCGCGTATACCTAAAATAGAAATCAAATTCCCCCCACGTCCATCTATGTCAATTCCAATTTGAGTTACATGTTTAATTTGATCAGTTGTTGATTCTTCAATATAAATACACATATATGTCATATTGCATTATTGAAAAAGGGTAAATTTATATTGACTCAAGCTTGAACGAAAATATAAACATTTACTATTTTCAGTCAATGGTTGTACCTTTCCGTCCAATTTGGTGGGTACGTTTCTAGACAGTACTAAAGGTCTTGTAACGTTCAATTCAACTAATATAGATGGCTATCCTATAGCTAATCTAGGTAGTTTTCAGTTTACATGCTACCAGTCATCATCTAGTCAGTATATTCTAAAGTAAGTATTTCATTTTTAATCATCTAAATATATAGGGGGCCACGATGGCTAAGTCAGTAAGAAACCGGCTCGCTAGCCTGGAGGTCGCGAGATCGATCTCTGTGTTAGCCGAGAAGGTCCATCTGGGTTTTCTGGCGTGGTTACCATGACAAGAACAATTGTCTAGTCGTTCGGAAGGGGCGAAAAACCTAGACTCCGTGTACACATTGACATGCACGTAAAATATCCCTTGTTAGTTAGAATTCGATATAAGAGTATTCCGTAGCATCGCTGACCGGGCAAAATTCCCCCATAGCACACTGCATGGCGTATGCTCGTCTCCATCAGCCAAGTGGGAGCAGCACAGTTGGACGTTAAATCCTATACCTTTTTTTTATCAGTAATTCAAATCACAATATTATTAGAATTCTACACATTTGGTGAGACCACATTCTCAGTTCTATTGTCTGGATGATCTGCCTACGTCACACCCTGCTTACATTTTGAATGTTTACATCTAAACCTGAATAATATTTATGAACTGAAAATGATTAGCATACTCACAAATTAAATGATATCCTTTCAACTTCTAGATTTCTGTTATGCACTTAACCAACCAGGTTTTAATATGTTTGGTATAAATTATATGGATTTTTTTTTCAGATCGAATACTTTTAAATATTTTGATTTAACATGGAGAGCTTATTTGTGTTGGGATGTAACGGAAGTAGCCTCGGACCAATTTTATTATTATGCAAGATCAAGTAAGTAATGCAACGAAAGTCGGGACAATTTCGGGTACATTGTGGGAAATAGGGTTTAATGTCTGAATTGACTGCACTAATGAAGACATGCGCATTCGCCATGCAGCGTGGTACGACCTACTCTTTTTTTCGACTTCCATGTGTCAGGGTTCATTTACATACACGCCAACGTGTACATGGTTTCCTTGGCAGCCCCCCCCCGCCCTGCAACACCGACGATGACAGAGGCGGATTCAAGGGGCGCCCCACCCCCTAATTTTCGACAGTACCCTTTTTTTACTGCTGAAAGTGCCTTTTCTCAGAACCAAATATGTCCGTTCCAAACGATTTCCGAGCGTTTACTTAGACGAAAATATCAATTGTCAATGGCTACAGATGCAAAGAAATGACGGATATTTTTTTTTTGGTGGGGGCGACCCCGCCTTTTAGCAGCGTTCCCCGTCTCTGCGATCAGTGCCCTCACTTTGCGACGCCCCCTCTTTTCAAAATTCATAGATCCGCCCCTGGGTACAGGGGAACATTTACACCCGCAGCGGGATAGAATACCGAACCTCATGGTTAGTGTGTCAGCGACTTAATATCTGAGCTATACGGATGTTCCCGTAACGTGGTTTGATATTTCGACTCCATAACTCAACGTGTTGAGACTGAAATATGAGAGTTTTATTTTTACCACTGCGGATTTAAGCTAAAAATTTAGATATTTATCTTTAGTCCAATTGATAATACTTTTTAAATCAGAATTTCCATGGGTCTTTTTTTTATGCCGAAACGGGATTCGACCTAATATTTACCAATGTATTTTACGATGTATGTTTCAGATCGTTTAAGTGATGCTGGTAATGAAAGAGTTAAGATGTATTTAGAAGGTTTTGCTATAGATGTCGCTGATATTTGTGCTATATCAACTGGTGTAACTGGTACTTACAGATATCTTCTTAAAAATGGTGAGTGATTCGGCGTCTTGGTTTCTCACTGGTTATTTCTAGTCTGCTAGCTTTCATAGCGAATTGAATAAGACTCAGAGACGAGGCAAGATTTGGAACAGTTATCATCTACTCTTGACCTCGCGATAAAGTGTTTGGGGTTTAACCTCCATTCGACACAAACTAGGTCATTTCGGGACAATCATATGTTTAACTTTTATTTCAATAATGGACATGCGGCTCAGGAAACCGGAGGGCATAGAGAAAATCCACGATGTCGGACAAGCGTTCTACTACTTGTTACGTATTAGCTGGGAATGGACACCAGACCACTCGACTCAATGACAGACCTTGCGATTACAGGCGCACGTGTTTCATCTGTCCCGGTTGGTTGAGATATTTTCTTATGCAGTCTACGCATGCGCAGTATCCCGAAATCACCCTTTCACTCGATTGTCACTATTTTTTTGATTTAGAGAATTTAATTCCGGAACTTTCAATCGAGTATCCCCAATATGTCTTATGTACATTGTATTTTATAATATCTATATGTGGGTATAATATATATTTTGCAGAGTCAATAAGCACAGCCAATACAACATGTCCAACTGCTTTACAGTCGTATTTTACGTACTCTGCCGACTTTGGATCAAATGATACATGCAGTGGTAATACAACCCAATTGGATGGTTGCACATCTTCAACAGCATTATCATATAATTATAGTGCTGGTTGTTCTACTTTGATGTCATATTCTAGTAAGTTATTCTACCTTAATATGTTACTTCTGGCCATTTACTCGGATATTTTGCTTTATTATATGATTCTAGTAAATTGTTCTACTTTAATATTTTGTTCCAGTAACCGACCCTACTTTAGTAACTTGTTCCAATAACCAGCTCTACTTTAATAACTTGTTCCAGTAATTGTCCTTCTTTAGTAACTTGTTCCAGTAATCTGTTCTACTTGGATATCGTATTCTCGGATTAGAATTTAATATTTGATTTAGTTTATTATTCTACTTCAATATCTTGATTTGGTAAATCAATAACTTAAAAGCTGTTGCCTTGTCTTTTAATAACGAGCTATTCTACTCTATATTCGAGAAACGGGTTGAAATTGTTATTATACAGAATATGTTCAATGCAAATTTTCATTTATATTTTCAGCTTCTGGTACTGTAACCTGTTTATACAATTTAATAGCCAACAACCTTAATTACATGACATTAATAAATAAACAGTACACGCCAGGACAAAACGATACTTACTACTTTACTTGCATGGTAATGTATAATAATTCTATAAATACTACTTTGCTTCTATGAATGGTGCTATAAATACTAATAATTTTAGCAATGCTACTAAAGATGTTACTGTATCATACTACTATGAATATTCATACACATACTGCTCTATCACACTACTAAAGATATTACTATAGCATTCTACTATAAATACTAAAATGGATACTTCTATCAAAGCTTCTATCAATACTATTATACTAAAGATCTTATTACTTCATCATACTGCTATAAATACAAATTCTGCTATGTCATTCTATTATTACTATATGATACCACTATATCATACAGTTATATAATAATACCATAAATACTGCTATATACTATTATAAATACTAGTATATGATATTACTTATACTGTCATACAACTGCCTAAATTTATAATTACATGTATATCACATCGTATTCTTGTCTACGACATCACCTTCGGTGGAAATGGACGTTAAACTCCAGAAAGGAAGGAATGAACCTGGTATTGCACCGACGTTAAACGTCTTTAATCTAGTTAGATTAGGTCAAAATCTATACATATTCCTTAAATTTGGTATTTTGTTGATTGTATTGGTTGTATATTTATTTGTTATAGGTAATTGACACATCCAGTACTTCAACTATTTACGCTACCCAGTATCCACAACAATGTCAAGATAACCAAACCAGCACATATGTCCAAACACCCGGGGCAGCATTAATATTTACCTACAATGGTAAGGTTATATTTGATTTTTGTGTTTGTCCATTCAGAATCCACAATACATATACAATGGGTCCAAGGAACACAGAGTTATTTAAATTTTGAGATTAACGAAAAGTTTTATTGGCGTACTACTACATTTTACATTTTCAAGTTTAATTAAGAATTTTTAAATGTATTCTAAATCATAATATTAGGTCTTTTTTTAACCATTTGTTTTAAATGCCCAAAGTGCACACAATTTATCTGATCTCCCCTGGTCAAATTTCAACAGAAGGTTTGAATATTTAATTAAAATTTTTTCTTCTTGTTGTTTTCAGGATCGTGTGGTAAGTCAGTATATTAACTACCATCTTGTGTTATAAGTATCTTTATAATTCGTTTAGATTAATTATAATACTACCTGTTCTTTATTTACATACTAGTGGTTAATTGATTTATGACTGATCGTGGATCAGAATAACCTTCTCTCGGCATTATGTTTGTCTTCAATAACTGCGATGCTGGCAATGTCTAGTCACTCTGATCGATGTGAAAGATGAAGTTGTAATTTTCTTGGAAGGCATTACAACTCTTTAAGATGGTGTGGATAATTCCACACCAACTAGAAACACTGATTGATATCGTGTTTGTACTTTAAAAATGACGTATCAAGGAGAAGTGGTATCAGATTTTCTAGAAATAGTGCTTCTCGACGTTCCCATGCTCTACCTAGAGCATGAGTCTTGATCTCTACCTTTTAATTTCTACAATATAAGAACAGTAGTTGTATTATAATATGCATATTGATCCATTTGGTTGTCCATAGAGGATATTACCAAAATATCATTTTCTGTTATATGTATAATAACCGCCTATTTAAAATGCAGTGGTACAGAATGGATGACCCGATAGGGGCAGTTGTCTAATCGTTCGAATGTGACGAAAAACCGAGCACCCGTATATACATATTAGCAGTTGGAATTCGATACAAGAGTAGGCCATAGTGCCGCTGCCCGGGTAAAATTTCCCTAATAGCACACTGGCGTATGTCTGTCTTCATTAGCCCAGTCGGAGCAGAACAGTGGAACATTAAACCCATTTTCATTTTATTTCATTGTTTTAAAGTAGAGTTACCCAAATAATTAAAACGCAAATGAATTAAATTTGATATCGTTATTTATTATGTTAATTTTTTCCAGTTATTCCCACCACTGAGGTTCCAACAACCACCGCCGCTTCAGCTAATATTACCACCATAACCTTGGCTACTGTATTTACTATCCTACTTATCTTTATCATCGTCGTGATAGCCCTTTGTTACGTCAATTATAACAAACAACTTGAAGCTGCTCAGAGAAAACTCGAAGACAGGCGAGCCCAGGACACGGTTGACGGCAGGTACAACGAAGATGACGACATATTCGGTGAAAGAGGCAAAGCTCCACCGCATCTTCGCATCACTTTCCCGGACTACACCAAACGAGCCATTAAGAATGGTAAAGTCGGTGTTCAGACATCGTATGGGTTTGATGATTGGGATGGTGTTGATATGATTTATAGCAATGGTCTGGAACCTGTCACGCCATCTGGTGTATATCCTAGAACTATGGAGGATAGAGCCAATAAAGAAGAACGGATGTCAAATGACAGTGCTCTTGGAATGGAGGTAATTTTAAATGCACCGTAATCGCCATAATCTAACTGGGGATTCAATAATCCTATCCATATTTTGAAGCCCGGGATTCTCGTCGAAGTTCACCGCTAACGAAAAAAACAGCTGAATTCATTTTTATTGGGGAAAAATAGATTATATTATGTAGTTATTCTACAGGATGCCCTACTTTGGGAATTTAGGTCCAGTTGATGTTACCAACAAGAATCACATACAAAAACACATCCCCAGCATAAATTAAGAGACCCACGGTGGGAGGAAAGCGGGGTGCCTGGAGGAAACCCACGAGGTTGAGAAGCGCCCCTATCCCCATGCCACATAAGCTCATACCACTGATCGAAACCACAACCGCAAGCCAGAGGTGACCGGCCAGCTAGAGATCGAAGAGCGGCACTCTAGACCACTAGGCCATCCCACACCCACTCCGACGCCCACTCCCACCCCCACTCCCACACCCCCCTCTTTTTTCAGAAAGTTTTCGTATATTCTTAATGCTAGTTAGAAAAGCACGTTTCATCCACTTCATATTTTGCAAAACATGCCTTTATGAATGAGAATTAATATCCCGTGTTTAAGAAAGAGCAAGCATACTCTGGTTCGGACACGTCACCCTCGCCATTTTTAACCTACGTTTTATAGTTATCGGCATTTATGAAATGAGATTTAGCAATAGTGTTATTTCCGAATATTGAAACTCTCTATAGCTGTGAGCCTTAAATTTAATATTTGTTTTTAATTGGAATGATTTCAATCAAATTTCTAAATACATACTAAGACAGTATTTGCTCAACGCCTAGTGATTTTGTAGTCTCCATTAGACCATAGCTAATATTTAAGAGATTAGAATCTCTATTATTATATAGTAACGAAGATTTAATTGATCGTTGTTCAGATAAAATATACAAGCTTTGGTTAATCAACCCCTGTCTCATATTACCAATAAGTTCAGTATTTATATAGAGTACCGTTATATGTTAGTGTGGTATATGTATTGTGTATATTTGGTTGTTATGTTTATATATTGTATATATGTCTGTGCTACAGGAAGACTATATACCACCTATTACTGGTACACCTGAAGTTAGAACAAACGTAAGTAAACTTGTATATAGCTTAATATTTTTGGAACTATTGAAGCACTTAATGTTTCTGTATATATAATTGTATGAAATGAAATGACATGGGTTTAACGACCTACCGTTTTGTTCCGATTGAGCTAACGGAGTATTGGAATGTATACTGGTGTGACATATAGACGCTGAGGTCCCTCGTTCGCTCCAAGTTTTGGACGAAAAACTTCCTGATTTTCCGGCAAGTAACAGCTTGATTATACCTGGACAACAATTGAATTGCATTTGTTACGGGTTCTTTTACGTACACATTTGCGTGCACGTAAAAGAACCCTTAACAAATGCAATTCAATTGCTGTCCAGGTATAATTTTCCCTCATAGCACACTGTATTGCATAAACCCGTCTTTATTACCCCGGTAAGGGGTTGAACACCATTTCATTCATGGGATTCGACTTGAGTACTAACAATGTTCACAATTTTCAGCGGTAAGACCCATGCGACTAACAAGTCAAGTATGTTAATTCATTCGGAAGAGTTTTTTTTAAATAAATGGGGTTTAGTGTCCTCCTTCTCTGCATCAACTAGGATACTGAAGACCGTTAGACATAATACGGTTATTAAAGTTCACAATGTACACAATGCGGTGTCCTATATATGGTCAATTAAAGTTCGTTATAAACAATTTGTATGCTTAATTAAAGTTCGTTATAAATAATACCGTGCCCTACATGACTGTGTCCTAAATGGTAAATTGAAGACTGTTATACACCATACTGTGTCCGATAGGCGCATTGAAAACCGTTCTAAACAATACAGTGTCCTTTATGGCACATTGAAAACCGGTATACACATGGTAAATTGAGGACAGTTATTTTGATTTACAACGATCAGGGTATCATTAACATGCTTCCAATAGTATACATGGTTCCTCGGTTTTTGGTCGAATCCGAAAGACTAGACGCTATTTGAGACATTTTAAAACTGAAAATAGCCAGATGTAACACTTTTAAAACATTTGTTTGATTGTCTCTATTTCCAGCACGAAGTAAACGCCTTTAGAAGGGTTCACGGTCGACAACAATTTAGAAGTGAAGCAGCCTTGGTTGACAGCAGTAATCCAATGAATCTGGTGAAGAAGATCAAGAAGCTTGCCAAGAAGAAGAAGCGAAAGCCTTCTGAGATATACCAATCACCGGATCCAGTACCACAATCTGGACGCTCTGAGGTCAGCAAGCACTCTTCCGATCCGAACTATGTTATGGGGATTGGTAAAGGTGCAGAAGCGGATAGAGGGAGAGATGCCAAGCGTCGAGACACTCATCCAGACGTAAATTCTTCCAGTCGAGTTCAACCTTTGTCGAACACCAACTCTGCATATGATGACCAGGTCGACACGTCCGCCGTACAGGCTGGTAAACGATTTAAGCAAGATGAAGACGTATCCAATTTACTGGCGGGAACAGCTTTGAATGACGTTGAGGCCTCACCTCGTACAAATCATCAACAAAGACGACGAAAACCATCCAAGGTATTTATCTCTTTTCCTGACAGAAAATGCATGAAACGTTAAAAATAAAACATGCAGTAAATAGGCTACCTGCAATACACTTCCCTCTCCCTCCCTAAATGAGCGCATTATTATTACTGTAAACAAGAACCGTTTTGATACAGCCCTGGTAACATGGTGATAGTTTTTTCTCGTTGTATGTGTTAGAAGATGATGCTTCAATCCGAAAAAATCTCAGATATTCTAATGCGGTGTTGTCTAAACTGTAACATCTTATCAAAATTTTATAAGTCCCTTCGTGGAAACGTTGTTATATTTCTATTTATTTTCAGGGTGTCCACTATTCCCCTCGATCTCCCGGGGTCATCATGGAAGATCTAGAAGACCAGGTATCCAAGAAATATGCAGAGGGTTATTTGTCTCCTGCCGAACAAGAACACCCTGACTCCAACGCCGCTAAATCTGTTAATAATAGAGCAAATGCTTATGTCTATACTGAAGATGACAAGGTAGGAAACACGTAACACTTTGGATGTAACTGCATGTTAATCTCAAATTGATGTAGACATGGGAGGGGATATTAAATCCAATTACATTCCATTGAATAGAGTGATCTATGCTTTTCCTCAATTTAAAATTCTGAAAACATTTGTATATGTAATATTAAAAATAGACCTCATAAATTATATAGCTTCTTAAACATAACTCTAATTGTATTCAATCATGTTTTGCTTTTATCCACAAAACAAATAATAAGACTCTTTTTAAATACTATTTTTAGAATGGAACCAGAGATAGGGTTTCCGTGACACCTGGAATGAAAATTCGACGATATGAAAACGGTGGTGATGGAATGGACCCTAATGAATCTTCGACATTATCCGCCAGGAATCAATCGAATTATATTCAACGCCTGAACAGGAAAAATCCCAAGAGATTAAGTTCAAACCGACTTACAAAGAGTGCTGGGTCTCCATCTTTGCCGGAACTACAGCGTCGTGGTATGACTGATGACAAGTATAGGAAATTACTAGAAGAATTATATCCCGACAAGAAATATTTCGATTATACCAAAAGTTCGTTCAAATTTTACTTTTTGATTAAAAATGGTTTAGCATGTTATTTTGGATAGCGTGAAATTTTATTTTTAAAACTGTGTATTTTAATCAATGTATTCTGGCAATTAGATGTTGCTGATTTAAATTTTGTAGTGATCCATATTATAACTGCATTCTTGCAATCCGGTATATTTTCCTTGTTAATCCCATGTGCACCACCGGCAGCACCCCTGGCAAATGAGAACGGAAATGAAAAATCCCAAGGATCCTTCGTGAGCAACACTGGGATTTGCACCTGGAGCATTCTGAATGTGATTTCACTGTTCGCATCACACAACCACCACGACCATCGTATCTTAAATATATAATTATTGCAGTGATTTACCAGTGAGGGATAACATATGTAGTTTGTGTGACTTGAGTAAGCTTTAGATCATAAGGTCTGTCATTGGGCCAGGTGTCCTGTTTCGGTTAAGTCAAGTATTGTTTCCTTGGATCCTCTGAATTTCTAACACTGCTAAAGATCCCTACACGCAAGCGATTTATTGAAATAAAAACTGAGCAATATGTTATCTAGTTTGTGTCTAGTTGACGTTAAACCTCATTGCCAGCCTCTCTTTCCATGATTCAGGTTCAAATTTCAAATCGCGTGCTTAGATTATATTGACTTGGTGATATAAAACTCATTTATTTCAACAAATCTATAGACACGGAATTTATCGTTGTAATTAATTTATATACATATCTTTTACAGAATCTGCGGGTCCATCTGAAGAATATCTCTCCAACAAAACAAATGAAGGTTTGGAATATTTACACGGATGTGCTGAATATTGGGAAAACCACGAATCTCCCCAGAGACCACACTCAACACCGTCTAAATCAAAAGGATCAAAATCTGCAAGAGGACAGACAACAACTAGAATTAGTTCCGGCTTATCGCGAAATCACAGTATTCATACATCGGAAATGACATCAGAGGGATTTCCCCCCAACGTATCCTAAATAAATACTAGTTATTTTGTATTCTCTGTAGACATTTTAAACCATAGGACAAGACGAATTGTGGACGAAAATTATCTCCATCCTGTTAGGGAAACTGTGCGTTGAATTTGTGTTTTGTTCGTTATAATAATATAAGGCCAAATTGATTTTGAATATAAACATGTCAGTCACAAAATATATTAAATACCGTTCATGCATTTTCGAATATAATTTATTATTTCACGTCTGAACCAATGCGAAATTGTACCCAAAATGTTGGGTTTTTAACATTTAATTTAAAGCGTACATCAATGATTGGCACTGTTGTGGATTAGATCCAATCGGATTTAAAAAATGAGACCCATCAATACAGACTTTACCCAACATACATGACGCTGGTTTGTTTATAGTATTTTAATTGGACGAATTCTGGAATGGTATTCTTCTGAGAGATTCAGTTTAAACAATATTGTAGTTTGCAACGGTTCTGAATTATGTTTTCACATTTCTGGCAAGTGTATTTATTGTTAAAAAACGATGCGTTGTAAAATTGATATGGACGTTTTGGAATTTATTTAAATTAATCTGTTTCTGATCAGTAAAGTAATAAACCTATCTATTAAACCATATTAATTATGATAGTCATATCATATTGACCTGCCAAAAGATTAACCTACGAGATTATCTACCCCAACAGATTTCATTGTGTATATATGTACATAGATCTATAATCCATATTATACAATACTATATTTACATGTACATATTATACTTATTATATTTATTATTTGTAAATAATAATCTACCTGGCTGTAACAGTTTCTAGCTATTATTTGTATATGTATAAAGGTGTGCATTATTATAATATATCTTTAGGATTTACCTGTACAAAATAAACTCTAAAAGCCTCTCAATGTCCCATTGTTTTTGTGAATTACCGTAAAAATAAACCCCAAAAGACTTTGTTTTTAATATATCGGTCTCCATATTATGTTCCTGAAACGTCAACGCTGATTGATTAGGGTCAAAAGCCGCACGCACGACCCCTCGTCAGATCATCGTGTAGTTCAGGCTATCGAATGTATAAAAAACGAAACGAAATATAGATCTGTATTTTAATGAGAATGTATTTAACAATAACCAGATTTGTTTTTATTTGATATCTTACATTATATAATCATGTACTACAGTACAACATATAGTGTAATCCACCATAACCACACCTTGAAAGGTTAAAGGTTCCCAGAAATCGGAGGTTCAGTAGTAGGTGAGAGTTTAATAGGATAAGTGACCGGGAAACGTACTAACGTCAGTTTATTGTTTGAGAAAGTGGGGGGGGGGTATTAAGAGTTATTTAATGCTAAAAATTATTAAGTACTATATTGAACTACATTGATATGTAACGGGAGCGGGGTGGGGACGAATGCTTAGCACGTGCGCGCTGTATCATAAAGCCTGTCAATGAATCAACTGGTGTGGTTTCAAATGATCTGTTGTGCCTGTCCAATGTCGTGGGTTTTCCCCGGGTCCTACGGTTTCCCCCCACTGCTAAAGCCCCCTACACGCAAGCGAATTATTGAAATAATATTAAACCATATGTTAGTCCCTAGTTTGCGTCGAGTGGATGTTAAATACGATATCTATAGAGGCCCGTAGTTAGCGCGGGAGGGGGGGGCTGCTCAGGAACAAATCGGACACCAAATGGAAGCCTTTAAGCAATGGGGAAAGAACCGGTTAACCCCCCCCCTCCTGCTAGAGAGAGAGAGAGAGAGAGGGGGGGGGGGTCCGTACGTTATTTCTTGTAGATATATTTGTTCACACAATATACAAATTACATAATTCATAATTCATTCTACAAGAATAATTTCACGGGATATTTACAGATTAAAAGTTGTATACAAAGTATATACACCCCCACCCCACACGACATCACCGCACACTCAAATACAGATATACATACATATTTTTCGGTTGATATATCAAAACAAATACATGTATATCTATTTTTATTTTATGATCAGTAGTGGAATACCGCGTTTTATCAGTGAAATAAAAGTGCTATTCCACTGGCGGACAAAGTGGTCCATGTTGTTTTACCTAAAATGATTGTAAAATCATAAAATAAATAGAACATTAAGTCGTTTTGTCGTGAATAACATATTTTATTTCATCTCTAAGCAAGAAAACGTTTATATAAGTTTTCTTGCTTCTCGATGAAATAAAATATGTTATTCACTCTAAAACGACAAATATCCTCTATTTGGTTTCATTAAAAGTCACCTGTGATAAGTAATAATAATGTTAACATATGTTATTTATATAGTCGAGATGTGATCTACCGCCGTGTTAAAATCACGTCTCTCCATTAACTGCCATCGAAAGCACAGTTCTGTATTGTATAAGATTTCGCTCTATACGCAAAATTAAAAATGTATATTAAATGACTTCGAACGTGGACCTCAAGAGAGCGAAACTGTGCAAACTTTTCGAGGCTAATTTGTGCCGAAGTAAATTATCAATAAATATTTATTTAACTAAAGTATAATTCATGAATATTAAACGCATAATATATTAACATATCATATGTGCGCAGGTGCTAACCATTCGGCCATCCAACCCCCGTTAAAATACCTAAACATATCTGTTAAAAAGCAAATTTAACACGAAAGAGTTGTCCCCATCACTAAATTATACCTCCTGTTTTTTTATTCAAAGACGAGATTCATTTAAAATTAAACGTTTAATTGAATTTGAATTGAACTGGCTGCTTTTTTAGTTTACACAGTGCTATTTTCTTTTCTAAAGGCGTATTTTAACATTTTCAATATAAGATTTAGTAGTTTAAAATCAGACCTAATATTAAATTTATAATTTAAAAGAAAGCTATAAAATTTTATATTAATAGATAAATGGAGTTGACTGCGTAAAGAACAGTAAAATATAGTAGGTAGACCATCATTAAAAGTAATGCTATTCAATAAGCGGGCCGAGGAGAAAACGGCTGGACTTTTAACGGGGCACCGCCAATGGTTCACTGGTGTTTAATAGCGGGCTAGACAGTGGATACAGAAAATTATCACAAATATTTGAATTGTTTATTGTCTTAGTAACTCGTTTTACTGGCGGCAAATAGATTCGTCACACTCAGTGCATGCGCTATTAATTTTTATAGTTTAAGTGAAATTTTGTTTAAATACGAGAAATGATCCATGGATTGTCAGTTATCTGGTCACTACACGATCCCACACATCAGCTAAACAGACTGATAGAACTCAACATGCAGGTAAGCTTTCTTTAAATATTCAGCCTTATGTGGAAACGCTTTTCGTTTCGAGTTTTGAATTTATGAATTGTCTCCCTTGTTTGGGGTTGTCTTCTGTTTGAGATAATCCCGTATCATACATTAGGGTGGTTGGATGACCGATTGGTTAGCACGTGCGCGCTGTATCATAAGGTCTGTCATTGTAACAGTTTGTGTCAAGTGGCCATTAAACTTCATTTTCCTCGCTCACTCCCGTACCATTCATGACAGACGGGGCATTGAAAAACGAATGGGCGCTTTCTGTCTGGTTTCAGATCCGTTCGCCCAATTTGATAAAAATTGTTTGTGGTATCGTTTGTTTGTTTATGTGTGCTGCAGTCTTTGGTACCTATTATTCTGTGGCGAAAACAGATAGCAATGAAGTTAAATTTTCAGAAAGGGAATAGAAAATTAATCCGTTTCATTGTAATATCACTAAAGATTTAACATCGATTTATGGTTAAAAGGAGTTGTGGTGGCTCAGCGAGTACGACGTAGGCTCCCTAACCTTGAGGTCTCGCTTAAGGTCAAAGTGCTCACATTAACGTGTACGTAACATGTCTCTTGACAGTTGGAATTAGTTATCAGAGGAAGGCGTATCACAGTTCCCAGGAGAGACTGTGCCTTATTAGCCCATTGTATGGCTCTTGTCTGCCTTCATTGGCTAGCAGAACAGTAGGACGTTAAATTCAATCTCATTTGCATTTATTGTTAACACATGGATATTTTACTCCCATAGACATACCGTTAAGATTGAACTCTTATGAGTTACGGGGATTTAACCGATTATATCTTATGTACACCCGGTAAAGCAGTTTTCAAATATTCTTAATTTGGCAGTCGCAATGTATGAATACAAACGGGGTTTACCGTCCTACTTTTCTTCAGCAAACGTGCCATGCAGGATATAAGGCAGAACAGTTTGTCTAATTATGTGTATGTAGTCTGCGATATCACATTAGTGGAAGCGGACGTTAAACATACCATTCCAGTTCCAGTCTAATTATGTATGTCAGGGAATCTTTTACGTGGGCTTTTGTACCACCCGGAAGACTAGATCCTATCCTATGCTTACTCTGTCAATAACAATATTTCTCTACTTTAAGAACGTCATCCTAGGATTATTAATTAAAGCTATTTCAAATTGATAATTAATAAATGTTTTACTTTATTATTTTTACAGGTTTTCGTTATTTTCGCTGTCTGTATGACAGTAGCCGCTTCCCAATACAATGATGGAAAATTCGGAAAAGGATTCGCTGCCGTCGGTGTACTTGGCAATGGTTTTGGAAACATCGGATTCGGTGGATACGGTAAAGCATACGGACACGGGCTTGTTGGAGTTGGACACGGTGTTGGACACGGAGTTGGACATGGAGATGGACACCGAGTTGGACACGGAGTTGCTGGAAACGGACTCGGACACGGCATTGTTGGTGTTGGAAATGGTTTCGGACATGGCATCGTTGGTAACGGTATTGGCCATGGCGTAGTAGGAAACGGATTTGGACTCGGTGTAGGAAAGGTTGGTGTTGTTGGTAATGGTATTGGACATGGTATCGTCGGTAATGGTCTTGGACACGGTATTGGTCACGGTGTAGGAAAGGTTGGTGTTGTTGGTAATGGTATTGGACATGGTATCGTCGGTAATGGTCTTGGACACGGTATTGGTCACGGTATCGTAGGTAACGGTATCCAACACGGTATTGTCGGAAACGGAATTGGCCACGGTATTGCTGGTGTTGGAAATGGTTTCGGACATGGCATCGTTGGTAACGGTATCGGTCACGGCGTAGTAGGAAATGGGTTTGGACATGGAGTAGGAAAGGTTGGAGTTGTCGGTAATGGTATCGGACACGGTATCGTCGGTAATGATCTTGGTCATGGTATTGGTCACGGTATTGTTGGTGTTGGTAACGGTATCGGCCATGGCGTCGTAGGAAACGGGTATGGACACGGAGTAGGAAAGGTTGGTGTTGTTGGTAAAGGAATCGGACACGGAATCGTTGGTAATGGTCTCGGTCATGGTGTTGGTCACGGTATCGTAGGTAACGGAATCGGACACGGTATTGTTGGAAACGGTATTGGTCATGGCATCGCTGGTAAAGGAATCGGACACGGTATCATTGGTAACGGTATTGGACACGGTATTGTTGGAAACGGTATTGGTCATGGCATCGCTGGTAAAGGAATCGGACACGGTATCATTGGTAACGGCATTGGACACGGTATTGTTGGAAACGGAATTGGTCATAGCATCTCTGGTAAAGGAATCGGACACGGTATCGTTGGAAAGGGAATCGGATACGGACGTGGCATCGTTGGTGCTGGCAAATTCGGTGTCATTGGAAAAGGAATCGGAAATGGAATAGTCGGAGACAACTATAGAGCCTACAACGGACCATACAACTACAACGGCTACAACAATAATAATTACAACGGATACAACAACGGCCACGGCAACAACGGATACAACGGTTACAACAATAACGATTACAACAATGGCCACAGCAACAACGGATACGGAAAGGGAAACAACAACTACAATGGTTATCAATCCAACAACTACCAAGGTTACCAACCTTATTACAACAACTATTAAAATCATGTAGTTTGTTTCTATAAATAGAACTCGCCATTAAATGGTATTATCTTAACATTCACAATTTTACTTTTCATGCATTTAAGCATATAAAATGAATAAATGATATTTTGGTTTACTTTAAAAGAAATATTGTATGGGTTTGTTATCTTTTGTAATTTGTAAGAACTGGGACCTGTTTCACGAAATTTTAACTAAGATCAAATATAAAATTTAGGAATTTTATTGGATAATATTAGATTGATTTAATGCTTAGTCAATCAAAATTGATGTATATATTAAAATTTAGATTTTATCGTTAGTTAAGATTTCGAGAAACATGACCCTGTCCTGGGAGATTGCATGATAGAAAAGTATGTTAACCGACCTGGGCCTGTTCCACGAGATTTTAGTAATTTGAATGGATAACATTAGATTGATTTTAGTGCTTAGCCAATCACAACTGAACTATCTACTAAAATTTGGATTTTATCCCTTTAATATACATCTCTTTTTAACTAGAGATGCCATGGTAGCAGGGGTAAGTTCAGGGATTTGAGCATACTGGGGTGGGGTCCAATATGGGGACATAGTCGAGTTTGGCGTGAGGTCTGGGGGATTAACTCAGAACTTTTGGGATAAGAAAAGTATATCAGTCACCCGTTCAAATTGCCCGAAAATTTTCGAATTTACAGACGGCGCATCCCCCCCCACACCCGCCACGCGAAAATTTTGGAATATTTGACGGCTGCAAACACGTTTTCCTGCAAATTCAACCCGTGAACAAAGCGTCTTCAAAGTGGTCTAATGTAGCTTAATTAAGGTGGCTGACTCGAAATTCAATCACTCGTTTACAGTCCACGAAGACGGGAAAATTTTGAAAATTTAACTGCCGCAAACGCTATTCCAGACTGAATGCTGCAACTTCAATTTGGTCCCATACAGCCTACCTGCTGACCCGAATTCCAAACAACCAAGCAATCGTCGCGGGGTATTGGGACCTTTAATTTTGAAAATTTGATCACCGCAAATGCGTTTTCTGCTATTCTAGCCCGTGTAAGCAACTCCAAAAGTATCCTATGGTTTTGTAACCAAAATCCCACTCCGAATTCCAAGCATCCAATCAGACTGCATTCACAAATACTTATCGATGCCCGAAAAATGTCACACAAAGTAGAATGGCTCCAGACAAAATGTTTTAATCCATTGTCAACTCAGTACAAATTCGTGGTATTCAGTTAAAAGAAAAGTAAAATTAGTGTTTTATTAGGGCTCGATGACAGTTAGGGAAGCAAAACTAGAAATGCCCGAACAAAATGCAGGTTTACAGACAGCGGCGCCGATTTTCTTCGAGAGGCGAAGAAGCGAAGCTGACCTTGTATAGACCTTGTAAGAAAATTTTGGAATATTTGACGGCCGTAAACGCGTTTTAGTGCTATTTCAGCCCGCAAATTAGTGTTTTATTAGATTTCGGGCACTTTATTTCGCCAAATAGATGAAATATTTTTTTCTCACTTTACCCGTCTGCCCGAAAAGTCAGCTTGCCCGAAAGTTAGGGGGCGCTGCCCCTGCCCCCTGGCTCGTACGCCTATGTAAATAAGGCTTTTACCATATGAAGAGCACAGGGGAAGAACGATCTAAGTCATTTTTTTCAACGAACCCCACGCAATGGCGCCATCTGGTTGCAAATTGTATAAGTTTTCTGTGGAACAAACAAGTTCGGGTAAAAAGTCGCAACGTACCAAAGCCCTTCTGAAATGGCCTCTCAGACAAATACGTCCATCGTACTCTGTATTTGGCCTTAATTTGTCTGAAAATAGTTAGATGTTATTCTGGTATTATAATTCGTATTCAACATCACGTGTTGTTTTGTTCACGTCAAGCATTCTCATTCCAAAAGTTTGTTATGCCTTTTATGCAAAAAGACAAAAATGTGACTTAGATAGTTCTTCCCCTGGACTCTTCATATGAATTCACTATGGCTGAATATGGGGGAAAAGTATTACCCGATTTCAGCTTTACAATAAACACACCCTTTGCCAACTGCGAATAAAATCAACACAACGCATATTTAGAACTTTGTTGAAGCTAAAAGCAAATAATTTGGAATAACATAAATACGTTGATAAAATAAAGAAGGGATATAATCAATATTTCTATATACATCGGTTTAAATTATAACGAAACGAAACATTAAATATACATGTAAACAGTGCCGGACTGATAGGCCAAAGACCCGCCTGTCAGGTCATTGACCAAGGCCCACAGAAGTACGCGGTGAAGCCGCATCACGAGCATCTGAGCCCCCCCCCCCCGGAAAATTTTGAATATTGCCAACCGCAAACCCATTTTCCAAGCATTTCAGACCAAAGCTTCTATCTTTTCTTTCTCCTGTCCCGTCCTCTCTTTCCTTTTTTCTCCCCCCCCCCTCATTGCTTTCTTTTTTCTTTCTCTTTTTTTTCTTATTTATAGGCTTAGGCCCCCTTTTTTTTAATGAGCTTAGGCTCACCCGTCACGGATAGGTGGACAGGTGGGCCCAGTACGGCACTGCATGTAAATACACCCGTCTTAATAGAAAATGCTAAACTAGAGAACTTATATATTTAATATCACCTGGGTTTTTTTTTTAAAATCTGTGTACTGTAGGAACCGTTGTTAGTCCGACTCTTATCCGGGAATACATGATATTCAAATACAAATGTACTTAACATGATTGTAAACATGTACATAAACAATAGCAAAAAGTTTGATAAAATCAGAGAGAGAAAGAGGAATGGTGTTAAACCTCCATTAGACACAAACTAGGTCATTTCGAGACTAATAAATCTTTTGCGCTTAGGGGTCTTAAGAAGTGGGAAGAAAACGGAGGACCCGGAGAAAACCCACGAGGCTGGACAGGCAACCCTACCCCTTGTCAGGTACAACCGGGAATCGAAACCACGCCAGTTTCCTCAATGACAGACCTTATGATACAACGCACACGCGCTACCCCCCCCCCCGATAAAATCAGAAGCTCTGCCCATTAGGATGCAATGTATAGTCGTTCGGTTGGGACGAATAACCGAGGTCTTGTGCACAAATTGGTACAAAGGACGTTTTGAGAGTTGGAATTCTATATAAGAGTAGGCCGTAGCGTCTGTATTATATATGCCTGTCATCATTAGCCCTGTCGGAGTAGAACAGTAGGATGCTAAACCCCATTTCATTTCATTTCCCCAAAACATCGCACGATAGAAGAATTAATTTTAACGATAAAATCTTTATTGAAAAACTAATCCTTGCCACGTACAAGCGTGGAATCAAAACCACACCCGCACCTGGCTCAAAAACAGGCCTCATGAGTTGACCATTCGCCCCCCCCCCACACCACACCGCCTTTAATATTCAGAATGGTTTAATCTGAGAGTTTTTTCCTGATTATGTAAATTTTCAACAAATTTTCCATTGCGATGGTAACAGTAGCTAAATATATGAAATGACACTGATGTTCGAATTTAAAAAGATTTAAGAATGACTGTGGATACCAATTATTGATGGGGAAAAGTTTATTAAAGACCCACTTATGATTTCTCGTGGTAATCGACCCCTAACATAATATATACACAAAGACACCAATCTAATTAACATACAAATCTATATTTTGTTTCGTTTTTTTATACATTCGATGGCTTACACTACAAGAAGATGTGACCAGAGTCCGGTTCCTAGAAAGTTATGCTTCACTTTTACTTACGCAAGAACTCGCCGTAAAAGACCGTTTCATTGAAAAATTCCTCACACCACCCAGAATTCGCCAATGATAAAAACTCCCCCTGATTCTACTGGCTTGGTTGAAGAAACCTACAAAATCAAGTCCCATCACAAATTTGTTAGTTCCTCAAAGTGGTACCATATACAAAAGTAACGGAGCTTTATACAGTCCATAGAAAGAAGAAAAATATTTCACGATGTTATATACAACCGAGTCTAAAAGGTAGTTTATTGAATCTCTTTATAAATAAACTCATTTAATTTGGTCCTATATGAGAGAGGGGAGGGGGAGGAAGAGAAAGAGGGAGAGAGAGAGGGAGAAAGAGAGAGGGTGAGGGGAGAAAGAGAGAGAGAGAGAGAGAGAGAGAGAGGGGGGGGCGTTCAAATGACACAAACTACATATAGGTCATTTCAGAACTAACACATGATTTAATGTCATTTCAATAATTCGCTTGCACGCAGGGGTCTTTAATAGTGAGAGGACACCGGCGGGACCCGGCTAAACCACGAGGTTGAGTATATTTTTGAATGTTCATCTGATGATGGAGGTCATAAATTTAAAGAACGGTAAAAGTGTGTTGCTATGGCCTACTCTTACTTCGAATTATAACTGTCAAGAACCATTTTACAGGCACGCATTTTTTTTATTGGGCCTTGTTTTTTCAACCCATCTTAACGACTAGACAATATCTTTGCCAGCCGGGCGTCTTGTGCCAATGACAAGAGAAAAAACATGCACGTCTGAAACTCCCGAGAAACTTTCCCGGCCAACTTGGGATCTAACTCCGGCCAGACCCCCTCACTGTAGAGATAGCATTTTAGTTGAACTTGCAGTCGTCAAAAGTAACAATATACTGACGTAGCCGAAAATTTTGAGACTATTTTCCTATCCCGTTCAATCGAATCCCCAAGTATTCAAGATCAAAAGTTGTTTCCCGTATGATTAGATTAGATACTAAACTAATATTTAAAGGGGCTAAATCGCTAACAATTGGGACCTAGAAATTGACACAAGTGGGTCTCAACGCATATAATACTGTCATATGAATGTATATAAACTGATTTACATTCAATAGTTTCCGTTTTTACTCTAATTTCAAATCAGTTATGTTCGGCGAAATAAGCCAGCAGTCTAAATCGAGCGCAAAATTTCTAGCGTATGGTTACTCCAGTCTACATACGCTGTTTTTTGTGCATTGTGTTTAGCCTCGCCCTCGAGTTTCTTGTTAAAACTGTGACTGAAACGCATTATGGTACATGGTTCGTGTACCAACAGTAAAATGTTTATTTTTTCTTAAATATTGGATATCAGAAGCCCATCTTTTCCCGGTAAGATCACAGCATCAATGTTGATTTAAATTGAGAAATAATTCGTGTTTTCAATGTTGAAGATTTTGGATGATATTGAGGTAGAGACTTATATAGCTACTTTAACACCAATTTCCAAATTAAGAAGCTTTGCGTGATATCCGAATACAAATTTATTAGTAGTGTATTTGATATTAAGTGCCGCTAAAGGCGTCTGAAATAAATCGTTCATTTCTCGTCTAAATTGTGTCTATACCCACCCGCGATGTACTGTGCATGTTATTAAAAGATGAGTGACGCACGAGTGATTTCTGAAAGCGTATTTAACTTTCAACGGTCGTCTTGAGTTGTCCCTTTAAAAAGATCCCCGGGGAGCAATTCAGTGGGGATTCGAGATTATGTTAATATTAATCTAGTTTACGGCATATGTGTTTAATAGAGAATCGTTTCTCCCAAACTATTTAAAATTCTAAAGGCTTGAACACGGTGAAATTTTGTGTTTTCTACTCTGTCATCTTCGTTTGGTTCCTGCTAATCCTAAAATCCTCAAATATTCGACCTTGTAATTGTCGTTGACCCTAAAATTGTCGTACTTTGCAATGAACGTTAATGCTTTTTTTCTCGCAATATGAGAGAGAAAAGGGGGAGGGGCAGAGAGAGAGAGAGAGAGAGAGAGAGAGAGAGAGAGAGCCAGAGAGAGAGAGATTTAACGTCCACTTGACAAAGGCTAGGTCATTTCGGGATTATGGTTCAATTTTATATCAATGGTTCGCTTGTGCGTAGGGGGTCTTTAGCAGTGGTATAGGACCCGGTGAAAAGCCATGAAGTTTGAAAGTTGGAGTGTCCACCCTAATCTTTCCACTCGGCACAAACTAGCAAACTAGCTAATTTCAAGACTAACATATGATTCAATCTTATGATTGTTGCTGAGTGGAAGAAAAGGCATATTACAGCAGACATCTAAAGCAAAATGCAAATATGACCGCTTAATACAATAATATGTGGGAAATGGCGGTGTATACACATATATGTTAGACTACTCTCATTTAGACAGATTAGTTTGAATTCAAATTTATCTTCTACATTAAATTGTTCGCGATAATGATTGCTAGTAATTATAACCATTCAACGCGTACATAAAGTGGGAGAGAGAGAGAGAGAGAGAGAGAGAGAGGGGCGGGTTAACGTCCACTCGACACAAACTAGCTCATTTCTGAACTAAGATATGGTTCAATTTTAATTCAATAATTCGCTTGTTCATATGGCTCTTCTTAACTGTAGGAGGAAACAGGAGGACCCGGAGAAAACTCACGATGTTGGGAAGGCGACCCTAGTCCTTTTCATGAACCATGAGGGGAATCGAAACCACGCCAGTTGACTCAACGACGGACCTTATGATACAAAGGGAACGCGATTTTTTTTTTCTGAAGAAATTTTATTCAGGTACTAAAACGACATAACTATAAGGTACATTAGATGACATGATAAAGCATTCACTCATTCAGATATAACAAACATTCAGATGCACGCTTAATATAACAATCACCCTCCAGACACACATAATTAAAATATAGAAAAATATAGTACCAGGAACAACAAAGATATAAACATATATAATATAAACACAGTGCAATACATTCGTCTATAGCTGTCAATTTCGATATTTGGCGAAAGTGCGAAACCGTTTCGAGACTAAAAGCTAGTTTCAATATTTTAAAATAATAATCATATATCGATACATATAGAACCATTATGTTCATAAGAAATAAATAATGATAGCAAAATAAACTTTTTTTTAAAAAAAAAATCATATTATTTTTCTTTCAATATGCTTTTATACCATGAATTAGCTCCATTTTAAAATATTTTTACATCATCAATTTCTATACTGGTAGTACTTGGATTTCATTCTCCTTTTATACATAGAAATTCGGGCACAGCTTAGTATTAAGTTGACTAATTCGCGCTAACCACTCGGCCATTTAAAGCTGCAATTTCATATTTTTGAGTTAAATTTTCAAAATTCATTAAAATAAAGCCTTAAAATCAATGGTAGGCCTATCTATAAACAGTCCTACCTTGTTAAAGAATAATCTTATTAATCAGGGGCGGATCCAGGAATTTTTGCAGGAGGGGTTTTGCCAGGTTTCTGTTACGGAAATCTGCCATCATCGTCTCTAAAAATTATATAGGCATACATACAAATTGAGCTTTTTAAACAGAGAAATCATTTTTATACTGATGTAGGATCACTTTGTGATGTAATTTCATTGATGCAAGATTATGCAAGGCATTATTTTTTTTCATGTAGTCGAGCAGGGGGGGGACCTCCCAAACCCTCCTCTGGATCCGCCTCTGTTAATCCACTAATTCACTATTGCCGGTTGAGAAATTGGCAAAAATGTCATTTCCAACTTCAAATTCAAACGTTTGAAGATAGCTATTGCATGGGGGGAATAGAAAAACAACGGAGTTAATGTGTTATCATTTCCTGTGTTAATGAGTTATAGGCGTGGGGAATATTGCCTATAGTTATAAGCGTGGGGAATATTGCCTATGATCAAATAATAGTGAGTTGACAACCTATTGAGCAAAAGACCTAGAAATAATTATGTTTTGACTTTCTTTGAAAATATGAAATTATCACTTTAAACCAACGTATAAATAAACTTGTATGAATTTTTGTTAACGTCGACTCTGGTCTATGGCCCAATTATATAATATTTTTGTGAAGACAATAACTGGCAGATATCAAAACTGATTTTAAAAAAAAAACAACACTTATTCATTTAATTGTATATCGGGCTCATCTATCCAATATTTACAATAAAATCATTCATCTTTATCCCATTCAATCGCGTTGTATTTTCTCAAAAAATAAAAATAATTTCAAAAAAATGTAAAAAGTTTAACCATTGAACAACGTGTGACTACTGTGAATCATTCATAGAAATTATACACTTTTAATTCACGTAAAAAATTTCCAAATAATTAAAAATACAAACCCCAAAATAAGTAATTTAATTTCAATGTTGTTTTATTTAATTTTGATCATCTGTGCCCAGATGCATTATTCGCAAAAATTAAACCAAATAACAGAGAAATTAGATTTAACGAAAAATTTTACGAAACGCAATGTTTGTACAGTGGAACAATCAGGCATATAGATTAATATATTTGGATTTTAATGGATTTATTTTACAAGATTTATTAAGGCTCTATATAATATTTATTACATACTTTACGCACATGCTTCAATCAAAAACTAGTGCATATATACATACATAATAAGGCAAGGACAATTAATTCATCCCAAGTTTAAAATTAACGCGAATATTTAAATCATTTTATTGTCTTGGTTATTCGTTTTATTAGCGGCAAATTTCGCGGTCAGACGTTATGTGTGCGCTATTAAGTTTTATAGCTTTGGTGAAATTTTGTTTAAATACAGGGTTTGGACCGTGGATTGTCAGTTCACTTGTCAACTTCAATCTTAACAGATCAACCACACTGACAGATCAACAACAACGCTTAATATGCAGGTAAGTCTTATTTATTATATGGGGGATCATTGTGGCTCAGTGATAGGAAACACTGATTCACTAACCACTAGGTCTTGGGCTCTCTCTCCCGGTGTTGGACCAGGAAGTCAATAATTGTACAGGGTTGATTGCCCTTGTCAGCTGTACAGGACAGTAGGTCAGCCCGGCCTGACAAGGAATAGTGTCTAATTGTCAGGATGGGACGATAAGCCAATGTTCAGTGTACACATTGACGCGCACGTAAAAGATCCCTTGATGGAGTATACCGTAATGTAGCTGCCGGGGCAAAATCTACCTGTTTGTCTTCATTAGTCCAGTCGGTGCATAAAGTAGGACTTTAGTCCTATTCTGTTTAAGATTTCAAATCTTTGGAGATTTTTAAAAAAAAAAAAGCATAACCGGTCCCATGAAAACTTAAATGGAAAAGGCTTTTCACTCTACTGTTCTGTACAGACTGGACTAATAAAGACGGTTGAAATCTGAAATAATATAATAGAGCCAGTAAAACATTGAATCAATCGGCAGGGAGTGAATTTGACTTGTTGACTAAATAACCTCCAATATTTCCAATAAGCTGTGAGTAGTGACAAGGGGCGTGATCCAGAAGGTGTATTCTTGTTCTTTCTAGAAAAAACCATGATATCACATTGGGTATAACATTAATAAGTTTTATTACATACTAAAGTTTTTATATGATTGCTTATCGCCCTTGGCATTGTATTACAGCCCGTTTCATACACATGGGTCCATCTGTAAATTTTAAACTGTGGTATTGATTACCGATGATTGATTTTCCCCGGTTGTACGTGACAAGGAGTAGGGTAGCCTGTCCAACCTCGTGGGTTTTCTCCGGGTATTCCGGTTCCCTCCCACTGCTAAAGACTCCTACGCGCAAGCGAATTATTGAAATAAAATTAAACCATTTGTTAGTCCCGAAATGACCTAGTTTGTGTCGAGTGGACGTTAAACCGCATTTCTCTCTCTCTCTCTGTCTCTCTCTCTCTCTCCGAGAGTTGATCATGGTATTGCATCGTCACCATTATATGATTGCTTATCGCCCTTGTATTAAAGGCAATTTTATATTTATAGGGCCAGAACGGTAAATTATAAAATGTGTAAATTATTACCAAGAGTTAAACATTATTTGTGATGTTGCCTGGTTACGCCAACGCTCGATCATATGTACCGAATAATGGCGGCACGGTAAAATTCTTGAGTGTCAAGATTTTGGTTATAAATAAACCCTCGCGGTATTTTTGGTATAGAATTAAATCTATGTCTATTTGTATAAAATACTTCTACAATACAATAATTTGTTTTCTTTTTCAGGCTTTCGTCGCTTTCACTGTCTGTTTGACAGTAGCTGCTTCCCAATACATCGATGCTAAAATCGGACACGGTTTCGGACATGGTGTTGGTGTCATTGGAAACGGAATTGGTAAAGGATTTGGACGAGGACATGGTCTTGTTGGTGTCAGAGCTATTGGCAACGGACTCAGCCATGGTATTGGACATGGTATCATTGGAAACCGACTCGGACACGGAGTAGTAGCTGTTGGCAAAGTCGGTGTTATTGGTAACGGAATTGGTCATGGTATTGTTGGTAACGGTATCGGACACGGTATCGGACACGGTATTGTTGGAAACGGAATTGGCCATGGTATCGTTGGTAACGGTATCGGACACGGTATCATTGGAAACGGAATCGGGCACGGACTTATTGGACATGGAAAGATTGGTAACGGCATTGGGCATGGCATCGTTGGTAACGGTATCGGACACGGTATTGTTGGACACGGAATTGGTCATGGTATCGTTGGTAACGGTATCGGACACGGTATCGTTGGAAACGGACTTGTTGGACATGGAAAGATTGGAGCTTACAAACAACCATACAACTACAACGGGTACAACAACGGACCATACAAGTACAACCAATACAACAACGGGCCATACAAGTACAACCAATACAACAACGGACCATACAAGTACAACCAATACAATAACAAAGGATACAACAGTTACAACGGCCCCTACAATTACAACAACGGGTACAACAATGGCCACAACGGATACGGAAAGGGATATAACAACTACAATAACAACGGATACGGTAACGGATACAACAATTACAACCGTTATCCTTCTTACAATAACTATCAAGGTTATGGTTACAACAAATATTAAGACAATACGGCTATTTGATAGCATAATATTACCATAGCTTTAATAATTATCAACATTAGTATATAGTTTCAATTGTTCATGCATAATGTATATACGTAAATCTGGGAGTCAAGATTTATATAAATTGAATAAAATAATATACAGATAAATTCTTGTTATTTATCCGTTTTATAGCCTAATACTAGTCCGGTCCAAAGCTTAGTAACCTCAATGTGTGCATGTCAAATCCTGTCTTCGTTATTAGTTTGGAGCGCTAAAATAAGATGTTAAAACCCCTTTAATTCATTCATGGTTAAATCTAACTTCAAGTTTGGTCAAAGGTCACATGATGTACATAGGGATATCGCTAATCCCAACCCTATCCCTAACCCCTAACCTAGCCATAACACTTACCCTAACCCTAACCTACAATATCGCCAGCAATCACGTGCCATTTACATCTCAGCGACCTTGACGATGATAATTTAGTTGGCCTTAACAAATAGATCTAGCCATTCATTCAAGCATAGGCCATACTTTACCGGACTATGTAGAATTATAAAGGGGCCATGCCGTGTTTATTCAGTGCATATTGTTTAGGGGTTTTCCCTCAAACAGATCTCATCTTACCGCTTCTATGGAAGACTGTAGGGAATATAGCATACCTGGAACGCCGAGTGATTCTTGAAGAAACGAGTGAGTTACCATTACCCCCCCCCCCCCCAAAAAAAAAACGGTATATGTGAATACTATACGCCTAGCTTTATTACTGAAAGTAAAGTCAAAATTGTGAAAGTTGGTATTTGGTCAACATTTATTAACACTAAGAAAAACATTTCCAGATGAGACGTGTAATAAAGTAACTTCTAAATATAAAATTCTTGAAAGAACTGATCACAACCTTTTCCTTGCATTTGTTAGGTGTGTGGTTGTGAATGGAATATAGCGTCTTGTGCCACCCCTACCCCCGACAAACACATATGCCACCCAATTCTTCAATCCGAAATGATTAGAACCTGCCATAAACGATCTGGTGGCAATCCTATATAGTCGATATCAAAAATTGATTTCCAATCTCAAAGACGACTTATCTCCCCTGAAACTGTTGAGAAAATACGTGATTCTCAATTCACACAACTTTCATAGATTTAAGAAATGAAATGGGGTTTAACGTCCTACTCTTTTGCATCTAACATGGGCTACTGAAAGGCGGCCATGCGCCATACAGTGTGCTATAATGAGGGGAATTTTGCCCGGGCAGCGGCGCTACGGCCTACTCTTATATCGAATTCCAACTTCCAAGGGATCTTTTACGTGCATTGCACTCCAATGTGTACACGGGACCTCGGTTTTTCGTCCCATTCGAATGACTAGACAGGTGTCAATGTCAGGCCCACCTTCTGCATCACTGACAAGGGGAAATCACGCCGGAAAATCGAAATGAACTCTCTCGGCCAATGCAGGGATCGAACCAGCGCCTTATCCACTTAGCCACCGTGACCCCCCCCCCACACACACACACACACCCATAGATTTAAGGAAATGGAATGAAATGAAATGCGCCAACTGGAATAACGAAATTTTGATCGGCCTTTTCTTCTTTTCAATTCCAACGGTCAGGTATTTTTAGGTGGACCAGTTATGTTTCAATTTCACAGTGCATCGATGGTCTTGTGATTTCTGCTATGATTTCGTTGATTGTTTCATTGTTATTTCCGCTACGAATTCGTTAATTGTTTCACTGTTATTTCTGCTATGAATTCTATAAATGTTTCACTGTCATTTCTACTATGAATTCGTTTATTGTTTCATTATTATTTCTGCTATGAATTCTTTAAATGATTCACTGCCATTTCTACTATGAATTCGTAAATTGTTTCACTATTATTTCTGCTATGAATTCGTTAATTGTTGCACTGCTACGTCTACTTTGAATTCGTTGATCGTGTCTTCGTTAATCCTGCTATGAGTTCTTTTACTGTTTCACTATTATTTCTTCTATGAATTCGTAAATCGTTGCACTGTTATGTCTGCTATATATATGAATTCGTTGATTGCTCCACTGTTATTTCTGCTAAGAGTACCATTAAATTTCATTTTTAAAATACTTCACAGTTTATGCAATTTCGGTAATTATAGGTTAGTCGAAGATTAATCTGAATATGATATTTAACAAATTTAATTAATTATCTTGCTAATTAATGCTAATTGTCTCTTTAGATGTGTTTTATCTGTATTGTAAACGTATAAAAGACACGAAGTTAACCTCTTCGCCATATCATAATGATCTAAATTTAGATTTCCATCCATTTGTTTTCATCAGTTATTAAATGTGGTGATATGATGTAAATGTCTATGAAAGTTAATATTTATAAATATTACCGCAGTGGGTAACATATAAATTATCTTGTGTGGACCAACATGTCATAAATTCATTCAATTTATCCGCTACAATTCAATCTTCTAGCTTCCTAAATTAATGGTTATCGTCTGCCTTCATCAAACAGTCGCGTTACAATCGCTTGGTCCGAGGCCAGATTCATCCATGTAATATGAAACCGTCCAATGATTATTTTCGTTTCGCCGTTTGGACAAGATGTGTAATTTGTTGGAACCCATCCTCTTTCATAAAACTACTCATCAATTCAATCTCGTGGCGTTTGGCGCGCTTTAGTCGATCGTCTGCTTGAAATGACAAATTGCTTAATCAAGCGATCTGCGGAGAACCTGTCCTTGTTGACGCCGAATTGCCTCGAAATCGTGCGAGGGGCGGAGTTGCACTGTACCTGTTATTAATTTTCTCTAACAAATGTCACATTTCTCTCGAGTGATTGACACAAAACTGGTAATTTGTTCTGAAACGTCACAATGACGACGACCGGTCCCCGGTAGCAGCACGCGCATGGCATCGTTCTCTCTACATTAAAACCGCCTGCAGTGTATCAGGGTGGGACACCGGTGTCAGGAAAATGTATGTAACGGTCAGGAAATCCTTTAAAACATTCTGTCTGTAAGTTATCTACTGACAAATTGTCAGTGAAATTTGAATTATGTGCGATCTTTATCTTCAACTGTGGAATTTGAGTTTAACCACCCGTGCTACTGTTATTTTTATATAGCCAGGGTTTCACTCCTATTTAAAAAAAAAAGGACTCGGATTCAGTATACGAAAAAAAGATATAGGAAATATCGTGCAAAACAACTTTGATTGAAACGTGCATTTTGTGTTTTAGAGCGATTTTGTCCCCATGAATAAGTTGAAACTTGATAACGTGGATAGCCAAAATTTGCCTTATGAAACTATATCATTGCCTACCAATGGAGTTTTCCTTTTCGCTTGTGACGCCCCTTCCGTTTCTGGTTTTCATTATTGGACTGAAACCGGTTGCAGAGTTCTCTTTAAATGCCCATATTTAATGTGGACGTATGTTCTTTCCACTCGTGTCTCCGTTGGTTGTCCACAATCTCTTGTGACCACGCTACAGTTCGGAACTCATCCCCAACCGCTATTTATCTCCGTGTTCCTCTTGGGCGGTCGATCTTCGTCAATACATGTACGATCGTCACGAACATAAATACTTGGACAATTGCGCATCGATGTTTGATGGCTTCGATGGTGTAAATGAAATGAAATGGAGTTTAACGTCCTACAATTCTGCTCCTAACTGGGCTAATGAAGACGGTCATACGCCATACAGTGTGCTATGCGGGAAATTTTGCGCAGGCAATTCCAACCGAACGACTATGGTGTGCATGATAAGGAAAGCTGTCTAGTCGTTCGAATGGTACGAAAAACCGAGGTCGCGTGTGAACATAGGCGTGCACGTAAACGATCTCTTGGCTGTTGGAATTCGACATAAGAGTAAGCCGTAGCGATGGTGCCTGGGCAAAATTCCTCTTATAGCCCAGAGTATACCCGTCTTCATTAGAACACTTCGGAGCAGAACAGTAGGACGTTAAACCCTATTACGTGCACCCCAATGTGTAAAGGGGGTTTAAAGTCCTTCTGTTCTATACCGACAGGACTAATAAAGACAAACAGGGTGATTTTTCCCGGGCAGCGGTACCACGGTATATACTGCCATGGGATCTTTTACGCACGCCCTCAATGTGCACATGAGACCTCTGTTTTTCGTCCCACCCGATGAATTATACGTTGTCTCTTGTCAGGCCCATTGTTCCCGTGCCACTGAAAGGAAGAACCACTCGTTGAGCTTTCCCGGCCAACGGCCACCGTGGCTCCATGTTAAAATGTCTACAAGGTTTAATATTCTAATTTGACACGAATGTTGCAACAGTTGTACAGTTGTACCCCGTCCCTCCTCACGACCCCCCCCCCCCCCCCGAGCATGTGATAAAGAAAGGGAGGTCGCAATGAAAGGGTTCTATTCAGTTAGCCATCTTCACGATTCCTCATTCAAGAAAAATCTACACCTACTCTTGGAAATGTCCCACTAACAGAAACCAGCCAGTTTTTGGTTTTATTCTAACATTTGTTATATCTGTACCGATCATATATGTATTACATGAAATTGTTCAGGTCCATCTCTTTGTAAATTCTGTAGATAGTATTTAATATTTTCTATCTTCCAATTTCTGACAAATAACACCCAAGGGCAATAACAAATCAATAAAATGTGTAAAAACTGATAACCAAAGAACACAATTTATTTTTATTCCTGCAACTTTATCTTTGTTTTACCGTGAGACCAATTCGTCAATGACAAAAGAAATGTATGATTTTGAGTAGTTATGCGTAATCATTTAGCCGTGATCTTTAACGTGCACAATAAGGAAATAAAGATGATTATTTAATTACATAATGTTTATTATACAGTTAAAATGTAATATAGTATGTAATGAGGACATATTCCGAAAAGATAAATACAAATATGTTTGTTTATTGGTGGGGGAGGGGGTTATCCAATTTCAATTGACTCTAGAAACCCATCTTATTAAAACTTTAAAATAAAATAACATTTGCGTGCCTAATAGCTTTATAAATACCCTTAAAGAAACTTGTAAGTTGTATTTTGTATTAAAAACTGAAAAACAGGAACGAGACTCTTTTCACGAAAGTCCATTTAATCGAACTCATATATTATGACTCCAGACCGTGGCCTACATTTCTGGGGGTGGGGGGTATGCGTCCAGAAACCTAAACAAGGTCCGTTATAGTCTTGGTGACATACCATTAAGTAGTTTGTCCGGGCATCACCAAACCTCTGGATGCTATTGTACACCCCACCCAACTTGGGTGCGCGCTGTATTATAAGGTCTGTCATTGAGTCTACCGGCGTGGTTTCGATTCCCCGGTTGATGTGACAAGGACTAGGGTCGCCTGTCCAACCTCGTGGATGTTTTCTCCGGGTCCTCCGGTTACCCCCCCCCCAATGCTAAGACCCCTACGCGCAAGCGAATTATTGAAATAAAAATTGAACCACGTGTTAGTCCCGAAATAACTTGGTTTGTGTCAAGTGGACGTTAAACCCCATTATTCTTTCTCTCTGCTCCAGCAGCCAGGCTCTCTGTCTTGAATTACTGACAAGAGGAACTTTGTCAGCGAACCCGAGATCTCTCGTTACAACTTTAAAGAGATCCTAAACTACACTGCCCGGGGCCTACTGAAAGAGTTTCAGTCTTATCATTATGTCCATATTTGTAGTTTGGATAATAGTTATCCATTTGTATCTTAATACAGCGTGGTTTGATTACAACAAATTATAATCAATTACCAAACCGCTTGAGATATTTAGTTGCGATTCGCCCTCGATGCCCTTTTTTATACTTCTTGCATCAATGGCTGACGAGGTGTTCATTCCACGGTGATTTCCAATAACGATCATCCTAATTTAATTGTTTTGATTTTATCTAATTATTTCATTTGTATTCTTTTTATTTTCGTTCATTTGAATTGATCTTTGCTTTTACCCCGTGGAGTCTAAATAGGTCTATCAAGCAAATATGGGTGGCTTTAATGCAAGCAGCAGACCCACTCCAGATGCGAACTTTCAGGAAGCCATTGTTAGCATCTATGCGCATGTCGTGACGGGTCTATCAAATCTTCAACAGGCGCTCGAGCGAAACGAAGCGGAAATGACAACAAAAGATATTAACGACAAACTCCCTACTGGACTTCAAACTCGGTGCACTGGAAATAAATTGTTTTCCTTTTCCAATCAATTACCGGATCGGATATCAAAGTTTAATCAAAATTAATTTTCCTCTAATTCCTTGCCTGATCACTCATTTGTAAATCGTTGAATCCGCGGCACTCGCTCCGTGGAACGTCATTCGTTTTGTTAAGCATGTAAGCGTTTAGTGAAAATATATTCGCCACTCTTGTCAATCAAAGCAAAGCATGTGATTCTATTGAGGATTTCTGGTTATTAGCGATTCATTAGGAATAATTAACACGAGTTTCGCCATTTTAAGCTCGAAAAACTCAAGTGAATACAAAAAAGTGTGCAAGGTATCGAGATCTCGCTTTAGTTATTTCAAAAAACGCGTGTCGGGTGAAAGTTATCTATTTTAATCGTTTTTCGAGCACCATCTGTGCTTTTTATAAAATCACAAATTTATTTCTTTGAAGATCTGAGATGAATGGTAGTGTCATCGAACTATAAATATTTATTGTGTAATAAAATTGAAATCCACTGTCTTTAAGTGGAGAGCTCGTGTATTATTCAGTGGTTGTCAATTGTAGGGGGTCTCAAATAGCGAAAACTATCTGGCAAGACAAGAAAATAATTGCTGTTATTACAAGTAGGGTCGTTGTATTAATATAAATAAATTCCATTCTCTCTATAATCCATCGTTATCACTTTACTGAGTTTTTTAATTTACCGTTATATTATTCATTTTCACATGGATAAGATATTTATACGTATGTCGGTGTCGCTGGCTGGCTGAATGCAGGTTTGGTTCGGGTTTTATGCATTTGGTTCGTGTAGAATAACATCGGAGGCCGCGGTGCCTCAGTGAGTATGTTTTGTTTCGCTAACCCGGATGTACCGTGTTCGATCAAAGGTTCGGGATGGGGGGGGGGGTCTGGCTAGAGACAACGTCTAGGTGTTCGGATAGGACCAAAACCCGAGGTCATATGTACACATTGGCATGCACATAAAGCAGTCCTGGAAAGTTGAATTCTAAAGACGAGTTGGGCACAATTTACCTCATAGCACATTGTATGCCGTGTGCCTGTGTTCAGAGCTGTAGGACGTTAAAAACAATTTCATTTCCTAAAACCACATCGATTACGCATCTATTTACTTCCGCCATTTTATATTCCATATACATGTATACCATATTCAAATAAACATAAATCTTATATCTCTATGCAAAGTTTTTACCTGGGATGTCTAGTTGCCCGGTATCACAAGTTCATCCAAAATATCAAAAGTATGTATTAAATGGAATTAATGTCCTCTAGATTAAAAGAAACAAGATAAATTCAACCAGTGCGCATTAAGATTTCTTGTTAGTATTTATTTCATGTAAGTTTCCAAAAATTTAAGATTCCGATTGGCTTTTAGTAGACATCATATACACCATAAGCGTTCACTAGACTTAAACACGTGATTGTGCAACAGGGTATTCAAAGAAAAAAAAATGGCAAGAAAAGTGTGTTTTTCATTTTTCAGAAATCCCCTTATATTTCATATTGTTTAAAAATATTGTCTTCGTGTTGTATACAGTTTTGAAATAATAGAGAATTCGTCTTTTCATCTGCCTTTAATTAATAAAAAACACAAGGAAGTTACATTAAATTCTTTAGAGACCATATGTTAACGATTGATTTATACAGAATAATGTCTCAGAATCTCGGTATTTCATTATCAAACAGTTTGTGCATGCATTTATGCAATAGTGTGTACTTAAATTAAGCAGGAAAAGGGAATATATATGAGAATATACTATCTGAAATGAGGAATCCGTGGAGAGTTGAACACAATTTATTGTTGGTGTGGCTTTCAGTGTCATTCTCATCTTCTTTTACCAAAGACACCCAATGATCTTACCGACATATTACAAAGCCAACAGTAAAATTACAAAACGTGATGCAGAATGCGGTACTGTTTCTTTTCGAAAAGAAATAGTATTATCTTTGAAACCAGTCATTCTTGTTACATTTTACATTTTTTGTCGAATTTTTATAAACAATTATGAGGGAAAAATGAGGACATCGCAACATGGCGCATTCATATCTGGATTCGAATCTGTATTCATCCACGTGGGTTATCTCGAAAATCATTGTGTGATTGCTTTTTAAAAAATCAAAACGCATTAGATGTATCAAACGTCGGCGATAATTGTGAAATAAAATTGCGTGCTTAACTTCAATTAAGCATCACTTTGTTTGATTAGGAAATCTTGGTCACGCTTCTGCAATTAAAATACACAAATTTACGCAAACACGGCTTGTTTATAGAAGCCGTCTTGTTTTTGTTCCGGAAGGGGGTGCTACAGGTTGCACCAACTGCTCTTGTTTACTATCTTTTTCATCTGATGTATCTCTTACTCTGAACCATTCCTCAATTTTGGTCAACCGGGATTTCCGTTACAACAGTACCACGTGGGTTTATTTAGACTTTCCGCTTTGATCAAATACAGACACCCTTCAACGCCCTGAAGCTATATTTGCTATCTCTTATTCTACAAAAACGAAATGAAGTTTCTTGCCAAGAATTGTCCCCTAAGTAGAAAACTCGCAGTGAAAAAACTCAAATGGTTTATTTAAGTTAACTCTTGGGACTTCAAAAGATGATTTGATCATCGTTTCCGTGTTTTCCGAAAAAGTATTCATGTGGAGCTTTTGTACTAAAATATTTTTTTTCATATCCTAGAAAATCATGACTCTTCATCCCCTTTTCTTAAATGTATCTGAAATTTCATAAATGCGACGTTAGATTTATGCTTTATTATTCGGTGTTCCTATTATTCGATTTACGAAACTACGTCTATATGATGGAAGGTTAACAAATTTTATTGTCGACAGCCGGTCTCGAGTTTTCAGTGAAGCATTTAATTACCGAATGCTGGCGGCATTTGATAAATGAAGAGCACTAACATCAATTAGACAAATTAAAATAATATGAAAGTGAACATCGAGGTTAGATGAAAATCCAAGATGGACATCAACAAATGTTTGCCTGGAGAGTTCGGGTAATGTTAAATGAATTACGTCAATTTTACTATCGATTTACTGTAGTAAAAAGTGAATTAGCTGATTGTCTTTCCGGCGAAACAATTGCTCCCCTTTGCCCCAACTCGTCAAGGGAGATCACTCGATTGGCTGCCATCAGTTTCCATAATGTTCGCCTGACCACCAATTTCTAATTAATGTTCCATTCGACGATGTTTCTGTAGCGCTGAAGTGCGCAATATCTAAACGCTTGATTTAGTACCAGTTAGCAGTATAGATTGGGTGGCTCCCCAAGGAGTTTCTTCTGTTTATCAAAAGTCATGTTCAGCCACGTTACAAAAAGCGGCAATCTTGAACAGATGGGCGTTCGGGCTCTCCATTTAGACGATCCACTGTTCGAGTTGCCGAAGTAATCACGAAACACAAACAGAAGTTTCCTCTCAAAACACGCGCTTTCCGTGATAGAATATTGAATATCATAAAGCCAAGATCGTGTTTGCCAACATCGGCTCCTGAAATGAATTGAGGGCGCGACTTAAGGAATAACTAAGGAGGTAGAAGCAGATAGTCTAAGATATGCTATTACCGCCCCGTTATTTCATTTTACCGTCCTTATTCTTATAAACCAAATTTTGACAATGATATATAATCACACAGGACCGGATCAAGGGTGGGTGGGGGCATCTTGGATAAGTTGTAGCCAGGGGACACAAAATTAGTTCTATTTATTTTTCAATATTTCTTTAAGCATATACTTTATAATTTTATTATTGATTTATTATGTTGTTTAATAATTTATATTTGCCTAATAAACCTCCAGTCTTCATTAGCCCAGTAAGGACAGAACAGTAGGACGTTTAACCCGATTTCATCGCATTTGCCTAATAAATCTGTCTATCAACCTTTGATACACATTGAGGGGGGTTGGGATGGCCTAGTGGACTAGAGTGCCGAGATTCGACCTCTAGTTGGCCGGTCACCTCTGGCTTGGGGCTGTGGTTTCGAGCCCTGGTGTGAGCGTATGTGGCATGGAAATAGGGGCGCCTTCTCAACCTCATGGGTTTCCTCCGGGCACTCCAGTTTCCTCCCACTGCTAAAGACCCCTACGCGCATGCGTATTATTGAAATAAAATAAAACCACATGTTAGTCCCGAAATGACCTAGTTTGTGTTGAGTGGACGTTAAACCCCATTTCTCTCTCTCTCTCTCTCTCTCTCTCTCTCTCTCTTGATACACATTGAATTTGTCTGAGTGTGGACGACATTGATCACAACAGACTATGTCCCATATTCACTGTTGATCCAAGGATCCCACTGACATTTTCAGTCTAAGGCCCCATGTAGAATTAAGCCGGTACTGTATACATGCTGAAACATAAACATTGTCATGATTACGAATAATGGTGTCCGCATTAGAGGCAACACATCGGTGTTAATATATTAACCTAATAGATCAATTCTGTCCATTAATAAAATATTAACTTTGCCGTAGTACGACTTTAATTCAAATCATATTTCAAGAAAGAACGTTATTTAATATTTGTCCGGAGAGAGAGGTTGTGGTTTAAATTCCACTCGAAAACAACTAAGTCATTTGTGGTTCAATTTTTTTTTTTTTTCATTAACTCGCGTTAACAGGGGAGGGGCGGCCCAGAAAAATCCTACGAAGTAGGACAGACGATTTACTTTAGCGTTTATGTACTATAATGAATGTTTACTGTGGGCATCAATATGGCTAACCCCCACCTCCCAGGGCTGAAAGTAGACTGATTTTAGTCCCAACAGAATGGTTTTATTTGGTTACAAAATTATGATCATCTTTGGTTTATATTTAGAACAATATACCACCTCTCTTTTAGACAAACTCTGTAGGGTTAGTAAATCAATTAATTATTTATTTTTGTGCACGTGGTGGAGCCGATACCACTTCTGATTTGTTTAGTAAGTTGACAAATGCACACGTAACACCACTGATACCCAGCTGGTAGTCCAGGCTACGTCACCCACGGGGTATACTTATTATACAGTTGATACCACTTTATATTATATTTCTTAACAACTTATCATTATGTTCTTCTATTTTATACCACTTTATGCATAATTCTAGTCACCTTATCATTATGTACTTCTATCATATTATACATATTAAAATACCATTTTACATATAATTTTAATCAACTTATCATTATCTACTTCTGTTTTATACCACTTTATGCATAATTCTAATCAACTTATCATTATTTAAAATACATTTAATACCACTTTATATATAATTCTTCTCAACTTATCATTATGTATTTCTATTTTATATATTTAATACAACTTTATATATAATTTTAATCATCTTATCATTATGTATTTCTATATTATACATTTTATACCACGTTATATATATAATCAGTTTATCATCGTGCATTTTTACTTTACATATCAGGAATTCAAAGAAATTAATAGAATTTGAGGGTTTTAATCGTAGGGATATTAAATTAGAAATTTACGGTAATAAAACTAGAAGGAAGGGGGCTTGGAACAGGTGCATGATGTTTACCGGTTTTCTACTCGTAGAGTTAACAAGACTTGTCCAAATATTGACCCTTGTCTTCATCAACTCGTCGGTCTATAGGTTAGCCATTTCAGCTAGGGGCATTAATTCATCACCAGATATTCACTGCCCTTCTTCAGTTTGTCTTTCTGGCGACCGGCTTTACAACTTGGTGCCGGCCATTAAATATAATTTGTGTAAAGAGATTTGAGAAGTTCTTCTCATTTGCCGAGTCAAGCGACGCATATCTCAAGAAGCAAAAAGTCCCTTTGAAATCTTCTGATTGAATCCTCGGGAATTTTATAATTCTTTCATAGAACCATTTCTTAATTTACTATCTCAAATGTTGACATATTTCCTCCGCCTGTTCGTCAAATTGATATGTCTCGCGATATGGAAATCAATGATAGACGTTTCTTCAATACCCTTTTCTTCATATCATAGAAACTTTCGTCTGATAACACTTTTATAAAAAGCTTGTACAATGTAATTCTTTTCTCTGTTTGAAATGGAATATTTGAATGTAAAATCGTACAAAAACTGTTTTAGATTTTGCTCGTTTTTTGTATGTGTGTGTGTTTATAATCAAATAAGCGCGCGTTTCAAATAGAAATATCTTGAACTTATGAATTTGTCAAATTTGGAAAAAATAGTCCTGTCGGACGCATTCTGCGTTAGCTATATAAAAGCACAACTTTCTATTAAATAGCCGACTGTTTAACTTCTAATGCACTTTGTTAAATAAAAAGAGCCAACGATTTGCTGTTTAATATGCGTTTAAAACCCAAGTAATGTCATCTATATGCATTTTATCTGAACATATGCGGTTTATTATTTTTCAAATGTTAAAGTTGAAAGTGATTTAAATTCCTGTTTGCTATTTAGAGACTAAAACATACAGTATTTTTTATATGATCATATTTCAAATGCAGTGGGAAATTGGGCATACTTTTGTTGAATTCTATTAAACTGTCATCGTAAAAGTGCATTTCCTGTGTTTGCATCTCGTTAGTTAAACGCTGATCGGTCTTACACGATTTGTTGGTTCGAGTAAAAACCATCATAGACAAACCAGCCAGTTTGAGAAGTGTGAAAATTTCATTCAAAATGTCGGTCATATTAATAATGTACTAGTCCAAACAATGATTTATCTGATAAAACTAAAACCAAATTATGGGATTCGGCTTTTTGTTTTGGCGTCCTTTACAGTAATCAATCAACGCCCATTGGCTAATTAAGAGGAAACAAGTATTGTCACGTGATGAATCGACTAGCGCCATATTAGAATTTATAGTTTGTGAAAGTCTCTGGAACAGTTGGCGATCTAATAGAAAATCTGGCTAATTCATCTTTTTCTATAGTCTTGATATCCTCACAAAGCTAATTATAACAGTTTTCGTCGCCCCTTATTCTTGCCACAACCTTCCGTTGGTCATTCAATGTACTATTTCTCCAGATTTATAGTCCGACACTTCCCTTTTCAGTCTTATATATTTGCAATGAAATGAGTCTCCATGTTATGGTATTGGAGTATATATTCACGGTACATATATTAACACAATTATGTTTTTTTGATGGTTTTTTTATTTGGGGGGGGGGGCTTTCAACAGTTAATAAAAGTAGTAAAAGCAGCATAATCACCCTCAATACGAAAATACATACGATTAATTTTTAATTGAATTATATTGAAAATAGCCTAAACTAACCAGATTAAATCAAAGTATTTCTAACAAAATTAGTGAAAACAACCAGAAAATAGCAATAATTGGTACGCCGCGTAAATAAAAAGTTCAAACACCAACAAATCCCGGGATGGCCACTTTTCTCTCACATTTTTCACGCAATCTTATTGTTGAAGAAAATATTCCATTTGATATGCAGTTTTTCGGAGCAGAACAGTAGGACGTTAAACCCCATTTCATTTCATTTTGTTTCATTTGATATGCATATTGTATTCAGTGAAAATATACAAACACTTTTTACAACTGAACTTTTTTTACTCATATGAAATGTGTTGAAATTGCTTTTTTTAGCTTCCTTTAGTGGTTTTCTTGTGCATTTTAATGAATATAGCATGTAGATTATCTTATATTAAATCCCTTGAGATTTAATCATGCAGAGGTGTCAACATTTTCTATCTTTATTTTCTAAAGAGATAAATTTTTGCATCTACAAGAAGTTTTTATGTACAATTTTGCTTCTACATTAATTAAAGTGGTGGTCATGCGACTGAAATTTATTGTTTAACGTTTATTAAACATACATTATGCAAGAGTTAAGTGTGCCTATATTGCGTGTCTTTCTTTAGGCCTTACATGATATACAAACTATTAATTTGAAATTTATTAACACAACAAGACCATAAAAAAAATACTAGATGCCATCTGACGGGCCCGATTTTCTACAAATTTTAATCCGATCTGCGGATTTGGTACTAATAGCAAGGCCCATAGCTGTTTAAAATTTACACATGCAAAATTAATAAAACTGTTATCTATGTATGGCATTTCCAGATGAAAAATGTGTTATGGTCGTTATTTTCTGAACAGCAAACTATAATGTGTTAATGTCGGCACACCATATTCCATGATATCTCGATGAATTGAAACTTTTACGTTGCCTCCAGTAGCTCCAGTTTTATATACCTAGGGCCTTAAACCCTATTCCGAATAAAATTCGTATTGCCTTACAAGTTCGACGCTGTTTCATGCTTTTGTTTATAGAATTACTATTACTCTCAAGGATACTTTTACCGGGATCGTACCTAGATAATGTGCAGCGCTATGTTCACTGAATCAGTGTGGTGTTTGTCTGCATTAGCCCAGATAGAGTGGAGAGAGAGAGTGTGGGGTGGGGTGTAATGTCCACTCGACTCAAACTAAAGGTCATTTCGGGTCTAACATATTACGTTTCATTTTTTTTTTTTTCGATTATCCACTTGCGCGTTTTGGTCTTTAGCAGTGGCAAGAAACCGGAGCGACATGGGAGAAAATCCACATGGTTGAACAGGCGACCGTACTCCTGGTCAACAACCTGGGAATCGAAACCATACCAGTTGACCCAATGACAGACATTACGATACAACGCACACAGCCACCCCTTCTTGGCCGGAGAGAGCAGAAATTAACTTTTTCAGTTCATTCTTGGCTGTTTTCAGCGGGGTTACATTTTTTCCGTTTTTAAAAGTTGTTTCAGGCTGTAAATATTAAATATAGTAAGAGAATTTGTTTCCTTATTTTAAATTAATCAATGTTCTAACATTAAGCAGATTTATTTACGTTTTACACCGCATCTTTGAGATTTTTGTGTTCACTTGACCAAAGAGTTACTATGGTTACGACAAGAATCCTTAAACATAATTCAAAAAAACCCAAATGAAATGGGGTTTAACGCCCTACTGTTCTGCTTCGACTGGGAAATATGGGTATACGCCATACAGTGAACTATGAGGTGAATTTTACCTGGATAGTGGAGCTACGTCCTACTTTTATATCAAATTTTATTTGCCAAGGCATATTTTACGTGCACACCCATGTGTACATGGGACTTTGGTTTCTTGTGACATCCGAACGACTGTTTATTATCATATGATCGAGACTATTTGGTCAAAACTTCAAGCACTCATAATTATGTTCAGAATAAAGTAATTTGACAGAAAATTTCAATATATTATTAATTTTTCATAATTTGTTTTTGAATTATGGCATTATAACGACCAGCTCTTTATCTATATCTTACATAACACAACATTAATGTTTTACAATATCCGATTTCGACAATATAGAAACATGAAATGTTTGAGGCAGGTTGGATTGCCAAATGGTTTCATGATAAGGTCTGTTTCCATTTCCCGGTTGTAGGTGACAAGGATTAGGGTCGCCAGTCCAATCTCGGGGTCTCTCTCTCTCTCTCTCTCTCTCTCTCTCTCTCTCTCATAGCGAATTGTCATAAGTCACCTGGAAAACAAATGTCATTGCTGAGTTTGGTATTGATCTATGTTATTAATGTAGATAAAATATATCATTCATAACACTTTGACTGGTACATTTTATAAACATCCTGATATTAACGATCATAATTTCATTGTTAGCTCAAAAATTCTTAGCTGTCCACCAAATAACCCCAACTGATTGATAGAGAGCCCTGGATACATAGTCACAATAGTTTTACATTGCCGTGTCAAAATGTAACGATATGGATACTAGTGTTGTTGATTTTTGTGGTAAATATATATTTTAAAATTATCATGAATTTAATAGAATTTAATGTTTATGTATTTAAAAATGTAATAAAATTTAATTGATACACGATTAAGTACTAAAAAGTAATAGATTGATCCATTAAAGATCTATAAATTGGATAAATACTGGTTGTGATATTGATAATAATAAATTGCTCCTTTTAATTTCCAATATTACATCTTACAAACAAAATGAGTTTTTATTAGATGGTAATTGGCAAGCAATAACAGATGGGATAAATTTATATTTTCATTAGTTTAAACCCGATAAAAGCTTAACACTTGTTCTTTACGAATTACCACGACCGCACGCGACATCTTAGTCGGATTAATCCAGTCTTTATAACGGTAAATAGATATGATAATTATTATTGACAAAGTGTCGAGTTAATCGAGGCTATAGCGACACGGTTGATAGGCAAGCGCGTGCTGGCCATTGCAGGAATCCTATTCGCTGTAGCAACGTATTGTCTGATGATGGGGAGGCGCAAGGGGCACTGCCTCATTTTATATCAGGAATGCATTATAATTTAATTAAGCGCGCATACATAAGCCTTGAGTAGTTAGCAAGTTTCTCACTTGATAAACTAGCCGAACATTTTATTGGAAGGAACAGTAAATTAGATTGAAACGATTTAGGGCTAAAGTACTCAATCCCTTCGGCCCGTTGACGATACATAATCAAATCTTGCCAAATCAAAGTTTAGGTGTCTATAAGGACGACGTGTAGAGGTACTCGCTACCTTAGTTCCTATATATACAATCGTGAAGTCACACTCCGAATAGAAGACACGGCGTTCCTAATACCAATGGATTATACTTACTTAAATCAGTCCTTTGATGGAAACTGTGGCCTGCCTGGGATGGAGACCAGCCTGCAAAACTGTAATATCCCCTGTTCCTACGGTGACATGGGGACGTTTAGTCAAATGGGGCAAGGGTACCGGTACAATGGGGTAAGGACATTCCCGTCTATGGGCAACCCCGCCCTCGGCCACGCCGGTATGAGTGGAAGCTGCAGTATGGTGCCGAGACCACGAGAGCATCCCCAGCCACCCGTCTTTCCATCTGGTAAGTAAATGTAACGTGAACAGTTTATATTGAGAAAGCGAGTCGGGTTGAAATAAGATTTGGACGAAGAAAATTGTTTTAGGTGGCTCTAACTTGGTTAACTTCGTCTACTTAGAACAGTTGATTGGGAACAAATTGAATTACTTAATGTGCGGATACACATTTTACATAATTTTCGCCCGAGTCGAAACCTGTCTATTTATTTACGACTAGGAATTAATATAAACAACTGAATTATCTTCACTAAAAAATTAGATAAATATTCAGATGAGGGGCCATTAGTCGGCTAGGATTAGATCCGAGGACAAATTGGAGACAAATGCGACAAAATTGACACCAAGTTCTTTTGGCGAAGCTAATCGGATAGCTAATTCCTCACTCGATTCTTTATTAAATATATGTGTCTTTATTTTATTTACCGCATTATAGCCGAAGAAAATTGCATTTGTCTTCGACTGGGGTAATCTATATACGCTTTCAATTGATCAGGCAAAATAAATTTAATATGGTAGTTATTATTCTTTGGTGTTTTGAAATAATTTGATTTTTTGATAGCAAATCTGATTTGAGACTCGACTTGTTATTACACAGGCGAGGTTCAATTACAACACGGCCGTAGTGTGGTGTTAGATTATAGGCTATATTTATCATACACTAATTCTCTAATCGCATTACAAATTATTTTATGTTCAATTTTTATCTTATTTTTTATACATTATATTTATTAAGATGCTTGGATTTTATTTTTTGTTTCTTTATTTGATGAAAATTGACAGATGCCACAATTATTATAAGTGATATATTATCGCGTAAATGGTTGATTTTGGAGAAATCTATTGACAGTTCATAACAATTTAGTAATTAGACCTGGTCCATATGCATTTAATAATATTATTCTATTTTAAGAAAATCTCAAATATTATTTTGTTTTTAAATCGAAGTACTTATGAATTTTAGAAAATTATGTAAAACTGTATTGTATCACAAATGTGAAGGATATTTATTCAAAAGTATTATTCATAATCTTATTCAATAGATTTATCTTAGAATTTAGCAAAGCTGAAAGAAATAAATTGTTTATTTTTTCATAATTAATAGACAGTAAATTAGACTTTAAAAATTAGATTTAATACATTGCTGGATCTTTTTGTAGTGTAATATTATATATAAATTAGTTTTAAAGTAAATATAAATTATACAGTGATTACAATTTAATCCCTCTGTCGCAAATGTTATATGAAGAAGTTAATAAGCCATTAATGCATTGTCATAAACCGCCATTATAATGTGTTCTTTGGTGTATTGTTTAATGTGTTGATTAATGATTGAAAGCAAAATGGATAAATTTAATGGAATATTAAAATGAGAGTCAAATAAAGCACCGGGTTTATAAAACCCACGCGTCTCTCTATATATTATGTTATACATTTTACTTATCTTAGTGAAATTATGTGGAATTCAATCTTATATTCACATTTATTAAACTATGAGTCGCCATTGTTGGAATATATAAAAGCAAACAATCTGAAACTATATTTTAGAAACAAATTCTGTACTCTTCCATATACTAAAGTTTACAGCTTCACAGAAACCTGTGGAGCATAGTTTGCGTATTCTGTATTCGTTGGTATGACATAAAGGCAATTTTCATGTGCAAAGCGCACAATTATCAACAAATACAAACGCGTCGGAAAATGAAAAATTATTTAGTGGTTGTTCTTTCAAACTTAACCTGCATTGTCTGTTGTCATTTTGGCGCAAAATTATCAACAAACTGCAGCTAGCGAAATTTGTTTTTCCGTTAGCTGTGAAAGGAAGAGTCGGATTTTCGCTGCCGTTGCACAAAAAAATAATGCAAGTTCTTATGTTATGAATTATTTATTCAATAAATAGATTCCTTGAAAGCCAGAAGTTGGCGCTAAATCGTGGCGCCGTAGAAGCTATATATCAGAAATGTGTCAACATTATCCAACAAACTACTAACCCCACAACGAAAATACAAATATTCTATTTTGTAGTTTTATTTCCTTTGACGAAAAAATATTAACGTTATATTTCAAAAATATATCATTAATGTGGAGGAAATTGCAAACTGAAGAATAATAGCGAGACAGGTGTCAAATATTTTACTTTTTCATTACATTTCAAATCATATTGTTTTGCTTTATATTAATATTATTACTATGTTTTAAGGTCCTCATATATCCCGTTTAATAATAATAGTACATTATATATACACAATATTGTTTTAATTACAAAGATTTACAATTAATCACAATAGCACTATTTGCAGTTCCAATAAGTTAATTTCATAATATCGGATAACAATTTCAGTTTTTCATGCAATTTTCACGACCCATACGATTAATTTTCATAAGATATGTAAATAATTGTTCTTACTCTGAAAGCCTTTTCGATATGGAATTTGATATGACAACTTTTTCTAATGGCATTTGGCAAATAATGGATTCATTTATTAATATTCAGGATTGAGTAACTTTAGCAATTTGACATTTTTCATTGTCTGCATGTTGTACGTTTTATACATTAAATTTGTACAGCGATAAGTCATCAATTCAGACTTCCGAATGAATAAGGAACAACTTTAACAGAAATTGGCTTAAAAATCGGATTCAGACTGGAAGCTTAATATTCTATTGCCTTACATCTATATTATACATATTTATTAAATCTTTTATATTTATTATCCTACTTTATTTTAGGAGTTTCAGCTTATTGTTTCTTTTTAATATATTGTTTTATCACTCAGTATTAATGTTGTTGGCCTTATATCAAATCAAGATAATTGTGTTCCTTGCTGTGTGTTTTCTTATTACTTGTTTAAAATGAAAATCGGAACATGCATCATTGGATATTATACTAATGCATGTCCCGTTTTACATGTATACCTTAATGTGGCTAACCCTCTTCCACTTAGTTTAAAATTGAGTTGGAAATTGAACTTTAAGTATTGATTGGGTGTGTTATTTCCATTGATACGGTAATTTTAGTTTCAAATTTTAGTCTGCTGTGACGACAGTCGAACGCAAAATAAGTTAAATCTATCATCAGTTTCATCTATATAGACATAAAATCTTGAAGCAACTTGTCTCAAAAAAACATGTCAACGCTTACAATCCCGTGAAAGCGGCTATTTTATTTTTGACCCAAATCAAAGTAGTCTAGTCATTTTTACATAATGTTGTATAAATTCTTATTTGACGGTGATTTTATTTTTTATTTTTTTTATTTTTTTTTTTTGGTTATACTTTTCATTTTTAACATATTTTCATGCATCGTCATGTCATGGAATTTGCATTCAAAAACAAGCGAAAAAACTTCAGAGCCTTATGTTTCATTTTTTCTTAAATATTTTCATTAACAGTCCTATACATAATATCGAATTAAGTAGTGCAAAATGTCGCAACATTTTTTATTCACTTCCAAATGCTTCGTTTTAAATGCACATGTATAATGAATTTATTTAGCTGACACGATTGAAATTATCGATGTTCTCTTGTATAAAGACAAAAGAAAAAATACAGAAATTTTCCTTAGCATATTGCGGTATTCATCTCAATACCGAAAAAAAGCCAATTTCTATGGCGCCACGTGTATGAAATGCGTTTCATGGATTCGTTGCATTTTGTTGTTCATCATAACTCACTGCCGATTTCGTTTCCTAAAATATCAACCCAAATGAAATCTTCTTTTTATATTCAATAGTTCATTTCAAATTGTTAAGAAAAATTGAGGTTTTTATTTTGAAATAAGATTTACAAAGTTCTACACATAACGATGGTTAAAGATACATTATGTAAGATTTAGATAAAGAGTTGGTCATTCTTGCTATAATAGCATAAAAAAAATAATGTAAAATGAACATATTTAAAATTTCATTCACATTACTTCTTCTTGAGCCAAGTTATCAATGTTTGTAGTTTTAACAAGATGTGCGCATTGTGGTAACCAGGACACTGGTATATTCGAGACTTACCCACGCTTTCCCCATTTATAAATGGCGAATCGTTCTAATCTAGTTAAAATCTTGAGAATCTAATGACATTGAAAGTTGATAATGGTCTTGTCATGTTAATGATAAATGTATAATTGATAGTTTGAATAACATTTGGGGCCTACAATAGGACTTACAATAGGCAGGTTTAGCTCCTGCAGAATGCAGGGTACTAATATCTAAGAAAACTGTCAAATAAACAAAGTGGACGAGTATATTCAAGATTCCAGAAAGAAAACAAGTCTACATGGCTATTGATCGTCAATAATATTTTATTCTTTAACACCGTTATAGATTACTAAGCGTTATAAATGTTATATTGATATTTGGAAAGAAAACAATATATTTGATTCAAAATACATTGTAATTCTTTGACTCTTTGATCACTTTGAACATTTACCTCGGTCGAATATATTTAAAAAGTATGTGTAAGTCAGTTGACAAGAGAATGAGGGAATTTGCTTAGCAGGTCAAACGCTGTTTTGAAAGAAGCATTACTTACAAAATAGTTAGTTACGTAGTGCGTTGAATTAAAACTACATAAGCCGATTTTGGCGTTCAATTTTGGGATAAAAACATTTCTATCTGAAAATTAAGACTCGCATACAATTTTATATGGCATGTACAGTGTAAAATACTATTTTTGTCTATCACAAGCAAATTTTCATGTATCACAATTCCCATTTTTCATCACAATACTATTTTTCATATATCACAATTCCACCCCACAATATTAATTTTCATATACCGCAATACTAATTTGAATATAGCACAACATTATTTGTAATATATCACAACAGCTACTATTCAAATATCACAATATCAATTCTAATAATTAAAACAAGTTATGTTTAATATATCATAACATTATTTGTAATATATCACAACATTATTTGTAATATATCACAACATTATTTGTAATATATCACAATGCTATTTGTAATATATCACAATGCTATTTGTAATATATCACAATGCTATTTGTAATATATCACAATACTATATTATATCACAATGTTATTTGTAATATATCACAACACTATTTGTAATATAACACAATTTTATTTGTAATATATCACAACACTATTTGTAATATATCTCAACACTATTTGTAATATATAACAACACTATCATAATGCCATATTTGTAATATATCATAATGCCATATTTGCAATATATCATAATGCCATATTTGTAATATATCATAATACTATTTGTGTCTAAAACGTATCACAATACTATTTGTAATATATCACAACACTATTTGTTATATATCACAACACTATTTGTTATATATCACAATACTATTTTTGTCCTAAATATATCACAATACACGTACTATATTTGATACACCACAACTATACGACTAAAACTGGACACAACAAATTGTAGGTGCATTCTTTCTCGACTGTTGCCACTTAAAAATTAATAAAAATGAAGACAAAAAAGAGAGTTAATTTCAGCAGAATTATAACCGAAAACTTTATCTGTTTCGATCACGAATATTTTATTTAATAGATAAAAAAACACAATGCAACCTTTAACTATTATGATAAATATCCGTTTCTTTTTAACATAGAAAATTGATATAGCAGTTGAAATTAATTACTTGTTCAAGAAGAAAAGTCTTGGAAATTAAAAACGTTTTGAATTAATTTTCGCATGAAGATGTGCTGTAAACAAACGCAATGGAAGCTTTAACCTTTCTAGTTATTTGAGAAGAAAATTAGATCCCGGTTCTAAGTCGATATATTGATCTTGGTGAGAAATATATATACACACTATGGATGGTGCTGGTGCCCATTTAAACGTGATATCACGATATACCATAGTGATTATTTCGGTATGTAAATGATCATGCATTATTCATTATACGAAAATAAGGACATAGTAAAAAATGATCTTATTGCACTCAAAAAATAATACTTAGTTGTTCGTGCAGAAGAACTGTGTCAAAAGCAACAAGAACGAACTAACAAACTTGAGATAAACATACGGAAATCAACCACCAAAAAGCTAGTGGTGCCCAAGAAACGTTGTTGTCGACTGCAATAGCGTTATATTTAGTCTGACAACGTAATAGTTTCCCTTTGCAATAATTGTTTAAAATAAGGATGTTTATGTCTCAGGTTGCATCCATTTGTTTTGTTATAGCCGAAACGTCGCGCTTTTAGATTAAAACTAGTGATTCTATCCCATATAAAAACTAATTTCTGTTTATGTCTTGGTATAATTCCACTATATTCTATATATTTGTCGGTATATAGCATATACCGACAATTTAGAATTTGTGTATGACTATTCCCATTCCATCAAGCACTTTAGGACTGTTATTTTCATTTATTATTATTGTATGGTAGTTGTCATTTCACGGTTATATATTACGATTCGACAGTGAAACCCGCCAGTATTGCGCGGTAAACGTTTTTTACCGTCCACCAGAGCCTGGTCTTATGACGTCATATGTGGATTGTGGGTTAGGATACGGGTTAGGTTTGGCCCAGGGTTAGGGTTAGGGCTAGCCCTGTCTACATCTCGAGACTGTGACGAAATCTGCAGGCCACAGCCCTTATCCTAACCCACAATCCTCATATGACGTCATAAGACCTGGCTCCGGTGGACGGAAAAAAATGCTTACCGTATTGCGCGCACCGTTTAAACCACAAACAGGTATACACATGATATATTCGTATTATACCGTAGTCTTTTGGGGATATTTTGTATATGAAATATTAGATCAATATTTTAAATACAGATGCTATAATCTAGCAAGTGTTATATTTCTTTTATCACTATAAAAGGTAACGTGTATATTGACACATACCTTCATGCTGTATAAAATACAAGCCCGTGAACGTGTAAACAAAATACAAACAACTATGTACGTACACACAATGCGCAGATTTATGCACAATGCCATGTGAACATTAATACACATGTACACAACACATATACACACAACACATATACACAATGTACACAAATATTTGCCCATGAACATAGGTGTATACAAAGCCAAACTTTTATATGCATATACACAATGTAAAGATTTGTGCATAAAGTCATATAAAGAATCATACGATTACATCATGTGTACCTACTTCAAGAATACACATGATGGCAAATGGCCCCCATTTAAAATACTACGCCCGCCTCTTAGAGACGATAACTTAACTCGCTATAAATTGTAAAAAAATTTACTTCGGCTAGAATTAAAAAACACCTAAGATTAACATTTGCTAAAAATTTCTAAAAAACAACCTAAATTTATGGAAATGGGGCCAAATCAAATCAGGCAAATTACATCAAATAGTCCATGTTAAACGTATAGCAAAAATTTTAAACTAACGCGAGCACGCGCGTTTCTAGACAACGCCATAGCGGGTCATAGCAACCAGTGAGTATAAATTGGAAATCCCCAATGACGTAGATATTATAAATTGGAAAGCCGAGTCTGTCTTAAAATAAGTAGTACCGTCAGTAAACAAGATGGAAGCCATCTGCTATCGTGTTTGATCATGGAGTAGGCAAGCACAGGTGTGTCGTATGATAAAGAATATGAAGAAAGATATATATGTTGTAAACATTTATACCGAATGTCAACATTTATACCGAATGTCAACATTTATACCTAATGCAAACAATGTGAACATTTATACAAATGTAAACATTTATACAAATGTAAACATTTATACAAATGTAAACATTTATACAAATGTAAACATACGGAATGTAAACATTTATACGGAATGTAAACATGTATATACAGAGTACACATGTACGTAAACATATCTTTACATTGTGATTATTTATAAAGACATTAACGCATAATGTATTCATTTTTTAAGTTTGGAAATGGCATAGAAAGTGGGAACATGTCTTAGGAATTCATATATTGGCCAGGACAATGAATTGCATAAATGGGTGAAAATACTGTTTCAAATCAATGTTAATTGATTCAAGATCGTCAGAAATTAAATTGCTAACAAAAGAAATGTTTGTAGTTTCTGTTGTAAAATGTATGGACATATGGGTTATCAATAACATTATGTGAAGCTGATCTCTACGTACCCGGTGAACGCCATGAGAATCGTAATGGCTTATTTAATTGGCAAAAATTATTCTTCCATTTTAATCATAAAGGCAAAATAATACACAGATTTTACTGATGACCCTAAGGTCAAAGCTCCAGGGGAACAAGGCGGGTCTGAGGGGAATGTTACATATCATAAAATTATCCCTGGCGTTTATGAGACAGGCGTAAGAGGCGGTTAATTCACTTAATGGACCCGAGAGACAATGGCGCCCTAATTAAAATATACAGTCGATGGCAGTCTGCTGCTCCGTTTTGCCGGAGATATTAATCACAAATATTTCCTTCGCTAACGGTCGATTACAAAAGCTTTGGGAAACAAAATAAACGCCGTTGCTCACATGAACGTTAGAAGTTTGTTGTTGCAAAGAGCCATTTTCTGGCAATTAGCCGTGCGTCAAATCTCTCGGGCGCGCGTGGTCGCGTGTCGTTTGGACAACATGCGCGTGCTAGGGAAATGATACTCTCGTTAACAAAACTTGAGTTAATTGGTTTACGGAGATTTCAATAGAAGAACTATCTTTGATTTCTATGAATGGTGCCCCCCAAAATCGTCGCTAACACTGAAAACATTGTCGGTACACTAGAACGAACTTGAATAGGTCGAGACGGTCCTAATCAATTGATGAATTATTCACCATTTTGAACGGACAAATTTTAATCAATTTTCATGAATGAGACAAATCATCTCGCTTTAATAATTTTTTCGATTGGTTTATTAGAAATATTAGAGGCAATTTTTTTTCTCCTGAAATTTACTTCTGTGTCTGTTTTCATGCCTAATTCATTTTCATGTTTTTCTACTTTTTTTTTAAAAAAAAAAAGAAAAGAAAATCTTTAGACTGTGTAACACAACTGAGTAATGAATGGGATTCAGTTTAAAGCCAATGTCCAGTTTCTAAATAGCGATATACAATCTAGGACAATTTGCCGAAGTGTATGATTTAATTTGAAATTACTGTATTGCGAACAATGGAAAATTTACTGTATTAGCTTACTTCCTATTTATGGTACATCTGCTATATACCACTGACAAAAAGAAATGAAATGGGGTTTAACGTACTTTTCTGCTCCGACTAAGCTAATGCATCGGGTTTTCGTCCCATTCGAACGACTAGTTAGCTGTCCTTGTAAGGCTACCACTGACAACCAAAAGAAACTCCCAGCCCCCAAACCAATTTCTAATTAAAACATTCAGGGGCGGATCTAGAATTTTGACAAGGGGGACGCCGCAAAATGAGGGCACTGACCGCGAAGACGGTGCACGCCGCTGAGAGGGGGGTGGGGGACGGGTGGTCCCCCAAGAAAATTATCCGTCATTTCCTTGCATCTGTAGCCACCCCAAGAGGTATTTCGCTGATATTTTCGTCTAAGTAAACGTTTGGAGAGGACATATTTGGGTCTGAGAAAAGGCGCTTTCAGCAGTAAAAAAGGGCTCTGTCAAAAATAAGGGGTGGGGGCGCCCCTCGCGGCCCCCACTGAATCCGCCTCTAATATTCCTAGTGGGTGTCGTTTTATAGATGTAACTTGTTAAACTTGTTCAAATTATTGACCAAAGGCTATATTGTGTTTAATCCCAGGCACATATTTATATATAAATAAGATAGGAAGGGTGACATATGGCACCCCTGTCTCAAACCGCACTTTAAAACGTTTCATATTTTCACAATCTACCACAGGGAAGTTATTTCCAAGAAATCAAACAAAAACTGTAGGCGACCGTGATGATAATGGTACGCGAATATATAAGCACACGGAAACCGGTGTTAAATACACAATTAGTTTAATTAATAGCCAGATTTGTTTCACACTATTGACGTTATTTTGTTAAGGATGTTTTTCATGGCCTGTTATTATCCATAGATGGTTATTACCTAGTTTAATGCATCTGATTTTATGATCAGTGTAATCGACGAGCTACGATCATTCATAACAGTAAATTTATCTGTTTTACCACCTCTCGGGACGTCTCGAGTCCCTTTGGTTAATCAGAACAGATGGGAGATTTTAGACAAGTGTCAAACCGGACAAGATACCACGCCTTCCTTTCCCTTGTCGCTTGTTTAACACCCGTAGTATGATCTCATGAACGGTGATGAATTTTTTTGTCTCCGTATGACGAATGGTTTGGAAGTCACTATGACCGCATGCAAGTCGAATAATGGCGTATTAATGGTAGAATTGTGATGTCATCAAAGACGGAATGCAAAAAGTATAACCTTAAAACCTGTCAACTATAATATGACCGAAAAAAATATTTTTAGACGATAATAATAATTTGTAATCCAGTGAATGGGGAAGCTATAAATGAAATGGGGTTTTACGTAATGCTTTTATGCACCGACTGGGCTAGCCAAAATGGGCCTACACAATGAGGGAAATTTTTCTTGGAAAGTATAGCACCACGAGTTACTACTATTTCCATTTTCAATTGTTAAAGAGTCATTTTACGTGCAGAGAGTGGAGATTCGGTGGCCGAATCGTTAACGCGTGTGCGCTGGATCAGAAGGTCTGTTCTTGAGTCAAGTGGTGTGGTTTCGATTCTCCGTTTGTACGTGAGTAGAGTCGCCCGTGCAACCCCGTGAGTTTTCCCCGGCTTCACTGGCTTCCTCCCACTGCTAAAGACTCCTACTCGCAAGCGAATGATTGAAATAAAATTGAACAGTGTGTTAGTCCCTAAATGACCTAGTTTGTGTCGAGTGGATGTTAAACCCCATTTCTCTCTCGCTGTACACATTACCTCGATTTTAAAATATTTAAACGCACCGAAGATAAATTTTTAAAAAAAACGACAACGACGAAAAATCGATTGACAGATATTAGACATTAATAGTCCATGATCAGCCTTATTTAAAAATTACAATGATACTATTTATTGTGTAAGACAACTATTCTATAAAGACGTAAATAATCCATGTGTTAATTCGTAATAAAATCATTATCATGTATACTTATTGCGTTTTATCTCGATTACAAATGGCTTCCAATTGAATATAATTCTCCGTAAGACATCGGACAATGAGACGAGCCGCGCAGTTTATTATCTTTTCTCATTAAGACAAACGACATCTTTTGTCTTTTGAATGATTTCTTGGGTCATAAAATAACGTCAGATGTCGCTCCACACCTCTCTGATATCCGATCTTCTCGCAGCGTCTCGCGGGATTGTGATACCACGAGCTTCGTTACTAATTTAATTTCATTTACACTACTTTGTTAATCGTTGCAATCAGTGATACCATAAGAATTTTTCACTTTTCTCCGCTTTAATTAATCAAACTACGCGTCGTTGCCCTAGAGACGCGGTGTCGCCATCTTGAATTCAAGTGCCCACACATTAGGGGGTAGATTAGTTAAGTAGCGAAAGGGCGTGGCTAGCAATCTGATCTGAAAACGACAAGCCCTTCTGTCACTCAACTAACAGTACTTGGGGCGATTAAGGGAATTAATTTCTGAGAAAGGGGTCGATTTGGTTGTTAATTGAAATAATTATTGTCCAGTAATCGTTTATTGCACGTTTTATTATCCGTGTTTACGATACATTGAATTTTAATCAAGGCGTGAGACGAAGATGAATATCGGTATAAGCCTTCTTTTTTCAAAATATTTTGCAGGCGTAAATACTAGGTTACACGTGAAAAGCTGCAACATCTGTTGGGGACTTTTACAATTTAAAGATTAATTTTCCGACCTTTCGCTGGGAATCATAAAATGGGCTATTTACTTTTATTGCACAATGTAATTTTGTGAACCACAAAGATTTAATCGAACGTAGGTGTCAGATAACTCGGTGAAAGTAATAAATCAATTTGAAATATTGAGACTCGCAATATATATTGCTTCTCGTTGAAGGTATAATACATAATCCAAGACTTATATTTACCCTACACGATAACAGAAGTTGCCTATAGAAGTCTTTAAATTATATCAATATATTATCTCTTATTTTTATATGATTTAATGGGGGGGGGGGGGTAACGATTTTATTATTTCCACTATTATATATACTTTAAATCCAAACATGGATTAAGCGTAATTCTTGGTTTGTTTAAGAATTGACCCAACAAATATTAGATTTTGTGTGTTATGTATCAGTATTGAAAGACTTTTTAACTTTTGATATTCATTAATGATATTTCGCGAAAAAAATAACATAATTATGAAAATTAGATGATACTCTACATCTTATTTTTGACCTCGATATAGTGTTAACCCCTAGCGGAGCCTGTTTAGAAATTAGGAAAACTTCCATGAGCTGAGATTAAGGAAACACTAGAGTGACATCATTGTTGGATTCACTCCACTTGAGTAATTAAAAGCCCAGATAACGTGTCAAATTCGATCGAGATCAAAACAGTGAGTCAGTGTTAAGTTTAGAGGTAACAAATTAAAAAAAATATTAAGTTTGAACTGCTTGTCGCCGATGCATTATATAATCTTTCACTAATAATATACATGTAAATCCTATGTAGATGTAGCCAGAACAAAATTATGGATAATGATCAAGAATTTCAATATTCAAATATTGTATATTTTCCAAAATGTTACGTTTTTTTTAACCTGAACATCAAATTAATGGGCTCAAGTTATCACTTTTACTGACACAAACTACAAACTTTTTTTTCTTCACTTCACCCATTGTCTGTAAATATCGTTTTAAAAAATTGGAGTCGGAAGAATATTCACATATCATCGCGACTAGTCTGTTTATGAGTTAGTAGTAGTGATAACAAGGTATATCTAACAGGGTATATCTGTACCTCTAGAAATCATGATACAACTTCCCATTTGGAAAGTTAACCTTTGTCATTGTATATTGTTACTTTTCGCCTGTTAAATATTGTTTGCCGTATACGGCCCTTACTCTTACCCGTGTGGAATTCAATGTGAAATGAATTAAAAAGTGGATAGTGTACTAGAAAATGAACAGGGCATTTGATGGAATTAAAATGTCGAAAAAAAAAAGAGATAATTGCACTCAAATGTTTCCGTATCAATGTGATTAAAGCTGAAATAAAATTATTCTCACTTCTTATTAATATACCGCAATAAGACGTATTTATGTGTTAAAATTACGCTCAAATTGTAAGATTATTTCTATCATATAAGATGATGTATTCTCTCTATACACAAACAAGAAACAACTTTTCTCAGATGTCGAGAGGACCTATATTTTACGCTCGCTAAGTGGTTTTTCTGAGTCGATAAAATCGAAACGAGAGGTTAACTTCCATGACAACCTAATGTTAATGTCGCATTAATGTCTTAGAACTCGACCAACACTAAATATAGAGGATAATTCTAGTAAGAACGTTACCAATAAATATAAGTCAGATGTATTTATAATGAAAAATATGACTAATTTCTTTTTTATAGTACAATTTTTTCGGACAGGTACATGTAGAGAAAAAACAATTTAGCAGTACGGTGAGTGTCGCGTTTGTAAAAATTAGCTACACAAACTACAAATACCGGTTCTATTAGAAGTACAGCGTATATTAATATATAAATATGCTACACATCTTCCATATACAAAATTGAGTACACAAAATATAAATAATGTTAAAAGTGCAACGTATATTAAAATATACGCTACACAAAACTGTGGGTACTTACAATATTAGAAGTAAAGTACCCACAGTACGAATACCGCGTATATCAAAATATAAATAATATTAGAAGTACGATGTATAATAAAATGTAAGCTACACAAAAGATAAATAAATATTAGAAGTAAAGTACGCATAGTACGAATTATAGCGTGTATATCATAATATAAATAATATTAGAAGTACGGCGTACATTAAAATATGAGATACGCAAAAGATAAATATAACATTAGAAGTAAGGACGCATAGTGCGAATAGCGTGTATCTCATAATATAAAATAATATTAGCAGTACGGCATACATTAAAATATGAGATATACAAAAGATAAATATAATATTAGAAGTAAAGTACGCATAGTACGAATACCTCGTATATCAAAATACACAATGTAAGCGTACTGCATATCAATATACAAAATTAGCTTTACAGTGGTAAAATCTGCTATAACAATGAAACGAATTGTGGAACAACGTTATTGGTGTATTATCTATTTATATTAAAATATAAATCTAAAACGCAGTTTGTAAACAAATAACTACCAATTTCAAACTTATCTTTAAAAGTGTACATTTAAATATGAAATACATTTTTTAAAACACATTAATGCTATGAGTTGGAATTCTTCTATCTATAATAATACATGTAGAGGTGATAACAATCTTAACAGCACAGTACCGTGTATCATTTATCAAAAAGATATTTGAAAAATAAATTGCATCGATAGCTGAAATATAAATTTTAACTTTATCGGTACAATATAGTAATATTAAACAATCTCGAAATTAATATAAAATATCTCTAACATGGATTTGGTATTAAAACAGCAAATAAATCATTGCGATATAATATGAATTCTATAATAGTATCCATTTTAAATGTAAGAAAATACAACTTTCAAGTTTACTGAAATTGACAAACAACAAGATGTATAACTTCCATGTTCATTAACATGCAAAATCAAAAATAACCCCAACAAAAACAACAAATAGTTTGTGCACTGTAAATATATTGACAGATATGAATATAACACGAATCAATAATTATCCTGATTTAATACAAAACTATAATTTAATGTGAAAGTCGCCAACCGCCATTCGCTCATAGATAAAGTGAGTGGTAATATTATTATTATAACAGCATATTTATAGTGCGCCTTTTCAGGGGCACTTTACAAAGTGACAATGTAATCATAGATAAACAACAAGATTATGGACATGTAAGTTAAAAGCCCGATTAAATAAATGTGTTTTAAGTTGATTTTTTAAAAGAATATAGAGATGTACAACATCTTAAACTAAATGGCAGATTACCCCATAAAACACATGCTTGAAATATAATATATACCCAATAAAATCCCCCCCCCCCCCAAAAAAAAAAAAAAAAAAAAAGTTAACCCTATACAGTCGAAGTACACAATAACTTCAAGTTTGTTTTATTTTAAACTTTCATATAATCCTTGGTTGTTAGGTAGCCGTGGTGGTTCAGTGAGCGGCATTTTTCTCACTAAGCAGGTCTTGGATTCTCTCTCGATGTTCGCCGAGAAATTTCCTCAAGATTTTCCGATGAAGTTTCCCATTGTCGATGGGGCAGAACGAGAGGGCTGGCAAGGAAGAGTGTCCCATGTAGAAAAAAAATCTAAACAGTTGTGCAACAGTTCCCCATACAACAGCACATGGCGTACGCCCATCTTCACAGACCTCGGTTTTTATTTATTTAATAGTCTCGAGGAGAATGGGGGATAGGGGTGTTGATATAATACTAATTTTATATATAGTATTGTCAACCCACTACGATATTCGTGTTTCAAGTTATAACATGGCTTCTTCATAGTTGTCTTCTTTCCCACGTGTATGTCTATTGCCCTAATAAATAACCGCACAGGTTCCGCTGTTCGTATTTATTCTAACAGATAAATAAATTACCTTAAATATAATAATATTATCATATTAGGTAAAGTAATAAACCTTACTTTTCAGTCATGTAATTGATCCTTACTTGAAAGAAACCAGGCTATTAAGTTAACTATAGAAATGTTTCATCCAGTCAATGAAATGATTTAAATCAGTTTGGGCTGCCATATTTAATTTTTCACGGATAAATCTGTTAGAATTACCGTTGTAATGCTAAAGATCAGCCGTCATGATTTATTAATTACATTTTACGTGTTAATATACTTAGCACACTCCAAAACAAAATTATATACAGCGCAAATAGAGTTAGCAATTCGAGTGTCGAGCAGGAGCGAAATCTGCAAACATCGCCTGGGCAGCTAACAGCAATTTCTTCTTAACTAGATTCAGTTCTGACCTTCGTGCCAAATCCAATTTTCACCGCCCTAGACGCAAAGGCAAGCTTTATTTCATTACTACTAAATGCTAACTTAAAGACTCGATGATGGCCAATATATATGCGTAAATTCAAATTACATCAGCATTGATTAAAGATTAAATGAAATTTCGACTTTAATCTCTCTTGCCGTCTTACTCACGTTCCGAAAACTCACACATCTTTCAAAGGGGGAGCACTGATCGTTTGGCTGTGTTGATAATTTGGTTAGCGCGCCTTTCAAACATCTTGATGGCATTAAGCGAAATATCAACGCACGGTGGCTTGATGGATTGGATGCCGCTTCGTTTGCTGTGTAATTGGAATTTTATTTAATCAGAAGTTAGACAGCTTTTGTTCTGTAAGTTTTCAGTCGGCAGAGGAAGAAACAAGTGGCCGTTTAATTTCAGCCCTAATCTTTGAAGAGCTCCGTGAAGCGGCGCAACTCGAAACAATTACATGCGCTTCGTATTAGAAGGCTCTGGGCGGAAATCTAATTATATGAATATAAAACTAATATCAATATGCGAGACCCAATTTGATCGGTTCTCTGTGATTCAAAGTCTTTGGTTAACTGAATTACCTATAATCCACAGGGAGAAAGCGATGAAATATTGTATTTTTATGCTATATAGCGTCTGTGGGTAAATTGGTGGAGGGAATGGATTCGTGTTAACTCATTTGACAGCCATTTATAAAAGCAAAATAGTTGGGATGATTTAGATGAATATCTCGATTGGGAAATCCTCATGGGAATACTATTAAAATAATCTAGAAAGATGACTCTCGTCTTTCTCCTCCGACTTGATATAATAATTTCGCCATCTACAGATTGAATTGATTAATGCCAGTGACGGTGTAATTAAGATTATTAATATATCTAAACAGTCACCAGGGACAACGATGGGCACATGAATAGCACCACACTTCGCTTTGTTTCTTCAATATGAAAAATATCACATTGTAGGATTTTTTGTTTTTGTTTGGTTTTATAACGATCTGAGATTGATATCATTCTAGATTTATATCGAGTAGAGTTTGGTGCATTGCTCATATTAAACGTACATTATGTGCCATATTATTTAGATATATATTGCCATTCCAGGGAAATTTTGAATGCCCGTGTCTAATGTCCTCGTAGATTTATACGCCCCCCACCTCCCTGGCATTGTTTCTGTATTTAACCAATTATATGATGGTGACTGGTGTCGCACACTTGGTAGAGTATGCTTACGTTTTCAAAACTACCCGATACTTGTCTTTTTAATGGATAAATCAATTGACAGATCCATCATGTAGTATTTAAGTTTTATAAGTGTTTTACTATCAGATATTAAGTATTCTGCCTTTTTCTTTCAATTTCATTTGTATTGTATGACTGTCTAATTAATTTTCAATGTTCAATTTTAAAAACCTTTGCTTATTAAAGATAACACAACGTCCCAATTAATGACTCAATTAGATTTAATTATCAATAAAATAAAGTTATTTCTTAATTACATATATTTAAAACGTTATGCAAATTACATCCTTCATGTATACGTGCAACAGGAACGTATATGAGTTGAAAGCAAAATGATTTCAAGACTATTATTTGATCGAAGACTACCGTTATTGTCGTATTTTTGTATTTAATACTAATTACTTTTTAAATTATATTTACTTTTTACGGACACCGCCAAAGACATTAATCATCCAGGATTTAATCAAAGTGATTAATGCTGGCGCTTACTGTCACATATGGATACCATTTTCATATCATAAACACCGCTTCTTAAAATAGGTGATTTTATCATGTGATTAATCTGCCACAGACTAAAAGACAATGTCTCCTTGTAACACTTCATAAATAATGAAGTCTTGGGTTGCAAGTCCTTCAGTAGGACACAATGATCACTTGAAAGCAAACAGTAATCTCTTCAGGAACGATGTTATCAAGAGAATACCGACACAAGGGGACACCCGCCATTTTCCTTTGTAGAGTCATTACAATTTGAATCTCCATAGTAGCTTTAATTCAAAAAAAAGAACACGCATAATGAAAATTAAATTGATATATACTGATTTATAGGAAAATGAAAATACGCATTTGCAAACAAACAATATAAAATTATAGACTACATGTATAACGGAAAAGAAATGAATCGAGTATTGAGATATGCATACCAAGGAATTTAATGTTATTTATTAAATTTTTATTTTAGAAACAAAGCTTCTAGTCATGTTATTGTAAGTTTGTGAAACACTATTTGTAATTTGCATAAATTTCATAATATTTCATTTAATCCGGTAAACAAAAATCCATTATTGCCCTTCGTCCAAATAATAAAGAGATGTAATATAAGGTTTGCACGTACACGCATGGGTGAATCCGAAATAAAGTTAAAGGGGCGTTCAATGTTGAAAAAATAATCGGTTAACAGACGCAAATTTTAATAAAAATAAGGAAGACCATTGCTTGACAAAGATACCTGTAAGAGTACTGAAACTTTGCAAGTGAATATCCACAGTATGGTTAAAACACAGATCCTATTTCGTTTCGTTTTAATTGTGTTGACTCCATTAGGATCTGGAGGAGTTGTTATGTAACCCGAGTTCTGGTTGATGTCTAGGATTAGCATGATATCCACTAATTTTGTGTTGAATGCCATCTATACCTCTACTTCTAAATATCATTCATGGATATTTAGAAATCAGGACATATTATTTAACCCGAACCTTTTAACTTTAAAAAATGCATTCATATGTTTGTGTTAAGCCATAGTCGCATTTTATTGAATCGTCATAATTTACCAAACTTACATATTTTTATTTTATTATGTCCATGTTAGTTGGTGTCTGACTCGAGCAAAATCATATTAGCAGAAATCATCTTAGCTGATTAAATGATTTGTACTGTTAAACCAGATTCGATATTTATTCGATTTACACCCACAATTAATCATTTGCTATTCTATATTATAGTACACTAAATTAAGGATTGTATCCCAACTCTTTGCAGTCATGAACTACTGTTAAAGAATCAGTAAACCGTTAGCACTCATTACATCTCCTTCCAGTTTAAATAAATTCATATTATTTTACAACAGATTGTTTTACGATTACTTTACATTTGAGTCAAACATTTGATTCTGGTGTATGTTTATACGACATCTAACTACTATTAAAGTGTAGATTTCGGTAGCTAATATGAATATATGTCCCTTTTAAGAATACATAATTTTAGCCGAAATAATTCATTCACCATTCCAGAAAAAATATATGACCAACTGTCATACACCCCATTTCCATTAAATACTGGACTTATTTTATTAAGAAATATATATTCCAGCGGTTTAATATTAATACAGATGCAAGTATTACATATTTTGAAATTGGCAACTAAATGATAAGAAAATGGGAAATAACACATCCAGAAATTGAGAAATGAATATAAAAGTAAACGTGAAGGGAAAATTTGATATTGTAGAAAAGATGGATGCGTTGATGTATATTAATACGATATAATTAATTGGCGCATTCATAACCCCGAAGGAAATTACCCACTACTTGGCATTATTTGGTTATATTTCATTGACAATTAATGCGAACATTATATAATTCTAGAAAATAAACAAATCAATGTCATGATATGATCTTTTCTTCTATCATGATTATTAAATAAATTAAAACACTATTATTAAAAGTGAAATATATACATATTAAAAGAAAGGCGTACAGAAGAAAGAAATTCAAAGTTATTCCATGAATTGAGTAATTGATCATTTATTAAATTATAATGTAATACGAGGAATGTAATAATGAAAATATACCAATTTAATAAATATGCATGAATAACTCAAAATAAATATGAAATAATTATGCGTTATGACATACGCACAAAAACAACGGCGGTATATTATGTCTTATCAAACAACGGACGTTAAAATTTGGCAGCATGGGGGACGTGTATCGTTATTGCTCTTGTGTATTATATTAAATGATCTAAATAAAGTATTTCATTGATACAATAGATCGTGTGTACACTATTGATGTTCTGGGTCCTGGTTATTCGATCGAGATAGGTTTGACGAAAACCAGATGGCTAGTGCCGGCTTATCTAATTTTGTTGAGGTCGACCAATCATTCTATTTCGCCCATTTACCGGGAGCAAATAAGGAAAAACAGAGCCAGCAGCGAGAATTTATTTGATAAATTGGCCGTAAATAAATAACTAGGAATTAACTAGCAATTGTTTCCTAATGTCATATTGTCTACTGTACAACTAATTATTAAGTCCCGTTATTCAGTTCTTCCTTTTGATCTTTCTGTTTTGGTTTTGTCTTCCATTTTGTTTTCTTCTTTTGCATTTATTACAAATTATTCGCAACGTTTTATGCTATATTTATAAGATTATTTTCTAATTCTCGTGCAAAGTACGTTGCATAAACACGAATAGTATTATCTGCGATACCAAAATATAGATGGATAGAATTCGTATTCGTTTAACACAAGAAATCCAATTGAAGCAGTTCAAATTTCGATATAATGATATCCTTTAGTTATTACAGCTCATACTGTATTGGCAAAACTATTTCAGCTTTTATTAATAACAATTATATATTAACGACAATAATTTCTTCGAAAATTTTCATACTAACGTAATTTCACAATATTTCATATATTAACATATTTTATTATGTGATTATCAAGTAAAGTTGCTACGATATTGCGGGTGCCGTAATCCACCCCATACCACGCCCATCTGAGTGCGTATTATGGGCATGTCAAGAGAATACATATATAAAAAGTAGTTTATATAACATTTGAAGTCGAAAACAAGTCTTGCTATTTTGCAATATAGGCATATTATAATTTAGCTATTTTATCATTTTTGAACTGCTGAAACAAATGACACTGGGCTAATGAAGAGTCTATATGGAACGAAATAACAATATAAATGCATAATTATAATATAGTGCAACAGAGACAAGCCGACAAGCAAAATAATAAAGGGTCAACTAAATCAACGTCGACAATTAGGCATTCGTTATTTTGTTCTTCATCCTATGGTTTTATTTTGTCGAACAGAAGCTTTCAACACCCAACAGCATAAATAAAACCCATTTCTAATATGGGTGACCTTGATAAGCTGATTTTAAAATAAATGTAATATGCCAATAAGTATTCGGGAGTAACAGTTACCTTGAAAACTCCATTTTACTGGAATTTGTGTGCAACCCGAGAGAGTTGTGACATACGAGTTGAATATTAGCTTAGAAAAAATCTTTTACGAAGCGACACCTCTGTGATCGGTCAATGTAGAGCTTGTAAATGGATTCTGCATGAATTATTAAATTGTGAGCAGACACTTTCACCAGTTGGAATTCCTAACACCTCATTTTTCCGATGGGAATGCTACAAATACTGTCAATATTTCGCGCGAGCTAAATATTTCGTTATAATTTGTGCACACTGAGTTCCATTGGGGCCAGCAAAGTGACAAATTTTTCGAATCGAAAACACCAGAGCGTGCTAAAGCAGATGCCGTATTTTTAAAACATTAGAAAGAATATTTAGATAGATTTAATGGTTAGCGGTACTTCACACTAAAATGGAGACACAAAGTGTGGACAAGTATGAAAGGTTTTCTTTGACGCCATTTTCTAGCAGAAACGGGTTAAAATAATACCAAAGGACGGGCGCCTCTCACGATTTTATTCTGTTATTTTCTGATATTTTTGTAGAGTTTGAACGAAAGAGTACATTCTATATTCTACTGGATGATAATATTTAGTTATGGAGTTAGCCCTTCATTTCATCACAAAATTCTCAACTGAGTTCGAGAGAGAGAAATGGGGTTTAAAGTCTACGCGACTCAAACCTGGTCATTTCGGGGGTAACACATGGTTCAATTTTATTTCAATGATTAGCAGCAAGTAGGGGTTCTTTAACTTTGGGGGGGGGGGGCAGAGAAATTCACGAGGTTGGACAGGTGACCCTACTATTTGTCATGTACAACCGGAAATCGAAACCACGCCAGTTGATTCAACCTACTTGGAAGGCAGTGTCACCCACCAATGACTGTAGTTTGAGTATATATATAGCCCCAAAACTGTAAGGATAGTCTGCCAAGTTTTAAAATATGTTGTGAGTCTCATTTGTTTAAACAGTTACTTATCTGAGTCATTTTATAAACTGTTTTTTTTTAAATAAGAGTGAAACATCAAAACTCATGATTACGATTACTTTTCGAGAGGAGAGTACCAAAAAATATTAAAGGCTGATGTAATTATTTCATTTTTTGGAATAGTCCAGTATATTAATATTAACAGTATTTTTCACATTGCTCCAAGTGTTTTAAATGATATTTTTTATTTCCTAACATTTATGGCATTTTCCTGAAAATATGGTTCCTTTAGTAACTGTCTCTGGTCGGACGATGCCAATTGGAATAATTGCAGTTACCGAAATTTCAATGTTGGAATTTGTCTGCAATAGGCGGTTTTTAATCTATAAAATAGAGATCGATCGGGTAACCGTATAATGCATTCATTTTTTAATTTCTTTATTAATTACATTTCTGTATGTTTTTACCACATTGTAAAGTGGCATTAAGCACTTTTTGTGGAAATGAAATAATAATGATAATTTTACAACTATTACTACATTGAAAAGCGTCATTAAGCACTTTTTGTGAAAATAGAATAATAATAGTAAGAGGGGTTGGTGTGGGGGGATATTCTCAAGTTTTGTCGCATTGTAAAAATGTATATATCTCTGCAGACCCAAATATAGTTTTAAAAAAGACATTGATTAATCTATTCATCTCCCATAGCTACGCACAATTGTCCGAGGTCAGTATTGGCATTACTCGGCACCAGTTGTGTCTGGTTAATACCTGGTCAGCAGTGAATATTTGCTAGGCCACTACAATCACTGATAAGGATGACATCGGTGCGGCTTAATAAGCCCCCTCCCCCACTTCTTGTAATTTCAAATACATGTATTTAAATAGTTTATTTTAAAATTTCTAGCCAGTCTGATTAAAACACAGGTCTTATTTCGTTTCGTTTTTATAGTTTAAAACTTAGTTTAATTTGCCCGTACTACACTATAACGTAGGCCATCGAAAGTATAAAAAAACGAAACGAAATAGATCTGTATTAGAATCAAATTGTTTGTTAGCTAAAGCTCAAAACAATCTGAATGCGTATTTGGATGTTTCTTTGTGGGACTGGTTGTGAACGATGACTGTACATACATGTACATGGCACAAATCTGTATGGAAAAAAATCCCATTTACGCCTTTAAACCAGAAACAAATACGTCAATTAAGACTACTATTCATTACCTGTTAAGCTGGGGTTTTTTTGATTGGAACGGGAAGGAGAAAAACATAAGATAAACACCGGTCATAAAAAATAATGTTATTGCTTTAAATTGAAAGGAAAGCTAACTGAGTGTAAAATTACACATCAAAGACGCCATACACACCATCTGAATGAACAAATTGAATAAAACCCGCCTAATAGAATCAAATGTGAAAATTGGATCAAAAATTGAATTTGTAATGTATAGGGAGTATTTTATGGCTTGTTATACGGTAATAACATGGCATTTGTCTCTTCATATACATTTAGTTATACTTATATACGTAATAATATTTACACACATTTTTTAAAAAAAATATATTGTTAGCTAAATAAAAACATGGATCCACGTGATGGATGGGGAAGTAGTCTGCAGTCTAGGGTTAAAACAAAAACTTTTGAATTTGATTGAATGCACCAAGTCCTCATATTCAAAACATTTTATGGCATAAAATCACGTGAATCAAGACTAATAATATTACGAATAAACCTGAACGTAAAAAGTCAATTTTCTTAAAGGATTAATATTAATAATAAAGAATATAGGGGTTTTTTTGACATAAAAATATAAAAGTTAATGTTATTACCCATATACATGAATTTACAAACAAACTGAATGACAATTAAGCTTTTATGATTACAGGGGCGGATCCAGGAATTTTTGCAGAAGGGGGTTTGCCAGGTTTCTGTTACGGAAATCTGCCATCATCGTGTCTAAATTACATAGGCATACATACAAATTGAGCTTTTTAAACAGAGAAATCATTTTTATACTGATGTAGGATCGCTTTGTGATGACCCCTCACCCCCCCCCCCCCTGGATCCGCCCCTGGATTACACATTTTTAAATTAACAATTTCATTCATTAATTCGTGTCTCTTTTTCAGGTTTACCATATAAAATGTATCAACACGCCCATGATTCCAATGTCAGTCCTGAAAAACGCAAACAAAGAAGAATTCGAACTACTTTTACCAGCGCCCAATTGAAAGAATTAGAGCGCGCTTTTGCGGAAACCCATTACCCTGATATATATACGCGAGAAGAAATAGCAATGAAAACAGATCTCACAGAGGCAAGAGTTCAGGTAAAAAAATGTTTATGTTTTGTTTGTTTTATTTCGTGAATGTCCAGAATACTTGCATTAAAAGGAACTGTGGTGCGCAGTGATGACGGTGGGGGTATTCGGGTTTTTTTCCTGTTGGTGAGTGAGGGGAAACGAGGATGTATCAGATAATAGAATCTATCCGCCACTCACATTTTTATTGAAATCGAAGTGAAAGGGGGTGGGTGGAGTTATCACGGTCCCCTCAACGGTGTAATGAAGTAAATACTGAAAATGATAATCGTGATTACGTTTACAACGAATATTCCGCAGTAAAATCTTAACATTTTCACGATTTGTTTTCACCCAAAAATTTTGTCCCGCGTTATTTCTGGCTAGCCCCGTAAATGTGTACATTCCGTCTCTTTTGAACTGTTTCACCGGAATGTTGTCCAAAACTAAGTGCACGTGTCTGATAACCAAATTACGAATTTTTAAAATAATTTCTCTTTATTAAAGGTCTGGTTCCAAAACCGACGTGCTAAATTCAGGAAAGTAGAACGAATGAAGCAGGCACCCTCTTCCCACCAAGGCAGTAATAGTTCCACAAAATCAGAAGTTAGCAGCCCTACGAATAACAATAACACATCCAGTAATAACAATAACAACATAAAAGAAAAGTCCAAATCACATGACGAACCAACCGGTAAGGAAATTAATGATATTCAAGCTCCCCAACATGCCAGGTGATATGCAGCGTGTAAGAACATACTAAACAATAGATGTTATTATTGAAAACATTTTGGTCTAACAATTACTCAAATCTTTCAATTCATTACCATTTACAGTTTAGATTCTTTGTTTATTTTGTCTTATAGTGAACAAAATAGTACACTAAGTTTTCAAAATGGTAGTTATTTAGGACAGTGATATATTCTCAAAGTGTGAATGACTGTTGTTGATATCTCGTTTCTATCGAGCTCAAGGGAGTATCAGGCCTGGGTTTCTTAACTTAAATAAGCACAATTACCATTGTCCTGTTGGTCTAGTATTGTTTTAACTGGGGGTCAACACTTGCGTTGGTTGTCTTATAAATTCACGATTTTAAAGTACATGTAATTACAAACTATACTAATTCCTTATTATCCCTGTATACTGCGCGCAGGATACTTTAAAGAAATGAGACTACTGTCTGTATTGTGTTTGATGGGAGATTGAACAGGACGGGCATGATTATTATTATGGAAGAAATCAATTTTCTATATTTGTGGTTGTGACATCTTCAAACTACTAATTGGATTTGACCCCAAACTGTAGACATGTGTAATTATTTGTATGTCTCGTCAAATCACTTTTACACAAACATTGACATTTTTGATTTTTTTTTCCTATGATTATTTTCTGGTGATCGACAGGGACTCAAGCTGCTCCTTAAAATCGTGACAAAACATATAATTTGTCTGCCGCATTGTTTTATCGTCAATACAGACACTTTAAAAAAGATTTCATAACTATAGTACATGTAGATATTTCTACCCCTTAACATCTTGATGGGTATTTTTTTTAAAAGGAGAAAGTCATTTTCCAGTGATCGCTTCATCGTGGATTACGCAGTCCGCCTGCACTTACTATAATAATGTTGGTCTAACGACTGACAATTTTTGATTGTGAAATTCGGCCGATTAAAATCGTATTGGCTTCTTTTTTGGCTTGCTGTGTCGGCACGTGGACACACAAGCAGTTATACCTCAATATTGGCAATAATTCATTGATATTTATATCACCCAACAAAGCAAATCAATGTATAAAATCGAATGGATTCGAAAATGGAAGTAGCTTTAACTTCTGATATCCGAAGAAGAGCCCCTTTGAATCAAACTCATCCGTTGTTCGACAATTTCTAGTAAAATTTTGAAAGCAATTTGTGTGCATTTGATAAGAAATTTATCTAATATTTTCAGGAAAAGGCCATTCGGAGAGTTCTAAATGGGGAACGAATGCCAACACTACGACTAAACCGGGTACCCCAATCAACACGCCGCCATCTTTGCACGGGCCGTACACAGGGGTACTAACAGGACCCGGGCAGGAATATACTTCGGCTTCATCGCTGGATAAAACCAGTTCATTAACGGCAGGGATGCTTTTTTGAAATCAAATAATATACAACAGAAGATTTATTTAAATGAGATTGGACTTTATTATTATAGTGCTGACAAAACTTTATATCAATCCCCATAAACATAAAGGTTGTCTATGTGTTTAAAGGACATATTCAAGATCTAAAATAATAATGACTATGCTTCATCTAAAAGCATTTTAAATGAGAGCAATTTATACCTGACGTAATGTTGGGCGAGTTGGTGATTTCAAGTTGATACTGGATTGATTATTACATATATGTAATTAACTATAGACCTACATGTATACTATAATAAACATTTTTCAGTATTTAATATTAATATAATTTGAAGATAGTTGATCTTGACTTGATCTGAAATTAAACTTAGTACTACGTGAGAGCTATATTTAGATAATTTCGATTCGACTTATAGATAAATTTAATTCAACGACAGGAATGGAAGCGCCTTCATTTGTATAATAAAGTAATGAATGTGACAGATATTTAAGATAATATGTTCATTTATTTATCTGCTTTGCAGAGGCTCAGTAAATAATGTTAACTGACTACAGTATTAGCTTATTATTGTGTTATAAAAGAACATTTTAATGTTACAGGATTGTGCTTCCATATCAAAATGTCAACCCGTTATTATTCGGTTACTGATATTCATAAATTGTTTAGTTATGTCCACTGCCTGATAGTATTATATTTTACGAAGATATTTACGAATATGGGCTTCCGTAGTAAAATACCTATTGTTATTATTCAAATAACTAAATACTCATTTTTTGTGTTAATTTGTTATTTAGTTATTTCTATTTTTAAAATGTCCATTTAAAGCTATTGACACTGGAAATATAAAGTTCAAAGTACCATTTCCCATTATATAATTTTAATTTACATATTCGATGTCTAAGGCACATTTTCAAATTTGGGATAAACAGAATCGGAGAGGTTTCATTAAATTTCATTTCCATTACAAACATGGAAAAAGTTATCTAAAATATTACAAAGTATATTTACATTTCATATGTGAATTGAGATACCAGTTCAGTATTGATTGCACTTTAGTCTTCCAAATTAATATATTTACTACGGAATATTAGATTTTACTGTGATTTTCGTACGTAGAATTAGTAATGTAACTGCCCATTATATGTACTATGAAGTATTAGATTTTACTGTGCTCTCAGTAGAATTTGGAATATGACTACCCATTATTTACTGTGAAAATATAACTACACATTGTTTACTGTGAAAATATAGCTTCCAATTATTTACTATGAAGTATTTGATTTTACTGTGATCTCAGTAGAATTTGAAATATAACTACCCATTATTTACCATACATGCAGTATTATATTTTGTATATAACTACCCATTGTTTACTGTGAAAATATAGCTTCCAATTATTTACTATGAAATATTAGATATTATTTACTCAAAATTATTTATATAAATGAGACGTCAAAGGGAGAAATATTATCTGTTTTAAAAAAAAATAATTAACGCGTAGCAGAGATGCATGTAGTATAAAATCTTTATTCACGTGCAAATATCATCTGGTAAAAGGCTTTTATTTTACCTGTGATTAATTTTAGTGATTTAATTTTAATGTTTATTCCATAATTTGCCAAATTTACATTCATCTTTTTTTTTTCTTTTTTTTGAAAAAAGAAAATTGAATCGATTATCCAATAGTTGTATCAGTTAAAACCTACATTTTTATAATAATATAAGTATATTTTATTATCAAGAATCACTGTCATATACTAATTTTGTTTATAAATTTAATGGGTCTTAAAACACACAGACTCACATTATAGTATAAGCAAGTCACATATACGTTATTATTTATGATTTATTATATCATTGACGTACAGGCTATATTAATTTATTCCCATTTGAATTTAAGCTCGTAATAATTAGACTTTCTTCTAAATACTGATATAAAATAATGAAGTTCCATCTATAAATTTCGAAAATATCTCAAAGACATCAATCATTCTTGAATTTCTGATTTTTAAACCACCTTAAACGATTCCCTTTTGAATTTAGCAAATTGTCTTTAATGAGCAGATGTATTTCACACACTGTTTTTATTCATTTTGTTTTGTTTCTTTTAAGTAATTAAATGTGTATAACTCAACATACGTACTTGATTAATGAGGTCGTCTAGAACGTCTGACAATATGTATCGCTAAAAAAGGGAGGGAATTATGCTCTTGGATTCTGAACAAAGTTTACGAGCATAAATGTAACAATTTTTTTTTTAAAAAATCGAAGAAAGTTGGTTTTGCTGAGCAATTAACGAACAAATTATATTTATGAAAAAAATTATTTTCTTTAATATAAAGCTTTCATAAGCCAAGTATAAAGAAAATATATTTTAACAGAACCTGTACTATTTATATGAACTGTATAGATTAGTATAATTATTATATAGAAATATTATAGGAATTAACCGTTACACAATCTGTATTATTATAAAACACCAAACGGACACTATACTATTGAACGGAACCGGGAGCTAGGCCTAATAGGCCTCCTAAAATGTTTTTGGTTGTTATTTTATTTATTTTTTTTTTAAAAATATGTGTAAACTAGGTCTGTCTAGATTATGAATTATAAGTATATGTCTATAGAATATTGTAAAAGTGTGTCATTTTGTAAATATAAGTATTTGTAAAAAGAACTGGTGCGGGTGTGCAGTGCTGGCGGGTTTCACATAAACTGTGTTTAACATTACCCTGTAAAAATCGTAATGAAAGTCATGCGATATATTATCATGTAAATTTCTACATTGTAAAATCATATGCGTCATAATTATATAATACATGTATATCAGATGAAATACCATAATCGTATGATTAAAATATTCTATATGAGAATACGTAGTCCCTATTTTTATTTAGTTTAATTCGAATTTATGAGACTGCGAGAAGGAAACACAAAGCTGACAGTTCCGGGTCAATACCCCATGGTATAAGTTGTTCGATAAACATGCACGACTCCTGTAAGCTACTACCCATACGAAATTTATGTATATACATTCGTAGCGTAGCGAATACAAATATTATGGCCAGATATCAGTATCAACAAAGCAAGAATGTCACCCAATTATAGAAAAGACCAAAACAGAATAAATCATATAGGTACAAGTCACATTCATACACTAAAAATAACTGAAAATATTCAATTAAAGAAAGCTGTTATCGGCTTAAACACTTTTAAAAAACAACATCCATTTCTTGATAGTTATTCTTACACACAAATAGTTTAAAAACACACTTAGCACTTAATTCAAGACGCAAATAACTCAATTTCGCACTTCACCTACAGACTCTGCAGGGCAGGCCGTTGAAATTATAAAAATATAATTTTAATTACGATGACTTAAAAATATATACATAATTTTTTTGTATCAACAATTTCACATCATTGTATGTAGTTTTAAACACCATTAATAGTTTAATTATCTATCGTTAAAACCAATACATTATGTGTTCACTCTGAAATTCTTTTAATATAATGCTTACACACCGATATAAAAAAACCCTATATATTTACAGTTAATAAACAAATATAAACAGTCGTCGGAGGTGAGCAGGGGGCCAAACGATAATTCAATTTTACAGAAAATGAAAAGATCTCCACATTTCCCCACTAAATTCAATTAATAGAAATCGTTTAAGGGTTTTTTTTCTCGATATACCATTGTGTTTAACTCCTATCAAAACAGTTCGGCAAAATCAAGCTGGCTGTGTGCGCAATTGAATCTGTTCAAACGACAGGTCATTAATTGTGTGCGTGCGCACCCCGAAGGGGGCACCATCACTGACATTGCGCTGGAAGTGCTGCTGTAGGCAGGTGGCGGGAAATACTGTCCTGATGGGCTATGTAACTTTAATCATTTCTGTTGTCTTACTAATCAAGTTACCATTGATCGCTACTGCCTTGTAATGAGGCGAGAGATTTCCCTGGTGAATAACTCAAACACGCATGATGAGTCTTCTGACACGTTGTTTTCAAACACTCGTCTATTTTTAATTACGAAGTATTGCGAACAAACATATATCTCACGGCGTGATATACGGCGCCCGAACACTGTTGCTGCACCCTTCAACTCCAGCTCCCTACATCACGTACTTCACTTGTGTGAAACTTCATACCCTTTACTCACAATCCCAGCACTTAACTCAGACCGAGAATGGTTATTCAAAGTCAAGAGGTTATGACACACGGGTTGATGGAGTGAGAGAAGACTGTGGCACCGCAATCATTCTTCCCGACATTGAGTTGAGTCAGAGAAATAACAGTCTATTGGAATATTATCAAGGATTACAGGATGAAGCGAACGATAATTTAGCTGTGATGAATAATTCACTTGATTTTCTGCCCGGTTGGCAATCACACAAACTATCTGGAAAGAGCAATGTTTTGAGAAGAGGGGAGAAGGAAAACGTCATTTAACTGAAGTGCTCTAGGCTATGACTTCTATCGGAGCAAAGTAAATTTTGACATTGTGTTCTTTTCAGTCAATGTGTGAGGTTTGCAGATGAGTGTTTACACTCAATTTATCTCCAGGATGGACGAGCTGTTACAACATTAAAACATTGCCGTTAAAAACACTCAAGTTGACCTATGAAGAAATGGACTTATTAATATAAGGTTCATTTCATTTTCCAAATGCAACACCAAGATATTTTAACCGTTTGAATAAGTTTGTACGGTTGGTCAGATTGAAATAGGAGTATAAAAAGATAAATTATTCAAGCTACACAGTGTAGGAAAATTTGTGCAGGAAGCAGAAACTGGAATTTGCATCCCAGATTTCTTTTTGTAGAATGTCCAATAACCATATAGTTTGGAATAAAATTTTAGAATATCATTTTAAGCAACATGCAGTTGGTTTATCACGCATTTCGATATAAAGTTGGTTTTATCCTGCAATTTTAGATAAAGAGTTAGAAATGGTTTTGTATAAAGTCGGTTTATCATACAGATAAAGATAATTGGATGAATAAATGAAACAGGGTTTAACATCCTTCTTTTCTCTGGAAGACCATATGATTTATGATGCAGTTACAGATAAAGGTGATTATATAACGTAGTTAAAGATGCGGCTGGTGTATCGTGGTTAAAGATAAGGCTGGTTTATTGTGTGGTGAAAGATACGGCCGGCTCTGTTGTGTAGTTAAGGATAAGATTGGTTTATTGCATAAAGATAAGGTTGGTTTAATCGCATAGTTAAAGATACATTATGGGAGATTAGATAACGAGTTGGCAGTTCTCACTACAATAGTTAAAAACTGGCTAATGTAAAGGCAATTTGCTGAAAATTTCAGTCAAATTGATCCACTATCAGCGATTGAAATTTCCGCTTAGCCCCGGTCATCATTACTAAAGTCGGTAAGACAAAACCAATAGTCTCGGTTATCCATTTTTAGTGTTAAATCACGAAGGAAAATATTTCAGCGAATCGAACTACAATCCAACAAAAATCTCATGCTAGCCTCAACATCGGGAGTTGATTATGGTCTGAATAGGTTAATTAATCTCTAATTAATAGTTTTGGGCCTAAAGAAAGACCTATAATAGGCAGATTTTGCTCTTGCATAATGCATCTTTAAAGATAAGGTTGTTTTATCGTGTGGTTAAAGATAAGATTGGTTTATCGTGTAGTTAAAGATAAGGTTGGTTTATCGTGTAGTTAAAGATTGGGTTGGTTTATCGTGTGTTTAAAGATAAGGTTGGTTTATCGTGTGGTTAAAGATGGGGTTGGTATATCGTGTTGTTAAGAGAGAGAGAGAGAGAGAAATGGGGTTTAATGTCCACTCGACACAAACTAGGTCATTTTGGGACTAACATATGGTTTCAAATTTCAATTTTATTTCAATAATTCGCTTGCCCATAGGGGTTTTTAGCAGTGGGGGAAACCGGAGTGCCCCTATCTCCATGCCACATACGCTCACACCAGGGATCGAAACCACAGCCGCAATCCAGATGTGACCGACCACCTAGAGGTCGAAGCGCAGCACTCTAGAACACTAGGCCATCCCAAGGTTGGTTTATCGTGTGGTTAAGGATAAGGTTGGTTTATCGTGTGGTTAAAGATAAGGTTGGTTAAGGATAAGGTTGGTTTATCGTGTAGTTAAAGAAAATGTTGGTGCTATCGTGGGGTTAAAGATAAGGTTGGTTTTATCGCATAGTTAAAGGTAACGTTGGTTTTATCGCATAGTTAAAGATAAAGTTGGCTTAACGTGGTTAAAGATAGGGTTTGTTTTATCGCATAGTTAGTGATAAGGTTAGTTTATCGTGTGGTTTATCGCGTAATTGGTTTATCGTGCGCTTACAGTCGTTTCATGATGTACAAATTTGCTTTATCTTGTGGTTAAAGACAAACACTGAATGTCTCATTCGTTTAAATATACAGATGATTTATTGAACACATAATTCAAGATAAAACTATAGTTTAAATATGGTAAATGTTTCTTAAATATTGACAGAAAGTTGAAGCCTGGGCACAAAAGGTGACCGAAACAAGCGGTTGCTCATATTTTGCAGGAGATGGATAGCGCGTTCACAAGGTTTCGGAAAAGGGTGGCAACTCCATGACCCAAATGCTCCACACCTAACTTGAAAATAATGTATTAAAAACAATAGCATGTGTTGTGCCTCAAAGGTTGTCGAGAAAAGGCGTGGTCGCACTGGAACAGAATATCGAATAACACTAAATATCAATGGGGATTGTCTTCTCACGACCCCAATTCTTTCCACCAAATTTGAAATGAAACCGTTAAAACAGTAGAATCTCAAAAAGGGGAGAGAGGCGCAAACTTTTAAATGAAAATCCTAGAATGTTGAATATCGACACGACTCGTCCTGTCAAGAACACACTGCTTGCCACGAAATTTTAAAGGAAAAGAGGGTTAAACTTCGGGACGTATTTAACATTCGGATAAAAGGCAGGGGCAATAACCCAATAAGTTGCCGCATGATACAGGCGCGGATCCAGGGGCGGGGGGTCCACCCCCACCCCCCTGTTCAGCTACATAAAAAAATTACATCACAAAGTGAACCTACATCAGTATAAAAATGATTTCTCTGTTTAAAAAGCTCAATTTGTATGTATGCCTATGTAATTTAGAGACGATGATGGCAGATTTCCGTAACAGAAACCTGGAAAACCCCCTCTTGCAAAAAATCCTGGATCCGCACCTCTGATATGCACTTAAATGATCTCTTCCGAGGTATTTTGATCATTATCCTTGAATTTCATCGTAAATGTAGCGGCATTGTGGCAACAAACTTTTCTATATTTTGGATATAGAAGGCAGAGGCCATAACCTGGCCATAACACAAGACGTTGCAGTGTGGTCTTTGACATCATCTAAATCGAGAGGGTTCACCAACTTGGTATAGGTATTGCAAGTCTTGTGTCACCGTTTGTCTAAAGGGGGAGGGGGAGGGGGGAATTGAATGTCATGGACATTGCTGGCAGTCAAATTTCCCCGAAAATTATCATTTTACTAATCATGAATAATATGCACAGATCCATGCATGAATGAAACTCTTGAGTAAAGATAGGTTGCCAGGCAACGAAACATACGCCCACAGCAAATAAATCGTCCGTCGGTCGACATGGGCTGTCGCTATTTATTCCTTCTGTGTAATTATGGCCTTTACAAGACAGTTCCATACAGATCAGATTTGTTTGAGGTTTCATAAGGTTTTACAAACTGAAACAATGGCAGGTTTTTTTTTCAATTTACTAATTTACATAATGCATATAAATGTCATACAGATAAGATGATCACTTTTGTCATTAAAACGTTCACAAGGTTCACAAAGTAAACCAAGGGCCGGCCATAGCTCTAGAAATAATTGATGGAAATTGCCGAAATTAAATAGACCTCTTTTCACAAATATAAATGATGCATATAACTTTCATACATATCGGGTGATAACTTTGAACAAAGCGAACCAAAGGTCATAACTCTAGAAATAATTATTGTAAATTGCTGAAATTCAATGGGATTCTTCTCTTTACTAATTTAAATGGCCATATAAATTGCATATACAGAACGTTCCCGAGGTGCAACAAAGTGAAACAAGGGCCATTTGCCGAAATTCAATAGGGTTTTTCGTTCCACTAATTTAAATCATGCATACAGATTACACAGAGAGCGGGTGATAACTTTTGGTGTTACATACAGTGTTTACGATGTTCAATAAAGTGATACAAGGGCCATAACTCTAAGCGTTATAAACGAAAATTGCCGAAATTCAATAGGCTTCTTTTTTCACTACTTTAAATAATGCATATAAATTTCAGAAAGATCGGATGATAACTTTCGGTGTTACAACGTTCACGAAGTTCAATAAAGTGAAGCAAGGGCCATAACTTTTGACGTAATAAATGAAAATTGCTGAAATTCAATAGGATTCTTCGTTTCACTAATTTAAATAATTCATTTAATTTTTTTCAGAAAGATCGGATGATAACTTTTAGCAGGAGAGCGAGCAGAAGGTTCAATAAAGTGAAGCAAGGGTCATACCGCTTGGCGTAATAAATGGAAATTGCCGAAATTCAATAGGATTCTTCGTTTCACTATTTCAAATAATGCATATACATTTCAGAAAGATCGGATAATAACTTTTAGGGTTAGGGCGTTCACAAGAAATTGTGGACGAAGGACGGACAGGCGAGCGGGCGAACGGACGTGGACGACAGCGATATACGTCCAGACCTTTTCTTGGATACAGTCGTTAAATGTTCCTGGCTGTCCCGAATGGAAAACTCCACTTTTTGTAGACAATACCCTTGTTATGAATGTTTTAAAACTCATCGACATCTTTCCACTGTTTCAAGAAAATGTGAACAGATCGACGGGCATGATTGTTAACAATATACCACCATATCAAAATGTAGGGGTATACAATATAACGCCCATGTTTGTTGGAATATATAGAGGATATTTAATTTGTCGTTTTAGAGTGAAAAACATATTTTATTTCATCGAGAAGCAAGAAAACTTATATTTTCACGAATGCGTTTCGTGAAAATATAAACGTTTTCTTGCTTAGAGGTGAAATAAAATATGTTATTCACGACAAAACGACAAATGTTCTATTTATTTTATGATTTTACAATCATTTTAGGTAAAACAACATGGATTGCTTGCCAGTGGAATAACACTTTTATTTCACTGATAAAACGCGGTATTCCACTACTGATCATAAAATAAATTACAACAGAGATATATAATATATTATACGTATCTATCTATTGCTAATAAATTAATACACACACGAGATTATTTCAATACCTGTAATTCAATTAATATTACTAATACCATTAATATCAATATCGATAGTATTTCTCTCGAGAATACATTATCACTATTTCATTTTACTTATAAGCCATTTACTGAAAGTAATTGCGACGATTAAAATTAAGTAACGATATAAAACCCGCTGGCCAGTTGGATACACGTGGTAAACCGAATAAATTAGAATTCATTGCTGAACTGGCTGCTTAAAAATGCAAATAATGTCCAGTGTATAGTTTGGAAATGGACTGGAGGTTCAACGTCCTACTTTTCTACACCGACTGGGATAATAAATACGGGCATACGTTTTACGGTGTGCTACGTTGGAAATATTTTGACCGGGCAGTGGCTTTACGTCCTACTTTAATTTCGAATTCCAACTGCCAAGGGTTCCTAAAGGTACAAGCCAATGTATAGAAGGCACCCGAGTTCTTTCGTACGAACTATACTAGTTACTTGACATTGTCGTTGTCAGGCCCTCGGCCCTGCATCACTGCGACAAGAGAAAGGGAGAAATGGGGCTTAACTAGGTAATTTCTAGACTAACATATGGTTCAATTGTATTTCCTTTAGCAGCGAGAGAACACCGGGGAATTCTACAGGAATGGTTTGTGAACGATTTGCAGATAAATAATGTAATGTCTTAAAAGGGTAAATGAATACAATATTTCTCACGTAAGTCGTTCACAACGTAGTTATACAGGCAAAGGCCAATGTATACAAGGTACCCGGTTTCTTTTGTCCGGACCTCGTTGTCAGGCCCGCGGCCCTGCATCACTGCGACAAGAGGGAAATACGAGAGAAATGGGGTTTAACGTCCACTCGACACAAACTAGATAATTTCGGGACTAACACCCACCAGCAGCTTTATGGACTGTACCGCCGATGATATAGGTGAATGAAGCTGTAGATTGCTGTAGACCAAGTGTTTCTCCGGTTTCCTCCCCAAAATGACTTTGACACTTTCCCCCACGTATGTTACTGAACAGGTGCGAACACACGATTGGGTAAGATGGGGTGGGGTAAAAGATCTCATTGGTGGAAATAAGAATGTTACAAACCGTTTTGAAATATCGTGTAACAAAATGTTGTTGTTTTTACGTCGAATTTGCTGTGATTCTATTCTCGGAAAAAATACTAAGTAGAATAGGTTCCTTTGCGCGCCCACTTTTCAAAACTGCTGTATCCGCACGTTTTTCAAAGGTTTTTGACGGCTCCTTTATCATACCTGTTTTGATAATAATTATATTTGGCTCATACATATAAAGTTTTACGCACCATTTTGTAGGATGTTTAAATATCTTGTTTGATTGTGGACGATAGAAAGACGTGTAATTTCCAGACGGCATGATTCTAATGGTTAACAAGGGGAGGGAACTCCATTTCGGATTCTAACTAGACTCGAGCGGGATTTTCAGGTAGGCGATAAAATACATTTAAAACAAATTGGAATTATGACGTCATATCAACCCATGCGCAATTGTCCAAGGGAAAATGTGCTAAGTTTCATGTCGATCGCAAATGGATTGGAATAGACTAAGCAATTTTCAAAGAGCGTCGCTCCAATAATAAGATGGTCTGCGCCGTCCTGGTCCTAGTTACTATAATGTAACGATAACTATGTGCCTGAAGTATGACGGAAGGCATCAGTAGTGGAACCATTTCTATCCTGGTCCAAAAATCAGTGATATAGACAAGTAATGTAAAAAGAAAGTCTTTCAACAAGAAATGGAAATTTTGCATGTATTAACAAAAACTGTCTTGGGCTATTAGAATGATATTGGGCATAAAGTTATACGTTCTACATATTTCTATTTAAAAGCATATCATTGCTAAATAAATGTATATATAGACAATTAAAACAAATAATAAAATATACCAAAATATACAATAACAATCATAATTTAGTCAGTGTCTATAAAAAAAAAAAAATATACACATATCATTTAAGTTAAGAATATTGAAATATATTCTAATGAACATAATTTATGTATGATTTCATTCAATTAATTTAATCTATGTATAGCCAACAATGAACAAAGTTGCTTTCAGTTCACAAGTCAGTGTGAGGTTTAAAATTTAAATATAATTTGCTATAATATATATGCATGAATCTAAATGAAATGGGGGTTTAACCCGGCAAACAGGCTAATCTTATAGGCTAACAAAATTTGTTAAAAAAATTATGTTGTAAAGACTGTTTTCTCATAGTTTATTGTCATATAAAACACAATTAAGTTCAATTACAAAACAATGTGTAATAAAATTGACTTCTATATTTATACATGAACTGGTATGATTAAAAGTTATCTCCTTTGTACAAATATCTGTAATTAAACATTTACAAAATTTATATAAATATGGAAAGATAATATAGAAAGTAGGTATTATTTGTTTACAAATATCGAACTTAAAGAAATATTACTTTGAGCATAATTGAGTCATATATTTAACCAAATAAAGTATGAGAAATATGGTGTTTCTAAAGATAAAAAAATGAAACTATATACCTAAATTACATAATAAGCCAACAAATAATACATGATTACACACTATCAATCACTGTTTGCCAGTTTTTGAACATTTTGTGCATGTGCTGTAATCACACATGGCATTGTAACTCTGTTCCTTGTTAGTAAGGCCATCCACTCCACAGTGAATAGGTTTAATGTCTGCTTTCAATCAAGCCATATATGATAACTAGAGAAAGAGAGAGAGAAATGGGGTTTAACGTCCACTCAACACAAACTTGAACATTTCGGGAGTAAAATATGGTTCGATTTTATTTCAATTATTCGCTTGTGCCCAGGGGTCTCTTTAGCTGTGGGAGGAAACCGGAGGACCCAGAGAAAACCTAGGAGGATGGATAGTCGACACTACTCCTTGTCATATACAACTGGGGAATTGTTACACCAGTTGACTCAATGACAGACCTTATGATACAGCGTGCACATGCTAACCATTCAGCCACCCAACCCCCCATGACAACTAGAGGGATACATAAAGTGTCTTGTAGGATGTAATATTTTTGGTATCAAATTATATTTTCACTGTAGGATCATATATTTAGGAGCTTGACTGTCAAGGAAACAAATCACTATGGACTGAATAAATCTGGGGAATATTGCAAATTTTGGTGTTGATTACTACATGGCGAAACATCAGAATCTAATGATTGAATAAGTCTATGTTTTAAAGGAGTGTCAGCTGGTAGATTAGCTGTAGCAGTATTCTTATATTCTCTATCCGCATGAAATTTATCTGTTGTCGTCCTAGAAAATGGAGTTCTGATTGGGCTTGGAGAAAATAGATCCTGTGAAAAAAGAGACACATCTAAATTTTCAACACTTTTTTTTCGTAAACATGATTTTAGTTGACAGCCATCAGAAAATGGACTGGACGTCTGACGCAGATTTAATCTAATATCAACAAGTTGTAGGTTTCGAACTGAACTCAGTCTTCTTGCAAATTGCACTCTTTTTGGCAGCACTGTTTCAGAAACAATTTGTTTCAAAGGATATAGTTCTGACTGCTCTAAATAAGAGTTTTGAATGGTATTTGGTGCATCTGGTTTGAGTTTAGCAACATCAGAAATGGAATAGTCTTTGTTGTCTTCTACCGATGAAAAAGAACTAAATAAATCAACAGAACCATTTTGCGAGTCAACCAAACTATTACTTTGAGGTTTACTTGTAGACAATAAAGAGCTATTGTTTATGAAGTTCTCAAAATTTTCTGAAAAAGGAGAACTATTAGTCATGAATGAATTAAACAAGTCCGTTTCTGGCACATCTAAATTATCACCAATGCTGTTTCTTTTTATTGCATGTTTCGTATCATTTTCCACTGTTTTATGTTCAGGATTGAAACGAGTTTCGTGAGAACCACCATAACCATCATCAGTGTATGAATCAAAAAATAAATCCTCTGTTTCAGTTTCAAATACGTTCAGGTCAAATTTATCAGTTTGTGCTTTAGTCACTTTTTCCAAATTCACATTTTTAGTTTGTGTGTTTCCATTTTTCTGGGAATCTAAATATTCAACAATGGAATCACAATGATAGCTAGATAGAAACATTTCTAAATTTTCAGATTCAGGAAAGTCTACATATTTCGATTGTTTGGTTTGAGATTTGCAGTTTTGATTCTTTATTTCCGTTTGAATTTCAGATTCAGGAAAGTCCACAGCTTTTGCTATATCCTTGAGATTTTGATTTGTTTCAGTTCTAAAATGTTGTTGACTCTCTTGCTTTCCTAGATTTAATATCTGTGACTTAAATGCATCATCAGAAAAAAACATGTCTAAATTTTCAGATTTAGGAAAGTCCTTACCATATTTTTGTTTTCTTACATCCTCGAGAGTTTGATTCCATGATTCCGTTCTAACATCTGGCGGACTTTCCTGCTTTCTGAGATTTAATATCTGTGACTTAAATGCATCATCAGATAAAAACATATCTAAATTTTCAGATTCCAGAAAGTCCACAGCATTTATTTGTTTCACTTTATCCTTCACAGTTTGATTCTTCGTTTCTATTTTAATATCTTGAGGAATTTCCTGCTTGAACGTCTTCAATATCTGTGACTTAAATGCATCATCAGATAAAAACATATCTAAATTCTGCATTTCCGGCAAGTCCACAGCTTTTGATGCTTTTGTTACATCTTTAAGATTTTGATTTATTTCAGTTCTTAAATCTTGTGGCCTTTCCTGATTATTTGGTTCATTCCATATTTGTGACTTAAATGTTTCATCAGCTAAAAATATTTCAAAATTTTCTAATTCGCCAAACTCCATTTTACTTGATTGTCTGGTTACCTCCTTGAGATTTTGATTTGTAATTTCGGGTTTAAAATATGATGTGTTCTCTTTCTTTACAGGCCATTCCAATATCTGTGACACAAATTTGTCATCCGACAGATCTGAGTATTCACACTCTGGTATGTCAAGCTCACTGAAATCATCAATTTGTTCATGTATTTCTGCATGATCTATGTCCTGGTGCAGGCTTTCATATTTTGTCTGATCATATGTATCTATTTCACTATCGGAATTTCCAGTAATGTTTTTAATTCGATTTTCTATGTGTTGTGCACTACTGTATACATCGGACTTAAATTTGTTTGTCTTATTAAGAGTGGTAGAAAACTTACTTTCATTGCTCGTAGAATCTGAATAACTACACAAAAAATCATCCAAGTTTTCAGATTCAGGTAAATCTAAAATTTGATGTTGTACTGGGTCTATCACAACATTTGTATCGTTTATGCGCGATTGAAAATGGGACGTATTCAACTTGTCCACCTGAGTCACTGTTATCATGGGATGATTTGAAATATTTCTAGAATTTTCCCAATCTGAAAGAGATAAATTACTATACAACAAGTCCATCTCGGCAATTTCCAGTTGCCTTATAACATCACAGTCACTTAATGAATCACATGTTGCTTCTGTAGAATTTTCCACATTTCTTAATTGATTAAAATTTGATAAATCTTTATGAGTTGATATATTCATTTTAATTGACGAGTTTCTTGCTTCTGGGATATCAGAAATACTGCCACTTAGGTCGGCAGTTCGTAAAACTTCAACAGAATGTTCACTACGATCACAATAAAAAGACTTCACATTATTTGAATCAGTTTCTAAAGTCATATGAGATGTTTTCAATAATGAAAGATCACTGTTACTAAATTCGATCACACTTTTTGTACTTTGCACAGATTTATCATAACTGAATTCAATGGAATTTTCAGGACATTTGTTTGGTGAGTTTATTGTTAGGTCTGTGATATTACAAGGGAGATAACTACAGTTTGTCATATCAATTTTCTCCTCTAAACTTGAAAGACTTTCTCTACCAGTCTCTGTGTTTTCACTATAAATATCTGTATATTTATAAAGGTTATAAAGAACTGTATTACAGTTGAATGACACATTGGCAGGGGAGATAATCTGCACCGCCACTAAATCAGATTTAAATTGCTGACTCGCTTCATCTCCATGCTTTATTTTAGAAATTGTTGAAACTGAGATTGGTGATGATACTGAATGAAATTTTTGTAATTCGTTGAGTCTAGCATTAGACTTAATTCCAAAATGAAAACTTTGACCAAGAAACGTATCTTCTAAAGCGGACATAAGCATAGTTTCTTCTAGTAGATTATCTTCATCAAGTCTTTCAAGAATTCTGAAAATAAGAAACAATGAAATATAAATCAAGTCATTATGGTAAATGACAACGACAAAAAATCCCTTTTCGATTCTTAACAAAACTATTCTGAGTTTAATACTTTTCAAAATACCTACAGGTCATCTCACTCAATGGATTATTTTTAAAGCAAATCATAATTAAACTGATCAACTCTATGGCTTCGATGTTCAACTCCATTACTGCAGCTATTTTTTTCAAATTTAGTTTAGATTCGAAGTTTACAATCCTAATTACATTAGAAATTCAATAGGGGAGATATCTCCAAAAGCTGATATTATAAACATTTGAATTTCGATGCGTGTAACAACAAAATATGAAAGGAAATGAAATGGAGTTTAACATCTTACTGTTCTAACATAATATGTCTACATTAAATACAGTGTAGGTAAGAACCAATGTGATGGGGTTTTTTGCTAACAATCCCAAAACTTTTCAGCACAGAATTTTATATACCGTTAATTTTACCTGTGAAATTTGTTGGCTGTAGTTCCAAAATATGGTTCTAAAGTTTTACCAAATAATGTAATCTCTGTCAAACAATTTTGATCTGCAACAGTTAGAGAAAGTCGATACCGCCAAGATACTTTTATTTCATCACAGAAGATATCACATTTAAAACAAAACCAACTGAAAAAAATTAACAATTGAACAAATACAATATAGGTTGTTATAAGGATTTTGGTGAACAGTTTTCTTATTAAGGGCGTTGAGCAGTCTAAGATTCGCACTAACTTTTCAACGCCAATCTTATTAAGTCTTTGCAAACTTGTTCCACTTATAAAATAACTCAGAAAACTCTCGAAAGTCGCGTCGTTTTATGTGTAACAATGGAGATACGAGGCGGAGGAATAAAACTATTTATAGCAAACGAGACTGATTCCCCGACCTAGATCAGGTGTTGAATAAATTATGACGTCGTGCACGCCAGTCACGTGACCAACACAGACGTGGCTTCAACGGGAGTGGAAGATGTCACGTGACCAGAAGGAATTCCCTGTATGACGCGATTATCCAGGTCTATTTATCTATCACGAAAGGAACATGACGGATTTTTTTTTATGGTCAAAGATTACTATTTTTTGAATGCATAACATGATTTAGAGTGCGGTGGAGTAGTGCAGTGAAGTAATTATTTACTTTTACATCCGAATTGTTGTATTTTAATACTTGTTGTCGACGTATTCAAAGAATTAACCCAAAATCGCAAAATCTCGTTTGAAGGTAAATAATGAACAACAATTTTAAAATACTTTGAGTTGGTATTTTTTAACGTTTTTGGTGTCGAAATGTAGCTTATAACCTCCACTTTCGATCTACTGGTGGGATTATCAATAAATCTTTTGAGCTTGTACTAATAGAATTTCCAAGAAAACGCATCGTTTTTTTGCGTTTCCATGGATACAAGACAAACCACAACCTATAGCCAAAAAATGACCAGTGTATTTTTGGGACTTGCTATTAGCATTGTTCATGCGAAATTTGATGAAAATATCTGCAGGCATAAGTGAGAAAATTCTACTTTTGTTGTCATCAATACCCCTTTTTATCATGCTTTTGGGCCAAGTTTGGAACATAGTTGGTAAATAAAATTGGTATTTATTTGGTGATTAATATGTAGTTTATCACCCCAAATAACAAAAAATGTCATATCTTATCAACAAAAATTACAGTGCTAGCTTCAAAATTTGCATTTTAGACTACTCAACGCCCTTAAATGTGTACTTTCTTAATTTAAATTTGGATCCAGAGTCCAGATGTTCATAAGCTTTTAAAATTGAGGGTGCACTTCACAAATCAGAATAAATATTCTAATTCATATTTATTAGTTCCTTAGTCCTTAAAGAAAGGAGCAGTGCTTTAAAAATTTGGGTTTTTATGTGGCACTGGCCATATGTTTACAAATTCTATGTTATAATAATAATCGTTTTCAATAGCGCTGAACATTCAGTCGATCTGACTGCTCTGAACTGTGGCGCATGTTGTGGAAGAGTCTGTACTACCATGTCTATACACTTGCCGAAGTTATAGTTTCAATAATTGCTGTCATAATCATAAAGTTACTCATACAATTAGTATGTTGTGAACATAGACTTAAACTTACTCCTTTTCATATTCTTCTTGCTGCATTTTAGAGTAGCACTGTGTACAGCTCGGATAAAGAATCTCATTATCTCTGATACCAGTTACTGTAGCATGAATTAAGACTCTTCCACTATTAGCCATTGCCTGTGATAACCACTACCAATCTACTTTTTCCAGTCATTACTCTACTGTAAAGAAAGAGAACAATTGTTTAAACTGCATCTTGTCGTCTGCATTTAATCAAACAGGATTATGAATAACACTAAAATGAACTACATGGAACCTTTTTAATACGAAAATAAATCCTTCCATTTGATTACATGGTTTGTTTATGATTCCTCTAGTTCAGCTCTGAACGTCGGTCTCATTACACTCACCCTGACCGTTCAGGGACTGGCCTATTCAATCAATGTCGAAAATAATTTGAACCCCAGTCAATTTTACTGGGCAACTTTTCACAGCGAAACATCGGAGTGTCAATCCGTGTGGACGTCTGTACAATGTAAAGAAACATCTTAGTGACAAAATAAGACCTTGCTTACCTCGCTAGACTCAGTATGAGCGAAACAACACGCTGTTTAAAATACGTCCCCTCCTATCAAACTACCCTTTCGCCACCATGACACGGCGTGTTGTGATGCTCATACTGAGTCTAGCGAAATGAGCAAGGTCTTATTTTCTCACTGAGATGTTCCTTTACACTGTACACGCGTCCACACGGAGTGACAACCATCGTTTAGCAGTGAAAAGTTGCCCAGTAAAATTGGGGGTCAAATTATTTTCGACATTGATTGAATTGGCCAGTCCCTGAACGTCCAGGGTGAGTGTAATGAGACCGACGTTCAGAGCTGAACTATGATTCCTCTAGTCTTTAAACAGAAATTTTATTTCATAGAATTGTCCTGTATATTTCTAGTTCAAATTCAAATACTAAATTCTATTGAGCCATAAAGTGAAGCATTTTGTTATTCGCCATTCGTTTGCCAGTAGGGCCTACCACCAGTAGTACACTCATTCGCGTTTATAAAATTGCAGCGCCAAAACTGCCAATTTCAAAAATGAGAAAAAAGCTCCCGAACCTCTTGGTAATCATATTGTATTTATACCTTGGTCTTGTTTAATGTTTGGTGAATATGGTAGCATCAGAATGATCAACATGGAAACTGATAGTGATAACCCGAACGTATGCAGTTTAAATATAAACAAAAACTGAAAGGAGTTTATTATTAATCTCAATATTTTAATTTAAATTTAGGAGAACGATTTAGCTTATTTGCAGGAGTCTTTGATGTCTCCCGCGAACCTATTACAATGCCTGGTCGAGGGGTAATGTCACAAAACACTTAAACTAGTTTAACTTCGTCCAGCAAAATGAACATATAACATTTTCGTTGCAGTAAAATTGCGAAAACCTACTAACAAACGTTGTTTAGCAGTGACATTAGAGGTCTATTAATAGCCGAACGGTGACTACCCGAAAAACTACTAGACCCTATGACCCGTCTTTGAAACGTTTAAAAATAAGACAAACTTGTTTTATTCAGGTATATATATTGGAAATAAAGATTGTTTGAAAATAAAAAGTTCGAGTAGATAAAAAAAACAAACAAATGAAATGAAATCATGCTGCTAAATAATGAAAAATAAAAATACGAATGGCACAAAAAGATGAGCGTAGGCCGTAGGCTATAATAGATCTTGTGAACAATAAGATAGCCTAATAATAAAATACTCTATATATTTACATGTTTGTCTTTTTGGCATTGTTTTATTTTATGTTGATATTCGCTGTATATCCTGATGGGACGCATAGAGAGAGAGAGAGAGGGAGAGAGAGAGAGAGGGGAGGGGGGTGTCAAAGAGTCGGTTCGCCATGTCCATTCGGCATTCGAAACAAAGCAGGTCATTTTTGGACTAACAATGGTTCAATTTTATTTTAATCATTCACTTGCGCATAGAGGTCTTTGGCAGTGGGAGTTTCCGAAGAAAACCCACGAGATTCAACAGACGGCCTTACTCCTTGTCACGTACTAGCGCATAATCAAATCCACGCTCCCTACTTAACACCATCTGATCCAAAGTGCACGCGTTGACCATACCCCCGCCAACTAACCTTAATGCACTCAATCGTACCAAATAGGGCTGGATGGGCATAGTGGCCCAGTAAGATGCTGTCTCGCTAATCTGGTGATTCCGGCCGAAAAAGTTTATCTGGGGCTTCCGGCGTCGTTGCCCCTTGCGGAAGGTCTGGCAAAGGACGACTCATAGTCACCAATGTCCCGTGTAGGCTACTCGTTAGAATTCGATATAAGACTTGACTGTAATATGGCCGATGCCGTTGAGGCAACATTTTCCCCCATAGCACACTGCATGGCGTATGCGGAGTCCGAGCAGACAGTAGGACTTTAAACCCCGTTTGCATTTCTTAGCATGGGAAGGGTGTGGCAAAATGATTCAAGCACTGAGAATATCGATATAATACAAAGGTGGCAGATAACAAAAACGGATAGCGAATTACTCCTACGAGCAAGCGGATCATTGAGATGAAATTGGACCATGTGTTAGTCCCGAAATGACCTTCATTGTGTCGTGTGACACAGCATGCGGAACTCCACTCCGAATTTTTTATAATTCATGGCAAAATAATAAAGGGGCTTAGCAGTAGGCCTGTGTGAAAAAGTAACACATTAAAAAGGGGGATAAATTTATAAGAGCTTTTTATTATTTAGATTTTAATAAATTTAGATCTGTAACCTTGTGAATTTGGTCATATTTAGCTACGAGAACGTAGCTAAAAACGTTGAGAAATATTGATGTGTATAATGTTTTTAGCTACGGTGGGCACCCTTAAATCAGGTTGACGTGGCAAACTCAATTTCTTTATTAATGCACGTAACATCTTTCAAATAAGATAAGTTTAAGCTATTATGGCTAATTAATTTTACAGAGGCTAATGTAGTGGTACAACTATCGCCCATATCCAAATATTCGCGTTTAAATTAATGAATCGTTGTTTTTGTCCGAACATACACCGCCATCCGTTCATAGTATACAGTGTTTTAGACATGCGCCAACACTTTCTAAAAAAGGTGGCGGTCTTTGTAACGGCTTAACGCCTCGATTTTAAATACGATGATTTATACTCCTTCCAGATATGATTATATTATGCATAATTGTAGTTGGGTGGGCAGAAATATTATAAATTTAAAACAACAATAATCAATCGTTGTTTTGATGAAAAATATTGTCAATATTGTGCGTCGTTATGCCCGATGCGGATCAGAATCGCATTTGCAACGTTGGGGAATTGATATATTCAGAAAATTTCTATATTTAATTATCTGTAGGCTGATAAAAAGGAAATTTTCTGAATTAGCGACTAATATTTGAAGCTCACACTTCAGAAAATTTCTGAATTTGGCGATCGCTATATGCACAGATGTCACAATTCAGAAAGTCATTGAATTTGGCGCTCGGTTTATTATGCGAAGATGGGATGTCATCCATGAGAAGGCATCATCAGTTATTCCAAGCCGCATTTCTAGTGTTAGCAATAATCGAAAATCCCAAAATTTCGCCCAACGTTTCAAGTTTCAATACCATTCTATTTGCAGCGGGCCTGATACCTGGGAGTGGGATTGCCTACGTTGCCAGAATACCCCCCACTCTAAATATTTCCCATGAAAAACACTCTTTTACGCATAAAGGTGTGTCCTCATTATTCAGGCGCGGATCCAGAGGGGGGGGGGGGGGTCCAGGGGGTCCGGCCCCCCCCCCCCCCCCCCCCCCTGCTCAGACTTGAAATTTTTTTATTCGATTTTAGACCTGTAATTTTGGAAATTACCTTCCGGAAATACGTCAGAATGAACCAAATTGAATCTAATTTACCAATTTTTTCTTAATCGGTTGACCGCAATTAGTTAAGCAATTATCAAACCTAGACCCCCCCCCCCCTGCAAAAAATCCTGGATCCGCGCCTGTTATTGTACGTAAAATTTATTGTTTGTTTTCGAGTACAGATACTTTGGGGTGTTAGCGGCGGTGGGTGGGGTCGGGAACTTAACAGACAATTGATCACACAAAGAATACAATGGATAACAATTTTATTTAAACATGCATTTATGCAACAGCTAATTCTGCTTATTGGGGGGGGGGTGTCTTTTTTATGCCCATAATAGTTCTTTAACTTATCAAAATCATAATTAACTCTCGATGCCATCGGATTGCTCCCATATTTAGTGGATTTAAGTATGTTTTGCGGTTAGGGAAATAACCTACGCCCCCCCACTCACACACACTGCCATCTGCTGCCACCTCCGCCTACCTGAACAATGGCTGAATTATGAAATCCTTTTCAACATCGGGTTTTTTGTTCTGGCGTGTTTCCCTGAGACAAAGAACAGTGTCTAGTCGTTTGGATGTTACGAAAAACTGCGGTCCCCGTGGTTCATTAGTTGTGCAAGGCGAGTGGCCTTTACAAGGAACAGTGTCTAGCCATTCGAGGTGCATAAAAAAACTAAATGCCGATCAAAGAAGACGATCTGATTTTTTAAACAAACTGTGTATTATAGTCCGTATTTTGTTGATATTCATGTGATGTGGGATTGTGGGTGAATTATTGAATGGATCATAGGCGTACGGACCCCATGGATGTTAGGTGGGAGTGTGGGGGAGCAGTTCTTGTCTATAGACGGGGGTGCCGTTCGACAGCGATCGCCGAATGCACGTAGCTTATCTTATAAGCGTGTACCCAAGTAAATTTGGAAAATTTGACGGTGCATTTTCCTGCTATTCCAGTCCTGATTACAGTAACTTTATTGTGGACCAACATAACCCCCCCCCCCCCAATGGCAATGAAACGGTATGTGGTTAATCCACTAGAAACATCACTGCTGATTGGTTAATCAAATATATGACGTCATGGGGTCAAAAGCCGGTTGTATGACCTATTGCTACAACTTGTCAGATCTTCATGTAGTGTAGGCCATCGGAAGCATAAAAAAACGAAACGAAATATATACCCGTAATTGAATCAGATTGAAACAGTACGTACATTTATGTGTGTTTATTAAAAAAACAGGTAATGCACAGAATTATTCTATATTTTTTCGGTTTCTCTTTTCTAGTGACAATCAATTTCTGTTTTGTATTGCCACATTTTCTCTCACAGTCTCTTGTAATAACTTTTGGTCTTCGAAGGAATAATTAATGAGCAGATATTCGCCCATGTATCTGTTATCACTTGTCACTTCAGTCAGTTATATAAAAGGATAACTCGTGTTTTTCTTTTACTTTTCGTCACCCCCGTTTGTTGAAACCTTTATTACGCATCTATGGTAGTAATGACAGTTGTGTTAAAATTATAATTTGTTAAGTCAGTTCTATGACACAATGTGATAATGACTGACACCAATATTGTTCTTTAACATACGATCAAAACTTGCAAAAAAGTTGCATTTTGTAAGATTTAGATAAAGAACTGGCAGCTCCTGTTATAATAGTTCAAAAATAGCTAATGACTCTCGATTCATTTGACTAAGCTGTGAATCACTTAGACAAAATCATCACCATTTAATAATTCGAAGGTGTCCATGCAAGTTTTGGTGAACTGGTCATGACCTTTTTGCCAAACTGTCACCCGGCTGAGTATTTCCTCATACCTCGCCCAAATGTGTAAGTGATACTCATTTTCGAGAGCAGTATTATAGTAAGAAGTTTTATTTCTTCAAGTGTCCGTGTGAATAATATACGGTAATACGATAAAACCTATTTCACAATAACCATTTATTATATTGACCAATCGGATTAACATACAGATCTATATTTCACAATAACAACGTCTTATATTGATGAAATGAAAGGAAATGGGGTTTAACGTCCTACTCTTCTGTACCTAACCTGGGCTAATTGAAGACGGGCACACGCCATACAGTGTGCTATGAGGGAAATTTTGCCCTGGCAGCGGCGCTACGGCCTACTCTTATATCGAATTCCAACTGCCATGTGATCTTTTACGTGAACGCCAATGTGTATACGGGACCTCGGTTTTTCGTACCATCCGAAGGACTGGGCACCCGTCCTTGTCAGGACCTCCGTTCTGCACCTCTGACAAGGGGCAAACATCTTATATTGATGGATGAAATAACGTTAAATATTCACAAGACCTGTCCTTAAAATGGGAAGCTGTCTGGAGTTTAAACATGTCCACCCGTTAAAAATAGAGGCCTTACTGTTGTCACAACTCCGTCTTTGCAGAACATCTATGGCTGTTAAAAGAAGACTGACAACCATGCTTTTTCAACAATGCTGTTTTTTTTTTATCTCTATGGACACTGACAGGCACCGTAACTTCCTGCATTACGGCCCAGGTTGTACGATAATTCGCGTTTTGAGCTAGTTCTCAGTACATCTCTTGAAAATTTGAGCGTATCTTGCATGGCAATTATTTTTTTTGTTGTTGTTGTTGTTTTGAAAATCAATTTGAGTCGAGCCTGTATCATTACATTGATTTTGCTTTGAAAGGAAATTTACGCTTTTAAATGTATCACGTGCTTGTTTTTTTCTCGTAAGGCAAAATTAATAGATTGCAGATTCAGATTGCACACACATCCCACTTTTCAAACGCGCTTGGGGGTCAGGATAGTAATTCCACTCAACAGAACCTGGGTGGTTTTTCTACTGACATAATTTTGTTTGTGTATATGTCCTTTATTAGAGGGGGAATCGGGAATAACCCAGGGGATTAGGCATACTAGAATACTGCATTCCTTTTAATGCTGCGATATGAAGAACACCTATAGTCGCATGACAAAATACCCAACAAAATGGCATTAAGAAAAACAACTGTAAATTGCTGGACTTTTTTGTCATCTAAAGTCTGAGACGTTCCGGGGATTCCATTCTTTGAAGATCTTGAGTTGGTCCTATTTACCTTTTTTCCAATATTTTGAGATTTCTGAAAAGTGTTTTTTTTTTTTTTTTTTTTTTTTTGTTTTTCGTGATAACATTGCATGAGAGCCGAATGATTTTCACTGTTCAATAACAGATGGTCAATGATAGGTTTAAGTTATTCTTTAGGGATGGTATGATATATTTGACAAAATAAAATCGAGGTGCACATTTAAAATACCTTGTTTACTAATCAATCGAATACCCGTCTAGATGTATTATTGCACAGCCTTGGCTTACATCGTGTTTCTTTCCCGGTGATCTGAATTGTGGATCTGGATTATGGAATTCCAAACTAACATAAAATCAATTCATTACCCTTGGTTCCCGTGTCAATTGAATGATTGTATGTGTGTTTGTCGTTCCATACAGCAACACAAGCCAAGTCAACTGGTAGCGATGAGTAGTTTTCAGATTCAAACAAAGACAGAAACATCCACCAACTGCCTTCACTTTCAAATTGGAGGCCGAGTGGAAGCGTCTATTCACTGTGACCAAATAGGACATGTTATTCGTCTCAAACAGGTAAGTAACTCTCATTTCTTTTTTAAAATTTTCTTCAAATATAGACTGGTATGTTCATAAGAGTTAGGCTACTATTAATAGTTGCTATCAACAAGTGAACGGACTGCTAAAAAGCACGACAAACTAATTATGGTCGCCTGTCAAACAACGTAGGTTACCGGTTCCTCCTACTGCTAAAGACCCACACGCAAGAGAATTAATGGGATAAAATTTACCATACGTTTGTCTCGAGAAGATACAGTTTGTGTCGAGTGGATCATATTTCAATATGTATTTCCAGAAGTATATTTGTGCATTTTGAGAATGTTATATTTAGTTTTAATCCATTCATAATATTAATTTCAGTCCTGTATTTTATATGGTGAAACGACTGGAAATAATACGTAGTATTATAAACTCCTATTTTATAGAGTATGTATTGTAATTTTATAAATTCTCTGTCTTTTGTTTTAAATCAAAGATTTCCCGCCACTATTTTAAATATGTTTCAAAAATGAGGACTCGATTTGCGCTGTATTATAGTGTTAGGACGGCTAAAATCTAAGGCCCATTGCTTTTAACCTTCATTTTGATTTGGGCACGCGGTGTAGACATTGTTTTTCGGGCATGTGGAGACAGTGTGAAATTATCACCAGATAGATAGATTGATCGATAGATAGATTTTATTGTATCTAAACACCCCATAAGAGGCAGCATACAAATATCCGCAAAACATTTGAAGAAAAAAAGCATGAACCGGAACATAATTTATGGCAAAGAATAATAATTCAAATAGTCTACTTATAATTAAAATATGAATAATAAGCATTTATTTCTTTGGCATAGTATTACAAAGTTTCAGACATTTGTTCAGGGTGAGTCACTAAAATATATCCAGGATGGCACATCTCCTCCCCTCATTGCTTTCTTACTGTTGTAGTTCACATATCTGCTCTTTAATAGGTGATATAAACATGTTTTAGCATTGTCTCCGCCCAAACAATCCAACTTTGTAACATATTATCCTTTTCTCCAATGTGTGCCCCCCCCCCACTCAACAAAATCCTGCCTTGGGTCTGCTTTTAATATTTTAAACTTACCTATAGTACAAATTTACAGTTATATCTCCATGGCCATGTGGCAGTTGTTCCTTGCGAAATCAACACTGTTTTTTTTATTTAAATAAAAGATCTTTACCATATTATTTTATTATTATATTTTGATCAAATTGCACAATATCAGACTTATCAGATATTCCTTCAACAATGAATTTTTCAATATGTGCACATATTGACTTGTTGAGTTTAGGGAAGTGTATCTATAGTATTAATACTTAGCTTTATTTTTAGATTACCCAACTAAAGGAAACAAGGAGTTTATGGTATCACAGAGAGGTCCACACATGTTATTTATCTCGTACTGGGCCGCTACTTTTGCATTGGCTTGTTGATGCTGTATAAGTTTGTCTTGTGCATCAATTTCTTTTTGTAATACCGTGGGGAGTGAGGACTTCCATGGTTTACGATTAGGTCTTTGGAATTAAAGTACATAGGGAGTAATTAATTTGGGATATATTAATATATGGCATCGACTAATCTCACCTCTCCTTTAGGCTACTAATATATTTTTCTCTCCTTTTTTTTTTTTCATGCTTTTCACTTTTTACACCATTTTGCATTTGCTTGCTAAGTAAGGGGTGCTATATTTAATATATTCTGATATTTTAGATTTTTAATGCTTTTAACGTATATTGCAAATTTCTCCTGAGGGTCCAGTAAAGATAATCGGATATAACTTTGTATTGTGGATAATGTGGTCCAGAGAACATACAGGACAGGTATTATGTATTGTCTGGTCTAAATTATTATAACTTTAAAATATGTTTGGGTTTTTTTTTAACCGTTCATAACCAGATTGCATGAAAAGATTTCTAATTCTTAGCATTAAGTTTGCTAAAAAAAAAGGAGGGGGAACTAAACTGCACATCATCATGTAGGCCTACTTATCACTTTCTCCTACATGTTTGTTTCAGGGTCCAGTCTAATAGATATGGCTCTACAGATTGTTGGATGGAGGAGAGGAGGGGCACCAAAAAATATGTGATTGTCTGTTGGGTGATTTTATAAGGCAAGTACATGTTTCTGACAGACATTCAGAGCGGTTGTGGACTAGACTTCACATGTAATAATCTCTCTCCCCCATGTTTGTTTCAGGGTCCAGCCTGGATAGTTACGGTGCAACAGATTGATGGATGCAGAGCAGTGAATGCAGTGGTACAGATTGTTGGATGCAGGAATGGCAGTGGCAGAAGAGGATTTTAGAAGGTAAGTACATGTTTCTGACAAAGCAGTTGTTGACCCCCTCACTCACTCTCTCTCTTGATGTCCTTATTAAAATAATCAAAAGTGTATTTTTGTAGCGCAAATGTGGACCATTAAACAGGACGACTTTATCTGTTTTGTAGCCAGCAAAAACCACCTTGCTCTTGGTGGGTGTATAATTGTTATATAACAAGATCCTACATGTTTTAGAAGAATTTTTTTAAAAGACGAAGTGGTTGCCTGAGGGAATTCAGTAAAATGGATCTAAAAATGACACTTTTAAATAAGTTTAGTCTAGTCCCCCATTTAGATATAAAAATAGTTTTAGTTAACGTTACACGAGCAGGGTAACTTATTTTGTTAGAAATTCCCATGCCACTTCTTTTCTGGAGTTCACATAGACTACATTTGTGAGCTTATGTGTGTAATTCACTGTTTTGACTTGATTTAAAACATTAACAACCCATACATGCTTTTTCTGGCGTTGTTTCCCCTTGTCAGTGATGCAAGGCGATGGGGCTGACAAGGACAGCTGTCTAGTTGTTCTGATGGGACAAAAAACCAAGGTCCCATCTACACATTGGCATACACATAAAAGATCCCTTGTCAGTTGGAGGTCCCATGTGTACATTGGCGTGCACATCAAAGATCCCTTGGCAGTTTCAATTCGGAATTAGGGTAGGCTGTAGCACCATGGCCGGGCAAAACATTGGGACCTTATACCACATTTCATTTTGTTTCCATACATGCTTGTTGATTAAACCATTGCTTTGTCCGGGCGGTACTGCAAATTAAAGAGTCTTTGGCTGTTGAAACAGAACTTTAGCAAAATAAGGCAAAATATAAAACTGTTTTACATTTTACAGGACCACAGATGAAGGCGTCAAATGATTTATTTCATGATGATTGCAACGGGTATAAAAGAAGACGGACATGGTAATTCATTTACTATAACATTTAAGGCCTACAGTAAGGCCTGCTATAGGTTAGCGCCTGCATGTTGTATCATAATGTCTGTCATTGAGTCAGCTGTATGTGACAAGGAGTAAGGTCGTCTGTCTAACCTCATGGGTTTTTTCCGGGTCTAACGGTTTCCTCCCACTGATAAAGACCCCTACGCGCAAGCGAATTATTGAAATAAAATTGAACAGAATGTTAGTCCCGAAATGACCTAGTTTGTGCCAAGTGGACGTTAAACACCGTATTTCTCCGTCCATATCTTGCAATTACAAGATAGTCAGAATATGATTGATGCTAATGGTCTTCCATAGCTATGAGATATTCAGCTTGAATAGGGAAATTCTAGATTGGCAATAACAGGTTTCTATATAAATATTTATTGTTTGCACTGGATATAATTCCTAAATTCTTCATTGGTCTGTCAAATATGTACAGTAAATGGGATTCTGGTTTGAAACACATTTTAATATAGGAGTCCTTGGAAACATTGACTTTTAGTGGGGATTGAGGTGTAAAGCTACTTGAGGGATCGAGTCTACTTGTTATGTCTAGACTAGATAGATTTACTTTGTTGTCTTCTGGCTACCAGCCGAACAACTAATTTCTGCAGTTCTGGTTTCTGTTATTTTCTGGTGTGCACACCTCATTCATTGTTCCTCGACGAGACCATTTATATTTGATGACTTGTGGTTGGCAACCCAGTTATCTCTGATGACTGGTAGTTGGCAGTCCATAATAGGCTATGGACTTCTGGTACAGATCAGAAGAAGATTCAAGCATTCATCCTCGACGAGACCAGTTATCTTTGATGACTTGTGGTTGGCCACCCAGTTATCTCTGATGACTGGTAGCTGGCAGTCCATATTAGGCTATGGGCTTCTGGTACAGATCAGAAGAAGATTCACTAAAACTCACGCTTTGGTCCTCAACGAGACCAGTTATCTTTGATGACTTGTGGTTGGCCACCCAGTTATCTCTGATGACTGGTAGCTGGCAGTCCATATTAGGCTATGGGCTTCTGGTACAGATCAGAAGAAGATTCACTAAAACTCACGCTTTGGTCCTCAACGAGACCAGTTATCTTTGATGACTTGTGGTTGGCCACCCAGTTATCTCTGATGACTGGTAGTTGGCAGTCCATATTAGGCTATGAGCTTCTGGTACAGATTAGAAGAAGATTCATTAAAACTCACACTTTGGTCCTCAACGCGACAAGTTATCTTTGATGACTTGTGGTTGGCAAACCAGTTATCTCTGATGACTGGTAGTTGGCAGTCCATATTAGGCTATGGGCTTCTGGTGCAGATCAGAGGATTCATTAAAACTCACACATGGGTCTTTGACGACTTGTGGTACACAGATAAGAAGATTCATTAAAACTCACACATTAGCTGACGATATATTGTTAGTCTGCTTCATTTCTCTAGAACATAACATTTGGGGTTCTTCCATCATGTAGTTTAAACTTATATCCTCACTAAAAGTCTATCAAATCACTTCCCTATCTAAAGGTGTGTCCAAAACCTGTTAGCGCATGTTTCTTTACTGTAAAAGTTTGATGGGTTTTAGTTTGTAATTTGGATTTAACTATTGGTATATCGCCAATGGTCATCAATTTATATGTTTATAATCTTGTTATTGCCAAAATAGTATTTTTCTAATGAAGTTATAAAACTGGTGTCTACACAGTTAATTGTTCATGTTTTTCAATATTTGCTGGGGGTTTGGGCGGTCGAATGGTTATCATGTGTGCACTATATCATTGTCAGTGTGTTTATAAACAGGTAGAACGAGGTCAAAATTCAAATAATCCGTCTGTTGAATAGTCTATATTATTTCTTAATCATTTATTTACTTGTAGATAAGAGATTATGATTTTTATTTCCCTAATTATTATACATTATTTAGTTCTTTTTATAGGCCTATATTAAACAATAATTAGATATTTTTATATGCCCATATTTCATTTTACAGAACAAAATTCGAAATTTTCCATTTTCCTAAACTTGGAATGTAAACCGTTATGGGAATTTGAATGGGGTCAAAATTGTTTGGAAATTTTCGACATACCAACATGACGTGATATGGGGGGAGGGAAGATGTATTATGTCTGTCCGTCCATCATGCTACAGGTCCAAAATACAAATTTCCCTTTTCCCTAAACTTGGAACATACTAGTTTATGGTAATTTGAATGGGGTTAATTCATTTTGAAATATTCGATATACGAATATAATAAGGGGGAGGTGGTGGGGTCAAGATTTTTATATTTTTTCGTGCAACCATTTATTTATTTATTTTTTTTTTTACCTATACCCACATATTTCAAAATAATGTTTAATGTGGGCCAACTGATAATTCATCAGTCACCATAAATTATAATATTTCTTAATTAATTATATACTTATAGATGAGAGGTTTTCTTTTATATTCGTATTTCAATATCCTGTTTCAAATTCAGAAAAGCCTACAAAGTTCGATATAAATTTTTTACATGCTTTTATTGTCAGTATTTGGTTAAATTAACCCAACCATTTATTGATATTAATAGTGCATATAAATCTATATAATTACTTGGAGCAGAACAGTAGGACGTTAAACCGCATTTCTATATACATGTAATTTGTTTAAAAGTTTGATTCTACATATAACTTTATAAATGATTAAGTTGTTCTGTTCAGTGTTGCTGCTGACTATTCTTTCTCTTTTCAGGTAACTTAACTTGGAAAGAGACTTTATACACCATTTTGCATTTGCTTGCTAAGTAAGGGGTGCTATATTTAATATATTCTGATATTTTAGATTTTTAATGCTTTTAACGCATATTGCAAATTTCTGCTAATTGTCCAGTAAAGATAATCGGATATAACAGGTTTCTATGATAAACTTTGTATTGTTGATAATGTGGTCCAGAGAACATACAGGACAGGTATTATGTATTGTCTGGTCTAAATTTTTTTTTTAATTCCCATAAACAGATTGAATGAAAAGATTTCTAATTCTTAGTATTAAGTTTGCTAAAAAAAAAAAGGAGGGGGAACTAGATTGCACATCATCATGTAGGCCTACTTATCACTTTCTCCTACATGTTTGTTTCAGGGTCCAGTCTAATAGATATGGCTCTACAGATTGTTGGATGGAGGAGAGGAGGAGCACCAAAATATATGTGATTGTCTGTTGGGTGATTTTATAAGGCAAGTACATGTTTCTGACAGACATTCAGAGTGGTTGTGGACTAGACTGCACATGTAATAATCTTTCTCCCCCATGTTTGTTTCAGGGTCCAGCCTGGATAGTTACGGTGCAACAGATTGATGGATCCAGAGCAGTGAATGCAGTGGTACAGATTGTGGGATGCAGGAATGGCAGTGGAAGAAGATGATTTTAGAAGGCAAGTACATGTTTCTGACAGACATACCTCAAAGCAGTTGTGGACTCCCTCACTTGATGTCATTATTAAAATTATAATCAAAAGTGAATTTTTGTAGCGCAAATTTGGACAGTTAAACAGGACAATTTTATCTGTTTTGTAGCCAGCACAAACCACCTTGCTCTTGGTGGGTGTATAATTGTTATATAACAAGATCCTACATGTTCTAGAAGAATTTTTTTAAAAGACAAAGTGGTTGTTCGCCAGAGGGAATTCGGTAAAATGGATCTAAAAATGACACTTTTAAATAAGTTTAGTCTAGTCCCCCATTAAGATATAAAAATAGTTTTAGTTAACGTTACACGAGCAGGGTAACTTATTTTGTTAGAAATTCCCATGCCACTTCTTTTCTGGAGTTCACATAGACTACATTTGTGAGCTTATGTGTGTAATTCACTGTTGTGACTTGAATTAAAACATTAACAACCCATACAGTGATGCAGGGCGAAGGGGCTGACAAGGACAGCTGTCTAGTTGTTAATCTGATGGGACAAAAAACCAAGGTTCCATCTACACATTGGCATGCACATAAAAGATCCCTTGTCAGTTAGAGGTCCCATGTTCACATTGGCGTGCACGTAAACGATCCCTTGACAGTTTCAATTCGGAATTAGGGTAGGCTGTAGCACCACTGCCCGGGCAAAACATTGGGACATTATACCCCATTTCATTTCATTTCGTTTCCATACATGCTTGTTGATTAAACCATTGCTTTGTCCGGGTGGTACTGCAAATTAAAGAGTCTTTGGCTGTTGAAACGTAACTTTGGAAAAATAAGGCTTGGTGGTATAAATACAAAACTGTTTAACATTTTACAGGACCACAGATGAAGGCGTCAAATGATTTATTTCATGATGATTGCAACGGGTATAAAAGAAGACGGACATGGTAATTTATTTACTATAACATTTTAGGCCTACAGTAAGGCCTGCAATAGTTTAGCGCAATGTCTGTCATTGAGTCAGCTCTCAGATGGGGTGGTTTCAATTTCCTTGTTGTATGTGACAAGGAGTAAGGTCGTCTGTCTAACCTCATGGGTTTTTTCCGGGGCCATCATTTCCTCCCACTGGTAAAGACCCCTACGCGCCAGCAAATTATTGAAATAAAATTGAACCTAATGTTAGTCCCAAAATGACCTAGTTTGTGTCGAGTGGACGTTAAACACCGTATTTCTCTGTCCATATCTTGCAATTACAAGATAGTCAGAATATGATTGATGCTAATGGTCTTCCATAGCTGAGATATTCAACTTGAATAGGGAAATTCTAGATTGGCAATAACAGGTTTCTGTATATATATTTATTGTTTGCGCCGGATATAATTCCTATATTCGTCATTGGTCCATCAAATATGTATAGTAAATGGCATTCTGGTTTGAAACACATTTTAATATAGGAGTCCTTGGAAACATTGACTTTTAGAGGGGAAAGAGGTGTAAAGCTACTTGAGGAATCAAGTCTACTTGTTATGTCTTTACTTTGTTGTCTTCTGGCTACGAGCCGAACAACTTATTTCTGCAGTTCTGGTTTCTGTTATTTTCTGGTGTGCACACCTCATTCATTGGTCCTCGACAAGACCAGTTATCTTTGTTGACTTGTGGTTGGCAACCTAGTTATCTCTGATGACTGGTAGTTGGCAGTCCATATTAAGCTATGGGCTTCTGGTACAAATCAGAAAAAGATTCATTAAAACTCATGCACTGATCCTCGACGAGACCAGTTATCTTTGATGACTTGTGGTTGGCTACCCAGTTATCTGACTGGTAGTTGGCAGTCCATATTAGGCTATGGGCTTCTGGTAAAGATCAGAAGAAGATTCATTAAAACTCGCGCATTGGTCCTCGACGAGACCAGTTAACTTTGATGATTTGTGGTTAGCAGTCCATATTAGGCTATGGGCTTCTGGTACAGATCAGATTAAAGATTCATTAAAACTCAAGCTTTGGTCCTCAACAAGACCAGTTATCTTTGATGACTTGTGGTTGGCCACCCAGTTATCTCTGATGACTGGTAGTTGGCAGTCCATATTAGGCTATGGGCTTCTGGTACAGATGAAAAGAAGATTCATTAAAACTCACGCATTGGTCCTCGACGAGACCAGTTATCTTTGATGATTTGTGGTTGGCTACCTAGTTATCTCTGATGACTGTTAGTTGGCAGTCCATATTAGGCTATGGGCTTCTGGTACAGATCAGAAGAAGATTCATTAAAACTCACGCTTTGGTCCTCGACGAGACCAGTTATCTTTGATGACTTGTGGTTGGCCACCCAGTTATCTCTGATGACTGGTAGTTGGCAGTCCATATTAGGCTATGGACTTCTGGTACAGATCAGAAGAAGATTCATTAAAACTCACGCTTTGGTCCTCGACGAGACCAGTTATCTTTGATGACTTGTGGTTGGCCACCCAGTTATCTCTGATGACTGGTAGTTGGCAGTCCATATTAGACTATGGGCTTCTGGTACAGATCAGAAGAAGATTCATTAAAACTCACACATCAGCGGACGATATATTGGCAGTCTGCTTCATTTCCCTAGAACATAACATCTGGGTTCTTCCATCATGTAGTTAAAACCGATACTGTCACTAAAAGTCTATCAAATCACTTCCCTATGTAAAGGTGTGTCCAAAACCTGTTAGCTCATGTTTCTTTACTGTAAAATTTTGATGGATTTGTTTGTAATTTGGATTTAACTATTGTTATATCGCCAATGGTCATCAATTTATGTTTATAATCTTGTTATTGCCAAAATAGTATTTTTCTAATGAAGTTATAAAACTGGTGTCTTCACAGTTAATTGTTCATGTTTTTCAATATTTGCTGGGGGTTTGGGTGATCAAAGGGTTATCATATGTGCACTGTATCATAAAGCCTGTCATTGAGTTAACTGGCCTGGTTTCAAATCCCTGGATGTATGTGAGTAGAGTCGCCTGTCCAACCTCATGGGTTTTCTCCGGGTCCTCCAACTGCTAAAGACTCCAACACAAAAGTGAATTATTGAAATAAAATTAAACATGTTAGTTCCCTAAACTTGGAACATACTAGTTTAGGGTAATTTGAATGGGGCCAATTCATTTTGAAATATTCGATATACAAATATAAGGGGAAGGTGGTGGGGTCAAGATTTTTATAATATTTTTTCGCGCAACCATTTATTTATTTCTTTTTTTTTTTAACTATACTCACATATTTCAAAATATTGTTTAATGTGGGCCAACTGATAATTCATCGGTCACAATAAATTATAATATTTCTTAATCAATTATATACTTATAGTCATTAGGTTTTCTTTTATATTCGTATTTCAATATCCTGTTTCAAATACAGAAAAGCCTACAAAGTTCGATATAAATTTTTACATGCTTTTATTGTCAGTATTTGGGTAACATAACCCAACCATTTATTGATATTAATAGTGCATATAAATCTATATAATTACTCGGAGCAGAACAGTAGGACGTTAAACCGCATTTCTATATAATTTGTTTAAAAGTTTGATTCTACATATAACTTTATAAATGTTTAAGTTGTTCCGTTCGGTGTTGCTGCTGGCTCTTCTTTCTCTTTTCAGGTAATTTAACTTGGAAAGAGTCTTCCAGAACGAGAAAAACTTTAACAGACTGCAGACTTTGAATTGAAACATTGAAATTTTAATTGTATTTAAATAATCGCACGAATACTTTTTAATATATATGTAAATAATCTATGGGTTCAGCTATGTGGTTTTTACGGCGAGAACTTCGCTTTTCCACATAAAACAAGCAGATTTTTTTCCCAACGGGTTTTTTTTTTACGTACATTGATGACACCAAACATCAATCAGCTGGACCTCCTGTTGTAACTTGTTTTTATAATGCCCTCTCTTCTCAGTCCAATTATCATGATTGAATGAATTTTATCACCATGTTTTAAAGTGACATTTTTATGTACATGTACAAGAACTTGTTACCTATTTTCTTTAAGCCTTGATATGTAAATTACTTAATCAACTTGTCCAAAATATTATATTATAATGTATGGGACAAATTAGTTATTGCACAAAAAAAAAACTGTTTTTTTTGGTTTTTTTTACAATATTAGGTCAATAGTTAGGAAACGCTATGGCAGTAAATGTTGAGTAGCCGGCTTTCAATACTGACCACTATCTACATCTTGAATTAATTATTTACTTATAGATAACAGATTATGATTTGAATTTCCCTAATTTTTATACATTATTTAGTTTTTTTTACAGGCCCATATTAAACAATAATTAATTTCATATGCCCATATTTCATTTTACAGAACAAAATTCTAAATTTTCCGTTTTCCTAAATTTGGAATGTAAACCGTTATGGGAATTTGAATGGGGTCAAAATAGTTTTGAAATTTTCGATATATCAACATGATTTTATGGGGGGGGGGATTTTGTCTGTGGGTCTATCGTGCTGCAGGTCAAAAATTTAAATTTTCCCTTTTCCCTAAACTTGGAACATACCCATTTATGGTAATTTGAATGGGGCCTTTTTCGTAACTTTTGACAAATAAACACGTGGTTGGGGAGGAGGAGATGTTTAATGTTATTGCTTCCAACCCCATTGCATTTTTTTAAAATTTTTTATATTTACACTGACATATTTTAAAACATTGTTTAATGTGGGCCAAGTGATAATTCATCAGTTGAAATAAATTATATAACTTCTAAATCAATTATATATATTACGTATAGATAAGAGATATTGATATAAATATTCATGGTTATATTATTGTCAGAATTGGATCAAAATTCAAAAATTCATAATCATACTTATTGGTAAGAGAATTTGATTTGGATTCGTATTTCCATAATAATTGTACATTATTTACTTTTTTTATACCCTTATATTAAAGTTCCAATTTCATATTTTCTAAGAAAGTCAAAACATAATTATTTCTATGTCTTTTGCTCAAAAGGTTGTCAACTCACTATTGAGGAAAAAGTAACACAATTACCTCCCTTGTTTTCCCATTCCTCTCCATGGACGACCATCTTCAAACGTTTTGAATTTGAAGTTGAAAATGATATTTTTGCCAATTTCTCAACTGGCAATAGTGAATTATAGGATTAATAGGATTATTCTTAACAAGGTAGGACTGTTTATAGGTTTAGGGCTTTATTTTAATACATTTTAAAAATATAACTAAAAAATATGCTATTGGAACTTTAAACAATAATTTGTACAATTTATTTTTTTATATGCCCATATTTCATGTTGAAGAACAAAATTCTAAATTTTACCTTTTCCTAAACTTGGAACATAAACCGTTATGGTAATTTGAATGGCGGCAAATATATTTTGAAATTTTCGGCAAACGTATGGGTGGGTGAGGAGGAGATGCTTATGTTTGCTTCCAACCCCCATTTCATTTTTTAATATCTATACGGATATATTTTAAAATATTGTTTAATGTTGGGCAAGTGACAATTCATCAGTTAAAATGGATTATATTATTTCTTAATCATATATTACGCATAGATAAGAGATATTAATTTTTATATTTGTATTTCGTATTGAAATTGTTTTTGTATCTATGAACAAAATACATGTTAATAATCTTATTGCATAAATAGTATTTTTTTTTAATGAAGTCGTAGAACTGATGTCTACTGTTAAAATTGTTCATTTATATTATATGCATGATTTGTTTTTTTTTACAATATAAGGTCAATAGTTAGTAATCACTATGGGAGTGTAAGGGTTGAGTAGCCAGCTTTCAATATTGACCACTATCTAGATCTTGAATTAATTATTTACTTATAGATAAGAGATTATGATTCAAATTTCCCGAATTTTTATACATTTAGTTTTTTTTACACGCCCATATTAAACAATAATTAGTTATTTTTATATGCCCATATTTCATTTACAGAACAAAATTCTAAATTTTTCATTTTCCTAAACTTGGAATGTAAACCGTTATGGGAATTTGAATGGGGTCAAAATAGTTTCGAAATTTTCGACATACCAACATGATTTTATGGGGGGTGGGGGGGTAGGGGATTTTGTCTGTGGGTCTGTCGTGCTGTAGGTCAAAAATTTAAATTTTCCCTTTTCCCTAAACTTGGAACATACCCGTTTATGGTAATTTGAATGGGACCTTTTTCGAAACTTTCGACAAATAAACGCGTGGGTGGGGAGGAGGAGATGTTTAATGTTACTGCTTCCAACCCCATTGCATTTTTTTTTTTATATTTACACCGACATATTTTAAAATATTGTTTAATGTGGGCCAAGTGATAATTCATCAGTTGAAATAGATTATAAATTTTTTTAATCAATTATATATATTACATATAGATAAGAGATATTGATATAAATATTCATGGTTATATTATTGTCAGAATTGGATCAAAATTAAAAAAAATCATAATCATACTTATTAATAAGAGAATTTGATTTGGATTCGTATTTCCATAATTATTGTACATTATTTAGTTTTTTTATACCCTTACATTAAACAATAATTCGTATAATTTATTTTTTTTATATGCCCATATTTCATGTTAAAGAACAAAATTCTAAATTTTACCTTTTCCTAATCTTGGAACATAAACCGTTATGGTAATTTGAATGGGGGCAAATATATTTTGAAATTTTTGGCAAACGTGTGGGTGGGAGAGGAGGAGATGCTTATGTTTGCTTCCAACCCCCATTTCATTTTTTAATATCTATACGGATATATTTTAAAATATTGTTTAATGTTGGGCAAGTGACAATTCATCAGTTAAAATGGATTATAGTATTTCTTAATCATATATTACGCATAGATAAGAGATCTATGAACAAAATACATGTTAATAATCTTATTGCATAAGTAGTATTTTTTTTTAATGAAGTCGTAGAACTGATGTCTACTGTTATAACTGTTCATTAATATTATATGCATGACTTGGTTTTTTTTTTACAATATAAGGTCAATAGTTAGTAAACTTTATGCTGCCCCACAAAAGAGAAAGGCAGTATCTGCAAAATAGTCATTTTGAGAAAATCGACTTTAAAGTTTGGCACTTTCCTGTACTCATAGTTTTGTATAAAATAATGTGATTTCTTCAACGAAAGGAAATATTTTGGTTCTCTTTCAATATAACTTGTCGATTTTCGTATATTTCTTTGAGGGACTGAGATAATGCAGATACTGCCCATTTTATGGCTCGGGACCTTTTCCTGTGCCCATTGTAAAACCAAAGTACAAAGCAGCATCTACGCATGCTCTCTCATTGTTTCTGTGATAAACAGACAGTTTACAAACTGCATATTTATGCATAAACATTGTTCTAGGCATTTCCCCATTCAGTACAGTCCAAATCCTTGACATTATATACTGTTTTTAAACCTTAGTTATTCCAGGTAACTTTACATTTACTGCCAGCACATTATCTTAAGGTACATACCTGTCCCAAGGAGAACGGCAGTATCTACATTTACTGCTTTTCTCCTTAGTTATATAAGAAAAATTTGCATTTACTGCCAAAATTTCGCTCTGGGTTGTAATAGATGTATCAAGGAGAACGGCCGTATCTACACTTACTGCTATCATCCTTAGTAATACCAGGGAAATTTACATTTACTGCCCAAATCGACACTGTAAATCTCTTTACCTAATTGAAATATAGCAATGAAATTTTTACATGTGATAGAGCTGATACTGCCGATCACAATGATACCAAAAACGTATTTTGGCCAAAAGTGTAGATACTGCCTTCTTCCTTTGCACGGCAGTATGGGAGTAAGGTTTGAATAGCCAGCTTTCAATATTGACCACTATCTAGATCTTGAATTAATTATTTACTTATAGATAAGAGATTATGATTCAAATTTCCCGAATTTTTATACATTTAATTTTTTTTACACGCCCATATTAAACAATAATTAGTTATTTTTATATGCCCATATTTCATTTACAGAACAAAATTCTAAATTTTTCATTTTCCTAAACTTGGAATGTAAACCTTTATGGGAATTTGAATGGGGTCAAAATAGTTTCGAAATTTTCGGCATGCCAACATGATTTTATGGGGGGTGGGGGGGTAGGGGATTTTGTCTGTGGGTCTGTCGTGCTGTAGGTCAAAAATTTAAATTTTCCCTTTTCCCTAAACTTGGAACATACCCGTTTATGGTAATTTGAATGGGGCCTTTTTCGAAACTTTCGACAAATAAACGCGTGGGTGGGGAGGAGGAGATGTTTAATGTTACTGCTTCCAACCCCATTGCATTTTTTTTTTATATTTACACCGACATATTTTAAAATATTGTTTAATGTGGGCCAAGAGATAATTCAACAGTTGAAATAGATTATAAATTTTTTTAATCAATTATATATACTACGTATATAGATAAGCGATATTGATATAAATATTCATGGTTATATTGTTGTCAGAATTGGATCAAAATTAAAAAAAATCATAATCATACTTATTAATAAGAGAATTTGATTTAGATTTGTATTTCCATAATTATTGTATATTATTTAGTTTTTTTATACCCTTATATTAAACAATAATTCGATTTATTTTTTTATATGCCCATATTTCATATATGTTGCAGAACAAAATTCTAAATTTTCCATTTTCCTAATCTTGGAAGATAACGGCAATGGCAATTTGAAATGGGGTCAAAATTATTTCGAAATATTCGACATACAAACTTCTTGGGTGGGGGCAGGGTCAAGGATTTTTGTGTGCAACCTCATTTTTATCTATAGCGACATATTTTGAAATATTGTTTAATGTGGGCCAATTGATATATATTTTTCTTAATCAATTATATACTTATACATGTAATTAAAAATTGTTTACAAATAAATTTTTTTTACCAGAATTGTTTTTACAGAATCTTTAATTTTGATGTAAACAAGCTGCTCCTTAAAGATACGTAATAGGAGATTAGAAAAAGGAATGCAGTTCTCGCTGTAATAGTTACTAATAGTTAAAAACAAGATAATGTAAAGAGAATTTGCTGAAAATTTCAGTCAAATTTATCCACTCTGAACCGAGATTTTAATTTTACTGATTTAAATTTTCAGCCCAGCCACAATCATCATTACTAAATTTGGTACGATCATCATTACTAAAGTCGGTACGATAAAAAAACAGTCACAGGATAGCAGAAATGAAATCAAATGACATTTAACGTCCTTCTGTTGGGCATACGCCATACAGCGTACTGTATTGTCTGAATTGCCGACACCTAATCATATTTTACAGATTGGCAAAAGTAAAAAATTTCACTTTTATCAGTACAAATAATTAAATATATAGAAATTTTCTAAAGTTATAATTGCCCGGCACACCGTTGAACTATACATGTAAGAAGAACTCTTAATCTTATTGCGAAACAGAGGGTTGAGAGTAGTTCCTTAAGGAACTGTCTTTGAGCGGATCAACATCTCCGCTGACAGTTAGAGCCCTATATAGCTGCAATATGAAAATACGGTGAAATACCACTCTTCCTCTATTCTCAGGCGGTGCTTGAGCAAAGCTCTTTTCCGGTAACACAGGAGCATATGTGAAAATGTCACCCACAGACTGTTGATTAAAAAAAAAAATTCAGACCGGAACCTGATACACTGGGCAAAATTGGCCATGGCAATATGCGCATGTCAAGTTACCAAATCTCGCCCAAGCGAGCTTACGCGTTTCATAGAAATATTTCTATGAATGACGTCGCATTTTTTTGACATCAATGAAAAAAAATTCCCATTTTAATTTTTATCTAATATTAGTCTAAATTAAAATTTTTATCTAAATTAAAATCAATTCGGCAAAACGTAAGTATTTAACAGTACTTCACTTGTATAATTTACGAAACTTATTAACTTTGAAGGTGTTATATTTGACAACATTCGCTCTACTCAGGCAAATCCTGTTACATATTACACATTCATATTAATATTATTTACATGAGTATGAGTATTTTAGGCCTAGAGTAATTATGTTGTATGGTATGCGTTGCTTTTAGGTCCCAAATTGACCCAAATGTTAGCGATTTAGCTCCTTTAAGATCTAGATGTACTAGCCTATAATAATCATCGTCGTGACCATAGAAATATAGCAAGGCTATACTATAAAATTTATATGATGATAATGATATGGCCGTGACATCGAAATGAAATGAAAAAGTTGAAGAAATTAACAATTACAATGGTAAACGTTTTTTACCGTCCACCGGAGCCTGGTCTTATGACGTCATATAAGGATTGTGGGTTAGGATAAGGGTTAGGCTTGGCCCAGGGTTAGGGTTAGGGCTAGCCCTGTCTACATCTCGAGACTGTGACGAAATCTGCAGGCCACAGCCCTTATCGTAACCCTTATCCTAACCCACAATCCTCATATGACGTCATAAGACCTGGCTCCGGTGGACGGAAAAAAATGCTTACCACTCCAAATTAAATTTCGCACCGCCATTGCACCGTAATAAAATCGCATATTATTGTCGTAAAATAATAAAACATCACTTTTGCCATAGTTTTAACATCAGTTTTCTTTTACAACCACCTGAGCACTAAACAAATCAGAATCGGTTTAACCCTGTATTAAATTTGAATCGGTTATCATAGAACAACAGTATGCTTTAAAATTCATTAATATGTACGACAACCATAGGTGAACAAATTATCTTAGTCATCCAGTCTGATCCAGTAATGTATTTTGTTTACTGGATGATCAAGACCTAGTCACGGCGGGAAATTTTGTCAGTGTTGACAGATGAGCTATGTGCAGACATGATGATTATGAATATGTGCGCAATATGATTTAATTCTTATTTTTCATGGGTTATGAAGAAAATAGCGACTTAGTTTTTATGGGCGACTTACATATAATTGAATTTACTAGTTGTCATTGTACGTACACTTTTTCTCAGGCAACATTTCTGTCTTCTCAAAAACGGCTGAGCCATTAATTAATAAAAACTGATGCCATAGTTAGTTCTGGAAGGTTGTAAGTGCCACTTATGACCCAAATAGCTTTTTTGCATATGATGACTAATCACATTTAGAGCCTTCTCTATGCAAAATTTCAGAACTGTAAGGTCGTAACTTTCATAAAAACATTGCTATTAAAATGTTGATATCCTTATTGCGTTATTAATTGGAATAAGGTTTTCCTCTCGTATCTCAAAAACTAAATCCGACAATATTTGACACTTAAAACTTTTTAGAACTATGACCGTTGTTCATCTCTGAGCGTTGGTAGTAGGTCTCATTACACTCGCCAGTACTACATTCAGGTTTTGTCCCATTAAATCCATGTCGAAACTGGAATCTGTCCCAGTCAGTTTTACTGGGCAACTTTTAACTGCCAAACGGTCGTGTGTCAGTCTTGAACGCCAGAACATCAATGTAAATTAAGATCTTAGTGAACAGATTACCATGTGGGTGGGTGGTCTGGAGGCCAAAGTTAATAACCGATTGACTTTAAATTTATACACAGTGTTTAAGGTCATGAGACGTAAAATCCTGTTGATTTTCAGAGATTTCCGATAATTACTGCCAGAGTTATGCCCCTTGATCACTTCAAAAAATCTTGTGGACGCTCTAGAGGCCAAAGTTGATATCCAATTGACTTAAAATTGATACACAGTGTTAAAGGTCATGAGGCAGAGAAGCCTATTGATTTTCAACGATTTCCCATAATTACTTCCAAAGTTATCTCCCTTGATCACTTTGAAAAATCTGTGATACTTTAGTGGCCAAACTTATTATCCGATTGACTTCAAAGTGACACACAGTGTTTAAGGCCTTGAGAAGAACAAGTATTTTAATTTTAAATGAATTTTGATAACTGAACAGCTAAATACATGATATTAAATGTTTTGTATAGCATTGTGGGCCAGAACTTTATAAAAACCAAACAAATTCTAATGATTTTCCGAGTTGTTACTCTTAATCAGATTTAAGTGTAATATAAATGTTATCGAAATAAGTAAAAATATGCGACAACTCTTGTTGACTGCCCGGACGATTTAGCTGCTGTAGGTGCATGTTTCGTTGCCTGGCAGCCTATCTTTGCAATATTGTACAGCCCTACCTCTCTTCTATCCGATTTACCCGACTTCATTGAAAGGGTGAATACGAATGTATTATGTCTTACTTTTCTGCGCTAACGGAATTAGTGAAGACAAGTAATACATTGTTCATTGAAGTAAATTTTGTCTAAGCCTCGGTTTTTCAGCCTATACTCTTCATCAAATTCCAATGAAAGTCAAGGATTCTTTTCCGTGCGTGCCAACTACAAACTAGATATAGTAGATATAAATATATAAAGATAGGGGACCCTTCGGGACTAAATCTTATAAAACTAGATAGCAGTCCGGTGCAAACGTTCTAAAGAGTGAATCCATTTCGATTTAAAAAGATTCAAAAATTACCCAACGTGACATATCATTTATGTCTCACTCAGGCTCAGTCATTGCAATCCCAATTATTTGTTGTTCAATTTATGGAGTATTTTGTACTCCCCTGTAATGACTGAAGGCAGAACAAACGCTTGCTTTCTGATTGGCAGATATACTCTGGTAATGTTCCGGACGTAAAATCTATCTGAGTCGTTTGGGTAAAGGGGCATATTCTCCCTAGTAATGTTTGACTATGGGTAAGGTTCCTCGTTTGAGGTGACCAGAGTTATAAAATTCTTAGCTGGGAAGGTTACTCCCCAGTGAGTGTAATAAAATTCTTAGCTGGGAAGGTTACTCCCCAGTGAGTGTAATAAAATGAGAAATCTATCAGTGGTGGGTAGCCGTACCAGATTTCTCCAACTTCTTGGGAGAAATCTGGGACGGCTACCTGCCACTCGTAGATTTCTAATTTTAGATCTAGTAGATGTTGTTCAACGTCCAGGGGAATAGTGGCTAGTTGGCATACACTCAAAGTTTCTTGTCATGGCTCCCTTTCGGTAGTGCAGACGATGTTACCTTCCTGCGACCTTTTTCAGACTCAATACTTGCATTGTACTTATTAAGGACTTTTCAGACTTAGTTAGTGCAGACTAGATCTACCAGTAATAACAAGGTTTCATCCTGCACTGCTGACATCTAATCGTGAAATCACTCTGAAATATTCGAAGGTACATGTATCTGACAGTTTTTAAACAGAATGCAAATGTACAACCGGCTGGTGTCACAAATAACAGATTGATAAATATTATAACACTGAATGATTTGTTTACAAGAACTGAATCTGCCTATTGCAGGGCTTTGTTTAGGCGTTATATGTTATATCAACTATTAACAGGTAATTAGACATTTATTACGGTAACAGTTTGGAAAACTGGCAAATAATCCTGACTTGTATGTATGTGAAACTTTTCAAAAACCCTGATTTTTATACGCTCACATTTTCAGCGATTTCCGATAATTACTGCCAGAGTTATGGCCCTTGATCACCTCAGAAAATCTTGTGAACGCTCTACAGGCCAAAGTTACTATCTGATCGACTTTAAATTTATACACAGTGTTTAAGGTAGATGAAGAAACCCATTGATTTTCAGCGATTTCCGATAATTACTGCAAGAGTTATGGCCCTTGATCACTTTAAAAATTCTTGTGGACGCTGTAGAGGCCAAAGTTCATATCCGATTGACCTTAAATTTATACACAGTGTTTAAGATCATGAAAAAAAGAAGCCTATTGATTTTCAGCAATTTCCGATAATTACTGGCAGAGTTAATGGCCTTAATCACCTCAGAAAACCTTGTAGACGCTCTAGAGTCTATCCGATTGACTTTAAATTCATACATAGTGTTTAAGGTCATGAGACAAAGAATCCTATTGATTTTCAGGGAATTCCGATAATTACTGCCAGAGTTATCTCCCTTGATTACTTTGAAGAAATATTTGTACCCTTCTAGAGGTCAAACTTATCATCCAGATTGTTACACGGAGTTTAAGGTCTTGAGACGTATAAGTATAATGATTTTCAATGAATTTTGATAACTGAACAGCTAAATCCATGATTTTAAATGTTTCGTATACTAAGCGTTAGCATTGGGCAGAACTTCATAAAAACCAAACAAATTCTAATGATTTTCTGATAATTACTTTATGAGTTGTTAATCTTAATCAGACTTTGTATTATAAATGTTTCATTACCAAAAAAGTAAGAATATTCGACAACTCTTGTTGTGGGCGTATGTTTCGATGCCTGGCAACCTATCTTTAGAGTTTTTGATGGACCATGTGGATATTACATTTGGTGTACCACAACAACACATTTCAAAGCAGTGAACCAAAGGTACCCCCAGGCTAAAGTAGCACTGAGTTATCTACATGTATGTATTTCTTGGAATTTTTCAGAAGATGTTATACAGCCTGAAATTAAAATAATTGTCTTTTTTCAGAATTCAATGAAAGTAGGTTGGGTGTATTTTACATATCAGAATAGTGAAAGTGGTTGTAAATTGTTTATTCTAGGTAATGTGTGAAAAGATTATTTTACCTAGATGGATGAATTTGATGATGAAGATGATCAATATTTGGCTACTATTGATTTAGATGTTCCAGAAATAAAGCAAAAATCAGAAGCTCAAGGTAAGAAGTTAGCATTCATTTGCTTGTCCACATGCAGTTTCTTGCGTAATTTGCAAAGAGACATGCATTTAATTGATAAAAATAGCAATTTTGAAAAGGGTTGGAAAAATTGTAAATCTAACATTTTGTTAATATTTAATGAAAGCAAGAATATGGAAGTATGTTGTGGCATTAGCGATGCTCTAGTTACGTTTAATTATCATTCACAAAATGTAATCCAGTCCACTAAATATCGCAGACTAGCCATGGCATGGACAGTGGATTAAGGCCTGGATAAGTTAGATTAATGTCTAAGTATTAATTTGGATAACATTTTGGGTCAAAAAGAAGACCTGATGTAGCAGGTTTAGCTCTTGTGTGTTTAATCAGGTGTACATGTATTCTGTGATATAAATTTGATTTCTATTATAGTTGAAGAAGATAATTCTACTCCTGAAACATTTCCATTTCCATTTGAAGCTTATGATATTCAAAAAGGTTTTATGAAAGAACTCTATAAATGCTTGAATAATAGTAAAATTGGCATTTTTGAAAGTCCAACTGGAACTGTGAGTATAATTGATGGTACATGTATATAAAATGTTAAAAATTTAGTTGGGTTTGTGTAGCTGAGGAATCAAAATTATGATGTGCTTGTCCTCAAGCTATCAGATAATTTCAGTGTATGTGCCTATGAATATTAAGTAATAGTTATTAGCACACTTTCCGAGGTGTATCGGTGAATATCAGGACAGTTCTGGTCGGGGGCTCAGCCGAGGCGGCCCACGACCAAAACTGTCCTGATATTCACCGATACACCGAGGAAAGGTGCTAATAAGTTACTTACAACACATTTCTATCGAGTATTGTGAAGCAAAATGTGAAAAATAGTATTAATTATAGAGTCGTTTCAACCGAAAAGTGACAAATAATTTCAGCTCTTTTATTTATCCCTTTCTGTGCCTCACGTTACATTTCATGGTAGTATTTACACGTGCGTCTTGTTGTGAAACCCCAAGCGTGAAACAGCCACGTGTTTGTTTAGACCAAATCGTCAAAACAATTTGTCTATGGCGTAGAGGACTGCGATGATATTAAATGTAGTGTAAAGGAAATTCGAAACGTGGGTCGTTCCTGGTGACAGTATGCATCGGCGCATAGTTCGTCCGTTGAAATTTAATTGTAATGAAATTTATAACTTTGTAGGCGTTTTTTTTATATCCTGCTTATTTTCAAGGCTTGTGAAGTGTCTAGCAAGAGAATCACAATTAGTTAGAATAATTATTCAATATTCTCATTTATGTGTTTTGCATAATAAATCAAACCAAATTATGGAATAGATGCCAATTGATATGTGTAATAATTGTTTTTTGTAATATGTTGTTATGTTGATTTTATGTCATTGCGTATATTTTTGCACTGCCATGTAGTTCCTACCAGTTTGTTTTGTTACTATGATTTTGATTAGTCTCATGTACCTTAGCCTAGTGCAGTATGAAACATGTAGTTCTCATTGCGATCTGGGTCGGACTAAACGTCCGCTTCTTATTGCTTGATAAGTTTCTTAAACTGTGTGAAAGGTCCGCTTCTTATTGCTTGATAAGTTTCTTAAACTGTGAGAAAGTATCCGTGTGAAAGTATCCGGTATCCGTGTATCAGAAATGAACAGTACCCCTTTTAAAAAGTGTACTGTTCATTTCTGATACACGGCAACCAACCAACTTTTACGCATGTATTGGAAATGAACAGGACAGTTTCATCAAAGGTTGCCATTGGCAACGAGTAGAAGTGGGATGTAAACATCAATAAATGTGACTTCGGATAAGCTTGTAAACAATATAATGTTTATTCCAATCTGATGGAAAATTGATAAAAAAAACCTGTTGAGTTGAGTTTGCATGTTCGTATGGATAATGAATGCTATCAACCAATTTCTGTGAAACTCGCACTGGTTTATATTTGCATTATAATGATATGCCCTATTTAATATTTAAGAATTCAATGATTACATAGTACCTGTTTCAAAATTCAAACAAATTTTTTCTTTTGAATTTTACAGGGAAAATCATTAAGTTTGATATGTGGTGCATTGAAATGGTTGAAAGATTTTCGTGAAAAACAACAGAAAGAACTTGAGGAATTATCTTGTGAAGAAAACAGTAGAGGGTAGGACATAGTTATGTAATCAGTGAAATCTTCAGGAATATTTCTTGAATGTAGCACAATCGTCTATTGATTCATATGATGTAGTAGTCAGAAATGAACATTTACAAATCATAGATGTCATTTCTATATGCCCATACTGTCATCACCTCCATCCACAATTGTTTAATATCGGACATGTTGACTTAAATTTATGCTCTGCGTTTAAAGTCATGTGACGAAGAAGCTTATTTATTTTCAATGATTTCCTGTCACTGGCCCTCGATCACTTTGATTGACTTTAGATATATACACAGTGTTTATGTGCATAAGATAAAGAAGCATCTGATAATTACTTAATAGGTTGTTACTCTTAATCAGTTTTTAATTTGTTGTCAATGCTTCCATTAACGACAAAAGAAAAATATGCAACAAACATGGTAGACTGCTCGCATGACTTAGATGCTTTTGAAATAATTTAGGTATTTCAACGCATGTTTTATAGCCTGGCAATCTGCATAATATATAATTATATGTTTTCTTGTTTTCAGAAATTCACAACCAGAAAATAAAAATGGTGAGTCGACTTTAATATTGTATTTATTCATGGTTGGTGTTATGTTTATTTTCACTTGTTGAGTTAACCACAAGGATGAATCTTACCAATATCGCATTAAACATGCATTATGCAAGAGCTAAATCTGCCTATCGCAGGTCTTTTTTTAGGCCTGAAATGTTTTCTAACGTATTAATTAGACATTAATTAACTGACCCAGGCCTTAATCAACTCTCAATGGCATCAGATTTATCCAATATTAAATAGATTGAAACGGTTCAGCGATACTTTGATTTAATCAAATATGGAGGACCGAGACTTAGCTTCGATCAACAGTACGGTGGTTGAAATTATTGCACATGTCTGTCAAACCTTCAAAGGCTAATCTTCGCTTGCGATAGAGTAATTTGAATGAAATTTTCAAATTCTTCATTTTACATTATCTGTTTCCAAACTATTATAGCAAGAATGGCTAGTTCTTTGTCTAAATGTTACATAATGTATCTTTAAATTGTTATCCTATTAGGAAGGGATATTGATATGGGCTTGTCTATCCCGATTTTGTTTCTGGAGCATATCTCATAAACCATTCAAGGTATCTTTAGGAAACTTTATACAAACGTCAATCTATTAAAGTAGTTGTGCCTTTTGCTATTTAGGAATTTCTTGAATTTATATTTTTATATGCCCACATTTTCATGTGGACGTATTATGCCGTTGCTCCTGTTCGGACATACACATGTACGTCCGTCTACAATTTGTTTGCTGACTCTATACAGGTCACAATTCTTTTCCGGTTTTGAAGAAACTTGAAATATAGGTTTATCCCCGTAAGATCCCTGCTTTCGATATTTGCATGTATCGGATCGAAACTTTATGGATTATGGTCCCTGATTGTACAAAAAATCATGTTTATAGCTTGTGGACCCTATAGAGGTCTCAATTTTAAACCAATATTGATGAAACTTAGCATGCATGTTTATAACTTCATTCAATTTTTATGAAACTTGAAACACATGTTTACAACTTAACAATCTTAGTTCCTTTCGATATTTGTGCATATCGGATTGTAACTTCCTGAATTATGGCCCCTGATTGTACAAAAAATGACCTTTTTTTTAGCTTGTGGACCCTCTGGGGTCAGAATTATTATCCCATTTAAAAAAACGTTTGATTATATCACCGTTACATCGTAATGAAGGTTGAGGTCGAATTTCGTGAAAATCGGACCAAAATTGACAGCTGTTCTTGTCAGGCCATCCATCCTTCATCACTAACAAGGGGAAACCACGCCAGAAAATCTAGATGAACTTTGTCACTCAATGCAGGGATCAAACACCCAACCTCAAGGCTACCGAGCCAGCATCTTACCCACTTAGCAACATGATCCCCAGTCGAATTTGAAACATACTGAAATGAACCTTTAGAACCCAAAGATCTTAATTCATTTCGATATTTGCACATATCAAATTCTAACTTAATGATGTAGGAAAAATCACTTTCGGTATTGCTTGTTCTCTATCCATCTCTCGAAAATGTGGGCATATCCTGCCTGGCAGTGCCAGCCTATCTTTTACCTTGTGGTCCCTCTGGAGGTCACAATTATTATCCGATTTAAAAAAACTGTTTGATTATATCACCGTTACACCGTAATGAAGGTTGAGTTCGAATTTTATGAAAATCGGACCAAATCTGATGCACAAAATGGCCGCCGCTTCTATGCGAATACTATAAAAATACGGTATATCAAGGTTGTGGACCCTGTAGAGGTCACAATTTTATTCTGATTTTGTTGAAACTTGAAGTGCATGCTTATCACCCAAAGATCTTGGTTCTTTTTGATACTTGCGCATATCGAATTGTAACTTCATGAATTATGGTCCTTGATTATACAAAAAATAACTTTCTTTTTAGCTTGTTCTCTATCCATCTCTCGAAAATGTGGGCGTATCCTGCCTGGCAGCCGCTGGTTTCTGTAACCATCACCAGGTGTATTGAGGACATATTTATAGATATCTCGAATTGTTTATTTGAAGGGGAGCTGGATTGGATTGCAGAGTTTTCTAGAAAAAAAGAAAAGGAAGAAAAATTACATAAAATCAAGGTACAAGTATAATTTGCAAATGGGAATGATGTGCTGTGGGAAAAAAAAAAAAAGAATTATCTGTATTACTTTTAAACCAAAAGTTATAATTACTACAATTTATTACCGGTACTCTCAATTTTGAAAAACAAACTGTAGATTTAAATTAAAGTTAATTTCATCTTTATAAATGAAATGAAGTCTTACCAATTGTTGGTATAAATGATTCATCTCCTAATTAGACAATGTAAACCATATAGACAAGTATACATTATTGTCAAGTTGAAGAATTTTTCTTTGTATAACATAACCTAAAAGCATAAATTGCATATTGGTCCAGAAATTTCCCATGATGTTTATTTATTTGATTTCATCAGATTTACTCCAAAAACATTTGCCAGTTACAGAACATTAAATCCATCTAACCAGGGATTTGTTATCTCTATTTCTATCTGAAGGAGTTTTGAGCCCTTTAATTTTTCACATGTAAATAAGGAAAATGACTATTTGCCTTGTGGCTAATTAATGCTTTAAAAGAAATAAAGGTTCTTGGTGATAACATATTTGTTCTACTTCTGTATGTTTTGGTGTTTCTCTTTTATTTGATTGTACTCTTCATAATTGTTTCCAGGAAGAACATGAAAACATTGAGAAACGAGAGGCAAAATTAAGAGAGTTGGGGAAAGGTGCAGGGACGCACCAAGTGAAACGTAAGGTATGAAAAGATACACATGTGAATAATCCTCTTGGAATATGAAACACATGAATGTAATATGAAACATACACAAACCAGATACAGAAATCACAAGTATCATAAAATGAATTGTCTCTTCCATCATTTTACAGAAGAAGCATTTGTTTGCTTCATTAACCATGGAATAAATTTTTTAAAAAGTGGAATATTTCAAAGTTGGTCTCTTTGTTTTAAAGGAACAATCTTTGGACAAAGGTTTCAATAACGGTATATGTTTTTCGGCGTGTGTGAAATATAACAGAGAAAACAAACCTATATTATTCTCTTTTAATATATTATAGCGTGTAAAAATGGAGGATGATTTTGACGACCTCATGAAAGATGCATCTGGTGACATTAAGGCAGCATTTGAAGCTGAGTTAGAGGCATTGAAGAAAGAATGTAATTTATCAGGAGATGCTAATCTTGAAGATGCTCATCTCATGTTGGACGATTATTGTAGTGATGATGAAACAGAAGGTAGAAAGAAAGAAGAAAGTCTGGATGAAGAAGACCATATTACAAAAGTAAGACTAGTCTCAATGTATCTTGTTTAATAAACAGACCGGGAACAATATCTACTGAGAGAATACGGGACTAAAATAATATTATTTCAATAGTTCACTTGCAGAGTAAATCTACTTGAGTAAACATAATATACGTCTTGTCACAGAGAACTTCGGGATGAAATGTGCATATAATAGACCAATACCTATACAGTGTGACCACAGAGTGTCAGATGAATAAGTAATATCAATTTGAATGATTTTTAACCAACTTCAACCAAAAGGCCATGAGTTTTTCTTATGGTTAATAACTAATCATTTTTTTTTTTCAGATTTATTTTTGTAGTAGAACACATTCCCAACTGTCACAGTTTGTAAGAGAAGTTATAAAGAGTCCTTATGGTGATGATACACGAGTTATATCCCTTGGCTCTAGACAGGTGGGTTAGTTGCCTTGATGGGATGAAAATTAGCATAGTAATATAAGGTTTCATATATTTATAAAATTATTGATATATCCAATATTTATTCAAAATTTGACCCAAACCATGATTTTATTTGCAACTGATGTTTTCCAAAATAATTGTTAGTGTACATCATCCAGTGGGGGGTTGGATGGCCGAATGGTTAGCAAGTGTGTGCTAGATCATGTGGCCTCTCATAGAGTCGATGGGCGTAGTTTCGAATCCCTGGTTGTACTTAACAAGGAATAGGGTTGCCTGTCCCATCCCATGGGTTTTCTCTTGGTCCTCCTGTTTCCTCTAGGGCTGGGTAAAATATCGATATAAATCGATAGTATCGATTTGACGTCCCAGAAAAGCACTATCGATAGCGGTTGGTTACTATCGATTATCGCTCTTCGTCAATTTTTCTTGCGTCTGAAATGTCAATGTTTTCTTTCATTCAGTAGTTAATCATAATACACCGCTTACTTTAATTACTATCAAGTATCAATGTAACACATAACAAAATTGTGACTGCTTATTGAACAGCCGTTTTCATAAATTCACTCTCATTGAAACGTTACTTTAGTTTTGAAGAATTTATTGTTGAATATCGCTAAATCAGAGATACCCGGATGTGTAAATAAAGTTAGAGTTATTTCCCTTTGCAATGTTTTGAATCGGAACATGATCATTTTGACCCCTTCACATAATTATTTATATACAATTTCTTCACGATTTTGATAATAAACAGCAATTTGCGCTTATATATTATACGAATAACGGTTCTCTATTGGCACACGAAACGATACAGAATTGTCCGCCATATTGATATTTTCGCGCACATGTAGCCTACGCAATGTTTTGAATCGGAACAAGTTCAATTTGGTCCCTTAACATAATAATTACGATATTTCTCCATTCGGAACCACGGCTGCATTATTTTAATAATAAACAACATCAATTTACGTATATATACGTGATATGACAAGTTTTATTAATGTTTTCCAAATTTTGAACTTATCTCCAGTCTTGACGACGACCGTGAAAATAAGTTTGTTTTCGATACTATATCGATTATCGACCGACATTTCATTGTCGATTATCGATAGTAAAAATCACTATCGATACCCAGCCCTAGTTTCCTCCCACTGCTAAAGACCCCTACACACAAGCTAATTATTAAAATAAAATTAAACCATGTTAGTCCTGAAATGACTTTGTTTGTCTCCTCTCTCTCTCTCTTTCTATCTCTCTCTCTCATTCTCACACACATCACCATCCAGTTCTGTGGTTGATTTGTAAAATTTGTTTATTGTAATTATATATCATAAGCCTTCTTGGTGATAAGAATCAATGATTTCTTCATATTTTTCAGAATTTATGCATTAATGAAGCAGTCAAAAAAATCAAGTCTCTGAGTTTAATGAATGAAACATGTTTAGATATGCAAAAAAAAGGTACATTATGATAATGCAAAATAAACCAATACTGCTCTGTCCCATATAATTATCCTAGTTGCTACAAAATGTTCTCAGAGTATTTCAAGATTGAACATACATGCTATGAAATGATTTAATGGATAATCAATACTTAGTCCTTCACAAAACTTCAAACACTCATAACTTTGTTCATATAATTTGAAATTTTCAATATATTCATTTTTCATTATCTACTTAGTCCTTCACAAAACTTCAAACACTCATAACTTCGTTCATATAATTTGAAATTTTCAATATTTCCATTTTTCATTATCTATTTTTGAACTGTTGTAGCAAGAATGGACAGGTCTTTATCTATATCTTACATTATGCATCTTTAACGAAAACAAAATGTCAACATTGCCCAACGCTCCCGTAATCTGGAAAAACCTAGCAAGTCAACTTTTGGTGAAAATTGAGTTAGACCCATATTTGGACATAGTACACATGTATATAATAATAGGTTTTTTTCTCCTTCACCGAAAGGGCTTCTATCTTCATCAAAAAAGACAAAATAAAATTGGTTATATATTCAGTAGCTTAACAAAACCATTTTCCTTTGTTTACTCAAAACTATGTTCAACGGGAGAACAATTTGATTATTGTCCCCCGCCTTTCGAAGAAAGTTGGGGGACTATTAAAATGGGTTCGTCCGTCCGTCTGTCTGTCTGTCTGTCTGTCTGTCTGTCTGTCCTTCTGTCTGTCTGTCTGTCTGTCCGTCTGTCCGTCACACTTTTTGGGACACAATAACTCTCTTCCTAATTGAGCTAGAATGTTCAAACTTGGTGTATGTGTTTATTAGGTCAATGCCTTGATGGAGTTCGAAGATGAGCATTTTCCGCTTAGGGTAAGCAGAGATAAGCAATTTGATTGGTTGATGCTTTGGGACACGATAACTTTAGTTCTAATTAAGTGAGATTGATGAAACTTGGTGTATAGTTTCATTACAGTAATACCTTGACTAAGTTCGATAATGAGCATTTTCTGCTCAGGGTAAGCAGAGCGATACGCAATTTGATTGGTCGTGACTTTGGAACACAATAACTCTCCTTCTAATTGAGTTAAAATGTTCAAACTTGGCGTATATGCTTATTAGGTCAATGCCTTGATGGAGTTCGAAGATGAGCATTTTCCGCTGAGGGTAAGCAGAGATAAGCAATTTGATTGGTTGATGCTTTGGGACAGGATAACTTTAGTTCTAATTAAGTGAGAGTGATGAAACTTGGTGTATAGTTTCATTACAGTAATACCTTGACTAAGTTCGATAATGAGCATTTTCTGCTCAGGGTAAGCAGAGCGATACGCAATTTGATTGGTCGAGACTTTGGAACACAATAACTCTCCTAATTGAGTTAAAATGTTCAAACTTGGTGTATATGCTTATTAGGTCAATGCCTTGATGGAGTTCGAAGATGAGTATTTTCCGCTTAGGGTAAGCAGAGAATTGCAGTTTGATTGGTTGATGCTTTGGGCACGATAACTTTAGTTCTAATTAAGTGTATAGTTTCATTACAGTAATACCTTGACTATGTTCGATAATGAGCATTTTCTGCTCATGGTAAGCAGAGCGATACGCAATTTGATTGGTCGAGACTTTGGAACACAATAACTCTCCTTCTAATTGAGTTAAAATGTTCAAACTTGGTGTATATGCTTATTAGGTCAATGCCTTGATGGAGTTCGAAGATGAGTACTTTCCGCTTAGGGTAAGCAGAGATAAGCAATTTGATTGGTTGATGCTTTGGGACACGATAACTTTAGTTCTAATTAAGTGAGAGTGATGAAACTTGGTGTATAGTTTCATTACAGTAATACCTTGACTAAGATCGATAATGAGCATTTTCTGCTCAGGGTAAGCAGAGCGATAAGCAATTTGATTTGCCTAGACTTTGGAACACAATAACTCTCCTTCGAATTGAGTTAAAATGTTCAAAATTGGTGTGTATGCTTATTAGGTCAATGCCTTGATTGATGATTTTTATGCCAATACAATGACTGCATTCTCATTCAGTAATGGATTCGACAGTAACAGTGCATAGAAACAGAGGGGCCCTTTTGTCAAGCGTGGGGGCCCTTTTGTCTGCCTTTAGGTTGCCCCTAACTAGGGTACATTTTCATTTTTCTCGTCGGTTTTAGCATTTTTCTTTATAAAACACTTTTGGATGACACTTCGTGTATAGTTCGATTGCTCGATACGTTTGAAAAAAATAAATGTGCGATTAATTAATATGTGTCATCTATTTATTTTGGGATTTCGGCGGGGGACATCAGCCTCACTGTTGGCTTGTTTAACATATAAGTAAGAAAACAAAATCAACGTGTCAACAGCTTGAATTGAGGCTAATGAAAAAAGGTCAATCAACATTTTAGTAAGGGTTGTAGGAGGTGCTGGTTTCTGTTGACCATATCCAATTCATCTGCAAAAAATGCTGAATTACTGAACAGAATTTAACCATTTCGTAACTGATATTTAATTTAATCAGAGGTTAAACATTATTGTGTAGTTGGCAAGAAATTAAAAAATCTCTCAAAAGGCGGTTAGAGTACTTTGAGAATAGGAAGAAAAACTTGATTTGGTGGGGGGGGGGGGGGGGGTGTGCTGATATGTATATTTGCATTTACAATTTTTTTTAATATATTATTTTAGTATTAAAAATAGATATGAAAAACAAAACATAAAATAACATATCGGGCAAAAATGGAGTATGTATGAAAGAATTTGTAGTCAACTTTTGTTTCTATCATAGGCAAGAAATCATCCAGTAAAGAACAAGTTAAAAAACGAAGCAAAGTAGCAGGTTGTTCCTATTATAAATATGAACTTCTACAAGACTTCAAGGACTCAGTTTTGGTAAGATCTTAACGTCAATTTTTGTATTGCTCTGATTTTTTTGATAAATAAATGGCAGATGAAAGAGTTTATGAAGAATATTTTAGGACACAAATAGATATGAATACCTAGATTGTTATCAGGGATACAGATACTAAACCAACAAAAATATTGAATATCATAAATAGATTGAAGAGATATATATACAGGTTTTAGTGCTGATTATTCATGGTTTTTTTATGTTCAGCTAGAGGTTCGAGATATTGAACAGCTTGCTTCTGTAGGCAAAAAGATGAAAGCTTGTCCATACTACGGTACTAGATATGCTATACCTGCTGCAGAAGTAAGTCCATACAAACAAATTTTAAAATTTGTCCCAGTCTGAATGAAGTTTGAGATATGGAAATGGACGTCCTTTCTTCGGTATTTTGTTTCCAGGGCATATAACATAAAATCCATTCCAAAACTCTGTTTGAGACACAGTCAGAGACTCTTTGTATATTTTTTGTTGAAGCTTGGACTACCTTTCAACTTGCTTATATGGATGACATCCAGAGCACACTTTTCTTCTATCATCTTTGCATTCTTTGGGCATTTTGAATTAAATGTATATTGAGACCATCATTAATAAATAACAATAGGTTAAAGCAGCTTGTGTTCTATCTCAAGATAGAAGTCACAAATTATCTGAAATTTAACTTACATTTAATCATATTTACTTGAATATAGCAAAGTTGATAGTTTTTTTTTTTATTGTGTTATAGATTGTAGCATTACCATACAATACCTTACTACATAAATCAACAAGAGAAGCCTGTGGTATAAAATTAAAGGATAATGTTGTTATTATTGATGAAGCACATAATTTATTAGAAACCATTAACAGTATATATAGTGTGGAAGTTACTGGTGCACAGGTAATCAACAAAATAAATCTTTATATTGGTCCGCAGCCTTTTGTCTATCTGTCACTCTTTTGGGGATACAAAAAATCTTCTTATTTAATCTAGAATGCTCAAACTTAGTGTAGGTGTCTAAGGTGAGGCTTTCATACAATTTGAAGATGAGTATTGTGTTTTTCAAGATCAGCAATTTCATTGATCAATGCTTTCTAACACAACAAGTTTGATTCTTATTAAGTAAGAGTGATGAAACTTGGTGTAAAGTGTCATCATACAAGTACTTTGACTAAATTATATAATGTGCAATTTCTGCTCAGGATAAGCAGAATTATAAGCAATTTGATTGTTTGAGACATTGGTTATCCACAACTTTCATTCTAATGGAGTGAAACTTGGTGTATAGATTCATGGTACATGTATCAATACCTTGACCAAGTTTGATGATTAGTAATTTCTGTTTACACTGAGTTTGATTGCTCTTTTCTTTACAAAAAGGTTAATGTGCAATTAATTAATATGTGTCGTCAATTTATTTTGGGATTGAGGTGGGGAACATCGTTCTCACTGTTGGCATGTTACTACATATTTTATACTGATGAGAGGGTATTAATTTCTGATGGTTGATATTATATGTAGTACTATCCGAAATGTTGTATTTTGTTTCAGGCATTGAGAGCCCACAACCAGTTAACTCAGTATGAAAAGAAATACAGATCAAGATTAAAAGCTAAAAATTTGATGTATGTGAAACAAATCTTGTATATTTTGGCAGCCATTGTTAAATGTCTAGGCGGTAAGTTGGATATTTTTATGTACGTACATTTTAATGATGTCATCATTCTTGACCTGATTCCAACAGTCCCTCAACAACTGTACAAAAGATATTGCAAAATATCACATGAAAATAATTCTATTGCGGGGAAAAATATACTGTTGCTGACAGTTAAGGCCACAGTTAATTAATTATTTGTTTTTCATTACCCGCACGCATCCATAATGATTAGGCACTTCCATACTTATGTGGTCAAATTTAGTGATGTCAAAAATTTGTCCTGCAAAACTATATTTATTTGCCTTTGAATATGAATTGGCGAATTAAAATCCACTATTTATCGATGAAAATGACACCATAGGTGATAAGGAAAGTAGCCTAGAATATGAAGAAATAGTAACTACAGAATGTAATAAGGAGAGTAGCCTAAAATGTGAATAAAAAGTAAATACAGAATCAATCCGTAAAATAGGAAGTGATCAAGCTGTATAATATCTGCCATCCAAGCCAAGGAACGGTACCTGCAATATTCACCAAAGACCACATACACACTATTAGGCACTGGTCATTTGTAGTAAAATTCACAGAAAGATATAATGTCTTTAAATTCCCGATACAAACAGTCTCAAAAGAACACAAAGATACAAATAAATGTAAACAGTTTGATTATGATAAACAAAATAATTAAAATATTTATATTATCATGATGCCATGTGCTGATTGGTTCAAAGTTGAACACCATTAACATACAGGCAGGGTTTTCGCAAATGGGGGATGCACGTACCCCCCTTTGTGTAAAGGAGGGGGGTGCAGACCCTCCTTCAATAAGCTGAGTAACGTTTTCAAAAAGCGTGTTTTGTGTAAGAAAACAAAGTGTTTAAATGATCTGTAACTTACGACATATCATATTACACCTTATTACATGGTTTATTCAAGTTATTTATTTAATTCACAGCACCCCAATTCCCAAGCCCTTTTATTGACTATAAGGAGTGGTTGTGCTATGCGCTGCATCAACTGATCGCGGTAAACTGTAATAGGGAGCTGATTGGTCAATGCCTCAATGTGGACGGAATAACATGTCCAAATTGTTTCACAAGCTAATAGAAGCAATCACACTGTTTTTTGTCCCCCGCCTTTCGAAGAAAGTTGGGGGACTATTAAAATGGGTTCGTCCGTCTGTCTGTCTGTCTGTCTGTCCGTCTGTCCGTCACACTTTTTGGGACACGATAACTCTCTTCCTAATTGAGCTAGAATGTTCAAACTTTGTGTATGTGTTTATTAGGTCAATGCCTTGATGGAGTTCGAAGATGAGCATTTTCCGCTTAGGGTAAGCAGAGATAAGCGATTTGATTGGTTGATGCTTTGGGACACGATAACTTTAGTTCTAATTAAGTGAGATTGATGAAACTTGGTGTATAGTTTCATTACAGTAATACCTTGACTAAGTTCGATAATGAGTATTTTCTGCTCAGGGTAAACAGAGCGATACGCGATTTGATTGGTCGAGACTTTGGAACACAATAACTCCCCTTCTAATTGAGTTAAAATGTTCAAACTTGGTGTATATGCGTATTAGGTCAATGCCTTGATGGAGTTCGAAGATGAGCATTTTCCGCTTAGGGTAAGCAGAGATAAGCAATTTGATTGGTTGATGCTTTGGGACACGATAGCTTTAGTTCTAATTTAATGAGAGTGATGAAACTTGGTGTATAGTTTCATTACAGTAATACCTTGACTAAGTTCAATAATGAGCATTTTCTGCTCAGGGTAAGCAGAGCGATACGCAATTTGATTGGCCGAGACTTTGGAACACAATAACTCTCCTTCTAATTGAGTTAAAATGTTCAAACTTGGTGTATATGCTTATAAGGTCAATGCCTTGATGGAGTTCGAAGATGAGCATTTTCCGCTTTGGGTAAGCAGGGATAAGCAATTTGATTGGTTGATGCTTTGGAACACGATAACTTTAGTTCTAATTAAGTGAGAGTGATGAAACTTGGTGTATAGTTTCATTACAGTAATACCTTGACTAAGATCGATAATGAGCATTTTCTGCTCAGGGTAAGCAGAGCGATAAGCAATTTGATTTGCCGAGACTTTGGAACACAATAACTCTCCTTCGAATTGAGTTAAAATGTTCAAAATTGGTGTGTAAGCTTTGATGGAGTTCGAAGATGAGCATTTTCTTCTTAGGGTAGGCAGAGATAAGCAATTTCATCTTAGGTTCATCTTGATTGATGATTTTTATGCCAATACAATGACTGCATTCTCATTCAGTAATGGATTCGACAGTAACAGTGTATCGAAACGATTGACTCGGACACGAGGGCCCTTTCCCTTGGCCAGAGGGGCCCTTTTGTCAAGCGTGGGGGCCCTTTGGTCTGCCTTTAGGGTCCCCCTAACTAGGGTACATTTTCATTTTTCTCGTCGGTTTTAGCATTTTTCTTTATAAAACACTTTTGGATGACACTTCGTGTACAGTTTGATTGCTCGATACTTGAAAAAAATAAATGTGCGATTAATTAATATGTGTCATCTATTTATTTTGGGGGACATCAGCCTCGCTGTTGGCTTGTTGATTTAATTTTCTGCCCCTTCAAGATAAAAGTAATTATGTGTTTTGTGTTATCTTCAAATGAAAAACACCTGATTAATCGGGTCAGGATGGCAAGGCAAAGCAGCTATATCACTCGGCTATATCAAACAGCTGACTGAGCATGCGCAGTCTGCCAGATGTCTGCATGTAAACAAAACATATATTGCGATGATAGAATCAGCAATTAATATCTGACCAATCCTGCTTAGCTTAAATGAGTGAACTTTTTTGGAGAATGACATAAGAATCATATATTAAACTGCTACTTGCTGAATTTGCAGTATTTTCCTCCTGAAACGATGGAATTAGGTTGGTGAATTTTCTTGTGTCAGAAGCTTGGAAAACGGATTTACAGCATTTGTGAAAAAAAAGATTTGGGGGTGGGGGGATAATTCCGCGACCAATTAATAGTACCCTCTTCACGATTTTTCTGGCGAAAACCCTGACAGGCCATTGCTAATGCTGTTGTTATCATCTTCCATCACGGTTAGAGAAACAACCATATGTGTAGTTAATTCTTTGGACAGACATGTTAGATAATCTAACTTATTTTGTATTTAAAAATCCAAGGGTATGCTTTTTATACGCCCGCATGGAAATGTGGTCGTGTATAGTCGTCGCCCTGCCGTTCGTCCACAATTTCTTGTGAATCTCTAGTGGCTGGAGGATTTTCAGCGATATCCGATACTGTAAAACACTAAATTATTATATGACATGAAGTTATTGCCAGTTGGGGTGGTGAAACATAATTTCCAAATGTAATTATTGCGAATTTCTATAGTGGGGAAAAAATTATTGCGAATTTAAATAATTTTTTTTTTAGAAAATTTGTCCATAAAATGTGGTAGATTTTGAGGTGACAATCGGCTCTTCAAAACATTGGTTGATTGGTGATCATTAGTAACAGTAAATAAACAACTATTGAGGATTATGGCTTTGAGTCTGTATTCAATAGATCAAAGAAAATTAAATAACTATTATCAAACTCCATTTTTATACGCCCACATTGAAATGTGGTCGTATATTGTCGTCGCCCTCGTCCGGCCGGCGTCCACAATTGCTGTGGACGCTCTACAGGCCAAAGTTAATATCCGATTGGCTTTAAATTTATACACAGTGTTTAATGTCATGAGACGAAGAAGCCTATTGTTTTTCAGCGATTTCCGATAATAACTACCAGAGTTATGGCCCTTTATCACTTCAAAATATCTTGTGGACGATCTAGAGGCCAAAGTTAATATCCGATTGACTTCAAATTTATACACAGTGTTTAAGGTCATGAGACGAAGAAGCCTATTGATTTTCAGCGATTTCTGATAATTAGTGCCAGAGTTATGGCCCTTGATCACTTCAAAAAATCTTGTGGACGCTCTAGAGGCCAAAGTTAATATCCGATTTACTTTAAATTTATACACAGTGTTTAAGGTCATGAGACGAAGAAGCCTATTGATTTTCAGCGATTTCCGATAATTAGTGCCAGAGTTATGGCCCTTGATCACTTCAAAAAATCTTGTGGACGCTCTAGAGGCCAAAGTTAATATCCGATTTACTTTAAATTTATACACAGTGTTTAAGGTCATGAGACGAAGAATCTTATTGATTTTCAGCGAATTCCGATAATTGGTGCCAGAGTTATGTCCCTTGATGACTTCAAAAAATCCTGCGGACGCTCTAGAGGCCAAAGTTAATATCCCATTGACTTTAAATTTATACCCAGTGGATGCTCTAGAGGTCAAAGTTAATATCCGATTGACTTCAAATTTATACATAGTGTTTACAGTCATGAGACTAAGTCGTCTATCGATTTTCAGTGATTTTCAATAATTGCTGCAAGAGTTATGGCCCTTGATCACTTCGAAAAAATCCTGTGGAAGCTTTAGAGGCCAAAGTTAATATCTGATCGACTTTAAATTAACACACAGTGTTTAGGGTCATTAGACGAAGAAGCCTATTGATTTTCAGAGATTTAAAATAATTATTGCCAGAGTTATCTCCCTCGATAGCTTCATAAAATCTTGTTACGCTATAGAGGCTAAACTTATCATCCGATTGACTTTAGGTTTAAGGTGTTGAAACGAACAAGTATTTTGATTTTCAATGAATTTTGATAACTGAACAGCTAAATCCATGATATTAAATGTTTCATGTATATACTAATTGTTAGTGTGGGGTAACACTTTATAAAAAGCAATCAAATTCTAATGATTTTCTGTTAATTACATAATGAGCCGTTACTCTTAATCAGTTTTTAGTGTATTACAAATGTTTCATTAGCAAAAAAAGTAAAAATATGCGACAACCCTTGTTGACGGCCCGGACGATTTAGCTGCTGTGGGCGTATGTTTCGTTGCCTGGCAACCTATCTTTAAATAATTATTGTTAAAGTTAATCCCTTGATTATTAACTCCAAGCTGACGAACGACTATAAAACACAGATTATTAAATAATTAGCGTTAAATTTGATCCGTTGATTATTAACTCCAAGCTGGTACTTATTGGACTCTTTCTTGTGAAGAGTAATGAAGGCGGGATAATTCAATATGGCCGACATTTTAACAAATTTTCACGAAATTATTGCGAACATGAAATTATTGCGAGAGGGCCTCGCTCGCAATTGTCGCAATAATTTCATGCTCGCAATAATTTCATGTTTTACAGTAATTACTAGACTGGCCCAGTCTCTTCTATTTATTTTACATTTCCATTTATATAAAAGTATTAATTTTTAGTAAACCAACACTTTCGTTTCCATTTGTATAAAAAAAATTTGAGTAAACCTGTAACCAGCACCAGAGACTGGACAATTTGCGAGCTTCACAATAAAATGGGCGTTCCTGTCCTGTTTTACGTTGTTCCTTATTTGGAATGATTGACAGTTGTCAAGCAAGCCCTGAGTCACGTGACACCAATTTGTAAATGTAATGTCTAAGATAAATTAAGTTCGATATTTACCTTCATGAATCATGCGTCTCGAATGGAGTGCAAAGCAGTCATACTGAAACCGTCTGCGGGCTGATGTCACGTTTTTGTTTCCATTCGCCATTCGGCTTCGTCCCGATACGCATGAACTGGCTTCATTAAGTTGTTATAATGATGTCGTGTGTAATTATTTATGTTCATTCACCTCATCCCATACGTTGTATCCGTTCATTCGACAGATATTGTCCGTCAACAAAATTCTTCGATCGTTAAAGTATCACTAAATAACAATAACTGTTATCCACAACAAACATCTCGCACCTACACCAGTTTGCCAGTGCAAATGCAGTAATCACGTCACACGACCTACATAATGCAGATTGACCTACTAGATGAGAATGAAGCTCTATTTGCCCAGTCTCTAGAGATTACGTTTTTTTTTCGATTTTTTTTTTGTTGAGAGGACTGGCCAGTTTTTGGTGTGTGGAGAAGACTGGCCACCAGTCTAAGTAATTACTTCAAGAGTTATGACCGTTGATCACTTCAAAAAATCTTGTGGTCGCTCTAGAGGGCAAAGTTAATATCCGAATGACTTTAAATTTATATATAGTGTCAAAGGTCATGAGACAAAGAAGCTTATTGATTTTCAGCGATATCCGATAATTACTGCCAGAGTTATGACCCTTGATTACTTTGAAAAATCTTGTGGATGCTCTAGAGGCTAAAGTTAATATCCTATTGATGGTAAATTCATACGTGTTTAGTGTCATGAGATGAAGAAGCCTATCGATTTTCAAAGATATCTGATTATTTCTGCCAAAGTTATGGCCCTTTATCACTTTGAAATATCTTGTGGAAGAAGGCCATGAGACAATGAATCGTTGACTTAAAAGCATATCACTAATGATTGTCTCCCCGCCTTTCAAAGAAAGTGGGGGACTATTTAAATGGGTTCGTCCGGCTGTCTGTCTGTCCGTCTGGCTGTCACTTTCTTTGGGACCCAGTAATCTCCGCCTAATTGAGCTATAACGTTTAATTTTAGTTTAAGTGTTTATTAGGTCAATGCCTTGATTGAGTTCGAAGATGAGCATTTTCTGTTTAGGATAAGTAGAGATAAGCAGTATGTAATGTTCTTAATTTTTCGATAAGCAAGTTAACTAATCTCTAGATTTTATTTATACAATTCTCATAAGGCCATAATACTGCTATAAAAAAATTATAATGCATTTTTCGCCCAACATGTTGAGAATTTACGTAATTTGTATGGTGTTTTTATTATTTAATATGACAGTTGTTTGGATTCAAAGAGCAGTACTTAATATTAATTGCCCTTTTTTCGAAGATCAAAATAATCTCGTTTACATTGTGTGAGACTGTAATAGCGGTAAACGGCTTTGTTCTAGAAAATTTTTATGACACATGGACAATATGTGATTGAAGAATGGACCGCTTCACGCCTTTGATAAAATTCCCAAATATCAATTAATTTTTGTTGTTCTACTACCAGATACTCATCATCAATTATCAAAACAACACCCAGCATAATCTATTGATGACTGTGTATACAATTCTATAAACACCAATCATGAGATTATGTGGTTTTCTATACGCGTGCATTATTCTGCACTGGCCGTAGAGTTTTATAGTTACATAGTGGATGTCGATAGTAGCGATGTTTGAAAATTAGGTTTTGAAATAAAAGGCTGTTTTTCCGGCATGCAAAATGACCGATGGGTCAGATCTAGTTACGGTCATTTTCCGTAGACATCGATCCCGACCGGCATATACCTCTGATGTGGAACCTATATGCTGTAGATCAACTTTATTTACATCTTAATTTTCAAATGTTATTTTTGGTCTGAATCTGGGTAATATTAACTTTCAAAATCACTTTCATTGCCAAGTGTTAGGAAGTCACTGTTTTAACAGACCCAGATCAAACCATAAACAGCATTTTGATTGTCTGTTTTGTTATTGTTAAGGAAGCGTGTCAGAAGACAAGCCCACAAGTCACCAAACTAACATTTCGTTAATATTCACTGCAACGGCAAAGCCTTTTACTTCATCAAAATTTCTTAGATTTAAATTTTTTTGTTTGCATGGAGTTTGACTTAGATTTTGGTACCATATATATATATGATATATATACATTTAATTCCCAAGTATATCCTGTACACCATTCAAGATATCTTTATGAAACTTTTTACAAACACCAACCTATTATTAAGCTTTCATATTTCATATATTTCGTTCATAGTTGTAGCAAATAGAATTTAAAGTTTTATGGATGAAGATAGTTATTATAATATAACTGGCTCTTAAAACTGTCATTTGTTAAAAAAAAACAAAAAACAACAACACATTAAATATGACAACCCATCTATTGCTTTAGACTTGATAGGGCCTATAGTTGATTTCTGGCCTGTCCCTCTATGCTTCGTAACCATTTTGTATGTATGATTTGATGAGAGTTTATTATTATTTCAGGTAAAGTAGATGAAAGTTCAGACAAACAAATCGTCAGTAAGTCAGGTATGAATGGAAATTTTGTCAAGTTTAACTTAGTTACAAATTTAACATCAAAGTTATAACAAATGTAACAGCCCACTCAATAAATTATGATTGTAGCTGGCCACAAGTTGATTTTTATACCATTTACTGATTGAGGTGTAATGAACAACTTTAAAAACATGTATGATATGAAAGTTTAAATGTAGGTCAGCACAACACTGTAAGACTACTGTTTGTCTCTGTGTAGGCTGATAACTAAATCTAGGTCAAATAAGCGAGCTACTGTTTGAAGCTTAAGTTTATGGGTTGAATGATTCTTTTACCTTGTAGAAATACAGCTAAAGACAATAAATAACTTTTTGTTCATCTCTCAACTTGATAACCTGAATTTATTTAAAGTTTTAAGATACTGTGAAAGAAGTCAAATAAGCAAAAAGGTATGCCACTATTGTATTGATTATATTACTGAAGGAGACAAAGAAAAGATAACTAGTCCTATTGCAGAGAATGTAAATTATCTCCCATGGCTAAGATTACATTCTTAGTGTTAATTTTAAAGATATTTATTAAAATTCAAGATTTATGTCTTCAGACAGTTTAGTCAATATCTGTATGAATTCTATCTGTACCCTGTATAATATAAATCTATAATGGTAATGGTCTATTCATATTTAAGTTCATGTATAAATGTCCATAGTTTAGTCACATGATCTCACCTTAAGATATAAGTAAGGAGTATATAAACCCCCAAGTGATCGTAGTCAAGCATACTTACCTGGTACGGGAGGCACCGTGATCCGCAAGGCGGTCCTCCCAGGGTGAGGCCTTTCCATTGCACCACGGTTTGGCTGACCCCTGCGATCGCCCCAAATGTGGGCGACTCGAGTACGTAATTTCTTAGTGTGGGGGACTGCGTTCGCGCTATCCCCTGGAAATTCAAATGAAAGAGCAAAATTTCCAACTTTCCCCTTAAACTTAACATTTCCTTGTAGCGAAGACTTGGGAATATTATAATGATTTTGTTTACTACCTTATTTACTGAATTTTCAGCCTTGACATATCATTTTGTATTTTAGAAATGAGATACATCTTTTTATTACTTTGATATTCTTTAGCTTCATGGTTTTATAGAAAAATATGCGGACACTGAAGTTCATAGCTGTAAGTATACTAAATTTGTTCTAAAAATTTCAGATGCTTGTAAACTATTTATATCTAGACATAATTACATGTTGAATTCTTTTGGACCATGTGAATAATAGTGTCTTGTTTTAATTGTTTTACAGCAGCATTTAAAAAAGAGTCAAATCTATCAGGAGTGAAAAAATTTCTCAATGAAATTAAACAGAAAACAGAACCAAGTGTGGAGAGTGTTGTTTCAGGTAATTTATTAAATCAAGAAAAAAAAATGGGTGGCACTCGACCAGTAACAGGGCACTGGGGACCAAATTAACGTGGGTTCCAGTTCCATTAAGAACAAGCCATAATAAAAATAAATATAAACACATTATATACTTTCATCAAATAATTCACGTTTAAAAAATGTTCCTTTATCAAAACTACATATACTTATTTATTACCAGTAAGTATTTTAAATTAAAAGAAATATTATACTTTGCTATCTATCTAATAAGTATCTAATCAAGAAAACTGAGCTCACAATTACACATTAAAAAATTTTAAACGAAGAAGTTGTAAAAAGCTTAATTTACTGTAAATGCCAAAAGAGCTGTTTTTTGGTAAATATAATTAATCTACCTGGGCTAATTTAATTGGGCGATATAATCTCATGATCTAGTAAAAGGATGATGAATTTTTGAACAGCAAATCGTAAAAAAAATGAAGATTGCTTTTTTATATACTAGCATTGTTATCATATACATCTGTCTATACTTGATAAACAAATACAGTGATATTTCAAAAAGACAAAATAGTATATGGTACGCGCATAAGGTCAATATTGTTGCGTACCCATCACAGTATTTCGTTTGATTGGACCTAAACACAATCAACGCTGTCGTAATGAAAGCAAATTTCTGTCCAAATTGTGACTGGTCAATAGTCTGATTAACGATCAATACCTAACTGCGTAACAATATCATTCAGGTTTAAATGAAGCTCCGAAAATGTTAACATAACGTTACGTCATGATTCATGAAATTTATTACGCCCAATAAATCAGAAAAAATAATTGGGTGACAAACAAGGCTATCAAAACAGTTACAATGTAAACAATACTGTTTGGAGAAGAACAATACTTTCATTGTGTGGTATACCTTAAATCTCTGTCCAAAGTGTTAGGGAAGATTTCAGATTAAACGAAGGTCTGTCAAGTTACTGTAGATAGGAAAGATTTATTTGATTCTGAAGAAAAGTATCAGAGATCACTCGACATATTTCTTGTCATCCTATCTTTAATGTCATGTGTACACAATTTAATGCCAGAATAATTAGGGGATGGTACAGTTTTTGACAGGGAGTAAGTTGTATTCAGCTGTATATCATCTGTATAAGGATTTTGTCTTAGAAACCATGATTATCGATTAGTTGTCCAAAATTATTAGTATACATTACAGAGAGGATAGGTCTAAGCACTGATCCTTGTTGAACTCCGGAATCATCTGTACCAGCCCTACACAGGGTTGCTGGAATGCAGCTGCATGGAGCATTTCCAGGCCTAAAAATCCTGGCAATGAATGATTTTGTTGGAAAAATGATGTCAGAAATGAAGTAATTTTCTTCAAGTTCAACCATCAAATTTAATATGAAAGAAATCTTTGCCAGTCATTTTGTCAAAACCAGATATTAGTATTAATAGTCCTTAACATCCATTATTAATAGAATTGTCCTCAGCCCTGCAGTAGGCGAGATATGGCATCATGAAATTTATATGTTTTAGTATATAGAAAAAACTACTTTTCAAAATAAATTCCTAGTAGCCTTGAATGGTTTCTGAAAAATTTTATAGTCATATATATTGAAGTAGTAGACAAGACCATTCATAAATAATTTTAAAAAAATAAAATAAACAATCAATAGTCAATTTATGGGAAATATTTGAATTTAGGGATTATTTTCTTAAATATTTGTTACCCTAAAAACTAAAATGGCCATAGCTGGTTCTCCATAATTACAACGTTGGTGACCCTCATATTTCATGTGTGGTATAACTTGTTTGTTTTTTTTTTTAGATAAACCTGTTTCTGGGACGCATAGTTTTGATAATATGAGCTCTCCACTAATGCATATTGAAAGTTTCCTTGAAGCATTAACAAACTGTGATAAAGATGGTAGAATAGTTGTAAATAAACAAGGTGGGTGTTTCAAGATACATACAGTGTGTGGGCGTATGTTTCTTTTCCTGGCAACATATTTTTATTTTTAGGATCCAACAATATCCTCATTTATAAAGATGAATAAATATTTGAAATTTCTATGCTTTCATATTTTGTAGGATTACTAAGTCAGTCTAGTCTAAAGTTTCTTCTCTTAAATCCAGCTGTTCATTTTAGTAGTATTGTTGAACAAGCTCGCTCCATTATAGTAGCCGGTGGAACTATGCAGCCTGTAAGTATGGCATTGATTTTAATATTTCAACTTTGAAAATAAAGATATGGATATAAAATTTGATATGTGAAGGCTTTGTGCAGCACATATACATTTTTCCTGAATTTGTGTTTGCTATAAAATATAGAGTTGTCTCCCCTTAGACCACATTTATGAGAAATTTAGCTATTTTTCTGGTTGCCATTGAATGTTGAAATATTACGGACTGTAAGTTGAATGATCTGGTACTTTAATTTGCAATAAAAGAATATAAGCATAAACAACACTGCCACAGATGTGCTGCCTATTTTTGTCCCCGTCGTTCAGATAAAGCAGTGGATTATTAAAATGGGTTGTTAGTCTGACTGCCACACAAAAAGGATCACAATAACTTCTTGTTGAGATAGAATGTTCAACCTTTGTGTAGATATTAATTAAAGTTACATTATGGGAGATAAGATAAAGAGATGGCAGTTCTCACTATAATAGTTAAAAACTAGATAGTGTAAAGATAATTTGCTGAAAATTTTAGTCAAATTGATCCACTATTAGCGGAGAAAAAAGCGTTTGAAATGTTCACATAGCCTTGGTCATCATTACTCAAATCATTAATATAAACAGTATAGTATTGATTATCCACTTGATTGATTTAATTATCAACGGCCATTAAGCGGCATATAAGAATTTAATCCGCCAACATTGAAGGCTAGCCTTGATATCAAGAGTTTATTATGGTCTGGATATGTTAATTAATGTCTAATTGACTATTTAGATAACATCTCAGGCCTAAAGAAAGACCTGTAATAAGCAGATTTTGCTCTTGCATAATGCTATTTTAAGAAAATGTCTTCAAGGGAGTCTATGATGTGCATTCCCTGCTTAGCTTAAGCAGATATAAGCAATTTGAATTGTTTATGCTTTGAGAATTGATAACTGATTCTAATTGAGGGAGAGTTTTGTAATGCATATTTCTACTCATGTTAAGCAGAGTTTATAAGCAATTGGATTTGGCGAGAATTTTTAACATAGCTTTGATTCTAATTAAAAGAATTTGGTCAAACTTTGCATAAATTCGCTGATGATAATTTTCTGCCTTGGATTAAGTGGAGATCAGCAACTTTATTGTTAGAGACTTGAATACTCATTAGGTGAATGTCTTTACAGAATTCAATGATGTACATTTCCTGCTTGGGCTTAACAGAGGTAAGCCATTGGATGTGTCAATGTTCTGGAGCACAATAACTTTGATTTTAATTGGGTGAAAGTGATGAAACTTGATGTATTGTTTTATCAAATGAGAAAGAAAGGTGGGGGTGCCCAAGTTCAGATTTTGTCGTTGATACCATGTGGTTGAAAAGTTTTTAATCTTATAATCCAATGTAGTGTAGTTCAATTGTACGTCTATTGGTAGTTGAAGTGTATAACTCAGGGTCTGAGCCGAGTTGTTTAATTATTTGGTAGTCAAGGTCTCGGCTAGATTGTCTTGGTAATAGGAAGTGAGAGGCGACTGGGGTATCTCTCTTGTGGGTAATATCATCAAAGTGTGTCGCCTCTCACTTCCTGTAGATGTACAATTGAACTACATTGGATTATAAGATTAAAAACTTTTTAACCACATGGTATCAACAACAAAATCTGAACTTGGGCACCCCGAACTTTCTTTCTAATTTGTTCTACAACCTATCTCACTGGGTGCCCCAACTTTAGATTTTGTTTGCCTCCCAACTCTACTATTGGTGCAACCGAGCAACCTTTTTCTTATACTATTCCACGTTTAGCCATCACTGCTTTACGTCATAATAGCACACCCGACATCATAGCAACTCTTCTTTCAAAATGGACACCTGTCATCATTGGGGAAAAGCTTTCTCCAAAAAATGTCATCTTCTCCGCCACCTAAAGAAACCCACATGGCACCAAAGTATGAATGCAACACATGCAGCAAACGTTACAGACGAAGAGAATATGTTAAAAAACATCACTGTAAGGGCGCCCCAGCAGCCCCAGACCAACTCCAGGTAGCTATCGACACTACCATAGAAGACCTTCACAGAAGTACCCCAACCGTCAGCTACTCCACAGAGACACTGTGTGCAGCTACCCCATCACCAGTAGCCACCACCAGCCATCAGAATAGAAGTCACCTTACCCCTTTAGGTGCACTGTTCCCATGTTTCCGCAACTGGGACTACAACATCTCCCCCAGCCAACTGGATGCGAAGACATGGGACACAGTCAGTTCCAGCCAGAGCGATATCTGGAAAAACAGAGACAGGTCTGCCGACCAGAGGTTTAGAATCAACACTGAACCCTCCCTTAAAATAACCGTGGTAAAACTTATTTACCGGGGTGCCGGAATAGTATGAATAGAACTTCACTCTTGGAGTCTAACCAGTCTGAAGAGTTCAAGTCGAACGAAACTAGTAACATTAAAAAAACTTGGGATAACTGGAATATCACCCATTTCTTTCCTTTCTTTATTATTTTATCACACCAATACTATTATAGGATTGTTAACAATGCTTGTTATATATTTATAGATATCAGAATTTACAGATCAATTATTTCATTCTGCTGGTGTTAGTCCTTCAAGAGTTGCACTTTATTCCTGTGGTAAGAATGGTATTTTATGAATTTATTGATTTCATTTGAATATTAAAATCAGCAGATCTGCATTTAAAGGCATCAAGAATAACTTGGTCAAAAGAATTCCATCACCCTTAAATGCAAAAAAAATATGAAAACCAAAAAAATTAATTATGGGTGTGGGAAATGGGATTTAACCACCACTCATCACAAACAAGGTCATTTTGGGACTAACATGAGAACCCATAAGGTTGGACAGGCGAACCTGCTCCTTGTCACGTACAACAAGGGATTCAAAACTACACCAGATGACTCAATGACAGGCGTTATGATACAGCACGAACGTGCTAACCATTCTATTAATGGTCTATGAATAACATCAGCTGATCTGCTTAATAACTGTAAATTTGTCATTTTGTTTCATTTAGGTCATGTTATACCAGCAGATCATATATTACCATTAACAATAGCAACTGGTCCCTCTGGTCAACAGATGGATTTTACGTATCAATTTCGTGATAGTCCGTCATTGGTAAGTCTGATTTTAGCATTTAGTACACAATACTCTAATATGCTGTGCAAATCATTAAGCTGATCTTTAAATAGAAAAATTGCCAATCATTAAGCAAGGTAAAGTTTGTCATCTAAATGCAAAGATGAGCCAAGTAAAGAACCATTTCATGAATCCCAGCTTGCTACCTGTCATCAAGGTGTACAGGCTGTCTTAAAATTGGCTGCTTCCTCTCACTAAGCATACTCCTCGCAGTGTTTCGTTTGATTAGGGGTAATCCCACTACTCGCTGCTGTAATGAGTGGATATTGTTGTTTTAAATTTTGATTGGTCAGTAGTCTGACTATCAACCAATGACTAGCTGCTCTACAAAAGCTTTACATTTAAAAGGAGTGCCAATATTGGACCAAATATGTTTACATAACGTTACGTCATGGCTCACAATTTCATTATGCCCAATTAAACCGTGCAATTGCATGACAAATATCAAGTATCAGAAGTCAATATAGACAATGGGTAGAGAGGGATTTCTCGGGCCATTGCTTCAGGAATATGCTCACTAAAGGAATGCATGCTTCTTTACTTTATGTGTAAATTTAGTTTCATGTTAGGTAAACACATGCATTACTAAACCTATGGCTACCTGTGTTTAAACAGTTTAGCGAGTTTTAACTGCTAAGCCATGTAAATGTAACACTCTCCTGGAATAATGCATACACTAAGATTGTAATGTCTGTCATTGAGTTAAGTGGCGTGGTTTCGATTCCCAGCTTATAGGTGACAAGGAATAGGGTCACCATTCTAATCTCACGGGTTTTCTCCAATTTACTCCCACTGCTAGAGACCCTGAAATGCAAGAATATTACTGAAATGAAATTGAATCATATGACACAAGCCACGAAAAGGTGTAGAACTTCAGATGAAAAAGCACTTAAATTTAAATAAATTTTTACGAATTCTTTGGGGGTTAAAAACTTGTATTAATAATTCATCTTTCAAATTTTGTAAAGGAAAAGATAACTTGTTGTTCTGTTTTTGTGCAAATACATATTTTGCGGACCATATAAGCTTGTAACAGACGTTACATGTCCAATTAATATTTGCCCCAAATTTGCTAATAACTACCAGCCCAGTTGATTTGAGTGTGATAATATCAAAATCTATATTCTAGAATGTAAAAAAATGTCTTTGTGCGCTGTTTACCCCCAAAAATTGGCAAAGATCTTTCATGGACATCTGGTTTCAAAACAGTGTGAAATGTCTGAACTGATAACTCTTTTACACTCTTTCTTGGGCATGATTTCATTGTCATTCTTAGCCATTATGTTACAATATTTGATCAATTATTATTTTGTTATTAAATTTTACTTCTGTGTACTGTTTTGTCAATATTGCACAAAATATTTGTAACGGACGTGACTCCCTACTATGTAACGGACGTGATTTTTGTAACGGACGTCACTATTGACCCAATTAACAGTGCGAGGTGTATCTGAGGTGTTTAACGATCTTTTCCATGCATAGTTTGAGGACATTTAAAAAAGAAGGCAATCTATGTAATTTTATTAAATTTAATAAAGAGTCGTAATTTTCTTTAGGTCATCTTAGCTCCTTGTGTAACGGTAGTGATGTTTGACATTATCAATTTCGTCCACCATCACGTCCGTTACACGTAAAACCGAAAGTCAAACTGTTATTAATCAAATTTGCATGATTCTTTCATTTTTTTTCGATCACCCGATTGTGTGGAACGGCTCTTGATTTTGAGCGCAAAGCAGGCGGCTTTGACATCTTTAATATCCTCAGTTTTTGCCAAATTCTTGTAATAATATAACGGACGTGATTTTGATATAACGGACGTGACGACAACAAAAGTTTGAGGACGGAATTTCCTTGTGGGGTCCCGGCGTCGACCATTTTTAATTACCCGCAAAATCGTGAGGTATACGAACTGTGTGTAGAACAAGGGAGCTAATAACCGCGGAAGAGCCATGGATTTGAAACGGGAGGGGAAATATCGATCATCGTAAACGCAAATAACGGACGTGATTCTTTGACGGAATCTCGAGTGGACGATCGAAAATGCGAATAGTTTCTTCTCAAACGTCTCTAAATCAACAGAAATACTTACATCATATCACTCAATTATGCCTCTTGATTTGTAACATAAACATACATATAGATGCAGGTGGTGAGCAACTCTTTCAATGCATTAAAAAATCGTTTTTTTTGGACGGAATTTGTCACGTCCGTTACACACTTTTTAAACAATTTTTTTTATTGAAAAATATTAAGATTTTTGGAATTTGACACTTCTGATGGATAGAAACATCCTTTATCTTCAATTTAAGAAACAACTTGAAGATTTCAATCTATGTCTTCAGTATCAAAATACTTACCCTTTTTTAACACCACCAAGAGGGACAAATTTAGACGTCAAAAAAGGGGGTATTTTTATTTTTGTTATGCAATAAATACTTTATTTGTACTAGTTTGATCATGAAGTTGTGTTTATTATCTCTTTATTATATTTTGTGTATAACCATACCAAAAATTACATTGGATTTGTCCTAGCTTTGGGAAAAATCAATTTAAATAATTTTTGCAAAACCATATGTTAGTTCTACACCTTATCGTGGCCTGTGTCATATATTAGTCCAGGGGTAAGATGGCCGAATGGTTACCATGTGCGCTCTGTATCATAAAGCCTGTCATTGAGTCAGCTGGTGTGGTTTTGAATCCCTGGTTGTATGTGACAAGGAGTAGGGTCTCCTGTCCAACCTTGTGGGTTTTCTCCGGGTCTGGTTTCCTCCCAATGCTAAAGATTCTATGGGCAAGCGAATTATTACGATACGATTAAACCATATGTTAGTCCCAAATTAACCTCTCTCTCTCTCTCTCGCGTGCTCATATGTTAGTTCCAAATTGTTTTTGCATTAATTATTTCTATAGTTTTGGTCCTTGTTTCACTTGTGAATGTTTTAATGATTACAGTTATCATCTGATCTGAATTAAATTTATTATATTATTTCAATCAATTAATTGAAGAAACCTATTGAATTTCAGTAATTTCTGTTGATTATTTTAAGAGTTATGGCCCTTATTTCACTTTGTTGTCCCCCACGTTGTGACGAAAGTGAGGGACTATTAAAATGGGTCCGTCTGTCTGACTGTCCGTCACACTCTTTGGGACACAAAAGTGACTATGTTCTGCTCAGGATAAGCAAAGTCATAAGCAATTTGATTGGCTGATATTTTGGAACTCACTAACTCTCCTTCTAATTAAGTTAAAACGTTCAAACTTAGTGTATATGTTTATTAGGACAATGTCTTGATGGGAGTTCAAAGATGAGCATTTTCTGTTTAGGGTAAGCACTTTTTTTAATAATAATAATATGAACATTTATATAGCGTCAATTCCACACTTAAAAGTATGCTCTATGCGCTTTTTACACACAATTCTAAATTAAATATAGCGTTGAAACAGGTATGTTTTAAGTCTGGATTTAAAACACTCGATAGAAGGCGAACTTGTGATGAAAACTGGGAGATCGTTCCATTTTGATGGAGCAAGAAAACTAAAAGCTCTTGCCCCAAATGTTTTCATTTTCCACCTTGGGGTTACCAACTGTATTTGGTCACATGAGCGTAAACTCCGGGAAGGCTTGTAACTTCGAATTAATTCAGTTAAGTAAGATGGCGCTAGGTTATTAACACATTGATAGGTTAGCGATAAAATTTTGAAATCAATCCTTTCCTGTATTCGTAGCCAGTGTAAAGAGTTTAATATTGGTGATACATGAGATGTTTGTGGGGCACGAGATACTATCCGAGCGGCAGTATTTTGTATCTTTTGTAACCTCTTGATGGACTCTTTTGACACACCACCTAGAAGGCTATTGCAATAGTCTAAACGGGATAAGATTAAGGAGCGGACAAGCGTACTTGTTGCTTCAGGTGTTAGATAATCTCTAATCCGACTGATATTTTTAAGGTGAAAGTAACATTTCCTGGTAAGATCATTGATATGACTGTTCATACTCAAGTTGGAATCTATAAGGACACCTAAATTTCTGACTGACGGGGAGAGAGTAATTTTGGATTCTTCGACAACTATATGGTTAAAATTAAGTTTGTTCACACGAGTCGGTGGCCCGATTACTATCGCTTCAGTCTTGTCACCGTTTAGTTTCAGGATGTTTTGTGTCATCCATGCTTTGATGTCTTGAATACAATATTCCATATTAGAAATACCACGCTGCTGAGCTAACAGGTCTAACTTTTCCATCAGTTGTGTGTCATCGGCATAGAGGTGGTGGTTTACATCATTGTGTGTGTTGATCAGACTCCCTAACTCTGACGTGTACAATGTGAAGAGAATTGGACCAAGTACGCTTCCCTGGGGAACACCACATGGTAACAGAACCTCCGTTGAATAAGAATTGCGAACAGAAATAAACTGTCTGCGACCTGTAAGATACGAGACGAACCACGATAACACACAACCATCCAATCCAAAAGATGTCTGGAGGCGGTCTAGGAGAATTTGGTGGTCGATAGTGTCAAACACGGCTGAAAGGTCCAAAAGAACCAACAATCCAAGATTGCCTTCATCCACCATCAGATTTATATCGTTTAAAACTCGATTTAACGCAGTTTCTGTTCCATGTGATTGGCGATAAGCGGATTGGAATTTATGTAGCAGATTGTTTTCAATCAGATGTTCCAACAGTCTCTTTTTAACTGCTTTTTCAAGTACCTTCGAAAGGAATGGCAAATTTGAAACTGGTCGATAGTTTTTGAAAATGTTTTTATCAAGTGAAGGTTTCTTTATCAAGGGTTTTATGACAGCAACTTTAAAGGGGGTGGGGAACAATACCAGATTGAAGGCTAGAATTGATTACTTTAGTTATCACAGGAACAAGGGTATCAGCACACTGCAGTAAAATCTTTGTAGGAAAAGGATCCAGCAAGCACCAGGTTGGTTTAGATTCCTTCAACAGAATTAGCATCTCGGCCTCTGAGAACGGTTTGAAATGATCCAGTTTTCTACCTGAGAAATATTTATCCTGCCCAGTTCCTTTCAAAGTTGTAATGGTACTGATGTCATTTCTAATTTTGAAAATCTTATTTGAAAAGAATTCACTGAATTCATTAGCTAGACCAACATCGTCAATATCCTTTATTTGTTGAAGAAAGCCATCTGAAGATTTTCCCAATAAAGTAGATAAAGTTGTGTACAAAGCTTTTGGATCTTTAGATTTCGATAATATCTCGTTGTTGTAATACATTTTTCTGGTGTTTCGAAGAAGATTATTCACATTGTTACGCTCACTAACATAGATTTGTCGATAAACTTCTAAATATCCCGACTTTCTCCACTTACGTTCTGCTGATCGCCTGCGGGCTTTTGCACCACGAAGTTTGTCGCAATACCAGGGTGAATTAGGCTTCTTTCTAAGGAGTTTGACACTTTGTGGTGCATGTTTATCCAACAAATCTTCGAGCGTTGCATTAAATAGATGAACCAATTCTTCAACATCTTCAGGTGGATTTGAACAGAGTTTTGATGATTTGAGGTTATCTTGTAAGTCAGATATTTTACCAGATATTTTTTTTTTACAGAAGGGGTGCGCCTTGTGATAGACGCACTGAATTAAATCCAAAATGACTTCTTCACTAAAAACATTTATTTTCAGTATACTTGAATATATAAAACAGTGGTTTTAAACAATTCGTCCTCACAGTCTCTCGGTTTCTTTGTCTATGGCATTATAGCCTGTGTGTCTAAGAGTTTATTGTCATTTGTTCAGATTTTATCATAGCGGGTCACATTCTGACCCCGCCTGATAACGGTACCAAGATTCTTACAATTAAAATAAATCAGTTATACAGCTGGTATACAAATTATACTATGAAGGCAATAGATAAGTACTCACTGACAGTCACATGGCTCCTCAAAAATTCAGACAAAAGTCAATTTGGATGATTTTTAAAAAAGCACAAGAAAAGAGGTTATAATAATAAAAAAATATAAAATGATTAAGTTAAACTGAATTGGTAGAATTAAACCAAATTACTACACTAATATTGTCTCTATACAATGTCCTATAAAACATAATTTTGTCTCTAATTTATAGAATTAAGCACAAAAAACAAACACTATTATTGTTCAGAAGATATATACTGTCTAATAAAACTACTTGATATATAAAGGCTCCTTGACGGGGATATAATTTCGGTCTTCTGGTTCACATTAATTAATCGTCAACTGGAATTAACATAACCAATTGCTGTATGGCGCGCGTGTATTTAATACGCCTCCTACATCCATGTTGGTGTCTGGTTGTCGCGACATCAACTTTACGAATTTTATTGTCTTTACTTCGGTAAGTTTTTTCGATAATCATTAGTGGCCAACAGTTTCTGGGCGTGTCATTTTCGATCATTAAGACAATATCCCCTTCCTGGAAATTCCTTTTCGGATACTGCCATTTTTGTCGTTGTTGTAGAAGTTGTAAAACCTCAGTTTTCCATCTCGTCCAAAATTCATTTATTACATATTGAGCCCTTCGCCATTGCTTATGGAGATATAGATCTTGTTGAACAAAGTTACCTGGTGGTGGTAAAACAATGTCGTTCTTCATGGTTAATAAATTAGATGGTGATAAAGGTTTAATTTCCGGATCAGATATGGACTCTACGGTCAGAGGACGGGAATTAACTATTGCCTCTGCTTCGACCATAAAAGTTAACAGCGATTCATCCGTCAGATTTGTTCCGTGTTGTAAAAGTAGACCTTCTAAGACGCGTCTAACACTATTAATTTGTCGCTCCCAAGATCCATGAGTGTGCGGTGCATATGGAACAGTGTGGACAAAAGTGATGTCACAATCAAAATTATATAATATTTGATCTTTAACGATTATTTCATTTATTTCCCTTTTAGCTTTGTTTAGTTCGATTTCTGATCCCAGAATCTGACTGCCACAATCGGATCGAATTTGTTTTACACTTCCGCGACGGCAAATGAACCGTCTTAGCCCATTAATAAAGGAGTCGGTTGTCATCGAGTGCAAAACTTCTAGATGGACAGCTCTGGATGCCTGACATGAGAAGATCAGGCCGTAACGTTTCAGTTTGGATCTTTTGAATTGTACCATAAAAGGTCCGAAGAGGTCACAGGCTGAATAAGTAAATGGTGCCCCTCTTTGTACGCGATCATCGGGCAAGTCGCTCATAATCTGCTCAGCGCTTCTTCCTCGTAACTTCTTACAATTTACACACTTAGATATGTAGTGTCGAACAATAGACGGACCATTTATCAGCCAAAAACGTTCTCTGATTGCATTCAATGTCATATTTCGTCCAGAATGGAATAATTTGATGTGGTAGTGTCTAATAACAAGAGTAGTCAGGTGACCTCTTTTAGGTAAGATAATTGGATGTTTCTCGTTGAATGACAGCATAGCATGTTTAATTCTTCCGCCCACTCGTAACAAACCCTTATTATCAATGAAAGGATTTAATCGGAACAGTTGAGATGATTTTTTAACCGCAGATCTGTTCATGTCTTGCTGAGTATTTCCCAGGTAGGTCAGTTCTGTCTGAAAATGTTCTACTTGAAGTAATCGGATAATTTCATGCTCGGCTTCTTCGAGGCAAATGGCTGTCTTCTGGTATGCTGGATTGATTTGTGCTCCATGCCACCTAGATTTTAAAACTCGAATGAAATGAATCCAAACGGCAACAATCTTCCTAGCCTTATGTAGAGTACTAAAGTTCTCTAAAATGTCAAGGATAGTTCTGTTTTCTGTGTCTACTTCTCTGGTCGCGAGAACTTTAGCAGTCTTGGCCTTCAATTCTGGATCGTCCGTGTTGATTTCGAAAATGTTTTGATGATCATTATGTTGCCAAAATTCATCATTTTTCCAAAGGAAATCAGGTCCGCTCAGCCAGATGGAACCAATAATTTTGTCGGGTTTGATTCCACGACTCGCTATGTCACCAGGGTTTTCCTTTGTTGCAACGTGATGCCACTGATTTACATTGGTGTAATCTTGTATTTTCTGAACCCTGTGTGAGACAAAAGTTTTGAAGCGCTTTGTCTCACTTCGAAGATATCCCAGTACACAGGTGTTGTCAGTCCAAAAGAATTCTTGAAGATCAGGAATTCTCAGCTCACGTTTAAGAAGTTTGGCTACCTTTGTCATAGTGACAGCACTGGTTAGTTCCAGACGTGGTACTGTGATTGGCTTAATCGGAACTACTCTGCTTTTTCCCATAACTAATGATACTTCTATCTGCCCAGAGCTATTTTTAAGTCTCAAGTATGCGCACCCACCATAACCGTATGTGCTGGCATCGCTGAATAAATGTAATTCTGATGACACTGTGTCTTCGAAATCTGTTGGCTTATAACATCTGGGTATAGATAGATGCTTCAAATCCTCTAGATTTGTTCTCCATTTCAGCCAGTCTTCTTGCATTTTGTCAGGTAGAGATTCGTCCCATGCAAGTTTGAGCTTACATGCCTCCTGCAGGATCATTCTTCCTGGTAACATAACCGGAGATATTAAACCCATAGGGTCAAAGACTGAACTTAGACTTGATAAACACCCTCTTCTTGTTAGGATACTCTTAGGCATGTCTACATGGTATTGGAAAGAATCGCTCTCTGTATTCCATATCATTCCTAGAGTTCTTTGATGAGGCAGGTCGTCTAATTCAAAATCGAAAGTGTCGTTGACTTCTGGGGTTCTTTTCTCTGGTGGAAGCCGCTGTAAAAGGTCTTTAGAGTTTGAAGAGAATTTACAAAGATCAAATCCTCCTCTACTGCACATGTCTATAGCTCCCAATGCCAATTCGGAAGCTTCGTCGAGACTGTCTACAGACGTGGTACCATCATCCATATAGAAATCGTGAAGTATGAAGTTTTTCACCTCAGCAGGGAAGTCTTTCTCATTGTCGTATGCTGTCTGTTGAAGTGCTCTGATGGAACACGATGGACTGGAAACTGCACCAAAAAGATGATAGCAGATGTGATAATGCGTCGGGGGTTTAGAAGAATCCCCATCTTTCCACCAAAGTATTCGGACGTAGTCTCTTTGCTTATAGGGGATCTTCACCATCATGAACATTGATGATATGTCGCATGTTAAAGCTATTCTGCCTTTCCTCATACGGCATAAGGCTCCAGTCAGGTTGGTCAGCATGTCGGGTCCTTGGTACAGTTCATCATTTAGGGATTTCCCCATATATTTAAGACTAGCATTAAAAACCACCCTTATTTTCTTCTTCTTCTTATGTCTCACTCCATGGTGCGTTAGATAATGGCTCTTCTTTATAGAACTGTTTTCGGGAATCTTCCCTAAATATCCACTTTTAATCATATCTTCCATAAATTTAATGTAATCGTGTCTAAAGTCGGGTTCTCGTACAAATCTTTTCTCTAGTCTTTCTAAGGCTTTGAATGCCACAGTCCTGTTGTCCTCTAGACCAGGAGGGTCACTGCGAAAGGGTAAATCAATGGAATAATGTCCATCAACCATATGAATACTGTTATCAACAATGTCTTCAAACTTCTTATCTTCTTTAGAAATAGAAGGTTCATCAGGAACATTTTCAATAAAGTCTTGTTCCATCAATTTCAGGAATTCCTTTGTTGATAAGTCTTTAGATGACTCACTTTCAGCTATTATCAATGATGATTCACCTTCATCGTCTGTTGTTGGGCTTCTGACAGAAATGAAATTGCAAACTCGATTAGTGGGTTTCTGTGCATATAAGATGGACCATCCTAATCCGCTTTTCTCTGCCCAAGGTGAAGTAGGACCGGCTGGGGGAATGACTTCCCGTGGAGAGACGGCTAATGGTACATTACGTCCGATCATCAATACAATCTTGGATTCTGTCTTTTGTGGTATTTCATCAGCTATGTGTCTAAGGTGAGGGAACGATAAAGCAGCCGCCTTGGTAGGGATTTGGCTCCTTTCAATTGGTAGCGTCGTACGGGTATAACATGGAGGTAGCAGAAAGCTTTCTTTCATTTCATGGTCCAATATTTCTAAACCACAGATTTTCTGTGATTCAATTCTGCACGTGCCCTGCATGGTGGTAAGATTCATTGTCGTAGATTGTCCTGTCCATCTTTTTTCAAAGGAAAATTCTTCTTCAAGAAAACAGGTGTCGGCTTCAGCATCACTGTAGATGTAAATTTCTGTCAAGTCTGAAGGCTTTGAAATGTGTCTAATGTAGCCCAAGTTCAAATGTGCTAGATCACTGAACTCTTCGTCCGGTATGTCATCAGGATTTATGGTCATGTTGACTCTCCCATGGGATTGTCGAAATGGCAGTGCTGAAGGATTAAGTCGATTGTCTTCTTTTCTGGTGTCATTCTCTGTATGAAATAAGGTAATGTGCCCCTTTCTGTTGCATATTTGACATATTTTCCAGTCTGTGTTGGGGCAGTCTTTGGCGTCATGACCCCTAAATGTACATCGAGGGCACATGTCTCGTTTCTGTAAAAACTCCCTCCTTTCCGAAATAGGTTTCTGCCTTAACTCTGAACAATGTTCAAGCCAGTGGTCTGATCGGCAGTAAAGACATCTAGGAATATGTTTCTTGGTTGCTATATTATCTGTCGATTGTTCGTAACCTTTCACGGAATTTCCAAAAGCTCTGGCTGGTTGTTTCTTTAAGTCTGTAAATGGTCTGTGAAACTTTTCAGTGTTGGTTGTAGAGCACTCACCGAATACAGGGTCTCCTAATGCCTTGGCTCGTTTTTTAACGAAGTTTACAAAAATGTCGAAAGTTGGTTCAGTTCTTTGGTCGCGAAGGTATTGGATATCCTCTCGAAACTTGTTCTTCATGCCCCAGGGTAAAAGTTCTAGGGCATTCTTGATGACCGTAACATCATTTAGTTTTCCGGTATATCCAAGTCCCTTCAAAGACTCCGAACAATTTTCCAGAAAGTTAGCGAAACTTCTCAGCGCTTTGGCATCGGCTGTTTTTATCTTAGGCCAGGCTTCGAGCTTCTTAACATATGCTTCACAGATAGCAACAGGATTCCCGTATTCATCATCAAGTTTCTTCATGGCCTTTTCGAAATTTGGCATGGTCTGCATATGTAGTGTGCTTTCAATCAAATAAAAAGCCTCACCTGTTGTATAGTCTGCCAAATAGCCTAAAAGTTCTTCTGGGTCGTTAGTTCTTTTTTCGAAACACACTCGGAAACTACTTCTCCACTTCTGATACATCATTTTGTTTCCATTAAAGACAATTGGTTTTAATGGTGGCAGTGTAGTCCTGGCCATAATTTTTCCCAAGGCCTCAACTTCGTGGTAGGTGCTTAATTCGTTGTTTGTATTGTAATGGTGCGAATTTGTCAGAAGTTGCTGTTTAGGGTTACCATCAGCGTTATTTGAAGGCTGTGGCTGTTGTGTAGTAACTTGATCAGAAGGATTCGATGTTGGGGGCTGTTCCGTCGTTGTGTCTAGAACGTTGTTTAGCGTAGGTGGGTAGGTTGTTGGGCCCAATTGCACCGACTGGATCAAAGCAGACGCTCCTTGCTCCAGCGTGCCCAGTTGATCATCTTCTGTATTTTCAACTCTGACTTTAATCCTAGCTGAAGCAAGCTCTGTTTGTAAATCAACATTCTTGACGTATTGTTGATGTTGTAAATCCATTTGTCTCCGGCTCTCATCTCTCTTTAGTCTTGCAAGTTCTGCGTTTTGTTTGATTTGTTCGGCTTTCACTTTCATTTCCGCCAATGTGGCTTCAAGTATAGCCGCACGGCGTCTTTCAGATCTTTTGCTTGATGTATCTGATCTACCTGATTGTTTGGTAGTATGCGAAAGCGTTTCCGACCTTTCTGAATATTTGATATCTTCTCTAACTCTAAGCTTTCTCTTATAGGACAGGATATGTTGTACAGTTTGGTCATATAACATTTGGTCCTTTTCTGGCACCGTTTCGCCAGCGAGAATTAATGATTCAATTCTGGAAAATGTATCCGAAACTTCAGTCACGTATGCATTAAGTTCCACTAATGTCTTCGCCAGATCGGCACCAGAAAGCTTCTCTATGTTTTCTTCTCCGTCTGCCATAAATTTGGTAATATTGTCGATGGCTGAAGTAAACGCAACTCTGGCTTTTCCAAGTTGTGATTTCCTGCCTCTCTCTGTCATGTCCGATGGGTCTGTTGTTTTCATTGCTGTTTCTGTTGTGTCGTGGGTTTCTCCCTTTGATGCCATAATTAGAAAGTATTGTCTTCTATCTGTTTCCTATCCTGGTATTTGAATAGAAAAATCAGAATATGTCGGTGTCGTAAATTCCAGGTTGTAAATAAACTGTAACTTGCCTTCTAATTATGTCTTGTCTGTGTCTCTCAGAGACTGCAAGGAACTGTTTAAAACTGTGATAGACGCACTGAATTAAATCCAAAATGACTTCTTCACTAAAAACATTTATTTTCAGTATACTTGAATATATAAAACAGTGGTTTTAAACAATTCGTCCTCACAGTCTCTCGGTTTCTTTGTCTATGGCATTATAGCCTGTGTGTCTAAGAGTTTATTGTCATTTGTTCAGATTTTATCATAGCGGGTCACATTCTGACCCCGCCTGATAACGGTACCAAGATTCTTACAATTAAAATAAATCAGTTATACAGCTGGTATACAAATTATACTATGAAGGCAATAGATAAGTACTCACTGACAGTCACACGCCTTATACATAGTAATAAGCAAATCTTGGCTTTTCCCTGTGTCAACATTGGCGTCTGAAGTTGATAATGTCGGCCTTTCCCGTTCAATAAAGATGGCAGCCTTTTTACAGACGGCAATTCAGTATACCGTTAGTCATAAACGACAGTGCTAACAATATGGGCCGATAGCTGTTTAGTTTACATTATCGTAAATATTTCTGCTATTTCCACGTATTTCATGACGTTTATTTCAACTATTCTGACATTGGGATGTCGACATTTGTCGTGCAATAACAATGACGGACATCTCTGCCGCTATTCCCTATACCGTTACTCATAAATGACAGTGCTAAAAATATCTGCAAATCGTTAATATTACTATCATTCCTACGTATTTGGTAACATATATATTTCTGCAAATCGTTAATATTACTATCATCCCTACGTATTTGTTGACATTTCTGCTAATCCTTCACAGGGTGTGCGCCTAAACCACGCATATTTTTTTTCCTGAAACACCTCTGCCAAAGTCGCCCTGCGCCTTATACACCAAAAAATACGGTAGTTCTAATTAAGTGAAGGTGATGAAACTTGGTGTGTATTTTCGTTACATTAATACCTTGACTAAGTTCGATAATGAACATTTTCTGCACAGGGTAAGCAGAGTGATAGGTAATTTGATTGGCCGAAACTTTGGAACACAATAACTTTACTTCTAACTGAGCTAGAATGTTCAAACTAGGTGTAGGCGTTAATTAGGGGAATGCCTTGGTGGAGTTTGATGAAGAACATTTTTTGCTTACAGTAAGCATAGATAAACAATCTGATTGGTCAATTCTTTAGGACACAAAAACTTTGGTTTTAATGAAGTGAGAGCGATGAAACTCAGAATATAGTTTTATTATATCATTACCGTCACTAAGTTTGGGATTCAACGGGGGACATTAGCCTCACTGGCTTGTTGAATCTTGTGATCGTTCAAGCTACCAAAGTTGATCTGTATAAAATTCAACATTTAAGTCTGGAACAAAGAATCCTATTGAATTTCAATCATTTCTGATTAATCCACCTGAAGTTATGGCCCTTATTTCACTTGGTTGAACCTAGTGAATGCTCTAATGACAAGAGTTGTCATCTGAACTGTGTGAAATTTATATGCATAATTTAGATTTGTAAAATGAAAAAGCTTATTGAATTTCATTACTTCTGGAGTTATGGACCTTGTTTCACTTGTTTAACCATGTGAACATTCAAACGATTAATGTAATTATCTTCTGTGTTTGAATTTGTAAGCATTATTTACATAAGGAACACAAAGAAACGTATTGAATTTCAGCAAAACATACACCCCAATGCATTAAATTTATATGCACTATTTAGATTTGTAAATCGAAGAAGCCTATTGAGTTTCAGCAATTTATGTTAATAACTTCTTGAGTTATGGCCCTTGCTTCATTTTGTTGAACCCTGTGAGCACTTAAATCACAAAAGTTATCATCCAATCTGTATTTATATGCATTATTTAGCTCGGTAATAGTAAAACGAAGTATCCTATTAAATTTCAGCAATTTCCATTCATTGCTTCTAGAGTTATGGGCCTTGTTTCACTTTGTTCAACACCTTATGAACACTCTAACAACAAAAGTTATATATTCAATCTGTATTAAATTGATATCGTTGTCTTGTAAACATGCCTATTATTTCTAATTAATGAATATATGCGACAACTCTGTCAACTGCTCAAACGATTATTTCGCCTGGTAAAATATCTATTGACTAACTTATAATATGTTCATCTCAACAGTAGGCCTATTTAATACAAGAAGATAGTCTGAACCAGTGAAATTCTGTATTAATTAAAAACAGGAAAACAGATTTTTTGAACTCAAAAATGCAACCCGTTATAAGAAGAATTATATATGTAAAGATTTGATTTATTACCTTTTAACGAGCATCATTTACTATCAGGAAATACAAAGCAAGTGGGTGAGTGTGAAAATTAACTTGTGGAGGTCTATGTAAATAAGATGGCCTATTGATTTTTGCCTAGCCCATATATAAGATTGTGTAACGGCCATGTTAAAATGTCAGACTGAAATGTACTGTCATGTCCAAGGGTTAACCTGATTGCTCAGGAATACATTTAGGTCAGAAGTGGTTAAAGTGACACCATACTATCAAACAGGGGGTTCCTCTGACCGAATATTCCTCCTCTTAACTGAATTTTCAATGTATCTATTTAAATATAGCCTCCAGTAAAAGCAGACATCTTTTATCAGTGGATCATACCAATGTGCAGGGTGTGTTATATTTGATCACATAATTTATAATCAATTGGAATATCTGCTTAAAGAACCATTATTTTCAGTTTTTAAGTCTATTATTTCTTGTTTTAATAATTCAATGGAATTCCTAAGTCAAAACTGTACTTTGCTAATGCGTAATTAACACCTTATTTACCTTAGTGGAAATGGATTAGTCCATTTGCTGATAAGTTGCTATAAAAAGCTAGCTGTTGTTGGGCTGTTCCATGTTGTATCATCTGCAACTAAAAGGGGTACTTGGTATTGACTAAATGGAAGGGTCTATATTTACATTGACATTATTATTTTGGACTAGCCTATATGGTAATCTTGATCAGGACATACAAGAATGGAAGTACACCAGCACTTTCTCAATATAAAATAGTGCAATTATAGTACACCATGTACACAACTTGAACTTCTCCACCTAAATTAATCAAACTATGTCCTTTCAGTACAAATGAAAAAGAAAACAATAGAATGAAAAAGAAAACCATTATATATATCCCACTTTTAGACCTATCACTTCATTTTACCTTTGTTGGTATAATTAAGTGTCTTACAAGTTACATACTAAGCTTTTTGATGTGTGGGTAATTGAACTGATTTAATTTGTGCTAGTATAAATTGATCAAAAAATGTTGGCTATGTGAACACCTCAGTAGAATGAGTTAAGATTTTATCAAGAATGTCGATCAATTAATTTAAACACCTTTCTTAGATGTACCGCACATGTTAAAATCTTTCTTATAATGAAGATTAATAATATGAATAAAAAATTTCTTATTTAAATCAAAAATGACCCCAAACTAAAAATGGTAGTAGACTATGTAAGAAATAAAAATAAGAGTAAAAAACGGAAACAATTGAATGTAAATCAGTTTATACACATTCATAATACATTATTATATGTGTTGCAACCCATTTGTGTCAATTTCTAGGTCCCAAATATTAGTGATTTAGCTCCTTTAAATGAGCAATACTTTCCCCGCAAATAAAGTTTGTAATTTATCAACAAATAGGAAGATTTAAGATTTTCTACATCGTACAACTAACATTTATTATACGCCCACATTTTCATGTGGACATATTATGTCGTCGCCCCTGTCCGTCCGGACGTCCGTCCGTCCGTCCACAATTTGTTTGTGGACTCTCTACAGGTCACAATTCTTATCCGATTTTGACGAAACTTGAAATATAGGTTTATCCCCAAAAGATCTCGGTTCCTTTCGATATTGGCATGTATCGGATCAAAACTTCATGGATTATGGCCCCTGATTGTACGAAAAATCACGTTTTTAGCTTGTGGACCCTATAGAGGTCACAATTTTGAACCGATTTTGATGAAACTTGACATGCATGTTTGTAACCCAAAGATCTTGGTTCCATTCGATATTTGCGGCTATCGGAATGTAATTTCCTGAATTATGGCCCCTGATTGTCCGAAAAATCACCCTTTTTAGCTTGTGGTCCCTCTGGAGGTCACAATTATTATTCGATTTAAAAAAACGTTTGATTATATCACCCTAAGGAAGGTTGAGTTCGAATTTCGGGAAAATCGGACGAAAATTGCCATACAAAATGGCCGACCGTTAGTACGCAAATACTGTTAAAAAATGGTATATCAAGGTTGTGGACCCTGTGGAGGTCACAATTTTGATTCGATTTTGATGAAACTTGAAATTCATGGTTATAACCCAAAGATCTCGCTTCCTTTCGATATTTGCGCATATCGGATCGTAACTTCCTGAATTATGGCCCCTGATTATACGCAAAATCGCCTTTTTTTTAGCTTGGAGGTCACAATTATTATTCGATTTAAAAAAACGTTTGATTATATCACCGTTACACCCTAAGGAAGGTTGAGTTCGAATTTTGGGAAAATCGGACGAAAATTGCCATACAAAATGGCCGCCGTTTGTACGCGAATACTGTTAAAAAATGGTATATCAAGGTTGTGGACCCTGTGGAGGTCACAATTTTGATTCGATTGTGATGAAACTTGAAATTCAAGGTTATAACCCAAAGATCTTGCTTCTTTTCGATATTTGCGCATATCGGATCGTAACTTCCTGAATTATGCCCCTGATTATACGCAAAATCGCCTTTTTTTTTAGCTTGGAGGTCACAATTATTATCCGATTTAAAAAAACGTTTGATTATATTACCGTTACACCGTAAGGAAGGTTGAGTTCGAATTTCGGGAAAATCAGACCAAAATTGCCATACAAAATGGCCACCGTTTGTACGTGAATACTGTTAAAAAATGGTATATCAAGGTTGTGGACCCTGTAAAGGTCACAATTTTAATTCGATTTTGATGAAACTTGAAATGCATGGTTATAACCCAAAGATCTTGGTTCCTTTCGGTATTTGCGCATATCGGATCGTAACTTCCTGAATTATTCGAATTTCGTGAAAATGGTACCAAAATTGCCGGACGAAATGGTCGCCGTTTGTACGCGAATAGTGTAAAGATATGGTATATCATGGTTGTTGACTCTGTACAGGTCACAATTCTTATCCGATTTTGACGAAAAGTCACATTTCTAGGTTGTGTACCGTGAATATCAGACTGGAACTGACCAACAAAATGGCTGCTCCCAATACAGTATGAAATACAGGACTTAATGATGTAGGAAAAATCACTTTCCGTATTGTTTGTTCTCTATCCATCTCTCGAAAATGTGGGCGTATCCTGCCTGGCAGTGCCAGCCTATCTTTACGGTTTGTGGTAAAGTTTTACGCTCAACAATTTGAGTCGCCCCCTGTCTTTACAATGTCTGTTGCCTGTCTTTATTACAGTATTATTATCCAAGGTATGATTTCAGAAAATAGGAAACCATGTGCGTGCAATGATTAAGACACTGGCTTGCTAAACAGAAGGTAGTGTAATCACTCCCAGTGTTGGCCGAGAATGTCAGTGCTGCATTATTCTGCACATGATACAACCCTTAACAATTGGAATTTAAAATTTCGAGTAGGGCTGAGTCCACTGTATGGCATATGCCCATTTCCATTAGCATGCCAGTTGATGCAAAAAGAAAAAAGTAGGGCGTTAAACACTATTTCATATCATAAAATGAAATAGACTAGTCCACAAAATGACTAACACAGGAGATGTTCTGTTAAGAGTTTACTCAGTATGTTCGATATACAGTATAACACATGTAATGCCATGTGCTTATTGTTATGTTAATATTTTTGTTTTTTTACTGTATGAAACAGAAGCATGTGCCGCTAGAATGTTGTGTAACTGAAACTTATATAAAGTATCTACAGCACATGTTGTGTCATGATGATCTTGTCTTCATATTAGGTTAATCTTGAACATGGGCTGTACATCCATTCACATGCTAGAGCGTGTGACATTCAGTTTAAAAAAGAATGATGTAATATCTTTTCACATAGTTATATCTATTAGGTTATTTATTATTACTTATTAATTCTAATAATGAATGTATGTGTATTGGTTTGAATAATATAATCTACTTACATCTGCACTTTTTGACTGCAATATTTGTATATCACAGCAGTTGCAGGTGTTTGTTTCATATTTTTAATATTTTAATCTATATGAATCATTAATGACCAAAACAGTAACTTGTAGTAGATTATTGTACACCAAGTCTTTACGCAAACAGCCGGACACGGACGTGGTCTGTCGAAATTTTATCCCATGTGAGACACAAATTGTATTGTGTCTGTCAGTTTGTCCATCACAAGTTTTATTAAAGAAATTTAGATCATTATTTCCCTTCAACTGATATACAGTGGCCAATTTTGATGTTAATATCCTCTTGATTGTTCAAAAAATCACATTTTTAGCTGGTGGACTCACCTAGAAGTCACAATTTGTATCAAATTTTAAAAAAACGTTTAAAGTAGCCAAGTCTCTTACTCATTATCATCAAAAGTCTTCGATATTGAAAACATGAATTATTTGTCAATTTTAATCAACGGTGATGTTGTGGTTTACGGAGAAATGATCAGCTTCTGATATCCAATACTTAAGACAAAATAAAGATTTTACTTTTGGTAAAATGATGCATTTGAGTGCCATTTGTAACGGGGGACATGAGAAACGAGGCTAGAGATATTCCATAAGTCAAACGGTGGTGCCATATTCTTATCTCCATAGCATGGCATTAAATACTATCGGTGTAGACTGAAATAACCCGACGCTAGAGTTTACCATTCTATTGAGACTTAGGACGTATTTTGCCAAACATCAAGATAATTGAATGTAAATCAGTTTATATATGTTACAGTTAATATGTATAATCAGGGAATATGTATAATTTATATTACATTATTATGATTATTATATGCGTTAGAACCCATTTGTATCAATTTCTAGTTCCCAAATATTAGCGATTTAGGTCCTTTAAATATATCACCGTTACACATTAATGAAGGTTAAGTTAGAATTTCGTAAAAGTCTGACCCAAACGGCCAGGAAAAATGGCTGCTCCTTGTATGCAAATAGTGTAAATGTATGTAATTGTGGACGCTCTTGAAATGTTTGATCGTAATCCAAAGATCTTGTTTCCGGTCAATATTTGTTAAACTTAAAATATATCTTTATATCCCAAATATCTCAGCCCCTTTCAATATTTGAACAATTCAGAGCATAACTTCCTGGATTATGGCCCCTGATTGTACGAAGAATCGTCTACTCTTGCAAAATGAGGGCATATCTTGTCTGGCAACCAACCGCTGGATTAAAAACGTGTAGAATGGACGTAGTGGGTGCAATTAACTACTGCAATTAAAAGCTTATTGTTCATGTATTAAGTGTTCATCATTGATGAAAAATTACAAATTTAAAATAGAAAATTAATGTAAATCACTTTATATAGTATGCACACATTTTACATGAATATGTACTTAGACCCATTCTCATATATTTTAAGGTTCCAAAGATTAGAGATATATACTTTCTAATAGATTTTTGGAAATTGTGTTACAGAATTATTAAATTTAGATATGCGAAAAACATAGAAAGTGGTTCTGGGTGAGCTTCTTGAGTAAGATGCTGGGAAATGTCATTACAGGATTATCAAATGTCAAATGCTTTTGGATTCTTTATTATTTGCCAAAATGCTGTGACAAAAAAGATTAATATATTCGCTATGATAGGAGCAAAATAATTGGTTTGATACTACTTGTGGTCAACCCATTTGCTCTATTTTTCAAGACTTGACATTATTATATTATTTTCCAGACAGGCTACAAGGAAAACACCTTAAAGCATGGTTTGAACTTCTTCATCACATGCTAATAAATGTGTCAAAATGTCACCAAAAATAAAGCGTTTAATTTATGCGACTTTCTATTGATGTGGGTTACATTTCTGAACTTAAGTACAGTTTGTGCACTGATTTAGAACTAGAAATATTAGTACTGTCTGTTGCTCATGGAGGTCAATCTAAGGTCACTGCCTTGGATATTGATCATGTTATAAAATCAATGTCTGGGTAATACCAACCTTGACTTGAAGGAGGATAATGTTTGTGGTTGTATATAGTCATCACCAATGTCTCTTGTTAATCTGTCCATTCATAATTTTATGTGGGATATGTTGGATTGGGTGCTCATTTTCACTATTATTTACATTCACCTTGTAATAATCTGTAATAACATGTTCTTGTTGAGATTGCATTGTAGCCTACTGATACTGGGATATACATCACATCTCAACTGTTGTTTACAGAATAATTGCCCTCAGCTGAAAAACCCAGTATAGGGAGTATAGTTGTCTGACCATCAACATGAGATATTAGCCATTGTGTGTTAGCATCCAAATATATATAATAATGATTATATATATATAATCATTATTAATTATTTATTTTTTTAGAAATAAGGCATTGTACAATGGCAAGTCAAGAGACATAACAAGTTTATTAGAGGACCATCAGATAAATACAACCAGAGATCGTGGGTTTACTCTGGGTCCTCAGGCTTCTTCCCACTGCTAAAGACCCCTATGCGCAAGCGAATTATTGAAATAAAATGAAACCCTATGTTAGTCTGGAAATGACTTAGTTGGTGCCCAGTGGACGTTAAACCCTCCGTTCTCTCTCTACAACCAGAGATGTATTTTAAACAATAAAACAAGTTAACCGAGAACAATTTAGCCCTAAGCAACTATAGAATTATGCAGTTTATTGTTGTGTTATAGTGTCATAATTAAGTACTGATCAGTTCTTGTTACTAAATGATTTGTCAGTAGAAAAACTAAGGCCTGTCCTCTTAAATGAGTTAGATATGTAATTGTTTCCAAATGGCTAAATATTATAGGCTGAAATTAGGACCTCCCATTTAAATTAACTAAATATTATGAGCTGAAATTTTCATGCAAGTTAAAGGGAAATATCTTTACATTTAAAGAATCAAAAACTAAAGGACCTCCCCTTTAATTTATTATTCTAATGAAATTGAAATGGCCTTTGGCGTACTTGCCATAACACTGCTAATATGACTGGTTGTTGTTGTTGTGTTCACCATGTATTTGAATAACAAGATTGTGTACTAATTTGACCTTGCTATGTCATGTCTGCTGACCAGTAGCCAGTGATAACTGACCTTTTCCTCTCATTACAAGCTGTTGCCCACCTACAATCTAACATGAACTAAATATTCCACCCTATTACAAGGAATAGACTCAACCATTTAGTCTGATGTCAGAACATTCGATTTTATCCCGGGTGTGGTAGTTAAATTGTTTTCTACCCTTACTTAGATATGGTCTGCTCCATTTTACTGTAAGACAGTGTAAATAATGTTGAGTAAAAGGGGTGATAGCTTCTCCAATGTACATGGATTAACCTAAATGTGTAATAAGAGTCATTATGTGGATATATTACCTAGATTTGAAATGAAATGGAATGGAGATTTAATTTTCTTACTGTTCTGCTCCAACTGGGCTAATGAAAAAGACCACCATACAGTGCGTTATACAGGAAATTGTGCCCAGGCAGCAGCACTGTGGCCTACACTTATATCGAATTCCAACTTGCCCTCCGTCATTCACGGAAAACCACATAGGAAAATCTCAATGAACTTTCTTGGCCAATGCTGCTAGGGATCGAACATGTGGCCTCAAGAGCGTCTTTTATGATCACTTCCAACCTAGAGTTGAAGTAGACTCAAAAAACCCATTTATCATTCAAATCGCTCAAGTAAACCTGTGAATGACTACTAGATTTCTGATCAATCCAAATAAAGTATTGTTCTTCAGACTGTCTGTATAGTATAATCATTACTGTTTTCTTTTCATTTCATACTTATTTAAATGGCCAAAATTTGAAAGAAGACTATAACCTTATTAACATTACAAATTATAAGAATACCAGACGCTACACTGTTAATTTTATGGTAGTGTAAAACAGTCAATCATAAGCGTCCCGTACTGAGTATGGTGCCAATTTGGCCCACTGAAGTGACACTTATTTTAGAGTAATGTAAACAGCCAAGTGTAAACGGGGCTTATCCGTTTTCATCAATTTCTCATAATTATTGTCCGAAGTTGCGCTCATTCTCTTGCATGTCAAATGCTTGTTTAGGTTACAATTTCCATAATAGAACTAAATGAATATACAGAAGGGAAGTAGGACAGGATTTTATTTTGATCAGCAGAAGGCCTAATGTCCCTGAATTTGGGCGTCAGTAGTAAGCATGTAGAGCTAGTACTGTTGCCATTATAATTCAGGTTTATTTTAACCTTGATTCTGGATCCAAACACTTAATTAGTGCCCAGATGGGATTTGACAAGGTAAATTATAATTGGTTAGTTTAATAATGTGGGAATTGTCATTGGACTAGTTATGAAACAAAATATCACAGAAATGACCAACATCATTTGCATTTTAACAACTTGTGCCAATTTTCATTAATTAATTGTGGACTTGTTGCTTTAAATTTTATTTATTATCTATGTGTTTTTAATAGTACATCATTTTGATCATTGATAAAGTTTTTGATGTGATACTGATTTGATCACATAACAAGATACTATAAAAAAAATAATTATATATTTAAACTGGAGTTATTTCCCATGTGCTTTCAGAGAGAGAGAGAGAGAAATGGGGTTTAACATACACTCAGCACCAACCAGGTCATTTCGGGACTAACATGGTTCACTTTTATTTCAATAATTCGCTTGCGCGCAGGGGTCTTTAGCAGTGGGAATAAACTGGAGTATCCGGAGAAAACTCAAAGGCTGGACAGGCGACCTTACTTCTTGCCATGTACAACCGGAGATCCGAAACCACGCCAGTTGACTCTATGGCAGGCCGTATGATACAGCACGTGCACGCTAATCATTCAGCCATCCAACCCCAACCCCAACCCCCCATGTGCTTTCAACAATATTTGCAAAAATAAAATCATTTAATATTTAGTGTGAGAGCAATTTTTGTTTTTCTTAAATGACTTATATTAGTATACCTTTTGTGGAATCAGATAATATGGTTATCCTGGTTTGTATTGGATAGTTATGGTTCTTTGGTGCCTTTAATGGAACTCTTCTATATAACCCCAGGATATTAGACAAGCCTCAAGTTTGGACATTAATTTCAAAAACTGGTCTCCTCTCTTCACTGGGTATTATGGCACTAAGTCTTTTATTATCATTTCAAGACTTAGTATGAAACTGTTTGATACTGTGCATATAATTACTAACATTTCCTTTTATTTTGTAGTAATTTTTTTTTTTTATATCTTTCAGTTGATATTCTTGTTCAATACTTTAATCAATGTCTAATTACATAGTCTTGTAGCATGTGATAAAGAGTTATGCCCCTTTAATCTATCATTTATAATGAAGATTAGACCTGTGGAGTTTACATAGCCAATAAGTTTTTGTGTTTTATACAATTCTGTTCCCATCAATATTTGCCCTTGTAATGTTGTTGATCAGTTTCTCGTTTCTATTGGTGTATATGACCTGTGACTGTTGATATTTAAGTTTTTCACTAGTGCTGTCCTTACTGCACTGTATGACATAATAGCTGAACTGCAGTTATCTGGTATCACCTTAGTGCAATAGGAAAAGTTCAATAAACAGAAGTACATGTGTTGCTATTTGATTAGCCTGTATGATATTATCATGTCTTTTTGTCCCCCGCCTTCGAAGAAAGGGGACTATTAAAATGGGTTCGTCCGTCCGTCCGTCTGTCTGTCTGTCTGTCCGTCTGTCCGTCACACTTTTTGGGACACAATAGCTCTCTTCCTAATTGAGCTAGATTGCCTAGAATGTTCAAACTTGGGGTATGTGTTTATTAGGTCAATGCCTTGATGGAGTTCGAAGATGAGCATTTTCCGCTTAGGGTAAGCAGAGATAAGCAATTTGATTGGTTGATACTTTGGGACATGATAACTTTAGTTCTAATTAAGTGAAAGTGATGAAACTTGGTGTATAGTTTCATTACAGTAATACCTTGACTAAGTTCGATAATGAGCATTTTCTGCTCAGGGTAAGTAGAGCAATTTGATTGGTCGAGACTTTGGAACACAATAACTCTCCTTCTATTTGAGCTAAAATGTTCTAACTTAGTGTATATGCTTATTAGGTCAATGCCTTGATGGAGTTCGAAGATGAGCATTTTCCGCTTAGGGTAAGCAGAGATAAGCAATTTGATTGGTTGATACTTTGGGACAAGATAACTTAGGTTCATCTTGATTGATGATTTTTATGCCAATACAATGACTGCATTCTCATTCAGTAATGGATTTGACAGTGACAGTATAGAAACGATTGACTCGGACACGAAGGCCCTTTCCCTTGGCCAGAGGGGCCCTTTTGTCAAGAGTGGGGGGCCCTTTTGTCTGCTCTTAGGATACCTCTAACTAGGGTACATTTTTATACGCCCACATTTTCATGTGGACCTATTATGTTGTCGCCCCTGTCCGTCCGTCCACAATTTGTTTGCGGACTCTCTACAGGTCACAATTCCTATCCGATTTTGACGAAACTTGAAATATAGGTTTATCCCCGTAAGATCTCGGTTCCTTTCGATAATGGCATGTATCGGATCGGAACTTCATGGATTATGGCCCCTGATTGTACGAAATATCATGTTTTTAGCTTGTGGACCCTATAGAGGTCACAATTTTGAACCGATTGTGATGAAACTTGACATGCATGTCTATAACCCCAAAATCTTGGTTCCTTTCGATATTTGCGCCCATCGGATCGTAACTTCCTGAAAAATGGCCCCTGATTGTCCGAAAAATCGCCCTTTTTAGCTTGTGGTCCCTCTGGAGGTCAAAATTATTATCCGATTTAAAAAACAGTTTGATTATATCACCGTTACATGGTAATGAAGGTGGAGTTCAAATTTCGTGAAAATCGGAGCAAAATTGACAAACAAAATGGCTGTTGTTTTTACGCGAATGGTGTGAAAATATGTTATATCAAGGTTGTGGACCCTAAAGAGGTCACAATTTTGAACCGATTTTGATGAAACTTGACATGTATGTTTATAACCCAAAGATCTTGGTTCCTTTCGATATTAGCACCCATCGGATCGTAACATCCTGAATTATGGACCGTGATTGTCCGAAAAATTGCCCTTTTTATACGCCCACATGGAAATGTGGTCGTATATTGCCGTCGCCCCCGTCCGTCCGTCCGTCCATCGTCCACAATTTCTTGTGAATGCTCTAGAGGCTAAAGTTAATATCCGATTGACTTTAAATTTATACATGGTGTTTAAGGTCGTGAGACGAAGAAGCCTATTGATTTTCAGCGATATCCGATAATTACTACCCTTGATCACTTTGAGGCTATAGTTATTATCCGATTGACTTTAAATTTATACACAGTGTTTAAGGTCATGAGACGAAGAAGCCTATTGATTTTCGGTGATATCTGATAATTACTGCCAGAGTTATGACCCTTGATCACTTTGAAAAATCTTGTGAACGCTTTAGAGGCTAAAGTTAATATCTGATTGACTTTAAATTTATACACAGTGTTTAAGAGTCATTCCACGAGAAAACCATGCAATATCATGCAGATGTTCGAAGGTGGGGGTCGGCCGTTTTAGTTCATATTCACAGGGTTTGGTCGATCCGTCGAGCCTACTCCCTGGCCAAAATCACCGATTTCAGAAATCAACCGTTTTCGAGATACAGGCCTTTTATGTTTTTCGGTGTTTTTTTGCCATTTTTAGGCCAAATTTTAGGTATTTTCGTCGCACTACTAACGCTGTTACATGATCCTGGAGAACTAGGTTTGGGTTGTTCATGATAGCCGGGGTCTTGCACTACCACATAATCATGGTCATCCGGATCAAGTTCATTTTCCAAAGGTGTCCGGATACTTCACAAGGTACGTGTCTAGAGATGCCTGAAATGTACCCCATCTTTAGATCGCTATAACTCCACTGGAGCAGGGTTTGCGATAAAAATTAAAATCAATTTATTTGCAGCTTGACCAGTTCTAACAACATAAGAAATAAATTGGTTGTCAGCTAACTTGCAACAGTATGAAAATTCATGTCGAAAGTTAGCAAAAACTTCAGTTTTCATTGGGATACATGGGCGGATTATTAAGGTACCCTATCGCCTATATTGTTATTCAGAGGGTCAGTATATCGACTCCGCCTCCCCTTCAACCGACTTTGCCAAAATATTCAGTCCCGGTTTGGTTTGGGTATCCAGTCTGCAAATCCAAGATGGCGTCTCCCAGAGAATATGGATTTTCACAAATTCTCGATCTAAAGCGTCAAAATTTTGAAAAACGGTCGAGTTAGAGCAGATAAAAATATTTTTCATATTTAATCCCCGTATGGTACAAAATAACGTCTCTTCGTTTATTCGACAGCAAATGAATGCAGAATTGCCCAAATAAGAATAGTTTTGCGATGTCAAATCATCGTTTTCGTTATAAAATGTCTACAAAATATTCAAAATCCGCCCGTAATAAAAATAGGAAAATCTCGCTATTTTTGTACACCTACATTCTCATGTGGACCCCCCTGTCAGTCTATCTGTCCACATTTTCTCGTGGACGTGTATTGTCGTCGCCCCTGTCCGTCGGTCCACATTTTGTTTACGGACACTCTATGTGTCACATTTTTATCCACTTTCTGCAATACTTGAAATAATTATAGGTTTATCTCCCTAACATCTCGGTTCCTTTCAATATTGGCATGTATCTGATCGTAACTTCATGGCACCTGATTTTACGAAAAATCATGTTTTTAGTTCGTGGACTAAATCGGAAATAATAACATAATTATCTCCCTTGTCCCCCCCCCCCCCATGCAATAGCTATCTTCAAACTTTTGAATTTGAAGTTGATAATGATATTTTTGCCAATTTCTCAACTGACAATAGTGAATTATAGGATTAATAGGTTTATTCTTTAACAAGGCGGGGGGGTGGGATGGCCTAGTGGTCTAGAGTGCCGCGCTTCGACCTCTAGCTGGCCGGTCACCTCTGGCTTGCGGCTGTGGTTTCGAGCCCTGGTGTGAGCGTATGTGGCATGGAGATAGGGGCGCCTTCACAACCTCGTGGGTTTCCTCCGGGCACTCCGGTTTCCTCCCACTGCTAAAGACCCCTACGCGCAAGCGAATTATTGAAATAAAATTAAACCATATGTTAGTCCCGAAATGACCTAGTTTGTGTTGAGTGGACGTTAAACCCCATCTCTCTCTCTCTCTCTCTCTCTCTCTCTCTCTCTCTCTCTTTAACAAGGCAGGACTGTTTATAGATACCAACTATTTTAATCGTTTTTTTTAAAAATATAATTTACAGATATAACTTGAAAATATGAAATTGTAGCTTTAAAGGGATCGTTTATAACCCTAATCTAATAGCTCAGCGCCTTCCGATATTCCCGGATATCGGATATTAACTTCCTGGATTATAGCCCCGTTTACACTTGGCCGCGATAAGCGTGTCGTACTGGGCACGGTACTAGGTCTCGATAAATTTCAAGAAATTGACCCGTTTACATTACCGGTCTTGGAACCGTGCCAAGCACGCCAAAAGCGGGACTCTTCACAGAAAAGTTAATTTCAGTCCCTAAGCAAGTTACCCGGATGAAAACAATTATGGCGGTTGATTTTGGTACGTATAGTCATTTTGACAGAACTGATGACAGAGCTGTCAAAGTTCGCGGAAAAAAGTCAAGGTTCATTTGGCGCATGCGCAGTAATCCGTGCTCCGATCGGTTAGCGCTTACAGTATGAAAATTTAAAACGAGCCGTTCTTGGCACAGTTTCGAGACCACCCCACTTCAGTGGGCCAGATTGGCACGGTACTCAGTACGACACGCTTGTGTTTGACCCGTTTACACTACAAAAACATTAACGGTGCCGTACCAGGAACCGTACCCGGCACGCTTAAAATTTGTAATGTAAACATGGTTTATGGCCCATGATTCTACAAAAAAAATGCTGTTTTAGCTTGTAGCCCGTCTAGAGGTCACAACTTTCATTCGATTTTTAAAAACGTTTTGATATATCCCAGTTACACGCTAATGATTGCGGAGTTCGAATTTTATGAAAATTGAAATAAAACTGCCAGACAAAATGGCCGCTTTTCGTTCGCAAATAGTGTAAAAGTATGTAATTCCAAGAATGTTGACACTCTTAAGCGGCCCACATACGCTCAACATAATTGTCAGTTATTGTCAATACTTGATATTGACAATCATATTGAGTGTGTGTATGTGATATTGAAGCTCGAAATAATTGATGTCAATATGATTGAAGAAATCAAATGTCCGTAGATTTTTTATTGACGAACCGTCAATTTTTGTGCAACAATTGATCGTGTGTGGGCGTCATCAATAATATTGACGCAATATTTCGTTTTCACGAAGCTTTCGAAGTAGGTGTTTGTGCCCAAACTTTCCATCTGAGTACACCCTTGTTATGACCATTTTCGATGTAGTTTCTTTTTCTTGGGACTAGGAACCGCCATAGCTAATGCTAAACAAATTGTTCCGTCAATGATGGCTGCTTTCCTCAGAATGAATATTGAGGCTAATATTTGCTTCAATAACATTGACATCAGTAATATTGACAATTATATTGAGCGTGTGGGGACCGCTTAAAGAACATAAATTTTATCAGATTTTGATGAATCTTCAAAACTATCCGTGTCTGCTTCAATCAAATTCAGGCCAGTGATATTTCTCAAAAATTTATTCGTTTATATGGTAGCAAATGAAAAAAAAGCTTCCGAAATTGTATTTTAACCACTGTTTGTCGTGTATTTTGTACACGGTGAACAGTCCATTTGCTGATTACACTATTTTGCCGGAATTCGAATTTTTACTAATGGTTTGGATTGTTCACACTTGGTTTTATTTTATTCATAGATAAATCATTTCTACAATAGATTAAGCAGGTAAACAAGGTAGGTGTACGTATCGACGGTATAACAAGATAAATACAGGTCGAGTGGTAGTTATATACTCAATGCACATACTAATTTTGAAATTCTGAATATTATTCACCATATCTTGATGTCCAATTGGTCAATATTGATGTCCAGTCGGTCATATTCCTGGCCTGACATTTGGAAAATATCGCAGGACATGTCCGGAAAGTATGGCTGAAATCCAAACACTAAAGAAACCAAAATACGTCGCGAAAAATGACGAATTTCGTATCTTTCGACACAAATTTTCATACTGTTGTAGGTGAGTTGACAAAGATTTTATTTTTTACTTTGTTAGAACAGGTCAAGCTGCAAATAAAACGATTTCCATTTTTATCCCAAACCCTGCTCCAGTGGAGTTATCGAAATTTGAAGAAAGGGTATAATTCAGGTATCTCTAGACACGTATCGTGTGAAGTATCCGGACACCTTTGGAAAATGAACTTGAACCGGATGACCATGATAATGTGGTAGTGCAAGACCCCTGCTATCATGAACAACCCAAACCTAGTTCTCCAGGGTCACGTAACAGTAGTAATAGTGCGACGAAAATACCTAAAATTTGGCTTGAAAATGTCAAAAAAATGCCGAAAAACGTAAAAGGCCTGTATCTCGAAAACGGTTGATTTCTGAAATCAGTGATTTTGGCTGGGGAGTAGGCTCGATGGGTCTACCAAACCCTGTAAATATGAACTCAATCGGCCGACCCCCACCTTCGAACCATTATAAAATGGTTTTCTCGTGGACTAGCTCTTAAGGGCATGAGACGAAGAAACCTATTGATTTTCGGTGATATGAGATAATTACTACCAGAGGTATGACCCTTGATCTCTTTGAAAAATCTTGTGAACGCTCTAAAGGCTATAGTTAATATGCGATTGACTTTAAATTTGTACACAGTGTTTAGGGTCATGAGACGAAGAATCCTATTTGATTTTCAGTGATATCTGGCACTTGATCACTTTGAAATATCTTGTGGACGAAGGCCTTGAGACAAACCATCAAAACTATTCTAATCATTTCTGATAATTATTTAATGGGCTATTACTCGTAATAAGATTATCATGTGTTGTAAATGTTCTCCTTACTGACAAAAGAAACAATATGCGACAACCCTTGTTGACTGCCCGGACGACTTAGCTGTTGTGGGCGTATGTTTCGTTGCCTGGCAACCTATCTTTTTATTGACAGTAACCACCAAAAAATAAAGAAATTAATTTTATTGTTTGACATGAAACAAAAAACTAGTCTGTTGAAAATTTGTACATTCTAAATATTTTTCCAGACAATTATGCTATTGTAGCAGAGCGACAAAAAGTAGAGTACATTGGGCTATACCATTTTATAGAGGGGAATGAATGAACCGATCTGTAACTTTATATTGATCTAAGTTAAAGGACAACAGTTATATTGTTCTCTGTATCCTTGTTTGATACAATTGATAACTATTATCTTTTTGACACAGTCTGATATACCCATGTCATCATGACAAACCTAATTTTGCTACCCCACATATTTTAAGGGAAATTGTTATTTGTGTCTGCATTATATGATGTCCTGTCTGTATACTCATTCAAGGCATGTGTACGTAACTGTCTGTGTGGACGTAACTGTCTGTGGACACTCTTCACAGACTATAATTTTTATCTGATCCTGACGAAACTGGAATAGGTTTATCTCCTTTCAAAATTCTCGAATTTTAGATCACAACATTTGGACAAAAAGTCATGTTTTTAGTGTGTGGTCCAGTTAGAGGTCACTATTTTTATCTGATTTGATAAAAAAAAAAATAAAACCTTTAAATTTATCGATCACCATTACAATCAAAATGACCACTCGTTAAATGCAAATTGTATAAAAAAAAAAGTATGTGAAAAAAAAAGTATGTGATACCAAGGTTGGGGGACCTGCTAGAAGTCACTATTTTTGTCCAATTGGGATAAAACTTAAAATACATCGTTATATCCCAAAAGATCTTTCCTTTTGATATTCGCGCATTTCAGATCACAACTTCTTGGATTATGGCCCCTGATCTGTATTAGATTTAACTGTATTAATATAACAGCTAGTATTATGCGACAGCCAAATCTGCCTATTGTGGGTCTTTCTTTGGACCTTAAATGTTATATGTATTTGATTAATATAATCAACTCTCAAAACAATCTAATGAGTCAAATTTTCAACAGTTTTGAATTTGATCTGTGGTTCAATTATAGCGGTTGATGATTAACCATATAAATGGATAATCAAGACTTTGTTTCAAGACAGTAACAATCACAACCTAGACTATTAGTTTTTTTTTTTAAATAAAGATTTCTCTGTTCAGACTAAAGTAATTTGACTGGAATTTACAGCATTTTCCCTTTACATTATCTATTTAACTATTAAAGTGAGAACTGTCAGCTCTTTATGTAATATTCCTTAATCCTGCCTTAAGTTAGTAAAATAAAGAATCATGGAATTTCAACAATTTCCATTTATTAGTTCAAGAGTTATGGCCCTTGCCTCACTTTGTAGAACCATTTGAACACTGAAAAAACAACAGTTATCATATATGGATGGTTATCTGGCAAGCTATCTTGATTTCTATAAAAAGATATTGATCAAATTAATTAAAAATTGTGAAGTGTTTCATTAAAACTTGAAAAATCTGGAAATTTTTCATCACAATCCGATGACACAGCTGCAAGTAAGCCCATGTGGGAGTGCATGTTTTATTGTGTGACAATCTGTGTTAAACTGTAAAATAATGAGGTTATAGAGAAGGATGTTAACAAGGATGTAATAATTATAGATGTATGTGTACCGGTAATACGGCGGTATGTCATGACATACTACTTATAAAACGAATAACCCAATATTAATGATAGCTGGAAGCTGTAATGTGTTGGAGTGTTGGGGGATGACTGATAAAGATATCGGTTAAACACCATAGATAAAAGTGGAGGTATATGATTCTAGAATAGTGTGACTCGGTGAGACTGGTCTGTCCAATACTATACTAGCCGACCCAATAACCTATAGTCTAGGTTATTGGGTTAGGAGCTGAGCCAGTGACCTCGGATGGCCTAAAGGTGTACTCATAGGTGGTCACTTTGATCTAGAAGCAAGTGTTTGACCTCTGTTAGAACCTTTTGGACCCTCCCACCTGATCTACTTACCTAATGTTATGTGGTCAAATTGACCAGTCCATATTTACATAGGACCTGTATGTCAGTCAACAGCTGGTTACTGATATAATACCCAACTAAATAGTAGTACATATACCAATAGAGTTATATGGTAATTGGAAGATTATGAGCTTAACCTATTTCCTATAATGATTCAGTTAAATCTCAATCAGAATAACAGAACTAATTGTCCTCATGTCCCATTTTAGAACAGTGATGTTTAATATAATTAATTGGGGGAAAAAAACTAGTGTTAGAATTGTGTGCAAAACATAAATTTATTGTCTCAGGTAAAGAACTTTCCTAATTTTTAATGTCACTTTCATCCAGAATTTTCAATTGTTCTATTGTCACAAGAGGTTATTATTTTTTCTGTAGATTCTTAAATTGGAAGAACATATATTTTGTTGGATAACAGTTCAAAAATGAAAAATATATAATGAAAAATTAATAAATAATGAAAATCTCATTCAAATTATTTTATTTTGGTCAGGTGTTCAGATCCATGTAAATGATAGCAATCTGATGGACTAGAGGGTTAAATATGGGCTTGTTGTCTGAATAAATGTCATAAGATAATTTATATATAAGATTTAAAGCCAGAAAAACAAGCAGCACTAAGCAGATTTAGCTGTTACATATTGCATATTTTCATTCCTGTTTATCTTTCATGTGGAATTACTTATTTTTACATTATAAAATAAGGAAATTAAATTTGGTTTAGTAGGTAGAGACCCTTTAAACAAAGTTATAGCTGACCTAAGCTGTTATTTGACCCTGGAATGTTATTGAAAAAACTCAGTTAATGTATGTAAGGTCAACCATTTACCCTTATTATAACCATTGAAGTAGTCTAGACTTGATAGTTAATAATAGTTCTCGGTTAGTGTGGTCATTCCATATAAAAATCATTCTGGTCAAATTGTCTGGAACTCCGGAGTTAGTTGACATTCTAGATTTGTGTGCTCTTATTCCCTTATCGCAACCTAGAACACAAAACGTCTGGTTAGTGTAGTTAAAAAAGATATATATATATAATGACACAGACAATCAATAACTTATTGAAGTGATGTTTTTGAGTTTGTACTTAAAGTAATAATCAGAAAGTCAACAATTAACAGATAGATTATTCACATCTTTGTCATTGGAATTTAGGGTACTTTTATGTAAGATTAATTTTGAGAAATTTATTTAGGCTTTCGCGAGTGATAATGAATAATGAAACTTTTAGAAAGGACATAATCAATTTTTGTGGTATGAGTGGTTTTCTATGCATATCTCAATATTAACCTTGAATGAACTACAGATAAGAGGTCATGTATGCACATTGGCATTTACGTCAATTCCCCTTAAAGCACACTGCATCATGGCATTTGCCTGTCTTATTTAACTTGGTTAATGCAGAACTGTATAATGATTTTCCGGCATGGTGTTTCCTTGTCAGTGGCGTCAGATTATAAGAAAACCTAAGGTCCTGTGTATACATTGCCATGCACATAAAAGATCTCTTGGCAGTTGGAATTTGATATAAGAGTAGGCCAAATGTCCCTCATGGCAGACTGTATGGCGTATGGCTGTCTTCATTAGCCCAGTCTTAGCAAAACAAAAGGACATTATAAAACCATTTCATTTACTATTCAAATAGACTAGATGAACATTATGTGGTTGAATAAATATACGATAGAGGATATTGAAATGAAACCAGCACTAAATTGTTCTACATTTCAACATAATAACTTGGTTTACTTTTTAAAGTACAACAGACTTTTGGGTAAGATCAACATATCCAGCACTGTCAAATCACAAGATGAACTTTATATGCTTATTTTTGTTAAAGTATGGTACCTGTTATCCCACATCACTATTACTCTAAGTTAAGTTCTCGGTTATTAGACCATGGAGCAGTCCATTTGCAAAAGGGAAAAACAATAGTGAATGGAGTATGTGTGTGTATATCACAGTATGTATATTTGGACTCTTCCTTTTCTCATAGATATTTTCTGGTCATTGGCCAAATTCTGATGCAAAAAAAAATGGATAAACAATTTGATCAATAATCAATATGTAGATTTGATGGCTTACAGAAAATGTCACCATATAAACTATTATAAATATTTATTGTCCTCAATATTTTTTCTGTCTACCTGGACATAAACTGAATGAATTAAGTCTTAACAATAGATCATGAACCTTATAAGGTATTATAAGGTCAATGCTTAGATTTAGTAATTGCCTTCTTTTTTAAAATTATAAAATATTCAACCTACATAAATTGCCTTATTTCCACTTATTTGTATTTTATTTATAGTCTCTAGAATTGTTTTTTTATTTCTTTTCGGAAATTAGAATTATTGATGTAAAGCCATATAAAACGAGATAATATTGATTTATATTGAAAAGTTCATTCAACTACAATAAAGGAAGATACACAGGAATGGAACATGTAATTTAAAGGGATGCATTGAGAGAATATGGAACATTATCTAATTACATTTCCTGAAAAATGATGGTTTGTGATTACTTAGATCATCATGAAAGTAAATTTAATGCTATGAAAGCCTGTAATTATTTTGCTTACCTTTATTCAAATTCAACAACAACCAAAACCTTTGAATGGCAGCCTGATAGTAACATGAAGTAATGGAAATGGTAGATAACAACAACTTACATGTACATTAGAATTGATTTCTTAAGAATATGATTAACTCTCGACGCTATCAAATGCTTGTGATATTTAGTAGATTTGAATATGTGTTTATGGTGGACTGTTAATTATTGGTATTAGGCTTAGGGAGATGTAACTTGACTGAATTGTCGGCTATTTATCTGATTTAACTAGAGCCGCTTTAAAGGATATCTGATTGAATGTCGGGAATTGAATCCTCTCAATATCTTTCAAAAGGTGTCAATCGAATAAACACCAGAATTTCTGACAGCAAGGCATACAAGTGTAAACTTATTATGAATACTATCTCGACAGATCTCTACAGCTGAAGCATTTGATTATTAAACTATTCTACTCAAACCACATCTGTTTTCGGGACTAGCAGACTAGTGACAGAAAGACTCAATTTGCGTCACTCAATTTTGTGCCAATCAATTGCATTTCCATCAATTTTGAACGTTCTGAGCTGACAATGGAACACCTCTATGAACTAGAGGTACATTTTAATTTTTTTGGTGAATTAAACTGCATGAAATAAATGAAAGACATTCCTATGACATGTTTGCAATGGTCATCTTGGTTAAATTAATTGAATACTTTAGCATCTGTTTCATCAGGTATGTTGGGATGCTTTCTTTAATGATGGATCAATCCATGACGAAATCTAACACTTGAATTGACACATAATTCAATTACAGGCTATGAAGGAAGATCCCATTATAAAATAAATAGTGAAGAAAGGTGGTCTGACTAAACATAGCTGACCTAATAACTTCACATTTTTCCTTTTACCAAATTAGACTGACCTGCACGCTTTTGACACAGCTTGTTGACTTTATTTGAGTACATGAACTTGGTCTATTAGAGACATACTACCAGTTGACTCACATTTAAACATAGCCTATGATCATGCCATAACCTCATTTTTATTTGATTGCACTGCACACACTCACGACAGGTGAAGCGTACTTGTACTATTCTCAATCAATTTCTTCCTTCTAAAAATGGTGATCCTATATCCAGGGTTCCTTTTCCTTGAAGCCTTACTGGATTAAATGACATTTTCTGTGTCAAGTTACGATCAGTCAGTTACCTCAACAAATAAAAAACAAACCAGAGCCACAAATATTTGTATAAAAAAAGTGTGTGCATGAGAACATAAAACATTTGTTTAAAGAAAACCCACTGTGATAGCAAACATTTAGATTGGCCCGTAGACAATAGGTGACAGTACAAGGTAGCATCAACACCTATGCAATGATACAACAGTGTTGATTGAGTGTAGATTTATGGAAAGGCCAGAAGTATCAATTTAATTTGGTTCAAAGATTACCACAAATTAAAAGACTTGTTAATTCTTAATATGTTCTATTTTGTAAATGCATGTGATCAAAGGTTGAAAATCCATTCTAAACTGTGGGATCCTTATATGAGGAAAAACATTTTGAAAGCGAAAGAAAGTGTACCCATTAGGCATTAGACTATTCCCTTTATAGCATGCTACGTGTCATCTTCATTAGCTTGGTAGGCGGAAAAAATTATACCCATTTTAAGTTGGTAATGGTTGCGGAAAGGTTAAATTATGGTGCGGTTTCGATATCCTGCTTGTACATGACAAGAACGTGTAGGGTTACCTGTCCAACCACATCGGTTTTCTCTGGATCCTCCGGTTTCCTCCCACTGCTAAAGACATGGTCGCAGGCAAATTATTCAAATAATTTAAATGAATGATATGTTAGTTCTAAAATGACCTAGTTTGTGTGAGTGGAAGTTAAACCTCATTTCTCTCTCTATATATATATAACCATTTTGTAAGACTTGTTGACTTAAGTGGCTTGATGTAAAAAGGAATTGCTGTATTTTGAATTTGTTGTGATTTATTTCCAGTTAGATGAATTGGGTCGTATATTAATCAATATTTGTAATGTGACACCAGGTGGTATAGTCTGTTTCTTTCCATCTTATGATTATGAGAGCCAAGTTTATAACCACTGGGAGAAAACAGGCTTCCTTAATAGATTGTCAAATAAGAAGAAGGTAAATATTATATTGTATTTGTTAATGTTTAAAGTCATGTCCAATCTCATTTAGCAACCTTACTTTTTATACGCCCACATTGAAATGTGGAAGTATATTGCCATTACCCCTGTCCATCCATCGTCCATGCCAAAATCATCCAGTTGTTTTAAAATTGATATTTGTTGGTAACATTAATGAGACGAAGATGCCTTTTAATTTCTGTTTATTGCATCTAGAGTTATCATCAGAACTTTATGAAATTTATATGCATCATTTAGATAAATGAGACCACGTTAAGCCTATTGAATAACTACTTTGGGAATTATCCCCCTTGTTTTACTCAATTCAACCATGTTATAGCTTGATTGATGAACGTTATCATCAGATATGTATAAAATTTATATGTATCATTTAAATTTTTGCAACAGAAGCATATTGAAATTCAGCAATTTCTGTCATTTATTAGTTATATAGCCCTTGTTTTACTTTGTAATCATGACATTTATACGCATTATTTAAATTCGTAAAACTAAAAAGCCTGTCAAATTTTCTGTAAATTACCTCCAGAGTTAAGGCCCAGGTGAACCCTCAACCAACAAAAATGATGATCTGATCTGTATGCAACTATTTTGTAAATGCCCCTAATTGCCTACAAAAGAATGATTAATGCAACATTTCTTGTCGACCGCTCAGACGAGTTATTTGCTGAGGGCATATGTTTCGTAGCCTGACAACCTATAGGTCTATGAGAAGAAACATTAAGGATTTCGTGATTACCAGTAAATGGTTTTATTTATGCTATTTGGAGGAACATAATATCTTAACTTCCTACATTCCAGATTGTGTATAGTATTGAATCCCTATGGGATTTATTCCATACAAAACTGCATTCAAATTAAGAAGACAAAGTTTCTTTTCTTTTGCAGGTTTTCAGGGAGCCACGAAAGTCTGGAGGTGTTGAACAGATTTTATCAGATTATGCAGCTTGTATCAAAGTAATAGATTTATCATAAATAATGTATGGTTATATTGTAAAACTTTGATGCATCATATGAGATTCAGATAAAGATCTGGTTGTTCTTGCTATAATACTTCAAAAATAAATAATCGAAAATGAAAATTATAAAAATTTAATTCAAATTACTTTGTTCTGAGAAAAATTATGACCGTTTAAAGATAGAGCATAGATTGTCAACTATCTTAGCAACGGTACTCGACAATAAAGTCTTTAAGTTTCAAATATATATACATTTTATTGTTAAATTTTTAGATCTTGTGGTCTAGAGTGTCAATTATAGGCTCGTATCAATTTTATCTACTCAAAAGATAGCTATTCAATCCTTGTTGGTACGTGTAGTTCAGCAAACAGTTTTATGTAGACTATAATTTAAAGAATAATTTTAATGGAGATTAAGATGAACTGAAAGATCGAACAATCTGGTTTGAATAGTGTCCTGTTTTGTTTTTGTTTTTTAACAATCTGGGTTGAGGTTGATAGTGCTGATATCAAGTAAAATTTTATGCATCGATGCATCAGACAAAAACATCGATACTCGCATCGATGTATCAGGAATTTTTTGCCGCCATTTTGTTTTTCAAAAATTTCATAAATAACATTAGCATATGATAGAAACATAGATTTCCTCTTCATTATTATAGAAATGTTGATTATTTGAATAATTTATTTCGACAATATTGTTCAAATATAGTTGGATTCACTTGACACGTGACGTGAGGGCGTGTGTAACTGTAAATAAGGCGATAACAAGCATCGAGGCGGTTTGCAGGTTGTATCAAAGCCTGTCTATACTCTATAGGGATTTATGAAATACGTTTTTTATTGCCCGTTACAAAAAATATACTAAATTGTTTTAACACTAGCATTGAAAAGCGACCGGATCCTCCTGACACAGTTCTAAATTCGCTTGGCTATGGACAGATTTAGTGGATTTGACCTCAGGGTCGAAGGGCAATGATAGTCAGTGGAAGTAACCAACAAAGACAGTTTTAGTGGTCACTGGGAAATGGAGACAGACATCACGGAAGTGTAACGTAAACAGGTGAAGCTGGGCTAGCCTAATATTAATACTACGTGCGGGATTCAATGAATTATTCTGTTACAATGTTGTTTTATTTTCAATTAAAAAAAAAACGTATGGAAAATGTGTTATTTATTCTAGTGAAACGAATTATGAACTCCTCAGACACTTATTAAGGTAATTATTGGTATTTTTGCCGATGCATCGATACTACGAAAAAAGGCCAAGAATCGCATCGGTGTCGTCAGAATCGATGCATCGATACTTGATATCAGCACTAGAGGTTGAACTTTATCCAGATGTCGCAACAAACAACATAAAGTTAGGGCTAACAGTACTTGATATCTAGAATTAAGATTTTCAAACAGTTTAGCACTCAAACATTCCAAACTTAAGTTTTATATGTAATTCTGAAGTAACATTCCCTATTTAATGTCTTGTTCTAATTTTAATGAAACTAATTTACTATTTATTTATTTTCTTCAGAGATGTAAAACATGGACTTCAAGCAGTAGTCAAACTGGTGCTATCCTCCTGTGTGTTGTGGGTGCTAAAATGAGTGAAGGAATTAACTTCTACGATGATTTAGGAAGGTGAATACAATCAAATGATCATTAATCAACAAATTACATATTTCCATCAAAGTGGGATTGTATTTGTTGTCATTCCTGCTTATCTCAAAACAATGTTTATATTCATAAATTGGAATCCCCGGTTGGCAAGAAGTAGGGTTGCCTGTCCAACCTCGTGGGTTTTCTCTGGGTATTCCGGTTTTCCCCCACTGCTAAATACCCCTACCCACAAGTGAATTATTGAATAAAATTAAACCATATGTTAGTCCTGAAATGACCTGGTTTGTGTTGAGTGGAGGTTAAACCCCATTTCTCTCTCTCTCTCTCTCTCTCTCTCTCTCTCTCTCTCTCTATTCATGAGATAAAGACTATATTTACAGTCCATCACATTTTTATTCTTTTGCAGATGGGGCACTTAGAAGACACTAAGGCATCATGATAAGCATCAACTGATACTTATCATGATGCCTTAGTGTCTTCTAAGTGCCCCATCTGCAAAAGAATAAAAATGTGATGGACTGCTTGGACAGCCAAGCTACCTTGGCATGTTTTGTTGCTTGGCAAACTATCTTTTTAAAAAAAAGGAATCCTTTGTCATTTCAATATAAATTACATGTCATTCCAAAGTGAGGTGATCTGCTTTCCTGTGAGTGAATATTTTGTCTCAAGTTACTCTTCAGTGTATTTGATTATATTTCTCTTGTAGATGTGTTGTCATGGTTGGATTACCATATCCTAATCTTAAATCACCAGAACTAAAAGAAAAAATGGATTACCTCAATGCAAATTATGTAAGAATTTATTTTGTTAATACAGAGCTTGTTGTCTATGCCAAGAATTGTTGAAAAAACACTACCTGTCTCAAGTCAAAAAATTGGCTAAGATTTGACTTACAACTTGTGAGTAACTGTACCGTACAACAGCTAAGTGTAAATATTTTAAATAGTGACTTAACGTGGTATTTTTTGTAGTTATTCTTCCATTTGGAAAGAAATATTTAAATACTGTCTTAAGTCAACTTACTGAAGATCAAGTAAAATATAGTCCACCTTGCTACGTGGCAGACTTAAAAATCGCCTGCTATAATAATGCAAATAAATAATGAAAAATGAATATTCAGTCAAATTTTTTTATTCTGAGCGAAGTTATGATGGAAACTCTATCCACTTGTCATGTTCTGGTTTGTTAAGAACCATGGCCATGATAATCAACAAATTCTTGATTGTTAGTTCTCTTTTTTATCAGTTTGGGGCAATATTATCAATTAACGTATGTATGACAGACATTTTCTAATCTACTAAATATCTAAGCTTTCTGATGTTCTAGGGAGTTGATTATCAGCTTGTCATTGAATACATGTCTAAATTGTAATATTAGATAACATTTGATGCCAGAAACACACCCATCGTTAATTAGGCAAGTTTAGCTCTTGCATGATGCGTCTTAAACAAATGTCTAATAAAATCTATTAACAGTATAAGAACATTCAGTGCTCTATATGTGTATGATTTCATTTCATTATTGTTTCAGCCAAAAGACAGTGAAGGGAGACAACCTGGTCAAGTTCATTATGAAAATCTATGTATGAAAGCTGTTAATCAATCTATTGGTATAATTTCCTTACTACTTGTATTAAGAGCCTACACTGAAAGTGGTTTTATCTGGCTGTATCCCCATCTGTCGTCCACAATTTGTTTTGAACACTCCAATGACTTGTTATCCAATCTTTTTAAAATTTATGCTTAACCCTTGTGGGTGCAAGTGGTGAGAATCACATAGCAGGTAACAAGGGGTCTGTATGGACCCCAGTTGTAATTCAAAGTTTTTACGTACAGATGTATTTGCATTTAAAAGCAGCGGTTAAGTTTTTATTTGCATTTATATTTGACAACTGAAAAACAACTAAATTATTATACAAAAACATTTAACTGATATTTTGAACAGATTTAATAATACTCACAAAATTGCTACTTTGTGTACTATGTTATAACGAGGTTAAATGGCGATTCACGCTTGATACAAAAACCATAGAATTTTTGGAGTTCATCATTTAATTTTTGGTATTTGTAACATGCAGATGTTGAAAGAGAGAATAGTCTGGCATACGCAATATGGTATCGGGCAGCAAACACATTAGCAAAATTCCTACTGCGAGTTGTAAGTTTGGGGTCCGATTGGACCCCTTGTGCCCTACAAGCGTTGGGCCTGTTTGGCATGTAACATAACTCTTCATGTGGGAAGCAGATGAATACCGATCTATTCGCTATGTTTAAAAATATATTGGAGACAAAGTCACTAAATTTCAGAAAGCAGTGCCCAGTAGTTATCACAAAACACTATAAAACAAGTGCATGGGGTCCACGGAGACCCCACGTGCACCGACAAGGGTTAAAGTAATAAGTTGAAAAATTTCACTGATTTATAGAGTTATGTCCCTTGTTTCACTTTGTAGAATCTTTTCAATGCTCCAATTTGTATGAAATTTATGTGCATTATTTAAATTCATGAAACAAAGAAAGAAAACTCTATTTCAAAAATATCTGTTACTTACTTCTACAGTTATGACCCTTGTTTCACTTTGTGGAAACTTGTGAACACTTTGACGACAAAAGTTAATCATTATCATCCAACATGTCAGAAATATATATTCATCTAATTGAGGAAGAATGTTCAAGCTTGGTGTAGGTGTTAGATCATTGTCCACTGAGGCTAAGCAGACTGATTGGTCGAGCTTTTGGAATACAATAACTTAGGTTGTAGTAAATTATTGATCCGTTAGCAAATGCCTTAGCACAGTTAGATAACTTTAATTTTCTGCTGTAGCGTTATGCATTTTGAACATAACAGCTCAGCTTTAAATGAGGTAGAATGTTTAAACTTGGTGTAGATGTTCCTTAGGTGAATGTCTTGACTGAGTTCAATGATTAACATTATCTGCTAAAACTAAGCAGAACTATGCAATTTCATTCGTCAATGTTTTAATTTTAGATTCTAACTCAGGCAGAGTGATGAAAGTTTGTATAGTTTCACTACCAGGTACTTCAAACTCTTGACTGGGTTTGATCCTGAGCAGTTTATGCTTATACTAAGTATTCATAATCAGTTTTATTGCTCAATTCTGTTCCAAATGATAAATTTGTTATTAATTAGTATGTGACATCTTTTTATTATATGGGATTCAGGTGGGGAACATCAGGCTCAATTTTACCTTGTTTTCCTAGAGATTCTCAATATGTTAACCTTTGATAACTTATTGACTATGTATTTTTCGTTGTCTTTCAATTATCATAAATTAGTTGAATTCGGTTTTAATTATAAAGTTGAATTACAGAATGTTTTTCTTTCAGGAAGAGCTATACGTCACCGTGGAGATTATGCAACCATTTTGTTGATAGACAGACGTTATAACAGAACTAATGTTGTATCCAAATTACCAAACTGGATCAGTGAACATCTACAAAAGCCAGATAAATTTGGTGTAGCATTGGGTTGTATATCTAAGGTTAGCTGCTTGTCATGGAATAGGAACTATTTGTAGTGTGAATTGTCAGACTGTTTGCATCTGACAATGTATAGGATGATATGACTTTTAAGGTCACATCCAGCATACTTCTACATGTGACATCACAGCTAAATTACCAACTACTAGTCGTCAAACACCTCTATTATTGGGTACCTATTTGGGAAAGTTATACAGGCCATTTTCATATTTTATCTCCAGAAACCGGGCCCTGTTACATAAAAGAAATAACAGAACCCAGTATGTTTAAAGTTTAAACATACTGTATAACTTTTCGTTAAAAGTCATGCCAACAACCAAGTAGATGACATTGACAATGCACTTAAACTATTCCACAATGACGATGTGCAGGTCATTTGTCCCCCATATTCCTGAAGCAATGGTTGCGAGCATAATTGGGTCAATAATGAAATAATGCTTGTACCACTGCTTCGGAAATCTGTGCTTGTGTAATGTAACTATTTGACACTGATCAGTTTTGATGCCATGACATCGCACTTTCAGGATTATTCCAATAACTGTAAGAATCAACTTTCTTTCACAATCGTTCAAATCGTAAATTAGTTTGTTTATATAAATGCCTACTGATCCATGCATAATTATTACATTTAACTTGCTGTACATACTGATTAGGCCACACTTTTTTTTTTACTTGGTTTACGGATCCGCCGACCGTAATTTTTGTTAATTGGAAAAAAAAATAAAATTCAAATTTGCCCTTTTTTAAAATACCGCCGACGAAATAAATTGACAATCATTAGAAAAAAAAAATTAGAAGAATATTGGAATGTTACAACAAAATAAATCGTTCAAATGACCGTACATAATTCGTTTTTCAAAGTATAAAATCTGCCTCAAAGATGTTCAAAACCGGTGAATGCTGACTTTAGATACCAGGATATTTTTGAGTCTGTCAGACATAGATCTACATCGGTGAATGACTATATAAAAGTTAATCAATGTCATTAATAAACGTAATACTGCAAATGTTAAGCCAATAAAATCAAAGAAAAAGATTTACATTGATGAACGTTGATTTATCTCATACAAAAAACCCCAAATCAGACCTCGTCAGGAGGCGCGAGTCATTAGATACTCGCGCGCACGCTATACTCGCCTGAAATGTTTTTCGCGAGAGTAAGGCATTACTCGCGCAATCATTTCCTGAAACTTTTCTTTAATGAAAATTTAAAACTATCTAAGGCTATAGTCATTTGATTTTTAATTCAATTCAATATCAACGATAAAATACAAGGCAACAGACCAACAGGCGATAAGAATACGATTACACAGTCACAGTGTTACTAAGAATAGAACAAAGCAAACATTTCGGCGTCTATTGATTGGACAATAAAGAAGTTATTTCGGGCATGTAACGTAGAATTTTTATGATAGGTTAATTTAACTGAAATCCAAAGTAGAATTCTCGCGAGAAATATTACGAGATATGAAAATTTGTAGAATGTTCTAATGAATGTAATGTCTTTTTCTAGTCTTTATGATTATATTTTGAATGGTGGTTTCATATCAAAATAAATATTAAACAAACTAGAATATAGTTACTGTTAGAAATGCCAAGAAGTATTTAGATTGCCGCATTTACAAGTGCTACTAAAATTACTGTTATTACTTAGATTAGCAGACAATGTCACGGCCAACATCGTGTGGCGACGACAGACAGTTGCATTCTTTCTACGATTTTCCAACATGAAATGCACATTATTTACAAATGCCAATGGGTAGAGACGTATTTTTGAAAACCTTCAGATCTTGCTAAACAGGATAGCGGAAAACATTTATCATGTCATAGAGATGAATATGACCCCAAACGACAAGGTTTTTACATAACTTATAAGACTTTACACACGGTGACACGGCTACTTTTATTTTCACTGGTTGTCTTTTTTTTTCTTTGACTTTGACATATTGTTTTTTGGCTATTTTTTTTTTAAGTAAACTACTAATATTTTCACATTCAGCTTAAGTAAATTGGACAAAATATTCTTTTATTATTCTTTATTAAATTAATCTCGCCCGACACGAGTTTAATTAATTCAAGTATTGAATTAATATTAGTAATATTAATATATAATATTACCAAGGCTCGCTTCTAGTAAGAGCATTCGAAAACAGTCTTACATCTCTCGAATGGCAGTTAATTAATGAACTGTTATTTGCCAGAGTTCTTGGTCTCTATTATAATTTTACTCTCCAGGAAAATTTTGCGTGAGTAAGTCAGTTACTCGCCTAACTCACGCAGAATCTTTTTTGCGTGAGTAATTGAGTACTCACGCAGTGAATCTCGTGGCAAGCACTGCAAATAATTAATGAAATCTGGAACATTATCTCACGAGACGCTAGACATGCACACACCGTTTGTAATTCTCAACAAAGGGAGGCTACTCTTCCTGCGCCTTGCGGTAATAATATGAACTAGAAGGGAAGTGTTTGTTTTCTTTATTAAACTGTACTGGACAAAAATATGGATTTTTATGATGAAAGACTTCATTCACTGGCAAAATGTAACTCAAACGTTCAATTTCACTGACTTGGTTTGTCCAGTATTTTTTTTTTTTTGCAGCCTACTTTGCTAGAAGCTAATTTGGAAAAAAAAAAATCTGAAGAGGCTTTTTTTTTTTTTTTTTTTTTTTACCACCTACCGACTACAAAATTCCTCTCGAAAATCCGTAAACCAAGTAAAAAAAAAGTGTGGCCTTAGTTTGACCGTGTATATGCAGATCATTAATATAGAATTTTATTATATTTTTGTTCTAGTTTTTTTCTGCGAAGAAAGACTTTCCGACTTGAAAGAACACTGAATAAATGAAGACATACCAACAGTCAAGTGATGTGTTTGTATAGAATACAAAGGCATGTCTGATTCATGACATATTCCAAATGACACATTTCAACAGGAATTTGGGAAAGATTTCCTTGCCACCATTCAATCTTCAAATAAATACCAATTTTGTTCGATAGAATGTCATTACGATTGACAGAAGTGAAAATTGTCCTTGAGCAGAACATCGTCAATAAGCCTGGTGTTGAATCTATATCGATGGATAGTTTATGAAATTAAATTTGTAACTTTATCCCATATGAAACTTTCTTCTTCTTAACAACTGTTCAAAAAAAAAAAAATTGATCAAAACCTGTAATATTAACTTGCATTGGCAGAACCATTTACGTATAACAAAACTTTATCTATATATTTTGTATATTTCATTCATTGAATTTATTTCATTATTGTGTAACCAACTGTCTTGTACTATAATATTATAGTAACAGTTGTCAGGTTTGTTACTATGTCTATATATTGAATAAAAACATATTGCTGGCATGGGATGTAAATAAAATAATTTATAAAACAAAAGAGGTGTTCAGAGTTGGTGTACATGTATAAAGGTAATTTGAATAATAATGTAGAGAGGGGTCTAATTTGGTTATTAACTCCAGCCCCCCCCCCCCCCCGAAATTGCCTCCAATAAAGCATAATATTATATCCAAAGGATTTCGTGGGTTTGCTTCTACAACTCGAGACAAAGCAAGAATTTGATGAATTATCAGTACAAGTAATTGATCTGTAATTCTATAGGGCCTATATACGGTAGAGGTTGTTTAGCTTCTCTGAAGGATGCTCTCATTGATGTATTGAAGTGGTTAGCTAGTACCAGTGACAATGAGAACTAGGCTAACATGGATATGTCTAGTAGATTAAAATCAGGCAATGAATAATACGGCAATCACATGCTTAAGACATGAGGACACATGCCCTCCTTGGTGCCCATGTAAGTAGGCTACACATGTTGAAATTCAGGGTAGCTTCTGTGCAGCACCGATGACCAATCAGATAAAGATGTACCTAGCCACTTTCCCGATGGTCGGTTCATGACTGCAGCAACTATGTTGAAATTCAGGGTAGCTTCTGTGCAGTACCGTTGACCGATCAGATAAAGGTACACCTCGTCACTTTCCTGATGGTCTGTTCATGACTCCTGAAGAACGTGGGGGATTTAAGTTTCTTTAGGCATTTCATATTCTCAAAAGGACATTGCCGTAGCCCACGAGTCTGGGAAACCTCACCGCATAATAAAAGGCGAGGGAACATAGAACTTATATTTAATGTCAACTGTGTGTGTAGTTTTCTGTATAACCGTTGTATAAAGATATAAAAAGTGGATAACCAACAAAGTGTTCCGGGGTAAATTGACCATATATACGACATGGAAGTCAAAGTTGGTATCTAATGGACTGTAGTATTGCATGAAATACAACCAAACTACCGGGTACATATCCCGCAAGTCTGTGCTTTAGTCAGGCCTAGAATGTTAAAAAGTTCACTGGTAGAAGGCCCTTATTCCGTGTATAAAAGCAAACACTAGCCTACGAGATATCTCGGACATCCTTTCCGTTTTTAATAACTAACATATAAAAGAGAGAGAAATGGGAATTAACGTCCACTTGACACAAACTAGATCGATGTGGGACTAACATCTGGTTCAATTTTATATCAATCATTCGCTTGCGCGAAGGGGACATCGATTAATTTTTTTAGAGTGGGGGGTATCAAAGTTCCCTAATACGAGTGACAGCCACGAGTCGAGCACAGCAGGTGCAAACCTTCTAGGGAGGTTAAGGGTCCCTGAAATGCCATTACCTGTATTTTGGAGGGGTTTCAAAGGGTCCCTAATACGAGTGACACTGCAGCCACGAGTCGAGCACAGCAGCTGCACACCTAGGGGAGTTAATTATGGAGGGGGATCCTCGCCAAAACTCTCAATTTGTGAAAATACATATGTCGTTTTGTGAAAGTACATTTGTTAATTTGTCAAAATACAAAATACATTTGTCGATTTGTGAAAGTACATTTGTTAATTTGTCAAAATGCAAAATACATTTGTCGATTTGTGAAAATGCATTTGTTGATTTGTCATACAACAAAAATACATTTTTTCATGTGTGAAAATACACCTGTCGAACCTACAAAGCACAAATTTTGAAATAACACAGCTTAACTTTATAGTTTCCACATATGTAATTTCAACATTTGTATTTTCAAGATATGTAATTTCAACATTTGTAGTTTCAACAGTTGTATTAACGACACTTGCATTATCGAGCCTTGCATTAGCAAGCCATGCATTAGCGAACTATGACCATATTTGGGTTGATGGCGTTGATCATTATGGAGGGGGATCCTTGCCAACGATGCTGCAAGGCCTGGATGCCGGTCAGGAAGAATTTCTTTTATTTTTTATCCCCTCCGTCATCTTAACTAAGAAAATGAGGGCTGACAAGTTACTTTTGTGTTAGGGTTAGTCCTTTCAGTGGCATATACTCTTTCAATTAACATTAGGTGGCACTAGAGTAGGAGCCCAGAGGGTCGAACCTAGACGAACGAGGTACCAATATCTGACCATATATATAGGCATCTACATACTAACCTGGGATGCACAGAAGTGGGCGTCTGTCGGGCCCAGTCCATGGGTGTGACCCTGGTGACCCCTATAATGACCCCAAAAATGGGTTAAACTCATACATTCGAGGTACCGGTCAAAACCAATCTTAAATGAAAGAATACACTCTACTGAGTACGAAATTGCCCATAACAGACGATTTTGGCCTTGGGACTGCCCAAACTGACACCCCAAATATGACCCCCCATCCTCCCTGGGCGGCTTAAAAAAAAGGGTTATATTCATACATTCGAGTTATTAGTAGACACTAATGTTAATTGAAAGAGTATATGCCGCTGATTACGGAATTGTCCATAACAGACGATTGGGCCCATGGAATGGCCCAAATTGGCGCCCTAAGACGATGGGGCCATAAATTCGCGGTACCGGTCAAAACCAACTCTAAATGAAAGAGTACATCTCACTAGGTACGAAGTTGCCCATAACAGACGCTTATGGCCCTTGGACGGCCCAAATTGACACCCTAAATATGGACCGCAAAGCCGAAGGGTCAAAAATAGGTTATACTCATATATTCGAAGTATCAGTCAAACCAATTTTAAATGGAAGAGTACATCTCACTGAGTTTGAAATTGTCCATAACAGTTGGTTTTGGCCCTGGGGGCCAAGCTGACACCATAATATCGACCCCGAGGCTCGAGAAAAATTTATATTCACACATTCGAGGTATCAGTTCAATTTAATTTTAAATAAAAGTGTGCATCTCGCTGATAACGAAATGACCCATAAAAGATGATGGTTCAAACTGACAAAATGCATAAAATGGTATTGTGAGGCGAGATTGAAGCAGACTTTTGACACCAAGAAAGTACAATCATGGACAGGTGCAGAAGAGTAGGACGTTAACCCCCATTTCATTCCATTTCATTTCATAAGAACTGCACCTGTAGTGTTAATATTGTTTTCATACCAGACCATCTTGTGTGTGATTAACCCATCAGGAATCACCAGAAATGGACAAAACTGGCTATAGGGCAGCTATCAAATACATGTACCTACCACTGAAAGGATAACCCTAGTACAAAAGTAACTTGTCAGCCCTCATTTTCTAAGTTAAGATGACGCCATTTCAGCTATGTGAAATTTTTTAGGGGGAGGGGATAAAAAATAAAAAATATTCTTCCTGGCCGGCATCCAGGCCTTGCAGCATCGTTGGCAAGGATCCCCCTCCATAATGATCAACGTCATCAACCCAAATATGGTCATAGTTCGCTAATGCATGGCTTGCTAATGCAAGGCTCGATAATGCAAGTGTCGTTAATACAACTGTTGAAACTACAAATGTTGAAACTACAAATGTTGAAACTACAAATGTTGAAATTACATATCTTGAAATTACATATCTTGAAAATACAAATGTTGAAACTATAAAGTTAAGCTGTGTTATTTCAAAATTTGTGCTTTGTAGGTTCGACAGGTGTATTTTCACACATGAAAAAATGTATTTTTGTTGTACGACAAATCAACAAATGCATTTTCACAAATCGACAAATGTATTTTGCATTTTGACAAATTAACAAATGTACTTTCACAAATCGACAAATGTATTTTGTATTTTGACAAATTAACAAATGTACTTTCACAAATCGACAAATGTATTTTCACAAATTGAGAGTTTTGGCGAGGATCCCCCTCCATAGTTAATGGGCATGCACCCCAAGAGGAATTTTTGAATCTATCATATAATAGAGTTAATGAAATGCCATTACCTGTATTTTGGAGGAATATTTTTCAGAATTCTGAGTACTATGCATGGGAATTCATGTTATTTAAGAATTTTGCAGGAACGTACTGTGTAGGCCTATATGTGACTGCTTATAAAAGTGATATTAATTACATCATTTAATACATAAACCCCACCACACACACAATATATATTTACGCGTTTGCCTGCATGGCCTATATGCCCGACTTCGTTAACCCGGTTGGGGACAATAACATTAGGACGAATCCCAATTTTTTTTAAAATGTCATTCGAATAGAAAGCTGTCCAAAATTAATTATAAGATGATAACTGGCGGACTGGGTCTGAAAATATCCGATGCCAGAAGAGCCCCCACCTGCCAATACAATTATATCGTTTAATTTCTAAAGTGAATAAATTGAATTTTAAAAAATATATAAGTGGAAACAAGAAGATATAATTGGAATGTTCTTCCTGGTTTTCTTTTCTTAAGTCGTTACAGTTTAGATCTACTGTAATTTCATCTAGTTGGCAAAAGAAAGTCCAGGAAATCTAATAAATAGGCCTACTAATTTTGCTTTTTGTTCCCCGTCTTTCGAAGAAAGCAGGGATTAAAATGAGTTCGTCCGTCTGTCTGTCTGTCCGTCACACTTTTTTGGACACAATAACTCTTTTTCTAATTGAGCTAGAATGTTCAAACTTGGTATAGGTGTTTATTAGGCCAATGCCTAGATGAAGTTCGAAGATAGGAATTTTCTGCTTAGGATAAACAGAGACTAGCAATTTGATTGGTTGGTAGGGCCTACTTTGGGACACAATTCTTTAGTTATAATTAAGTGGGGGTGATGAAACTTGGTGTATAGTTTCATTACATCAATACCTTGACTAAGTTCGATAATGAGTAATTTCTGATTGACTGGGCCTTTGGAACACAGTAACTCTCGGACTTCTAATTGAGCTAGAATGTTCAAACTTGGTGCCTAGGTGTTTTTGAGGTTAACGCCTTGATGGTGTTAAAAGATGAACATTTTCTGCTTGGGATAAGAAGAGGTAAGCAATTTGATTAGTGGAAGCTTGGGGACACGATAACTTTAGTGCAAAATGGGTATCAATATAAGTAAACGGCACCATTCTATAATTAAGAATTAAACTTATTTTTCCAATTGAACCAATCACTTCCTTTTAGTTTACTAATTTATCATTTGTACTTGATAACGATAAGAGAATATTTGTCGGGATGTCGTCCTATATTTGTATTTGTACCAGTGATTGTTTTCCACATACAGAGATTTACGAAGACTTTCGCAACTCTCTGTGAAACAGATTGATTCAGCCCTTGGGCCTCTTTTATAGGGGAGGTTACTCTGTTACCAAACCGGAAGTTAAGAATATTAAAAGAAAAAGTAAGAAATTGTTCATTTGGTTGCTTTGATTTGAGTTGATTTGAAAAGTCTGTAAACAAATTTTATATTTGATGACGTGTCTGAAAATATTAATAACCAGTTTTAGGTAGTTACTTTATTAAAAACAGAAAGGAAATTTAAGATCTTCACGACCCTATTTAATACCGTACGGTACTCCTCATCTGGCGTGGAGGAAGAATGAATACAGAACTGAATATAAAAATATGTGAATCTGAATGAATGTACATACTTTTATGCAGGTTAAATTCAGATCACATATGTATGATATATACTATCAGTTTACTGCATTCCTGATACCAGATGAAAAAATTATGATTTATTATAAACCACAAGCCACAAGTGAATAACGTGGCCACAGTTATCTTATGAAAATTGTAAACAAATTCAAATGGGAATATTACATGTATATGTTTACATAATTTCCACTACTAATGTCTTCTGTCTTGCTACAGCCAAGTAGTGGATCTTTCTGAGAACTTCCTATGAGCAAGTTACATGTTAGTATACATATTACAACTCCCTTCATTTCCAATTAAACTGACCCCGAACTGTACTGCACATAGCTTAACGCATAATAAACCAATTCCCCAGTAGAGTTTTGAAGAGTGTACCAATTGTATCGGCGGATAGAACAAGACATCGTTACAATATTGCACCTACATTTTCCCCATCAAGTCAGATAAAATGTGAAAGCTAAACTTAAAGAATAATTGAATTGCCAAAATCTACCTTATAGTGTTTTTCTTTGTAATAAATAATATATGAAAGTAAGGTCGCTTTTTGATATTAATATTAGCTCTAAACCTTGGTAACAAATGCTCAGTGAATCTGATTTGAAGCAGTTTTTTGTTATGTTTGTAGTGCCATTAGGTTAAAAGAAATCAATGCTTTTTCGTGCAACCACCAGTCAGAAATAATTGATATTGTAATACTTACTTAATAAAACACAGTTTCCTGTATGTTTTTAAACATCCCAAGGTTAAAGTGCACATAAAATGGCCCTGAAAATTTTTCTGTGTGAGCAGTCCGTCCATGGTTATTTTATCCAGTTTATAGTATATTCACATCAATCTGACTAAAATTAATTCAGCTATCTTAACTCAAAGTTGTAAAAATAGACCTCCCGTAAAAACAACTTTGCCAATTATCGAAAACACTCTTAATCCCCACAGATGCCAGAGACCAAATGTATCTCGAATCGTTTGGACTGCACACGATGGTAGAGTTTATTAAAATCGCTGCCGTGGGAAAACATAACAACCGTACAATATGAAATAGATTTTGAATTGGATCTTGAATTAAAATGAATTACAAAACAAATTATTCTGTAGTCAATTGTTTATTTAATTAGGGGAATTAAGGAATCGGTCAGGCGTTAATGAATACACACGCCGGGTGTATATAGGTAATTAATGAATAAACATTCCGAATATGCATTCGGTCACTGTGAAGTCACTGGCGTCTGAGGGGTTTAAGAGTGTTTTCGATATTGGTAAAGTCTTTTTTACAGGATACGACTTTGAGTGAAGGTAGCTGAATTAATTTTAGTGGGATTGATGTGAATTTGCCGTAAAGTGGATAAAATAACCATGCACTAGACATATAGAAAAAATTTAGGGCTATTTTATGTGGACTTTTAGTTTAGTTTGAGTTTATAGAAATCAAGGATCAGAAGAGGTCTCTATCATGTACTTAAATTGTTAGATTTTTAATATAAAATCAGATTTATTAGGGTCTGTTAGTTTGAGTACAAGAATTCTGATAAATATATGATCTTTGTATTAATACCATAATAAAACATCACAGCTATCACTATTATCATATTTATCTGCTGTCTTCATTAGCTTAGTTCAGAGCAGAACAGTAGGACGTTAAACCACAGTAGGATGTTAACCACATTTCATTTTTACCTTCATAAAAAATCTTTACTTTTAATCTTATATTTTGCAGATTCAAGTGGATCTTCATTGATAGATATCTGACCAAAAGATGATAATCTACTGAATCAGTAGTTTGGTTGTTAAATTCATTCGCATCCCACAATAAAACATAAGAAACACAATGAGTCGTAAGGAAAAGTGGGAGTTGATCCCCCCTAGATGGCTGAACTGCCCTCGCAAAGGGCAGATTATAGAAGATACGTTTATTCCGTTTAAGACTCCTTTAAGTGAAAAATATAGTGATCAGATTCCTGATGAATGTATATTTAATGTTGATATGTTGTTTAACTCTGTTAAAATATACAAGAAAAAAGTAGGTCTATTTATAGATTTAACGAACACAACACGATTTTACGACAGCAGCCTTGTTGAAAAACTTGAATGTAAATACGTCAAATTGTGCTGTAAAGGTCGAGCCGAAACACCAACCAAAGAGCAGACTGAAGCTTTCGTTAATCTCTGTGCTAGATTTAAACAACAGAAACCATTAGAATTAATAGGTGTTCACTGTACCCATGGTTTTAATAGGACTGGTTTTCTAATCGTAGCTTTTCTTGTTGAACGGTTTGATTGGAGTGTTGAAGCTGCTGTCCGTGTCTTTGCTGAAACAAGACCACCTGGTATTTATAAACAGGAATATTTAGATGAGTTGTTTGGTCGCTATGGAGATATCGATGATACTCCAGCTGCACCAGCAATGCCGAGTTGGTGTTCTGAAGCAGACGACAGTGTGGACGATGACGGAAATGACATGGGTACTGATGGAAAAGCCGGAAAAGGCAAAAAAAATGGTAACTTCCGGAAAGAGTTTGTTAAAAAAGATGCCAAATTCATGGAAGGAATTTCAGGTGTCCGTATTGTCTCTGGACAACCACGTTTAAGTCAGTTACAGAGAAAATGTCAGGAAATGTCTGGATGGAAGAAGAACGGCTTTCCTGGATCACAACCTGTTTCCATGGATATCCGAAATCTTAATTTTATACGACAGAAACCATATAAAGTGAGCTGGAAGGCAGATGGTACACGGTATATGATGTTAATTGATGGTAATAATGAAGTTTACATGATTGACAGAGACAATGCAGTGTTTCATGTTTCTAATGTAGATTTCCCTAAACGTAAAGACTTAACAGCTCATTTACATAGTACATTACTTGATGGTGAAATGATTCTAGATAAAGTTGATGATGTTACTGTACCGCGATATCTTGTTTACGATATTCTAAGGTTTGAAGGACAGGAAGTGGGTAAAACTGATTTTGATAGACGCTTATTGTGCATACAAAAAGAAATTATCGGCCCCCGGCATGCCAAAATACAGCATGGAATGTTGGATAAAAATAAAGAACCCTTTAGTATCCGTAGCAAACCATTTTGGGATGTGACAATGTCAGAAAAACTTTTAGATGGTAAATTTTCTAAGGAAGTTAGTCATGAAGTGGATGGATTGATTTTCCAACCTGCTGCGGACCCCTATAATCCAGGCCGATGTGACGATGTGTTAAAATGGAAACCACCAGATTTAAATTCTGTTGACTTTAGATTGAAAATTGTGAAAGAACAGAAAGAAGGCATGTTACCACAGACAAAAGGTTATTTATTTGTTGGTGGTCTGGAACCACCCTTTGGAGAAATGAAGGTATATCTAATGTAAACTGTAGTACTTATATTGTCATGGATTACAAAATCGCTGTCTACAAATCAGATTTTAAAATGCAATGTACATTGTACATGTACTACTCCTTTTGATTGTACGTGACAAGGAGTAGGGTCGTCTGTCCAACTTCATGGTTTTTCTCTGGGTACTCCGGTTTCCTCCCACCACTAAAGATCCCTATGCACAAGTGAATTATTGAAATAAAATTGAACCATATGTTAGTCCCGAAATGACCTTGTGTTGAGTTGACTTAAACCTCATTTCTGTCTCTCATACAAATACTGTTTATCACAATAATGGTATTAACAACTGTTATTTGTATGGTTTAATCGAAGCATGGTATATATTCAAATTCTGTGTAATCAGTTGTTCTTTGGATGTTATTATCTTTGGTTAAGATTTTGAGAAACAGGGCCCGGACTTATAAATATTTTAAGAACTCATATTTCATTTAATGTATTTCAGGTTAATAAAGAACTACGAGGCCTGGATAATAAGATTATTGAGTGTATGTGGGACGGTACAAATTGGAAGTTTATGAGACAAAGAACAGATAAATCCTTCCCCAATAGTTTCAATACGGCTAAAGGTGTTTGTGAAAGTATTAAGAACCCTGTTACTAAACAAATTCTCTTTCAAACTATTAACAATGAACGATGGACTCCTAGTAAACAACAAAACCATGGACAGAAACGCCCAGCTGACGGTAACATGATGCCACCTCCACCACCTAAATTTTCCAGACCCTAATCTCAAATAATATGTTTGATTTTCTTTAATGGATCGTATGCAATGTTGAAAAGGATTTTACAATTATAATTGAGTTTATGAGAAATTTCTGTGCTCTGTTGAGGTGGGGGGTTGCCGAATAATCTATTGTGCGTGCGTTATTATATCATAAGGTCTGTCTTTGAGTCAAGTGGTGTGGTTTTCAATCCCATTAGTACTCAACAGTAGCAAGGTTGCTTTTCAACCCTATGGGTTTTCTACCAGGCCACCTACTGCTAAAAAAGAAATAAACAATATGTTTTTACCGAAATGGCATTTTTGTTCAAGTGGATGTTAAACCACATTTGACAATGCCACTTCAAATTGAAATATTTTAGGTGTAAGAAATCACATGTACAAATTGATAATGAAATATGTATGGTTAGTCATTATGTCTGGAAATTAATGTTATTGATATTCTTTTAAAAAGCTGTACATTTTCAAGTTGATTTATAGGTTGTCTGCCTAACCAGTTTCCACCTACAAACCCCTCTCCAAAAAATTTACTGAAATAAAAAACATTGTACCATGTGTTAAACCACATTTCTCAAGTTTGAGAACTTTTCTGGTGTGTTTGTCTTGAAACATGACCGCGTAAACTAGAATCATAAAACTACATGTATGTAAGAGAAATTAAGTGGCGTCTCAAATCCAAAATAGTGTTGTTAGAAACAGATTTCCTTGCAAAAATTCGTCTCCCGACCTTGTACTTTCTTTTTAGATTGGTCTATTATTTTGAGGATACATTACATTCCGTTATCCTTTCTGTTGTGATTGTGATAAGTGGTGGTTAATCAGCTTGCTAGACATTGACTTTTATATGTAGACACATATCCAGTTTTAATGACATTTTTTTTGTCTTTAAATAACCTTGGTCTGGTAACAACTAGTTTTTGTTTTGTATGAATAATCTCATTGTAAAACTTTTATACTGCAGTGCAGTCAACTTGGAACTTTGTTATATATCTGAAAATATAATATTTCTAATGTCGAGGAAAAAATACTATTATTCACTCATGAATTAAAAAAAGAAAATTATTGTACATTGTTAACACCTTATATGTAGTTCGATTGTCAGGTTTGATTACCAATATGATCATTTCAATGCCTAAATTTTTGGAAAGGAATTAATTCCCAACAGCTAATCATCTTGATCTTGTGGGCAACGATCTCACGAAAAGCACATAACTCTGCTAATTCCTGGACAATCGACAAACTTGGACAATTTTCAATTGATTAACTGACTAGATAATGTAGTCATGCCAGGTTCCTGGTACTTGTTCTAAAGAAGTGAATTAAATATAATGGTTTGAATAATTCAAATTTTATTGGATCTGACCGGATTTATTACCCAATCTATTGATATTTAGTTGATGGTCCACCAGTTGGAACCATGAGGAAGGGACGGACCAGGGGGATGTTGCAAAACCCAAATGGAATCAACATAATAAATATGACTGATTCTTACTAATTGATTGAAAGAGTTTGTTTTATATAAAATGTGAAAGATAAGTAGATGCTGATCATATCTATAGATAATGTACATATATGTATAGAGATTGTATTTACCATAGCAACCAGTATGATATGGAGGTTAAAATGGAGAATGTTGTAGTGTAATCTATTTATAATAATAATCTATATTAAGATAATCTATTGTTAGTTGTTTTATTTACCTGGGGGGTTGAATGATGGAATAGTTTGCTCTTGGGCGTTGTTTAATAAGGTCTGGGGGTTGGGATGGCCTAGTGGTCTAGAGTGTCGCGCTGCGACCTTTAGCTGGCCGGTCACCTCTGGCTTGCGACTGTGGTTTCGAGCCCTGGTGTGAGCGTATGTGGCATGGAGATAGGGGCGCCTTCTCAACCTCGTTGGTTTCCTCCGAGCACTCTGGTTTTCTCCCACTGCTAAAGACCCCTACGCGCAAGCGAATTATTGAAATAAAATAAAACCATATGTTAGTCCCAAAATGACCTAGTTTGTGTCGATTGGACGTTACACCCCATTTCTCTCTCTCTCTATAATAAGGACTGTCTTTGATTCTACTAGCATGGTTTCGATTCTCTGGTTGTACGTGACAAGGAGTAGGGTAGCCTGTCCAGTCTATTGAAATCAAATTGAACCCACAATGTATGGGAGGGGTGTGTGGAATAAAACGCATTTTCTGTTAAGAAGAGATTATGTTACCCCTGGGGCATTGAAGTGAGAAAGATGCTGGCTCATTAACCAGCATGTCAAGGCTTCTATAGCCTTTGAAAATATCTGGATGGTACGCCATCTTCGTCAGCCCTTTTGGTGCAAAAAAGTAGAATGTTTAACCTCATTCCATGAGTGGGGTTTCATATGTCAAAAAAAAAACAACATATAAATAATGCTATATTGGAACTTTTACTAGTTGCTGCACCCCTGGAAAATCTTCCTCGCTAACAGTCGACTGGAATTTCATCCCCACCCCACCTAAAAAAAATTTTATCGTTCTCGTAATAAATGAGTCGATCTACTGACATTTCGTTCTTGGTGGTGGAAACGCACTTTAATTTCCAAACTGATTTATCTTTGATTACATATTAGGACCTTGTGAATACACCAGTGTCAAAATGATCGACATTAAGACGCCTATCGAATTCAACAATTTCTGAAATCCACTGTCCTTGACGCTGAAAAACATGTATGAGATCTAAAGCCGATCGTATGGCTGAATGATTAGCATTTCTGACTAAATGGAGCTTAATCGGCAGCTGTTGTGAGGCGATTATCGAAAACAAATCCGATATTAAACCCGTTAACTAACAGCTGAGTTATATTATTACGGTGCTCTTAGTAACTTTCATGGTTTCGTACAGGTAGTGTTAAAATGGTGATTCATGCACGTGAAGTATGTCATCCATTACTTTATTTGATCTCAACATAGATGTACACGTATTGCCATCTACAGGTAAGATAATTCCTTAGTTGTTCCGAAATAATTCTGTTCAGCATTGCTTCTGTATGGTGTTTGCCCGTGGTTCTATGAGTCCAATCCATACAACACGAAAAAATGATTGCTATAACGCAGGGTCGTATCTAGCGGGGGTGCATGGGGTACATTGCTCTTAAGGCACTGGTGGGCTCGTTTGCCCTCATCCAAACTTTCTTATATCACTTACGTGGAGGTTATGGCGCCCCACCACTTTCAAAAACCCTACATACGGCCCTGCTATAACGTCTGTTTTCCTTCCATGTCCTTTGTTCTCAATACACTGGACATATAGATCACAAAGTTCAGATTATATCGTTTATTTTATTTTTTTTAATTGCGCAGTCCTTAAACTTGAGCGCCTGGAGGTCCGGTGTTTGATCCCTGCAAAGTTCATCCAGATCTCCCGGCGTGGTTTTTCCTTGGCAGTTACAAGGACAGCTGTCTAGTCGTTTGGATGGGACGAAAACGGGGGTTCCGTCCGTGTACATATGGCGTGTACGTAAAAGATCCATTGACAGTTGGAATTCGATGGAAAAGTAGGCCGTGGTGCAGCTGCCCGGGAAAAAATTTCCCCCCTAGCACTCTGTATGGTGTATGGCCGTCTTCTATTAGCCCAGGTTAGGTGCAGAAGAGTAGGACGTTAAACCCCATTTCATTTCATTTCCGTCTTCATTAGCCCGCCAGTTTCGGAGCAGAACAGTAGGACGTTAAACCCCATTTCATTTTAACTTGAGCTCGTCTGGTCTGTGTGACACCCCTTGCAATATAGACTATGCGCCTGTTCCCCAACCCCTTTTTCAGAAGAGACCAGAATTTAGGCAGTATTACTCAACACTCAAGAATGTAACTACATCCAACCTAATCTTAAGTCGGTCATCAATAATTAACGGGAAAATCACGATACGTTGAGTCATATCCGTGAAGCCGAAACGTTACAACACGATTTTTGGCGAACGTCATACACAGTAAGAACCAAAGCCTTGTAAGAACCACGCGGTAATACGTGATGTGTGAACACAAATCAAATAATATCCAAGTAAACTTTCGGGTTGTTGTGCTGGGTTTTGGTCTTCACCCCCTCCCCCCCCCCTCCTCCCCAGTATTCCTTGCTTCAGATTGTGGCCCGTCTGCTGCAAGCCAAAATATCACAGGAGTCCAAACTCCATTGACACCCTCCGCCACTGAATATGTAACGGTGATTCTTATTTATCTGTATTTACACTCCACCCCTCACCAATTCTCCCAACCCCCGTCTGTTTACAATTTATATCGGTGACTTAGTGAATAAAACATTGGCTCGCTAACTAAGGCGTCCCTTGTTCGATCCCGATATTTGCCAAGAAAACTCATAGTGATTTTCCGACATGCTTCTGCCTTGTCAGTAGTGTTGGGCGGTGGGTCGGTCAAGGGAGTTCCCGTGTATACATTGGCGTGCACGTAAAGGAACCATTGACACATGGAAATCATAAGAGTAGGCCGCTGCCCGGGAAAATTTACCTCATAGCACAAGGTGAAATAAAATGTTTATTGCATAAAAACGTTGGGGGTTGGGATGGCCTAGTGGACTAGAGTGCTGCGCTTCGACCTCTAGCTGCCCGGTCACCTCTCGCTTGCGGCTGTGGTTTCGAGCCCTGGTGTGAGCGTATGTGGCATGGGGCGCCTTCTCAACCTCTTGGGTTTCCTCCGGGCACTCCAGTTTCCTCCCACTGCTAAAGACCCCTACGCGCAAGCGAATTATTGAAATAAAATTAAAACCATATGTTAGTCCCGGAATGACCTAGTTTGTGTTGAGTGGACGTTAAACCCCATTTCTCTCTCTCTCTCTCTCGCATAAAAACGTCCATCAACTGACAGCAAACATACATATACACGTACATTTAGACATAATCATATTATTATTTGATCTTATTATATTGCAGTATGGCATGCCTGTCTTCGTTAGCCGAGTTGGGCAAGAACAAACAGGATATTTACAAGTTGAGTCATTATATGTATAAATACATATAGTACATATATGAGCTAAACATGTGTACATGCAAAACTAATCTGTCGTAAAGTTTTTCAGCTTGAATAAAGCTAATTAACTAACGATAAGACCCGGCTTTGTCGGCTAGATAATCTTTCACGGTATATTGCATTTTCATATATAAATCTGATTATCAATTAGCAACGTTGGCCGGCTTGATCAACGCTTATTGTTCGATAACTTATTGTTGGATAGGTTGATTTCGGCTAATATTTCAAAAATAAAAATTTCATAGAACGCCTTAATAGCTTTATCAGATTACCTGTTATTCGCCCACAATAAGTTTAAAATATATATACCAGTGGTGAATGTGATATGTATATAATAATTATATATAATACTTATAGGCCAATGTTTATTCATAGCATGTATCCTAATAACACACTGTCTAAAGAACGTCTATCACTCTTTGTCTCCAACATTCCGAAAAATTAGAATCACACATCCATTTTAAAAAGACATTCGAAATGAAAATTAAAATTTAGAATATCATATTCAAAATAACTTTAAACTCTAGGCTATTCATCATAGACGTACGGGGAAGTTTTTGACTGGGGGGGGGGGTAGTTGGTGCCCAAAAAATGTTGTTAGGTTCTTAGTATGTTAGTCGTGGGTTACTGTACTGTAGAGGGTTCGAGTCTTAAGATTTCTATTTAATTGCCTAAATATAGACACTCTGAATTTAAATTCGCTGTTAAATTGGACACATTCAAGAACACAATATTTTTCTATACCACTTTTACAAAGTACAATTGTGTGCCCAAATTTTCCCAGCATTTGGTGCCCAAAATGGGAGGGGGGACGCCCCAAACCCCCACCCCACCCCACCCTAGCTCGTACGCTTATGCTACTCATGATCAAACATACAAATACTCACGTACTTAGAGTATTGACAGTGAACACCAAAAGCTGTATAATGTACTAGTACCTGTTAAACGAACTAAATCGCTAATATTTGGGATGTAGACATTGACCCAAATGGATTGCAACGCATATAATAAACGCATATAATAATGTAATTTTAATGTATAGAAACTGGTTGGCATTCAGTCGTTTCTGTTTTACACTAATTTTAAATCAGTCATGTTAGGCGAATGACCATCTCTAGCGGTTGGTTATTGTACAACCTCTCCAGATCAGAAGATGGCGTCATCGTTCGACATGGCTTGTTGGATAGGTACATCCTCGTTCTTCGACTCCCTTGTTACAATTTGCGCCGAAACGCACTCTGATACACGTTTATATTGTCTCGTGGATATCAGAAGCCTATATATTTTCCCGATAAGATCACAGCATCGATTGTGGATGATATTGAATTAAAGACTTAGCTACTTTAAATCGTATAAGTTGTTGCATGTCACTTTAATCAGATCACACACCTATGAGACTAGTAAATTAACAATAATATATTTCAGCTGTCAACACCTCATTTTCAAACTGTTAAACGGATGTTCAGATTTATGAGTTATCGAGGATAAACATGTCAACCTGACTGATGTCAAGAAATCAACATGGGTGCTGATCATCATCCGGGACAAAACAATGAAGATGTGTTGACTGTAAATGGACATCGTGTGTGGCCAGCTTTTGATCTCTACTGCCCAACTCAAAGGCCTCTCTACCATGTTACTAGAGCTTCGCCGGTATGTAGTTTTATTTCTATATTTTTCACACTCTAATGTTTTTTAAATTTTAAAGATACTCTTTGAAGTATTATCAACATTATTTTAAAAACTGACTAAACATGCCATTGTATGTTTTGATTGAAATTTCGTCCCATGGACCCCTTCTTTTGGGATCTTCAATATGCACCCTGTGGTTTTTATGTCAATTACGGTTATTTTCTTTTGTAAAAATGATTGCGCCCTATCTCCGGAAAACGAAGAGCATTGGATTGAGAAATTGTTGATGGTTGCAATTTTCGTAAACAACTATTACTATCCGTTCGATGTCATTTTACGAATAAAAGTAACATATAAATAACAGTAAAATAAGTTTACATAGCTTTTATTACATATATTTATTGACATACTCTAGTCGGCGATAAGTAAGTAAACAGTTTGTAGTAGATATAGCAGTGTATACTTAAAAATGTATGTCTCTACTTTATACATATTTACATAGTATAGTTAGTAGTGTAGGATCAATCACGTGTCAACACCATTGAAATCTTTATAGAATATGTCTGGATAGGTCTACATGTTTATACGTTTTTAATGCAACTTTGACATAGTTTTCTATCCCGACTACTTCTACTTCTACATTTGCGTAAATACACAGAAATTTCTATAAATGGAGGCTTTTGTAATTTACGGTCTTTTTAAAACCATATCCGCCATTTTGAAACAATATTTTAATAGCGCATTTTCTTTATTTTTGCTTTCAGGGCAACCGGAAGTACCCAATGGTAAAGATGTCTATGCCTTCCAAATGGGCAACTAAAGTTGGGTGTGATGAAAGCGTAGTAAATTTGGATGACGTGTACAATTTTGTTGAAAGAAAAAGGATAAGTTCATCAGGAAAACATAGACGAAAAACTGTAGAAATGGGCAGAAGAAGTTTTCAAAGTCAATTAGAGATGTCGAGACCGCAGTCTTGTATAAGTCAGTTCAACAAACCGCGACAATCTACAAATAAACCGATCTTACTTAAACGATCCACAATGGACAGTATCCCCATAGATGCTTTACACGATCAGCATTATCGTCCTCGCAGTGTTGCGGAATCAGAAATATCGTCAAGTGTCCAGAACCATTGCTGTGAGCTAATGGGCCCTACCATTTGTACATCGTGTAGCAAAAGGAATACTATATTAATCAACAGGGCACAAAACCAGTCTTCTTTTACAAATTATAAAATGACGACAGAGAATATAGCTACGGTCACCATGGTAAAACGTGTCTTACCTCATCTTTCTACCAGAGAAATACAACATAAACTTGATAATGGCGCGATATCTTACCCGACATCGGTCCATTCTAAACACGCTGACAAATATCGGACAGAGAGCGAAACATCTGATGAATTACACGATGAACAAGTTAAAATACCACCTTTAGATTTATTTAGGCTTCGATGCCAAGAAATCAAGAGAAAAACCACCACACCAATGTTCTTCAACAGTATTCGACAATTAAATCAGAAAATAGTTTCTGGAACAGTCGATAAAGATATCGGGCGCTTTTGTCCGATAAAAAAGGAGATCAAACGATCAGAGAGTCCATTCCCTGTGTTCGTGAGTCCCAAGAAGAACAGCATCCAAGAACCATCGTACAAAGCTTACTTTGATCCCCCATTACTGGAGAAGGAGAACCAGACAGATCCCTTCGCACCATCTCCACATCAGAATGTTGAAGATGACGTCATGTTAAAACAACAACCCAAACGACTAGATTCAGATTCAGAAGATGATTTCTTGCATGATTATTTGAGCACTGCTCGGTTAGACGAGGGACCAGAAGAATCCACGGAAAAGAAACCGTTCGACCCACCTCTACTTCCCAAAGAAAATCAGATCGAGGAACCGTCATTTTTTGCAGGCTCTGTTATACCTTATACATTACCCGAAAGAGCACCAGATAAACTTGGTAGTTGTTTTGATCTGAGTCGTATCCACGGCGAATCAACGTCCAGTGATAGTGATAATGACGCTTAAATACAACTTTGTGGTATAGTCTTGGGAAAGACGGCAAATAATAACCTTTGTGGAATCGTCGGACGATTGAACTATAATCTATATATAACTTATATAGACTGTAATTGCTCTGCGTGGATATTGTAAATGGACACTGCACCCATTTGTTTGACGCAATGCTGCATTGTTTACAACATGTACTCTCGACTTATGTTGAGTTTTTTTGTTTAAACCTCAAAGGTTTCTTTTTTTCAAAATGAATGTGATAGTTCAGTGCGGAACATATTGGATATTTTCAGAAAGGGATTTTCAACATGTCATATTTTTGTTCGACAAGTAATTATTAAAATACGTATTATTCAATGTTTAGAAATCCCGACAAAGATGAATCCTCGAAACTGAAATTGAAAGTTGATCATCCCAGACATTTTTTAAGTCTGCCGCTATCTACATAGTTTTAAAGCGGAACTAATTGTACACAGACGGTCGTGTTTCGAAGGCGAGGTGGATAATGGCCTTATTAATGGTGTATGTGCACCAAAGAAAATATGAATGTTAATGGTCAAAGCATGTATTTTTCGTGGGTATCTAAAGCAGTCAATTCGTTACGTAACTGTCATTACTTTCAAGGGAGTCACGGTCGCCTAGTGAGTAAGACGTTGGCTCGCTTATCCGGAGGTCCCGTGTTCGATGTCTGTGTTGACCGACAAAGTTCGGATAGTAGAAAAAAAACCGAGGCACCGTACACACACTGCACATGGCATGCACGTAAAAGATCCATTGGCAGATGGAATTCGAGATACGAGTAGATCATAGCGCCGCTGTCTGCAAAGGGGGGGGGCCTAGTGGACTAGAGTGCCGAGCTTCGACCTATAGCTGGCCGGTCACCTCTGGCTTGCGGCTGTGGTTTCGAGCCCTGGTGTCAGCGTATGTGACATGGAGATAGGGGCGCCTTCTCAACCTCGTGGGTTTCCTCCGTGCACTCCGGTTTCCTCCGTGCACTCCGGTTTCCTCCCACTGTTAAAGACCCCTACGCGCAAGCGAATTATCGAAATAAAATTAAACCATATGTTAGTCCCGAAATGACCTAGTTTGTGTTGAGTGGACGTTAAACCCCATATCTCTCTCTCTCTCTCTCTGTCTGCAAAGTTCCCCTCATAATACGGTGTGTGGCAAATGTCAGGCTTCATAAGCACAGTCGGTGCAAAAAATTAGGACGTTGAACCCAATAATGCATATCATATATATAGCATTACTTCAATATCTAAGTGCTATCAAAAGGATGGTTGATTCAGTATATACATAGCCTTACGCTGACATAGTCTGTAATTGGCACTATTGAATCTTGTGTAATTGATGTACCGGTAAATAAACATATTATACTGGATGCAGTGAAGCAGTAATATCGTGATTGTCAATTGTGTTCTTTTTATTAACAAACTGGTAAATCCTCGTTGTACACGCTACTTGTTATATTAGTTGAAGAAAACGTAAGAGTTATTAAATTACAGAGAAGAAGTTATATCCATACATACCCTGTGTTGTGTTTTGTTATGATGTCAATGGGGAAGTGAGGGGAGGGGGGCACGGCACGGACGTGGAAATGATAAGATTCCTAAATATTTATCAAGGAAACCACAAAAACAACAATTTGTTTGATTAGATTGTGTACGAATGGATTTATAGTATCACTAAATCATAAAATTCATTGTGGCCATACATCTGCAATAAACAGAAACAGGTCATATTTCCCCAATATTTACTATGACAGAAAATTTATTTCATTAATTATATCTATTATACAAAAAATATATATTACAATAAAGATATATAAACGTATATATTCAAAAAAGCACATTGATGCAAATATGCTAACAATTAATGCTAATAAATGAAACTGGTTATATCAATTAAAGAAGAGTCAAGCGAGATCTATATATATATATATATATAAAATAGAATAAATAAAAGATTCTACTCTCAGGTAAAAGTATATAGAAATAGGAAGTTTCTAGAAAGAAAAAACTAATAATTTCATCTAAGCTAGCGCTTTCACCCACTACGGGGATCGTCAGGCTTTAATAATGAGATAGTATACAATTACATGACGTGATGGCGTTATAAATACATGATGTACATGAGAATAATAACTTAAATTATGAATATTTTACAATATCAAGATATCATATAAAATTATGAAGCATTATATCATTATACCTTGATAAATCCACAAAGTCTTAAACTGAGGAAAAGCATCAAGGGTTTCAATATTAAAAATGGCATTATAAAACAACATGATTAGTTTATATACATGTATATATAACATAGGTTTGGTTCTCTCATGTTATAACTCACTTTAACAACCAGTTGAATAACTGGTTTTATGAAATTGTGTTACCGTTATTCGTTCAAAAATGAAGGGAACCATCAATACGTGGGTGTAAAAGTATGGCAAAATGAATAGTAAAGCCTAACAATAATGTACACGGTGCAAATATATAACATGAATATAAAAATATTTGTTGTCTGATAAATGATGCTTGGGTCGTTACACTTCAAATACAAACCTACAGTTCGTTTAGTTGTTTTGCAATACGTTCGATAGCCACCACTTCGTGAGGTGGGTAGGGGCTTACACTGAGATGCCCACCCGCCCACACACATACTCGCAAAAAAATGACAACTTGTCTGCGACATCAACACCCGGCTGAAGCGGATGTTAAACACCACGTGTTTTTAATCAGATAGGATAATCTGGCTATCAGTGGTTACACTCGGTCACAAGTCATAAGTAAGTCCACGGAAATAGGCCCTATATCGTAATATCATCTAAACAGGAAACTATTGCAGTTCACCAGACATCTGCTGTTATTCAGATGCACCCTATAATATATAAGAAATAAACTACACAACAACAATAAATGTGTGAATACGAACTGTCATTAAAATAACAATGTCTTCATTTTTATATTTCTGTCAGCACCATTACAATTATCAATGACACAAGCGACTGTAACCATTTATAGTCTTTCATACCAGATGTGTAGAATTTTAAACATTAAGTAAACTATTCACGCAATAGTTCAGCTAACATAATCAAGAAAAAGACAAATAAATATACATTATGCAAGGGCTAAAACTGTCTATTGCAGACCTCTCTTTTTACCACAAATATTATATAAATCATTAATTAAACATTTATTTACATTGAAAGTCATAATCAACCCTCTAGTTCATCGGATGGTTGTGATTTTAAACGGATTGTATCACGATCGTGTGTGACCTTTTAAAAGATTCATAACTTCGCTCGGAACGAAGTACTTTGACTGAAATTTTCAAAACCCATAAAATATTTGTAAATTTGATTTCTTGAGATCTTCAAATCTGAATGAGAAAATGTGAGGGTACTTATTATATCTGACCGAGCGATCTGGGTCATCTGTAGTTATTAGTTACATCGGATCTTATAGTATTAATACTTACCGTATTGCTATATAAAACTTCATCACAAGTTGTATTATAATAAACAGACTCGGGTTTCTGGTTATTATCTGAAATGATAGACAAAAATAAAATGGGTTTTACGTCCTATTGTCCTGCTCCTAAGCTGGACTAATGAAGACGGACATACGCCTTACAGTGTGCTATGAGGGACGTTTTGCGCGGGCAGCGGCGCTACGGCCTACTTTTATATCGCATTCCAACTGCCAAGGGATCTTTTACGTGCACGCCAATATGTAAACTGGACATCGTTTTTTCGTCCCATCCGAGCGACTAGACAGTTGTCCATGTCAGGTCCTTCGGAAAATCTGATTGAACTTTCTCGGCCAATGCAGGGCTCGAACCCACTAAGCCACGGGATTCCCAACAGTAGAGGAAGGTGAGCGATTTCCAGACGTGGGTGGTAGTGGGAGCACCACAATTTTGAAATTACTTGAATAGATGTTCGCTGCAAACATCGAAGATATCCAGATGATGATAACAAAACATTATTTTGGTGTGGTAATGTCGGTATGCTATAGCTTTCGTAAAATCAAAGGTTTCATTTAGGTCTTTTACCTTTCTTTTTAGAATTCTTTTGAACCTGTGAGTAAACTAGTTCACTTGAATTATTATTTGAAGTGTTATTTCCAGTAAATGCAGGGTCTAAATCAGCACTTTGATACATGGCATTCTCCATAATTTCCATCTCCGGCTTTGTTGCGACTGAAAATAATTTTTAAGAAACCTTCCATGAATATTCAATATGGAGATGAAACAGACAATGAAGTGTAAAGTAAGTATATTAGATATTAGTTGAGAATGAATACAGGCACTGTACACATATTTTTGTCAAAAATTTATATTTTTATGAAAGCGTCTTATGGAATTTTATAACGTTTATTATATTTTTTATCAATTTTTTATCAAATTTTATGATATATTTATAATTTTTTTATCAATTTTGATGACTTTTTAGGTTTTATGATGATCAAATATTATAATATTTTCATATAACTGCACTGACAGTAAATAACTTATTTCTGGTCTATGAAGTTGTGTTTAGTGGATAATACCCCCACCCCCACACCAGTAGCACTGGTGATATTAATATACCCACATAACATTGAATGAACACTGTCAACAGAGGTGCACAACAGAGTGGTATTGAGTGAGGTGGGAGCTGCCCCCGAGCTTAGTTAGTCCAGATAGGCAAATGGTTCGGGTCAAATGGACCGGTTTGCTGGAATCTCTTGCGCATTCAATCAAACCAAAAGTTTGTATATTGTCAAGTATTGGGTGCAATTACCCAATGCTCACGAGGAAACTCCTGTGCACCGTAGTAGCTACATTAGACTGTCCCAGTCTCTTCTATTTATTTTTGGTGTGTGGAGAAGACTGGCCACCAGTCTATAGCTACATTGCCCAGTACATGTAAGACGAATTTTGAGATAATGCAGGAGAATTTTCCTTTATTGCGTCGAATGTCACTTCAAGAGGGGACGGCGTTTTAGTGATAATGTGGGCCGATTCGATTTTCTAATGCTGAGTGCGCCAATTGTTTTTTATGAGAAATGACGAATTTTTATGACAATATTATTAATGTTTTTATACTGAACTACTGCTATAACTATTAAAATTAAATTACAATATCTAACTTGGTTTACTATTGCATGCGGTAAAACACAGAACCGTATGGGACACCAACTATTTTTATATTACAACAATATCATTTGCACTATCATTGTTCATTTGAATGAGTAGTGTCTGTAAGTCGGCCCCGTAAAATTCATACTTAAAAAGAGAAGGTATTTTACCTTTTTTGGAAGAATCTTTTTGCACCTGTGCGTAAACTAGTCTATTTTCATTATTAGTTGACGTTGTTCCGGTAAATGTTGGGTCTAAATCAGCACTTTGATACAGGGCATTCTCCATGATTTCCATCTCGGGTTTAGTTGGATTCTTTTTCACTGAAAATAATACTGTTTTTTAATATAAGATGCTAGTTGCGAATAATATTTAGAAGTCAAAATGGAACTGGCCGTAACACTTTTTACATCACCACAATACAAAAGTACAGCATCACGATACAAAAGTACACCAATAGTTGCGGTTTCAACATGCCAAATAAATGTGAAGCGGTATCAAGCTATAATTAACAAAACAATACCAACCCGGTTTATTTCTACGTAATATAACTGCCAATATAACTATTATAATTAATAATATAACTATAGCAAATATAGCACCACCAGTTATACCAAATACAAGCTGTTTGTCTGAACCTTCTAAAGATTCTGCAATATATAGCATAAAACAATCCATTGTATTACATTAGTATCGTTACGTTGGAATAAGAAAATCCATACTAACAAAAATCATCAATCAGAAGTGAGACAGAGAGAAATGGGGTTTAACGTCCAATCAAGACAAAGTAGGTCATTTCGGGACAAACATATGGTTCAATTTTATTTCAATAATTCGCTTGCGCGTAGGGGTCTTTAGCAGTGGGAGGAAACCGGAGTGCCCGGAGGAAACCCACGAGGTTGAGAAGGCGCCCCTATCTCCATGCCACATACGCTCACACCAGGGCTCGAAATTACAGCCCCAAGCCAGAGGTGACCGGCCAGCTAGAGGTCGAAGCGCGGCACTGTAGACAACTAGACCATCCCAACCCCCTCAATCAGAAGTAGTGGAAGTATCAACATCTGATAATAAAGTATCATCAATTAGAGGCAGTGAAAAAAAACACACAAACATACAATAACAAATATCAACAATCAGAGGTCTGTGAAATCATTAGCATAAAATAAATATAATCAATTAAAGGTTTTGTAAAAGAATTAAGACATGACATTACTCAATGGGTATTATCAGCAATTAGATGCTGCGGGTGGGGTGGGGTGCATCCAATAACACACATCAGATTTATATAAAAAGCTGGTTGTTCTTGCTATAACCATTGTTATTCAAAATTAATATATTGGAAATTTCGGTCAAATATTCGGGACGTTATCAGGCCTTGGACTCTTCACAATATTGTCTCGATTGTCAAGTAACATTGTTACGATATGCGTTTTTAAATTATATTATTAAATATTGATCGTTTATCAATCCATTGGCAATCGCGACCACCCTGTGTTCTAGAGGACTGATTATGGGCTTTTCATATGACTAAATCAAACACCTGCAATAGGCATATTTAGCCCTTGTGCAGTGCATCTTTGATACAGAAGCTATTTCAATTTAAACAAAGGTTTACATACCCAAAATAGATGTAGCCTCCACTGTCAGTTCAACCGAGGAATTAATACAACCATTGATATTACATATATTACAAGTATATGTAGCTGTATCAGATAGTTGAATAGATGTTAGTTTTATCACTGTTTTATTACTAGGTATTAATATAGTAGAGTTATAGTAACTAGGTATTCTACTATATTCAATAACTGAAGTAATATCCCGTGTTCCATCTTTATACCATGTAATATTACAATCCATAGGACAAGTATAGATCTTGTATAATTCTATATAATCACCAATTCTACCACCCTCTTTAGTAATATTGTTTATGTGGAACTCTGCTTTAACTTAAAAAGAAAATACATTTAGGCAATGTAGTATTATAGTAACCTGGTGGGGTTTATACTTTCGACTCCTTGCATCCATTACAAAACATGTTTATAATCTTTACAGTATTAAGACAAGCATTAAATGTATACTAAGTGAACACAGATGACCAATAATGCATATAACAATGGTTCACTCAAGTAGGAAGTCGATATCGTCAATCCATATGGCAGTAATGAAAATAATTTATATTTCACGAACAGTCCAATATCAAAAAAAGTTGTTTAGCGCTTTTGCCAGAAAATATTCCTCATTATGCAAGGATTATCTCACTCTAAATCTTAATGGGAAACATTCTATCTTACGTTTTGGGTGATTTATTTAAAGGGACAATAACATTCTTGCTGGCTTGGTAGCTCCAGAAAAAAAATAATACTCTTATTCTAAGTACTAGATGTTTAAATGTCCTACCTGTTGTGTAAATTATCCATTACAACCTATTTTATTTGTCCAGAGGGTTCGAAAATATTTTAAAATCCAAGTCACACTTGAAAAGGTTTACGTTAGACTTTTCAAATCAATTGGATGAATTTTTCCAATTTTTTAAATTAGGTGTGTTAAGATGAAATTTATATCATCATTTAATTGGAATATTCTAAAATAGTACGATTTGTTGACCAGAATGAAGATTGGGACATATTTTTCAGTTACAACAAGAGTGTTATTGGGGCTTTAACAGAACTATTGGGTACCTTCTAAGGCAGTTTACAAGGAATAAGTTGTTATTATATAGAATACAAAGGACCCTCTATTGGTTGATCATGATATTACCTGTATTTAGTCGATAACTGGCTGTTTGTTGTGTTTGGTTATTTCTGTTAATACCATTACTAACAGTACATATATAAAGTCCAGCATCTTTTAAATCAGTTGAAACTTCTAGACTATAACTTTTACCATCCCCGCCTTCAATACCCTGTACTTCACGTATCAGTTCATTACCAATATAATGCTGCCATGGAGAAAAGGTCAAATTACTAGGCTGGGCATCGGCTGTACACTGTAGTATGATGGCTGTACTGTTGTTGATGTTAATACCTGTGCTGTTGTTGGTGGCAACATTAGGTACTGATATTGAAACAATTGGAGCATCTGAAGTTAAATATATGATGTGTTATTAAAGATACATTATGGGAGATTTTGACAAGGAGTTAGCCATTCTTGCTATACAAGTTCAAAAATAGATGTTGAAACATTGAAAATTTCAGTCAAATAACTTTATCCTGAACAAAGTTATTACCACTATAATTTTTTACTAGAAATGGTAGTTAAAATCATTGACACCCTTTTCCCACTATGGCCGATTGTTGATTGACAGACGTTAACTCCACCTACATAGTCTCGATCATCAAGTAATGTTTAAACGGTATCCAGTGAAGCTTGTATATAGCCTCGGTCATCATTGTCTTTTATGAATAATTTCCGGAAGTATGATGACGTCAACGTCACGGAGAAACCCCACCCACGACGCCATAGTGATTAAATCAGTCGACGAAATCCTGTTTTAATCCGAGCCCAATCCAAGCCATCCGTGGGTCTACAATGTTCATTTTGGGCTTGTTGTTTAAATAAAGATCTAATTTATAATTTCTATGACATCTGAGGCTCAAAGGAAGACCGACAAAAGTCAGTTTTTGCTCTCCCATAATGTATGTTTTAAGTAATTAAACTGAGTGTCAAAATTTCATAAATAACGGGATGGCTTGTACGAAAACAAAAGCTGTTTTTTTTTTATTCTGTAATTAAAATATAGATCTATATTTCGTTTAGTTTTTTTATACTTTCGATGGCCTACACTATGTAGATCTAACAAGCTATAGTGGGAGCTCACGTTCTATGATGTCAGGTATCAAGCACGGGACATTTGACCCGATAACGTCAGTCATTCGATTAACCAATTAGCGACCGCCATGCTTTTTAAAATCTACTTTTGTTTTCTTCTTTGAGTGGCATTTAGCAATTGACATACGTAATACATACAAAAACATATTATGGAACACAATTACTATTTTAATTAAAGCGACGTTTCGTTGAGGATTCTCTCAACGTTTTCAAGCGAATGGTGAAAACGTTGAGAGAATCCTCAACGAAACGTCGCTTTAATTAAAATAGTAATTGTGTTCCATAATATGTTTTTGTGTTTATTACTTTTGTTTTGTTTTGATTTCTATCCGCTGGTGTTAGTACCCACAGTTCCACGCATGAAAAGGTCAAACGGTCGATTCGACAGACCATTTGATTGGCTGACCCCTCATATCAGGCTGAACACAAGTTAAATAACAAGTCTTCCAGATCCAAGAGTAGTAAAGACAAGTAAAAACGAAATTTTGAACTATAAAAAACGAACGAAATTGGATCTGTGTTTTAATCAGATTGGCCCAGGGGAGATTAAGATCATGGTGTGAAATCAATTGAAATCAAATCAACTTAAAATGGTCCTCATTTGTGTTAGATTAGAGGTCTTTTGTACTGTGGTTACAATCAGTGCACACATATGGTCAAACCTTCATATTATATTCATTTTGCATTTTCTATTATTGAACTATTATAGTAAGAACGACCAGCTCTTTATCTAAATCTTACATAATACTTATTTAATATCTTAAATTCGATTTGGTGTAATTTCACATTTCGCAGGGTAGCTTTTTATGTTTTGTTTTTTTTTATTTTTTTTTTATAGAAATGTGAAGAGAAGAAGTAAACCAAATACCTTGTCTGAAATTTTCATCCAAACTCATTCACAAAACTCATTTAAGAAATTGTCTTGGGAGTGACGTGATGATTTCGTCAAGGTCGCAAGACTTAAATTGGGTTAGGGTACGTGATTTTTTACGAGATTGTGGGTTAGGGTTTGCGTTAGTACATAACCAGGATGAAAGTTTCTAGGAGACTTCCGCACATAATTAACCTTTTCGATTTACTTAAATATATCTGAGCCCCGTCGTGAGTTGATGATGAAATTTATACAGATATAAAAATATTTACAACTACCGGAACACATGTTCAAGGGCGTATCTGATTCTGTGCAATAATTTCGGAACTGACTTATACTTACATAAAACCTGTAACTGTATCTTGTAGTTAGCTTCAACTCGTTTCGTAGGGATAGATGCACTACAAGATATTATCGCCCCATTCATCTCATGTGTGGCATTTACATTAGAACGTAACATTCTACCAGTACTGACTATACTTTGGTTGTAATTTGTAGACTGTATATTTATTTCAATAGTTGGTATAGGAAAAGCTTTCAGTGCTTCACATGTTAAGTTTAATAGATCACCCTCACCGAGTGTTAATGTATTGTCAGGAAGTATTGACACTGGCGATAAATTCCAGAAAACGTCTTGAATATCCTCTAAAAAAATGCTCAAAAGAACTCACACACCTACCACGCATAAATCCGCGCCTGTATTATCCATGCCACAATAGAAGCCATTCGAGATCTTTGGGGTATAAACATATTTTGAGAGTCACCAGAATCGGATGAAAAGTGGTCACAAATATGTGAGCTGGCTGATGGACATAATTACGCCCGTAAAAAAACGCGAGTGTTTAAACACTTTCTTGCTGCTATCGTGGCCTGTCCGATTCTAGCTATACTAACTTTATATTGTATTGAAAATTAATTCTATTATATAAAACAAAAACCACACTTACCTTCTAATTGTATTTTTCTGTAATTGGATATAATTGTTTGATCACTATTAGTGGCAGTACAATAAACATTGGATCCATTCATATCTGCTGTTATATTTACATGGGCGTTGTACAAGTTCAGGGTGCGTGTACTGTCATGTGTTTGTGTTCTGTAACATGTTGTTAAACATATTTGGACTAATGGAGGAGGAATAGAATACGGTGTCTGGCATTGTAAGTTTAAAACATCACCCATTTTAGCTTTGATAGTATTACTCCCAATTGGCGAATCTAATAAAACAACATTTTTCACGCGAACTGAAAAAAAGACACCAAAATATTGTAGCTCAGTAAAAATTATTTTTGTAATAAACATTTTGCAATAAGCCCTTGTGAGTGAAAACCTTTCTTGTACCATGTCTACCAATTTTGTAAAAAAAAAAAGTGGGGGGAGGGGGGTATCCAACTGCCCGGGCAAAAACGTAGGACGTTAAAGCCCATTTCATTTTATTTCAGGAATTACTGTCGAGTTTGCAATAGTTCCATACTTGTTGTTTAAGTAACGAATACAGCCATGTTTAAATGAGTAAAGGCCTATTTACACGATCCTACTTTTTCTAATAAATGTAATGGGGTTTAACGTCCTACTTTTCTGAACCGGTCGGGCAAATGAAGAAAGGCATACGCCATGTAGTGTGCCATGAGGGAAATTTACCCGGACAGAAACTGAATTGCAAATGTCAAAGGTCCTTTTAAATGCGCGTCAAGCTGTACAAAGAAAGTCCTTTTTCGTCCGATCCGAATGACTAGACGTTTTCCCTGGTAGATCATCCTCTCTATTACTGTACCACTGCATGGCAAATGGAAGCAACACTGATCATTTGGTATGTACGGTGTCACAATCAGCACGAAATTTTGGTACGGGCAATCGTTTTCTTTCCTATTAGAAATCTGAGAGCCACGGTGCCTCAGTGAGTAAGTTGTGGGTCCCGTCCCTTGTTCAGTACTTGAGTTGACCGAGGACGTTCATCGGGGTTTTCCAACTGTCAGTGATACAAGACAGAGGGCCCGGCAAGGGATAAAATATAGCCGAAAAAGCAACGCCCCGTGTACACGTTGGTTTGCATGTAAAAGATACCCTGGTCGTTGTCCGGAGTAGAATCGTAGGGTGCTAAACCCAATTTCACTTCGGGGGGTTGGGATGGCCTAGTGGTCTAGAGTGCCGCGCTTTGACCTCTAGCTGGCCGGTCACCTCTGGCTTGCGGCTGTGGTTTCGAGCCCTGGTGTGAGCGTATGTGGCATGGAGATAGGGGCGCCTTCTCAACCTCGTGGGTTTCCTCCGGGCACTCCGGTTTCCTCCCACTGCTAAAGACCCCTACGCGCAAGCGAATTATTGAAATAAAATTAAAACCATATGTTAGTCCCGAAATGACCTAGTTTGTGTTGAGTGGACGTTAAACCCCATTTCTCTCTCTCTCTCCAATTTATTTAATTTTAAATCCAAATCATTTTTCTATTTAATATGGTTTGTAATTAATATGTTATTTATAGGGATTTCGGTGTCATTTAACTTAAAAATAACCTCAACAGTGAATATTTAAATTCCATCCGGCGGAAATTCAAAATGGCGACCACAATATTCGCCCAAATTGTCAAGTTTTCAGGTAATCGTCATTTCTCTGTTTAAATTTTAGACATTATATGTGTAAAATATTTATGTCTATAACATACATTTCCTCACTTTTTTGCAACAATGTGAAGGCTTTTGACAAAATAACGCTCTTGCCGGTAATTATAATAGGGTCCTATATGTTCAGACAGTAAATGTATTAATTACTTTAAAATGTATAGTATTGTAAATATATCCATTTTTTCTAATTAAACTTACTAACAACACGTGTCACAGTAATTTCAAATCAACGTGACTGCACATTGAATCCACCTGCATCTGAATTAAATAAAAGGGTTAAACTTGCCTCCAAATTGTAATCTAGACTCAAAATATCTAGTACGCTGGTACCGTGGTTGGCATCGCCAGATGACATCCTTGTCTATACAATAATCTACAGATTTAATAACGAGTTGGTGTTCAGGGCAGCTGAACTCGTACCGTGACTCCTCTGTTTTTCTTGTACATCCTAAACTTGTATATCCAATATATTTCCCACCTTCAAACCAGTCAACTATATCTTCGGTGGTTAAATCCTCACACTTCAGGGCGACTCTTTGACGATCAAATACCCAAGTTGGTCCACTGATAACTACCAAAACGAAACAAAAGAAAACTGTCATAGATTCAGGCGCGGATCCAGGGGGGGGGGGGGGGGGCACAGGGGGTCCGCCCCCCCCCCCCCGCTCAGACTTGAACATTTTTTATGGGATTTTATTGGCGATTTTTAGACCTGTAATTTTGGAATTTACCTTCCGGAAATACTTCTGAATGCACCAAATTCTATCTAATTTACCAAATTTTTCTGGGGGAGAGCCCCCCAACCCCCGTTAATGGGTTAAGCGCCTTTAGTTAAGCAATTATCAAACCTAGACCCCCCCCCCCCCCCTCTGCAAAAAATCCTGGATCCGCGCCTGGATACTGTGATTGATATTGGATAGAATACATTGTGTAGATACTGTGGTGTATCGTAAGACGTGACACTATGACCATCCTTACACCATCGTTACGTGAAGTGATTTATTGATTTTCTTTTTATAGGCGTTTGATATCCATAGGTAATCAGATATGCACGTGCTTATAGCGTTTACAAATAATCGCGTACGTAACAAGGATTATCAACAGAAAGTCAATAGTAATCCATCATACCGGAAGTTATGTTTTTCATCCCAAAAATTGGACCTATACTTCACATTTCATATACCCGACCATGTGGGTACAAAATTCTCACATTGAAATCAAAACTAGAAACGTAAGTAGCATTGGTTTTAAAACATGTGCGTTTCTTTTGTCGTAGAGTATATATGGATAGCTAAGGCTCGTTTCCATAGTATACACTGTAAGGGGATTGAGTAAAATGTTTATTGAGGCACTATAGATAGGCACCGGTGTCACAGTTTTTCAGTTGGTCCCTGGTGTGTGTATACCGTTTAGCGCATGTGCAATTGTAGGAGTCAGCTCACACTGTTATAGACACAGTGTGCGTTGACTCCCCGTGATAGGATTACCCCTACGATTTTCTTACAGCCACGGCCAGATCGGTTTCTACTATTATCTACCAATATATAGTATTACTACCGACAGCAGTCGAGGATGTCGAGTTTATACTGTTAGTTTATTTCAGTAAAAAGGAGAAATACAAATTGACGCTCTTTATAATTCATTAGGCTATAAAAATTGAATATTCTCTTCACATGTGGAAAGAGAAAACAACTGCCACTTATATAAATGTAGAGTATGCAATGCATTGTGCATGCATTTGAATCCAAATTTACAAGGAGTATTTATTACCACATTCTTTTCTTTGTATGGAATTGGGTGATTCATGTTCAAGAAATAGTTACTATAATAGTTACTGTAATAGCGGATGATATCGTATAGTAACTAGATCCCATGGTTTGCATGATAAAGTATTTGTATTTGAGAAATAAAACACATAGGCAACTTGTAAAACTTTTATTATATATACAAAATTAAAATAATGATTCAGAGAAATCCCAATCATATATAGACCAATATTCAATTGAAAAACAGTTAATTATTAAAACATAGTTAAAACATCGAAAAGTGATTTATAAGTGTTTAACAAAAAAAGAATCTACAAATAACCACTGGGAAATATAGCGTGATCAGTAGAGCTCCATAAGCCGCAATCTGGTTTGAAGCCACGACAATATCAAAGGCCTTAATCTGCCTTTGTAGGTGAATTAATTGACAATTTCAAGCCAATCATCAATGTGTATGGTTTCCAGTTCCACTGATTGTACGCGTATAATGACTAATCACTAAAAACAACGGCAACAAATCACAAACTATAGAACAGTCAATCTCAAGGCAATTAAATGAAATCTGTTGGTCGTGTAACTACTGATCACTAAAAAAAACAGCTAATCACGATAACATGTACGTTTATTAATGACAAAACTCTAACTAAGAACATAACACTTTTTCCTGAAGTGATCAGTTATTTGAGTTATGAGGAACCATCTCACAATGGCGGAAGTGGATAAAGCTGTGTTACCAACACCATAGATCGTAGTACAGTTCTATGACTGACACAAACATCAGTCTCGGACATGCGCAAGTGCCCAGGAACAAACCCACACCAACGACCAACTGAAACTGTGACACCGGGTCCATGCGCCCGTTGTCTTGGCCATACTTATTTAATTGGCACGAGATCGGTCCGACGTAGCATAACATTGGTCACGTTATCGTTAAAACAAATGTATGTAGTAGCTTAAAGGGGGTGTCATTTGCTTCGTAGTCCTGCCTATAAATCTCGCCCGACTTCGACGAACATTCTTCAGCAAAAATAGTCATTAACCTCGTGTATGCCCAAAGTGGATATCACGATTTTAAACATATTTCCCGATTTCGACATAAGAATATCGAGAATATTTTTAATCCGGTGTATAGTTTTGGGGCCAGGGTGTCGAAGTATTTAAGCGTAACAGTTTGTGATCCAATGAAAACCGACAGTCCGATGTGAATTTAGTAGTCTATTTCTCATGGCGATCTGGAGGAACACCTGTTTAATAATAAAAACAAACTTCACAAATACTTACGTGAACATGAAGCCGGGATATGAGCAAAAAAGACAACCAACATAAACTTGAAATTCTCCATTGTAAGTTAAACTTGCGACAAAAGAATAATATTGACTGTCGTCTGTATTCATAAAAGTTTTATTTAACAGGATATATCTGATATTATCTACTGATGTATGAAACTTCTCGGTTGTTCTAAAGGCCCAACGGTCGAATTTATGTAGTATGACAAGACACTTATATATATATAGTTTGTTGATTTTAGGTTACATCATACTCCGCGCAGTGTTGCGTTTGATTAGAGGTAATCCAACTATACACTGCTATTATGAGTGGATATTGTTGTGTTAAATTTTGATTGATCAGTAGTCCGTCTACCAACCAATCAGTAGCTGCCAATACTGGACCAAATATGTTTACATTACGTATACGTCATGATTCACGATTTTATTATGCCTAATTAACCCGTGCATAGCAGAATACTACAGTAAATCTAATTGCGTGACAAACGAGGCTATCAAGTCGAATGAAATGTAAACAATACTGTTTGGAAACGAACATAGTTTCACCGTTTTAATACCTTAAATCACTGTCCAAAGTTTTAGGGAAGACCCAGATTAAACAAAAAATGTTGTCCAATTCGTCTAAAAAACCTTTTTCTGCCGTACATTATATGGGGGAGGGGGTATTGGACCGGCCATGGAGCGATGATGATTTATGTTGTATGTGGCCGGTGGCTTTAACGGGCCGAAACGCCATCACTGGAGTCTGGAATGGGATGGGCCAGAATTCTCCTGCAATGGGGATTTCGAATTTCATCCGAAAATTTCATCGGTTTCACCCGACACTGTCGCCCACAAATTTACTAATTATTAAGTCACCTGCACCCTGTTTGTGGGGACACGGCAGAATCCAAAATTGATAATGCAGCTTTAATGAATTTAACTTTCGTCACTCTGTACCAATGTGTCTCGTGGCCTTTCATCACATCAGGAATCAACTAGCGCTCCCAGCAACAAAAATGGGACATGAAATATATTATTTGACAGAGATAATAATCAGATATGCCACCAAATCGCATATTTGGGATTCATATTTCAAAAATTTCCAGTGAAAGGGGCCTGTTCCCGGTCCCAATCCGCCCATCCGCCTTGCAAGGAGGATCTGTCAATGAAATTGTTAGCGCAATTTTGATATTCAGATATTGATTGTTGCAGCTTACTCTTATTAACATTCAAACTGTCAAGAAACCTTTTACATGTACTACCAGTTTGTACACGAGACTCTTCACTGGTTTAAGAAATACCCAAAATTCCCCTGGGCCCACACCACTATTCAAACACTGGACCTTCCGGTTGTAAGACGATTACCCTAACTCTCCAGCCCATTCGAATTGCGTAGGATCGTTAAACATGAATAGTTTAGTGAAATTACACGAAATGTGTTTTGTTTATAATTCATAGCGAGTGGTTTAAGATAGGTCGCAGGGAAACCAGGTAACAAAACATACCCCGACATCAGCTAAATCGTCCGAGCAGTGGAAAAGGATTATCACAAATTTATTGTTAGTAGTCATGGATACTGGTATCAATTAAATACAAATTTGAGGTTTTGTTCACGGGGTTCTAAACGTGAAACGAGGTCCTTAACTCCAGATGTAATTGTTGAAATTTGATAGACTTCTTAGTTGTACTAAGGGGTGGGGGGTGGGGGTGGATGGCCGAATGGTTAGCACTTGAGTGCTGTATCATAAAGCATGTCATTGAGTCAAATGGTTGTACGTGACAAGGAATAGGTTCGCCTGCCCAACCTCGGGGGTTTTCTCCGGGTCCTCTGGTTTCCTCCCACTGCTAAAGACCCCTACGCACAAGCGAATTATTGAAATACAATTAAACCATAGGCTAATGTTAGTCTCGAAATGACCTAGTTTGTGTCGAGTGGACGTTAAACCTCACCCCTCCCCCTCTCTCTGTTCGTTGTTCTAATTCAAAAATTATTGGGGGGGGGGGGGGTCGGGAGAGTGTTGACAAGGTTCCGCAAAGTGAAATAAGGGCCTTAACTCTGTAAACGAAAAGGTGTCTCACCAATGTAAACAACAACAAAACGATCGGTTGATAAATGTGTTCACCGCCACATTTCTTTGTGAGCGAATAGAAATGATCATAAATTATATCTATTCGTGACCCAAACAAGTAATCCAACCGATCGTCGATTTTGTCAAGATCGATCGTGTCCATCAGGTCAAGCCGACACGTAAGAATCAAGTTTTACGAATGTAGTGTAAAAACATGCTAATTTGATACCCGGTTATGTATTGTGATAATGTGTAAAATGTGCGCTCTGTGTCATAAGGTCTTTCATTGAGTCAACTGGCGTGGTTTCGATTCCCCGGTTGTACGTGACAAGGAGTAGATTCGTCTGTCTAGCCTCGTGGTTTTCTCCGGGTCCTTCGGTTTCCTCCCACTGCTGAAGACCCCTACGACAAGCGAATTATTGAAATAAAATTGGTCCATGTGTTGGTCCCGAAATGACATAGTTTGTGTCGAGAGGACGTTAAACCCCATGTCAGATCATTCGCATGTTTTATATAAGATGTGTTATTATGTAATTAAGCTGAGTATCAATATTCCATTACTAAGTGGACCGCTTGTACAAAAGTCCGTAGTGCCGCTTTCTGGGCGAAATGTCCCTCAAAGTACAATGTATGCCGCATGCCCGTGTTCATAAGCCAACCCACGCAGAAGAGTTGGACGTTAAACCCTATTTCATTTTATTTCATACATAAAGATATACATGTATACTTTTTTACAACTATTGAGCAACAAAAGAGACGCAAGGTTTTCTCCGAGTTCCCCAGTTTCTTCCAGTGCTTCATTTCTCCCTCACTCTGTCTTGTACGTATGGGCCATTAGCAGTGGGAAGAAACTGGGGTACCAGGCGACCCTACTTCCTACAAGTTTAACGTCCACTCGACACAAACTAGTTTCGTATGTTACTCCGAAAAGACGCAGCATAAAACTTGCCAAATGTTTTTATGGTATATTTGTGCCCACATCTCTATCTTTACTTGAGTAATAAAACTCTTTCCCAAAACAGATTTGACAGGCGCACAACCTGACTTCTGAGATTGTAATGTGTTCTCCATGATTTTCATGTAACTCATGCTGCACCGACTGTTCACCGGTACCAACTCTATAAAATGCACCGAATAACTGTTTAATCATTCACACTACAACGTCAGTAGCATACCACGACTCACAACAGCCCAAAAGAACCAGGCACCTGGAAGATTAGACGCGGGCCACACTGCCCAAGCCGTGTCGATTACTTCCAGATCAATGTTCGGACCATCTACGCTATCGAGCCACCAACACCGTGGATGATTGCCCCGAACAAGATTGTTGTGTTGTGCGATAGCACGTACACAATCCCTTCGCACAGGGATCTGGGACAGCTCGTGAGACAGTGGGAAAACGCGGAATACCCATCAGCACCGATACCGTGCGCCGACGTCGCATCAGAGAGAAACATCAATTGCCGTTATGCACTGGCCAGCCATTAGTCCGGACTTAAACCCAATTGAACATCTTTGGGTGAAATTCAGAGGCGACTTCATAACGCCGTACCGCGAACAAATACAGCCGATGTCATTAACCACCGATGTCATCGCTAGCCTGTGTATTTACTGGATTAGGATCCGATTTGCTGCTCAACTTTCATTCATGATTTAATCATGAAATGGATAACCGAGACTATGGTTTTTGTTATCGTATCGACTTCAGTGATGATGGTCGAGGGTAGGTTGACATTTCAGTCGCTAAATTCTCGGTTCTGAGTGGATCAATTTGACATTTTCAGCAAATCCCTTTTACATTTTAGTGAGAACTGCCAGCCCTTTATCTAATCCCCCATAACGTATATGTAAGGCGATTGCATCCCATAGTTGTATATTAGTGTTCAGATCGTCTCCAAGTCGATAAATATCGTATTAACGACAAGACATTCGTTTCGTTTAATTTATCGAACAAACGGTCGGGACTAGGCCCTGACTTCGAAATAATTTCATCCTCAGTCACCCCCCCCCCCCCACACACACACACCGCCATAAAGCGGATACAAATTCTAGTTGACACAGTTTATATGAGATATTTTTTTAAATTCATAAATGTTCAGCAAATCAAAATCATTCTTATACAGACCAGCTTCTGCCACCCACCAAGTGACATCAAAACGTGTCAATGACCAAGTCCCGACTTCGAATCCCGGCGTCGGCCTAGAAGAATCTAGGGATTTTCAAACTCTTTTCCACACACCTCAAAGGTAAAATATGATCTAACGGGCTGAATGCAAAAACGAGGACCTGTCGGGTACAACTTTGTGGGTTTGTACCAAAAAGAGCTGTGACCACTGGAATTCAATGCAATGTAGATGGAAATGGCGATGTCATACCAAACTTAGGCTGTCTATCTACAGTCAGCTCCGCTTGAGAACAGATCTATTCTGGAAGAATAAAGTATATTAAATCTTTGTGTTCAGAATGCGACGATGTTTGAGCAAAATATCACCCTCCCCACCCATCCATCAATTCACACGTGATTTTAGAACAAATATCGGCATGTTAGTCTCAAAATGACGTAAGTACACTATTAGATTAAGTACACTATTAGATTGCGTTGACAAGACGTTGTATACCTTTCCTTTCCTTTTGAATGTCCAGGTATTCGATAGCGTTAGATTTCACATTTCCTTGTACAAATTGATTTTGCTCTCTTTGGAAGAAAAAAATATATAGGTATGTGTATGGTCAACAAGCAACTCGCCTCTATAATCAGTAATCGGTAATATACACGCGCAGGTTGTCTGTCTTACACCAAATCATCGGTGTCTTGACCAAAATCAGAGAATGTAATATAAAATATTGATGTGTTATTCTCCAAAATGCTCCGCGCAGTGTTCCTGGTCACAACTTTATTTACATCAACTTTAAACACGTTATGTAACACATTTTGTTTGGTGTCTGTCCGTTTTGTCGGGTAAGAGGAAATTCTGTTATTACGCCTGCGGTGATACAAACAACGAGAAATCGTTAGACACACTATAAACACAAATAAACATGACGAGATGAAAACAAACACAACAATTAGTGTATAATGGCCGATACTGAACTCTGCATCTCGATCTACCACTTTGTCTGAAAAAAAAGAAACTTAATCTAATCTGATCTGAAGCTCAAATGAAATGGAGTTTAACGTCCTACTTTTCTGCACAAACGTGGATAATGAAGTCTGACATACACAATGCAATATGCTGTGAGGCATTATGATTCGGCAGAGTTGCGACGGCCCAAACCCTTTTTCTGAATTCCAACTGTCAATGATTATTTTACGAGCACGCCAACGTGTTCGCGGGGCCTCATTTTCGTTCGCCCCATCTGGTCGACTAGACACTGCATTTTGTCAGGCCCTACGTCCTATAGCACTGACAAAAGTATACCACCCTGTAATTCCCGGGGTACTCTCCCGGCCAATACCTGGATCGAACCTGGGACATCCTGTTTAGCAATCCCGTGAATTCTGAGCCACCCGGGCTCCCTCTCCCATTAAATATTAAACATTATGAGTGGTTGGAACATTGAATAAATCAAAAGTGAATAATATTGACTGTCGTATTGTGCCGCGATGTAACCGAATTAATAGATTAATGTTTATTGTTACGGTCGTTCAGAGAAAAATATCGTCATGAAATAACTACATGTAGGTGACTTACACAACAGGCCATGTGCCCGGGTTAATCAGCTACAGTGATACATGGGAGGTAATTATGTTTAACCTGGAAATGTAATAGGCAGATTTGAACAAATGCCTAAATTGAAATCAGTTATAGTAAGCTTAGTTTCCGTTATCGTCTGATAACAGAAATACAGAATATAAAAACGAAATTACATACGGGTTTCTAAGGCCCAAAATTGAATGTGAAATCCCTGGTTTAGTTTTCCTCTGTCAGCGGCTGAGAAATAAACAACAGCTTGATCTTGTGTTGTTTTAAAAACTGTTCCTTTCTGTTTATCACCACACCATGTAAATATATGTGGTGATAATCGAGACGGCCCTGTAAACATATAACTATGGAAAATATATTTTAAAAAATAATTAAAAACGGATGGGGTGGGGTTGACGGCGTTTTACCGGTAAAGAATTAAAAAAATATGAATACGGTTGGAGGAGGTGGAGACTGAGCGACGGAAACCAACACTGGCCCTCCTAATTGCTATGATGTCTGCCTTGATTGACATTAATGATCGAATCACACCCATTCTTGAAGCATCATTGGTCAATAACCTGGTGCAAAAGGAATGTATCGTTGTCGGGAAGACAATGTCTTTTTAGGGGGCGCAGGGTCCATTCTTACCTGCCTACAGGCTCGGACGTGACTCTGGATAGAGAAATATGTGCTTTGAAAATCTGAAATCCGTGCTTTGAAAAAACTTATGTAGCCTTGTGAATCTGAGTTCTGAGAATACTGTGTGGTGAAACTTGGCTATCATTGATCATCGACCATTTTCAATTTCTGTTTCAGACTGTATTGTTGACTTAAAGCAAGAAAATTACATGACAGAACAGGTGCAGGTGAAGGTTCGTTGGCCTTTGGATCGACTTTGGCTGTTTTTTGGGACCGCTAATGATATTGACTCGCGGTTATGAATTATAAATATAAATATTATGTCAATTCTGTTATATTTTGGTTATGAAAGTGTAATCGGAAGTAAAATTCTGGAAACTTTCATTGACCCCAAAAGCACCAGAAGCCGTACTTCGCCAATAAAAGCTGAAAATAGACCCGTGTGTGTGTGTGGGGGGGGGGGGGGGCGATACACCATCGGTTCGGTCACAACTGGGAAAATGGGAATATTTTAATTGGTTAAATTCCTAGAAACAAAATAGTTATGTACTATTTTTGGGTGGTGAAAAAAATTGTCAATTCTAAATCATGTTCAAACACATGTTCAAGGTAGACCATGCAATCTTGGTTGCAGTGAAAATCATTCTCACATTGCTTACAATCTAATTTAGATATTTTCATTCTTACCGTCTTTGATTTTAAAGCTGTCAAAAACACAAAATATTGACTTAGTCACAGAAAATTCCACAACTTGGAAAAAAATACATGAACTAGGATTTTTTGACGTCAACTTCCAAGAACATGACACTGGTCTGGAAAAAATAAATAATTATAAAGTTATCTCTAGTAGACCTTTCAAAAATGAGACTCTTACTATTATAATATTATTAATTAGTGACCATAATAATTGATTTTTCCGTGATGAAACTCCGAAGAAACTAATTATTCCTGGCCAGTTTGTCTCGAAGTTTTTATACAACCGCCTTTGAAACTTCGAGGATGTTGGAACTGTAGTTAGAGAGGGGGGGGGAAGTCACGTGGCTAAGTGGGTAAGACGCTGGGTCGCAATCCCGGAGGTCGGGTGTTCATCCAGGTTTTCCGGTGTGGTTTCCCTTTGTCAGTGATGAAGGATGGAGTGCCTGACAAGGGCAGCCGTCTAGTCGTTCGGGTGGAACGAAAAAACGAGGTCACATGTACACATGTGGCGTGCACGTAAAATAGCCCTTGGCAGTTATAATTCGATATAAGAGTAGGCCATAATGCCGTTGCCCGGGCAAAATTTCCGTCATAGCACACTGCATGGCGTGTCTTCATTATCCCGGGTGAGGTGCAGAAAAGTAGGACGTTAAACCATTTCATGTCATTTATTTCGGTACTGTATTTAATCAAAATCGTGTTAAATCGAAAGTGACGTTTTTCCGACACAGGAAGATATAGCGCTATTCAAATTTCAACATGTAATTAACTGTATAGGTATATACCTTGGATAATTATTCGGATATCGAGGTGTAGTAAGATTTTGTATTTCAGTTGTAACTATAACGTTAACATCGGTACCACATTCTATAAATCCTATAAATATAAAATACAACATGATATAACGTATAGTTCCGGTCTTGGGTTTTTTAAGATTGAATTTAAGAATGCTGAATATATTTACCTGAACCGTTGATATTATCTGTAACTAGCTCGTTACCATTGCTTCGGGAATATACCGGATATCGGCATAAAATTGAGATTATAGCTAAATTGATATATACTGAGCGCCATAAAAAACGCAGCACTTAGTTTTTCGTATAACAAAATGATCATGTAAACATATCTTATTTATTTTACTTCTTATTGTGAACAGTGTTCAAATGGGAACACATCAATTACCACTCGGCAAACCTCGGAAGATTTCGGGAATCTAAACTCGGCTGTATGATGAATTCCGCCATATTGGAACTACTTTAAAGGTCCCGGATGAAACATGGCTGCGCCCATTCCAAACACAAGTTGGCGACCTATTTGGCTAGCGACCTATTCGACCGATCCAGCTGTAAGATAATGACGAAATTACACTTCTATTCTGAGCTGAAGGAATGGATAAAAAATAATATATTCTACTTTCATTTGATAGACATAACGTTGGATTTTATTGGTTGATAAATAGAGACTGTTGTCTTTACTCTAAATAGGTTTCCAACGAACAGGTTGCAGCTCGATCGGTCGAATAGGTCGCTAGCCGAATAGGTTCCCAATTTGTGTAATAGCGTCAAGTTTTCCTGTTAAAGTAAACCGGTAGCCGCATCGCAAATGTATGGGCGTAGGTACATATCACTTACTGTCATACATCCGCGACTAGATGTAGTTTACGTAGTTTACGGAATCTGTCGAGATTAGCCGAGTGATCAATAACAACACATTTGTACATTTATGTACAAAGTCAGAGGGGTCAAAACCAAAAGTACGACATTTCAATATTGTTCACAATAAGAAGCAAGATAAATAAGATATGTTTACAGGATCATTTTGTTATACGAAAAACTAAGTGATGCGTTTTCTATGGCGCTCGGTATATTTTGTTGTCCAATGTATGCCGTTTTGGATAATATGATTCTGGTTTAAATAGAGGTTGCTTTTCGGTGTATCTAGCACAGATTTGCACTCGGTTCTTCTCGGTCATCATGCCGCGGATTTTCCATCGTGATTTCACTTTGTCTGGTACAGGAGGACGTGGGATCTATAGTCATTAGAGTCGAACGAAAAACAGAGGCCCCGCCTAAACATTGGCGTAAGATTCGGAGCAGAACAGTAGGACGTTAAACCCCATTCTATTTCATTCCATAAACGTGTAATCTCAAACCCCCCCCCCCCACCAAAAAAAAAACCCACCACTTTACCTGATTGGCAGAAACTTATTCCAAAACCAAGAATTGTGTAGATATATGATAGAAGCATTTTAGTTGAATGACTGATGAAAACTATATACTGAGATCTAATAATCAAATGAGCGTTTATACATTTACTGATCTAGAATAACTAGTGTAGAGCGAGGAAGGCGCGTAAGTTATAAATCCTTATTAATCTTTGGCTTCGAGTATTAATTAGTACGATAAGCACACGCGATCTATTACTTTCGCTTTGTATACATCAAAGATTGTTTATATTTATAATACATATAAGTGCATTATCCAAACTGATTTAATTGTTAAAAATCAAGACACGGCTAATGTTTTCACAATAAGTAGATTTTGAGTGTCAATCAAGAAGAAAATCGGATAAATTCTGTGTGATTGAATAGTATGCAATATAGGTTTAAATGTACCCGTGTCAATAATGATAGCCTATAGTAAGGTCTTTTAATAATTTTCCATTACTAAAAGCTTGAGTCAGATCCATTTTCAAGCATTGAAACCAATTAAGATGGTTCAATCTGTTTACAATCGTACGAATGAGGTTAAAGATGGTTTGGGTTTTTTTTTGTGTGTTTCTTACTTATTAATATCGACATTTTTTATTTCTGTTTTGGCTTTCGTAATTTGACAACAGAACTAGCTTAAAATTCAGTGTTTTGGAATAAGTTTTCTAGGATTAATTAGGTTTCTTTGCCCACCGAATAATAGTTAGGTGGGAAAAGGAACTGTCCAATCTCCAATTGTTTTCCAGTAAATTTTATATTTAGTGATCTCTGGGTGATACACGATTCTGTATTGAGTTAAAGGGCCAATCCCGGTAACTTTCTGGGGAATAAAACTGCTTAATTTTGTGTTAAAATCCCTTAAAACCCAATACCTAAGGCCGGCCAACTAACCTGATATTTGTGATACGCTTATAAAAAACTTAAACCCGACAGTCTTCATCTGGGAATGGAGACGGTTGTATTGTACAGTATCTGGATAAAACCAGACTTTTTTCTATAAAAGTAATATGTAGGTGAAATTTACCTTTTGTTATCAAGTACAGTACATGGATCATTCACTGTATAGACCTCTCAAGAAACGGGAATCGATTATCAGGTCACCCAATGAAAAAATTGACCCGAAATCTTAAAAGGGTTACGTGTCCGTATAAGCAGTGTTGACGTTCACGTCCAAACGACTCAATAATTTCAGCTGAAATTTTGAGACAAGGTAAATACACCATACCTATATATTTTGGTCCATAAATTTCATAAATACTCGGACTTAAATTTTTGAGACTCTGTTCTTATCTTGATTGGCCGCTAGATCGAAGACGATCATGTGCGCATTTTAGCGCACATAACGTCATAATATACAATATTGTGGGCTGGGGTCAACTCTATGGCCGGGGTTAAGGTTAATTCAGCTCTGAACGTCGGTCTCATTGCACTACCGAGCTGAATCTCTCACCCGTATTCCAGCACCCGGATTCGAGATCACGTTAGCACCCATGTTCTCTCACCTTATTCCAGCCCCTGGATTGGAGATCAAGTTAGCACACATATTCCTAGCGCCAAGAAAAAACTGGATATAATTATCACGAAAATAATTGTTACCCTCATATTACAAAATAAAATTTTTAAAACATATTAATATAAAGTATATATCGAACAGATCCCCCGACCCACCTCACACCCCAAAATATACTATTACCGTAAACATACTAAAATATCGCACACCAGGATAACTAAGCATGCAAAAAAAGGTGTACGTCCATTCTGCATCAAAAAGCACCCAAAATCAGCTTTGGTGGGAAAATGTGTTTTAATTCACGGATTTAAAAGATGAATAAACTACTAGAATACAAAATTTCAGAAGCCTCCTATGCTGGCGTTTCGAGATATATTACCGTAAACATACGAAACATATGTCACTGGGCACGCAATAACTTCTAATTTAGCTTTGGTGGTTTCGACATCTATACTTCATCAACTGAACTGGTGCATAGATATGCACATGCAAAATTTCATTAACTTTTTATGTTGGCGTATCAAGGTATACCACCGCAAAATTCCTAGCACCCGGATTCGAGGAGGATTTTTTGGGTTCAATAAACAACGGGTACGCTCACACTGCATCAAAAAACGACCCAAACCAGCTTTGGTGGGAAAATGTTTTTTGTTTCACGGAATCAAGAGATGAATAAACTACTAGAATAACAAATTTCAGAATGCTCCTATGCTGGCGTTTTGAGATATATTACCGTAAACATACGAAACATATGTCATAATATGGGGAAATCGGGTTAGGGTACGCTCGCTTCACACGCCATAACTTATGAACTGGCTCAGGTGGTTTCAATATCTTTATTTCACTAAATGGACAGATGCATAAGGTATGCACATACCAAATTTCATTAACTTTCTATGTTGGCCTATCGAGTTATACCACCGCAAAGTTCCTAGCACCCGGATTCGAGGTGGAGTTTGTGGGTTCAATAAACAACGGGTACGCCCACGCTGCATCAAAAATCAACCCAAACGAGCTTTGGTGGGAAAATGTTTTTTGTTTCATGGAATCAAGTGATGAATAAACTACCAGAACACAAAATTTCAGAAAGCCCCTATGCTTGCGTTCTGAGATATATTACCGTAAACATACTAATTAAATGATATGGGGCAATTTGGTAAGGGTAGGCTCACTTCGCACGCCATAACTTCTCAACTGGCTCGGGACTCAGGTGGCTTCAATATCTTTATTTCACTACATCAACAGACTCATAAGGTATCTTTCTATGTTGCCCTATTGAGTTATACCATCGCAAAGTTCCTAGCACCCGGATTCGAGGTGGAGTTTGTGGTTTAATAAACAACGGTACGCCCACACTGCATCAAAAAAAAAAGAACCGACCCAAAGCAGCTTTGGTGGGAAAATGTTTTTTGTTTCACGGAATCAAGAGATGAATAAACTACTAGACTACAAAATTTCAGAAGGCTCCATGCTGGCGTTTCGAGATATATGGGGGTGGGGGGGTCGGATTAGGGAAGGCTCACAACGCACGCAATAACTTTTAAACTACTTTTTGTGGGCTCAATATCTTTATTTCACTATGCTGGCGTTTTGAGATATATTACCGTAAACATACTAATTATATGATATGTGGCAATTGGGTATGGGTAAGTTAAGATACGATACCAATCTGATTAAAATACAGATTTATATTTCGTTTCGTTTTTTTTTTATACTTTTGCTGGTATACACTACATGAAGATCTCACCAGTTGTTGTAGAAGGTCGTGTCAGAGGTCATACGAGCGGCTTTTGACCTTATGGCGTCACTCATTGATTAATCAATCAGCGTTGGAGTTTCTAGTGGTTTACTCACAGTTCCGTGCATCGCATGCCAAGACTGAATGAATGAAATGTTGTTTAATGGTACGCTAGCTCCAACCGGGCTATATTGCGTCAAAACAAACTAGAAACAAATAATCACAATTTTGTCTATATATAAATAACAAAAAACAAATATCCCAGAAAGTATCAAATAAAAAAAAATATATATTTTATGTTTATTTTTTTAAAGCATAAAAGAGAAAATCAGATATATATGCAATTAAAATTTTCGATAGAAATTTGCCTCTTTTAAAAAGTCTAGCACTTTACAATATACAGATTTAATACTTCTGATGGTCATACGAGCAGCTTTTGACCCGATAACGTCATACATTATTTTATCAACCAGGGTTGAAGTTTCTAGTGGTTTACCAACAGTTCCGTGTCTCGCATGCCAAGAACTCGCCGTAACTATCCGTTTCATTGGTTAATGCCTCACATCAATCACGAGGCGGCTTATATAACAACTATCCCAGATCTGCGGGAGACCTATATTTTGGCCTAATCGGATAACAATTGTGACCTGTAGAGTGTCCATAAGCTTTCGGTGATTTATGGTGTTGGCGTACCCATTGTTTATTGAACCCAAAAACTCCACCCTGAATGCGGGTGCTAGGAATTTTGCGGTGGTATAATTCGATAGGCCAAAATAGAAAGTTAATGAAATTTTGATTGTACATACCTTATGCAACTGTCGATGTCTCTAATCCGGGTGCTAGGAACTTTGCGATTGTATAACCCAATAGGGCAACATAGAAAGTTAATGAAATTTGGCATGTGCATACCTTATGAGTCTGTCGATGTAGTGAAATAAAGATATTGAAGCCACCTGGGTCAGTTGAGAAGTTATGGCGTGCCATGTGCGCCTACCCCTACCCAATTGCCCCATATCATATAATTAGTATGTTAACGGTAATATATTTCGAAACGCCAGCATAGGGACTTTCTGAAATTTTGTATTCTGGTAGTTTATTCATCACGTGATTCCATGAAACAAAAAAAAAGCTGGTTTGGGTTGTGCGATATTTTAGTATGTTTACGGTAATAGTATATTTTGGGGTGTGGTGTGGGGTCGGGGGATCTGTTAAGTATATACTTTGCATTAATATGTTTTAAAATTTTATTTTGTAATATGAGGGTAACAATTATGTTCGTGATAATTATATCTAGTTTTTTTCTTGGCGCTAGGAATAATTATGTGTGCTAACTTGATCTCGAATCCAGGTGCGGAATCCGCAATCTAATTAAAATATAGATCTTCATTTCGTTTCGTTTTTATACGCCCACATTTTCATGTGGACGTATTATGTCGTCGCCCCTGTCCGTCCGTCCGTCCACAATTTGTTTGTGGACTCTCTACAGGTCACAATTCTTATCCGATTTTGACGAAACTTGAAATATAGGTTTATCCCCAAAAGTTCTCGGCTGCTTTCGATATTGGCATGTATCGGATCAAAACTTCATGGATTATGGCCCCTGATTGTACGAAAAATCACGTTTTTAGCTTGTGGACCCTATAGAGGTCACAATTTTGAACCGATTTTGATGAAACTTGACATGCATGTTTGTAACCCAAAGATCTTGGTTCCTTTCGATATTTGCGGCTTACGGAATGTAATTTCCTGAATTATGGCCCCTGATTGTCCGAAAAATCACCCTTTTTAGCTTGTGGTCCCTCTGGAGGTCACAATTATTATTCGATTTAAAAAACCGTTTGATTATATCACCGTTACACCCTAAGAAAGGTTGAGTTCGAATTTCGGGAAAATCGGACGAAAATTGCCATACAAAATGGCCGCCGTTTGTACGCGAATACTGTTAAAAAATGGTATATCAAGGTTGTGGACCCTGTGGAGGTCACAATTTTGATTCGATTTTGATGAAACTTGAAATTCATGGTTATAACCCAAAGATCTTGCTTCCTTTCGATATTTGCGCATATCGGATCGTAACTTCTTGAATTATGGCCCCTGATTATACGCAAAATCGCCTTTTTTTAGCTTGGAGGTCACAATTATTATTCGATTTAAAAAAACGTTTGATTATATTACCGTCACACCCTAAAGAAGGTTGAGTTCGAATTTCGGGAAAATCGGACGAAAATTGCCATACAAAATGGCCGCCGTTTGTACGCGAATACTGTTAAAAAATGGTATATCAAGGTTGTGGACCCTGTGGAGGTCACAATTTTGATTCGATTTTGATGAAATTTGAAATTCATGGTTATAACCCAAAGATCTTGCTTCCTTTCGATATTTGCGCATATCGGATCGTAACTTCCTGAATTATGGCCCCTGATTATACGCAAAATCGCCTTTTTTTAGCTTGGAGGTCACAATTATTATTCGATTTAAAAAAACGTTTGATTATATTACCGTTACACCGTAAGGAAGGTTGAGTTCGAATTTCGGGAAAATCAGACCAAAATTGTCATACAAAATGGCTGCCGTTTGTACGCGAATACTGTTAAAAAATGGTATATCAAGGTTGTGGACCCTGTAAAGGTCACAATTTTAATTCGATTTTGATGAAACTTGAAATTCATGGTTATAACCCAAAGATCTTGGTTCTTTTCAATATTTGCGCATATCGGATCGTAACTTCCTGAATTATGGCCCCTGGTTATACGCAAAATCCCCCTTTCTTTAGCTTGTGGTCCCTCTGGAGGTCACAATTATTATCCAATTTAAAAAAAAAACGTTTGATTATATCACCGTTGCACTGTAAGGAAGGTTGAGTTTGAATTTCAGGAAAATCGGACCAAAATTGACAGACAAAATGGCCGCCGTTTGTACGCGAATACTGTTAAAAAAATGATATATCATGGTTGTGGACCCTGTATAGGTCACAATTTTAATTCGATTTTGATGAGGAAGGTTGGGTTCTAATTTCGTGAAAATCGTACCAAAATTGCCGGACGAAATGGTCGCCGTTTGTACGCGAATAGTGTAAAAATATGGTATATCATGGTTGTGGACTCGCTACAGGTCACAATTCTTATCCGATTTTGATGAAAAGTCACATTTTCTAGGTTGTGTACCGTCACACCATAATCATTGTCGGTTTCGAGTTTCATTAATATCAGACTGGAACTGACCAACTAAATGGCTGCTCCCAATACAATATGAAATACAGGACGTAAAGATGTAGGAAAAATCACTTTCGGTATTGCTTGTTCTCTGTCCATCTCTCGAAAATGTGGGCGTATCCTGCCTGGCAGTGCCAGCCTATCTTTTATACTTTCGATGGCCTACACTCATGTAGATCTAACAAGTTATAGTGGGAGCTCACGTTCTATGACGTCAGGAATCAAGCACGGGACGTTTGACCCGATAACGTCAGTCATTCGATTAACCAATTAGCGACCGCCGTGCTTTTAAAAATCTACTTTTGTTTTGTTTTGATTTCTATCCGCTGGTGTTAGTATAGACGTCATTGACTGGTAATATCTACCCACAGTTCAACGCATGTAAAGTATAGACGTCATTGGCTGGTAATATCTACCCACATTTCCACGCATGAAAAGGTCAAACGGTCGATTCCACAAGCCATTTGATTGGCTGACCCCTCATTCAGGCAGCACACTAGTTAAATAGCAAGTCCTCAGATCCAAGAGTTGTGAAGACAAGTAAAAACGAAATTATGAACTATAAAAAACGAAACGAAATTGGATCTGTGTTTTAATCAGATTGCTGGAATACGGTGAGAAAACATGGGTGCTAACTTGATCTCGAATCCGGGTGCTGGAATACGGGTGAGAGATTCAGCTCGGTCATTGCACTCACCCTGAGCAGGGTTAAGGTAAGGGCTAGGACCTGTAGATTTCGCCAGTCTCGAGATGTAAACAGGGCTAAACCTAACCATAACCCACATATGACGTCATAATATGCGTAGGGTCGTCTCCGATCTAGCGTTCTCCTGAGATTAAAGCCAACTTGACTTTTTGCCTTGATGGTCATTTGAAAGGTTTTTAATCACATTTTAACTACAATATAGTTGGATAAAAGCACAAGTTAAAGGAATGTCAGTCCATAATAGGCTCAATTCCATTCAGTATTTAGAAAGATATGACTTGGATTTGGATTGAACATTTTGCTATATTCTTCAACATTCTCTGTGAAAAATTTAAGTACTTTTTATTATGTATTAAGCTAGGAAAAATTACATATTTTATGAAAAATTAATACATGTAATGCTACTCTTAACCTTTTCAATTGTTTTCTAGAGATGACCACAGATTTAGTTTATTACATTGGGCATCTCGAGAAGGAAGAGCTAATATAGTTGATATGCTGATACAGAGAGGAGCTAGAATTAATGCTACCAATATGGGAGATGATACACCACTACATTTAGCAGCAGCACATGGTCATAGAGATGTTGTATTAATGGTATTATATTTTAATCAAAACTCTTTACCATCGCTGATAAAATTGTACATATATGTATGTATGTGTGATTTCATTATATTTTATACATGCACTTTCTTCCTTTTCAAGTTTTAAGATGTGACATGCTGCACTCTTATGTTAAGATATAATCTTTTAAGACAAGGTTCAAGGGTAAACACAAGATTTAAAGTGCATCAAAAAAAAAGAACCGACCCAAAGCAGCTTTGGTGGGAAAATGTTTTTTGTTTCACGGAATCAAGAGATGAATAAACTACTAGACTACAAAATTTCAGAAGGCTCCATGCTGGCGTTTCGAGATATATGGGGGTGGGGGGTCGGATTAGGGAAGGCTCACAACGCACGCAATAACTTTTAAACTACTTTTTGTGGGCTCAATATCTTTATTTCACTATGCTGGCGTTTTGAGATATATTACCGTAAACATACTAATTATATGATATGTGGCAATTGGGTATGGGTAAGTTAAGATACGATACCAATCTGATTAAAATACAGATTTATATTTCGTTTCGTTTTTTTTTATACTTTTGCTGGTATACACTACATGAAGATCTCACCAGTTGTTGTAGAAGGTCGTGTCAGAGGTCATACGAGCGGCTTTTGACCTTATGGCGTCACTCATTGATTAATCAATCAGCGTTGGAGTTTCTAGTGGTTTACTCACAGTTCCGTGCATCGCATGCCAAGACTGAATGAATGAAATGTTGTTTAATGGTACGCTAGCTCCAACCGGGCTATATTGCGTCAAAACAAACTAGAAACAAATAATCACAATTTTGTCTATATATAAATAACAAAAAACAAATATCCCAGAAAGTATCAAATAAAAAAAAATATATATTTTATGTTTATTTTTTTAAAGCATAAAAGAGAAAATCAGATATATATGCAATTAAAATTTTCGATAGAAATTTGCCTCTTTTAAAAAGTCTAGCACTTTACAATATACAGATTTAATACTTCTGATGGTCATACGAGCAGCTTTTGACCCGATAACGTCATACATTATTTTATCAACCAGGGTTGAAGTTTCTAGTGGTTTACCAACAGTTCCGTGTCTCGCATGCCAAGAACTCGCCGTAACTATCCGTTTCATTGGTTAATGCCTCACATCAATCACGAGGCGGCTTATATAACAACTATCCCAGATCTGCGGGAGACCTATATTTTGGCCTAATCGGATAACAATTGTGACCTGTAGAGTGTCCATAAGCTTTCGGTGATTTATGGTGTTGGCGTACCCATTGTTTATTGAACCCAAAAACTCCACCCTGAATGCGGGTGCTAGGAATTTTGCGGTGGTATAATTCGATAGGCCAAAATAGAAAGTTAATGAAATTTTGATTGTACATACCTTATGCAACTGTCGATGTCTCTAATCCGGGTGCTAGGAACTTTGCGATTGTATAACCCAATAGGGCAACATAGAAAGTTAATGAAATTTGGCATGTGCATACCTTATGAGTCTGTCGATGTAGTGAAATAAAGATATTGAAGCCACCTGGGTCAGTTGAGAAGTTATGGCGTGCCATGTGCGCCTACCCCTACCCAATTGCCCCATATCATATAATTAGTATGTTAACGGTAATATATTTCGAAACGCCAGCATAGGGACTTTCTGAAATTTTGTATTCTGGTAGTTTATTCATCACGTGATTCCATGAAACAAAAAAAAAGCTGGTTTGGGTTGTGCGATATTTTAGTATGTTTACGGTAATAGTATATTTTGGGGTGTGGTGTGGGGTCGGGGGATCTGTTAAGTATATACTTTGCATTAATATGTTTTAAAATTTTATTTTGTAATATGAGGGTAACAATTATGTTCGTGATAATTATATCTAGTTTTTTTCTTGGCGCTAGGAATAATTATGTGTGCTAACTTGATCTCGAATCCAGGTGCGGAATCCGCAATCTAATTAAAATATAGATCTTCATTTCGTTTCGTTTTTATACGCCCACATTTTCATGTGGACGTATTATGTCGTCGCCCCTGTCCGTCCGTCCGTCCACAATTTGTTTGTGGACTCTCTACAGGTCACAATTCTTATCCGATTTTGACGAAACTTGAAATATAGGTTTATCCCCAAAAGTTCTCGGCTGCTTTCGATATTGGCATGTATCGGATCAAAACTTCATGGATTATGGCCCCTGATTGTACGAAAAATCACGTTTTTAGCTTGTGGACCCTATAGAGGTCACAATTTTGAACCGATTTTGATGAAACTTGACATGCATGTTTGTAACCCAAAGATCTTGGTTCCTTTCGATATTTGCGGCTTACGGAATGTAATTTCCTGAATTATGGCCCCTGATTGTCCGAAAAATCACCCTTTTTAGCTTGTGGTCCCTCTGGAGGTCACAATTATTATTCGATTTAAAAAACCGTTTGATTATATCACCGTTACACCCTAAGAAAGGTTGAGTTCGAATTTCGGGAAAATCGGACGAAAATTGCCATACAAAACGGCCGCCGTTTGTACGCGAATACTGTTAAAAAATGGTATATCAAGGTTGTGGACCCTGTGGAGGTCACAATTTTGATTCGATTTTGATGAAACTTGAAATTCATGGTTATAACCCAAAGATCTTGCTTCCTTTCGATATTTGCGCATATCGGATCGTAACTTCTTGAATTATGGCCCCTGATTATACGCAAAATCGCCTTTTTTTTAGCTTGGAGGTCACAATTATTATTCGATTTAAAAAAACGTTTGATTATATTACCGTCACACCCTAAAGAAGGTTGAGTTCGAATTTCGGGAAAATCGGACGAAAATTGCCATACAAAATGGCCGCCGTTTGTACGCGAATACTGTTAAAAAATGGTATATCAAGGTTGTGGACCCTGTGGAGGTCACAATTTTGATTCGATTTTGATGAAATTTGAAATTCATGGTTATAACCCAAAGATCTTGCTTCCTTTCGATATTTGCGCATATCGGATCGTAACTTCCTGAATTATGGCCCCTGATTATACGCAAAATCGCCTTTTTTTAGCTTGGAGGTCACAATTATTATCCGATTTAAAAAAACGTTTGATTATATTACCGTTACACCGTAAGGAAGGTTGAGTTCGAATTTCGGGAAAATCAGACCAAAATTGTCATACAAAATGGCTGCCGTTTGTACGCGAATACTGTTAAAAAATGGTATATCAAGGTTGTGGACCCTGTAAAGGTCACAATTTTAATTCGATTTTGATGAAACTTGAAATTCATGGTTATAACCCAAAGATCTTGGTTCTTTTCAATATTTGCGCATATCGGATCGTAACTTCCTGAATTATGGCCCCTGGTTATACGCAAAATCCCCCTTTCTTTAGCTTGTGGTCCCTCTGGAGGTCACAATTATTATCCAATTTAAAAAAAAACGTTTGATTATATCACCGTTGCACTGTAAGGAAGGTTGAGTTTGAATTTCAGGAAAATCGGACCAAAATTGACAGACAAAATGGCCGCCGTTTGTACGCGAATACTGTTAAAAAAATGATATATCATGGTTGTGGACCCTGTATAGGTCACAATTTTAATTCGATTTTGATGAGGAAGGTTGAGTTCTAATTTCGTGAAAATCGTACCAAAATTGCCGGACGAAATGGTCGCCGTTTGTACGCGAATAGTGTAAAAATATGGTATATCATGGTTGTGGACTCGCTACAGGTCACAATTCTTATCCGATTTTGATGAAAAGTCACATTTTCTAGGTTGTGTACCGTCACACCATAATCATTGTCGGTTTCGAGTTTCATTAATATCAGACTGGAACTGACCAACTAAATGGCTGCTCCCAATACAATATGAAATACAGGACGTAAAGATGTAGGAAAAATCACTTTCGGTATTGCTTGTTCTCTGTCCATCTCTCGAAAATGTGGGCGTATCCTGCCTGGCAGTGCCAGCCTATCTTTTATACTTTCGATGGCCTACACTCATGTAGATCTAACAAGTTATAGTGGGAGCTCACGTTCTATGACGTCAGGAATCAAGCACGGGACGTTTGACCCGATAACGTCAGTCATTCGATTAACCAATTAGCGACCGCCGTGCTTTTAAAAATCTACTTTTGTTTTGTTTTGATTTCTATCCGCTGGTGTTAGTATAGACGTCATTGGCTGGTAATATCTACCCACAGTTCAACGCATGTAAAGTATAGACGTCATTGGCTGGTAATATCTACCCACAGTTCCACGCATGAAAAGGTCAAACGGTCGATTCCACAAACCATTTGATTGGCTGACCCCTCATTCAGGCAGCACACTAGTTAAATAGCAAGTCCTCAGATCCAAGAGTTGTGAAGACAAGTAAAAACGAAATTATGAACTATAAAAAACTAAACGAAATTGGATCTGTGTTTTAATCAGATTGCTGGAATACGGTGAGAAAACATGGGTGCTAACTTGATCTCGAATCCGGGTGCTGGAATACGGGTGAGAGATTCAGCTCGGTCATTGCACTCACCCTGAGCAGGGTTAAGGTAAGGGCTAGGACCTGTAGATTTCGCCAGTCTCGAGATGTAAACAGGGCTAAACCTAACCATAACCCACATATGACGTCATAATATGCGTAGGGTCGTCTCCGATCTAGCGTTCTCCTGAGATTAAAGCCAACTTGACTTTTTGCCTTGCAACAGAAAAGAAAAATGGGTTATTTGCCCGGGCAGTAGCAAATATGGGTATTCACAATTTAGGTAGTTTAGCATCCACCATATGTAAACAACGGTGATTTTCTTTTAAATGGAAAAGAAAATAGTAAGAAAGAAAGGCCGATTTAAACTGATCGAGAAAATGGATCGAGCAAGCAATTGGACCTAACAAGTAGGCCAGACGAAGAGCAATCCACGACTCTTTACCAATCCGTCATTCTTTCTGGTACCACGTGATTTTCGTTTCCGGTTACATCAATTGGCCTAATTTATTTTATTTACTTGTCAAGTATTTTGCGATTTTCTTCTTTTTGTGTCAAATGTAAGGATCAAAACAGTCTAATTTTACAGAGGGGCAGGGAATAGGGCCACTAGATAACGCTACCGGCGCTGGTGTGTCGTAAATATTTGAGGCGGAGTAAAGTGACAAATTACCGTCGGCTGAATTATCAGGAGCCAGGAGGAATCGAATTACCAAAATACGTTCTCGTTCCTGGCAGAGTTTCCATTATGGAATAAAGTTGAACTTTATTTAATTTTGAGTGTATTAACCCGAAGAACTAATTGACAATGGATGACATATTTACTCAAGTGAAGGAAGGAAATGCCTTTCATGTTCGAGTGTGGTTAGACAATACAGAAAATGATCTGAATCAGGGGTGAGTCTCTTATCTGCTAGAACTTTATTTCTCGATTCTCTGTCACATCACAAAAAACTAGCATGTGTTTATACAGTTTCAGATTTGTATTATTTAAGAAATACTATTAACTTTTGTTTTACACAGAGCAAACTCCTCATTATATTGACAGCTGTCGACTTTATGCACTAAGTGTTATTCTGAAATGACCCCTTCACAACGTGCTTGCTTGCTATGAATCTTAAAACCTCACCCATTCATCATACTTTTTAACAAGATAAGGAAAAAAACATTATAAGAATTTGATGGCATCTTATCCTTTCCTTTATTTGTAACATTTTTATCCAGAATATACTTGGTAACATACAGGCATCTTTTGGGGGACTGGCCGGGGAAAGCCTACTACCTGTAATATTTGATGCTGAAAATAAACTATGACCCCTGACCTCAGTGTCAGATGCAATCCTTTTATGGCAATGCCTGGTAGAGTCATTCATAGCCTTAATATATGCCATTGCAAGGCAAATAAATTACAGCATGGACCAAAGCTTGTATACTCTATGGAATGAAAACATCCTCTTTTATTTAAACCACAATAAAGTTTTAAATTTGATTTATGAAACTGATGTGTGATATTTGGTTGTTAAACTTGACAGTCAGTCAGTATCTAAACAAATAAATTTTAATATTGAAATATATTGTTCACATTAAAATCAAGTACATGTATATTAATTGATTTAGATGTTAAAAAATAATTTGGTGTGTCCTGCAAAGTTAAATATTTCCACTCCTATCAGCAGAGCAATTCATTATCAGTTAAAGTAGGGGACAGCTCACAATAACATAATATAAAGTAGGTTACATGCTTTGGAGTAGTCAACATGTACATGCTTATATATCTAAATTACATGTAGTGGCATACTATAATTAATTACACATTTTTATCAAATAAAAATAACTACCTTATGAATAGAATCAATAAAACAAAGAACTTATACTATTACAAATCATGCACTGGCTCAACAAATGTTTATCAAAAGCTGTTTTGTAACTGGATGTACATGTAGACAAGACAGTTTTCCATTTCACTGTCTAAATCTATAGTACTGTACTGGCTTATTTTTTATGCAATATGAAAACTTAAAACCACTGATTGTCATTTGAAAGGTTTTTAATCACATTTTAACTACAATATAGTTGGATAAAAGCACAAGTTAAAGGAATGTCAGTCCATAATAGGCTCAATTCCATTCAGTATTTAGAAAGATATGATTTGGATTTGGATTGAACATTTTGCTATATATTCTTCAACATTCTCTGTGAAAAATTTAAGTACTTTTTATTATGTATTAAGCTAGGAAAAATTACATATTGTATGAAAAATTAATAATGCTACTCTTAACCTTTTCAATTGTTTTCTAGAGATGACCACAGATTTAGTTTATTACATTGGGCATCTCGAGAAGGAAGAGCTAATATAGTTGATATGCTGATACAGAGAGGAGCTAGAATTAATGCTACCAATATGGGAGATGATACACCACTACATTTAGCAGCAGCACATGGTCATAGAGATGTTGTATTAATGGTATTATATTTTAATCAAAACTCTTTACCATCGCTGATAAAATTGTACATATATGTATGTATGTGATTTCATTATATTTTATACATGCACTTTCTTCCTTTTCAAGTTTTAAGATGTGACATGCTGCACTCTTATGTTAAGATATAATCTTTTAAGACAAGGTTCAAGGGGTAAACACAAGATTTAAAGTGTACTGTACAGTAATTGATTTTGAAACTAGTACAGACAATGTACAAGTCTAGTGATACTAGTATTACACTTATCAACTTTGATCACTTACATAATTACATTATTTTAATTACATGTTAGGTTTCCTTCAAGGTAATTAACCAAGTGTTGTTTTCGTCATTTCTTGAAAATGGCTATCACTCAGTAATTTTATTCTGTAGAGAATTGTGACCTGTATATTCAGCTCAATTATTAAATTCCATTAAGTACAGACAAGACTTTTATTTTGAATCTGTCAGTATTTCTTCTATACAAGAAAAACTTGGTAGACTCTGGTACTCAGGCACAATTTTACCCCCAACAAGACACTCATTTCTGAATTTCATTTAAAGAGCTGACAGTTCTCACTATAATAGTTAAAAATAGGTAATGTAAATAGAATATGTTGAAAATTCAGTCAAATCGCTCAACTTAGTACTGAGATATTAGCTTTTAAATTTTAAGCTTATCCTCGATCGTCAATTCTAAGGTCGGTATGATGAAAAAAACATACTGGTAGTCTCGATTATCCATTTTTGGATTTAATCATCAGTGAATGTTGAGCAGCAGATCTGATTCAAATCCAGTGAAAATTGACAAAAGACCTAATGTGACAACAAGAGTTGATTATGGTTTTGCTAAGTTAGTTAATGTCTAATGAAAGATCTGCAATAGGCTGATTTAGCTTCTTGCATAATGTATGTTTAAACTAGGTTCTTGAGTGTCAATATATACAATTTATCATGGTGCTGTATCATAATTTTACAATAAACAAAATACATGTATGCAGTGTCAAAATGAAGATTATTTTCTATAGAATCATATTGATTTACTGTATTGTATTTTTTAGTTATTACATAATAAAGCTAATGTTAATGCTGTAAATGAACATGGTAATACGCCGTTACATTACTCCTGTTTCTGGGGATATGATCAAATATCAGAGGTTTGTAGTACTTTATCTTAGAATTTTCTTCTGAATAATGATACGGATATACATTTACACATCTAGTTGTGAATCTTGCAAGAAAGTAACTGCCCTGAGGTTTTCTTTGGTGCCAGTCAGTGTTTTTTGTCTATTAACTGAAACTAAACTGGGTAAATTTTCCACCTGTCCAAACAAATATTTATTGATCAAGTTTAATGAATAAAATTTATTTAATTATATGATTTAAATGATATTTTACTTTTTGCTTTCTGTTTTTTAGGATCTAGTTAATAATGGTGCCTTAGTAAGTGTTTCTAATAAAGCTGATGATGTACCTTTAGATAAAGCAAAACCATTTCAAGCCAAGTTACTTAAAGGTAAAAATATTGATTATTGAAAGTTATACTAAAATAGAATAAAATAGGACCAATGTAGTGATTAAGTCACATTGGCTGGTTTCACTTGGAAAATCTTAACTACAATTCAATGGGATGTTGCTCATGGCAAAATAAGCACAGAGAGCCTTGAGTTAGGCCAAATGGGTTTGTAGGAATAGACTTGGATTGATGGTGATTTTGCCTGTGGCCTTTGACATAAAGGTTGTCTTCTACTCAATATCCAGTAACAGTTGCTATCTGAAATCGAGGTCCAAATCATTGCTCCTCTTAGTGGGTGTTATGCATCGGGTAGTGTATGTTTACTCCTTCTAGAACACCTGATACCACTTTTCTATTGAGGAGCATCACATCTTTGTTTGTTTGTTGCCGAAAAGTCTGACATTAAACCCATTTCATTTGATTTGAGTCTTAAATAATGCTTAACAATGAAAACTGTGACAAAATTCGCAAAAATAGATCACTAAAAGTTAAATTTCTTCATAATATAATCTATGAGAGAGCGAGAGAGAGAAATGGGGTTTAACATCCACTCGACATAAACTAGGTCATTTCAGGACTAACATATTCTTCAATTTTATTTGATTAATTGGCATGCGCATAGGGGTCTTTAGCAGTGGGAGGAAACAGGAGGACCTGGAGAAAACCCATGAGGCGACCCCACTCCATGTCACGTAAAAGCAGGGAAACTAAACCGAACCACATGACTCACCTTATAATACAATGCGCACATGTTCGTTAACCATTCGGCCATCCACCCCCCCTACATGTATGATTTATGAACTATATATTTCAGATCGAGCTGTACAATTAGGTCAAGATATAAGTAAAATACCATTTAAAGATAGAAGTTGGTTGGGATATAAAACAAGAAGTCGTAAGTAGAATATATTACTCATATATACATGTGTAAAATGTTTTCAAGAAAAGTCTGGGCTGCAGACGCAGTAAATCATGTTTAGTTAGGACACTGGATTGTGGAAATGCCAAATATCGTACAGTGATCGCCAAGTCACAGTGTTGGTTTTACCTCGATCTCGCCTGGAAAGCTGTGAGAACACAACTTTTTTCAACTTTGTCATTTTAGGACGTTTTCACAGTAAGGATGCCACTCCCGTCTGACAAGGGCATAAAGTAGGACAATGTGCTTGATGTGTCTGTCATAAGACTGGTCCAAGGTTTTTTTTTGTACCAGATGATATTATTTAGAATTAATTATTTTGAATTTTTTGTTTAAAGTGATAATACCATCAGCATAGTAGGAGAGCTTCAAACAGTTGGAATTAGTGGAAATATGACTGCAGTCGTATAAATTGGCTTCCTGTGCTGTATTTGACATAAGATTCTGTGTAGGATGACAGAGAAATATTTTTTTACGTTTTTCATTTTGTTGTATATTTTAGGTGATGCTTTATTATCGAGGCATGCAGGTATTGATATTGCACAGTTACAGTTAGTCGGCCATATTGCTGATACTCATTCTGGCCAGGTAATAACAGTTGCAATAAATTAAAGAGAAGGCTGAAATGCTGATATCTTTCATAAAATCTCCCCCCATAGTATTGCACATTGCACAGAAGATTACATAATTTCGATAGATTTCCTCAGAAGATGACATAGTCTTGATAGATTTCCTCAGAGGATATCAATCATTGTCTAGATAGATTTCCTCAAAAGATGACATAGTCTCGATTTTTTCAGAAGATTTCCTAGAAGATAATAATGATAGTCTCTGTGGATTTTCTCTATAGATATCCAAAGAAGAATACATTAAATGAAGAAAGAAAAGTTTTTCATGTTTTTGATAGAATTGCTTTTAGTGAGTCAGATGTTATATTCTGTAGTTCGAATAGAATAGTTGTTTGTAATTTGATTTTATGTACAAATGTTCATATTGTCTAGATTTTATTGTAGACTTGGCGTGGATTATGGCAAGGAAATGATATTGTTGCCAAAATACTCAGTCTTCGAGAATGTACAGTCAGAAATTCTAGGGATTTCCAAGAAGAATTTCCAAGATTAAGGTACTAAGCATAAACTTAATTTAAACCACTTCAATATTTTCCATGGCTGATAATATTGCCATCAGCTGAGCTCACATATTTCACATTCTTTAAATACATGTAAAGTTCTCCATCTTCAAAGAGTTATTTAGAAAACCGTACACATGTCTTTGGATGACTAACTTCATGTTATATGAGGGCTCATGTTTTGTTCCGTCTTCTTGAGTTATATATTTTTATATAAAATTCTTTTGTTTTATTTTGTAGAATCTTCAACAATCCTAATATATTACCAGTTATAGCGTGTTGTAATCAACCCCCTAATCTAGTTGTTATAACACAATTTATGCCGTTTGGTTCTCTATTTAATACATTACATGGTGAATCAGGTAATATACATATTTATACAATAAACATTCTCACATTTCTCTACGGAGCTTTCACTCCATGGGTGCAATTAATTTCTGTGTTTTAGTGTTAATTTTTTATTTCTAAATTCTTCAACAATTGAAATGATAAAAAAGTTATGGTGATTTCTTCTAATTTCCATAAAAGTGTACTTTATTTAGTTCTCAATAAAATCATAAAACGTTGAGAATTGAGTGGATTCATTGGCCCGAGTAACCAGACATACCAATTATCTCCAGTCTGTCTATGTTTACCCTAACTTGCTTAAAGGGAGAATTATGTAAGATTAGATAAAGAACAGACGATTGTCACTATAATAGTTTAAAAAAAGACAATGAAAAGGGAATATGTTGAAAATTCCAGTCAAATTACTTCATGCTGAGCTGAATTATCGTCAATACAATTACAGAGTAGCCTTGCTTGTCATCTCGATTTTTGCATTGACCCAAAAAAACGCAAAACATATCTAAATTTACTTAAAATTCCAGCCATCTGATGGCATCAAGATTTTGATATGGTCTTGGTTTAAGGTCTAATTAATAATTTCTAAAACATTTAAAGCCTAAATAAAGACCTACATTAAGCAGATTTAGCTCTAGTATAATGCCTGTTTAAATATATTTTTTAAGTGTGGTTTAATGGTCGAGTGCGAGACATTAAGTAATATATTAGTATTGTACGAGTGCGATAGCACGATGGCAATATCGATATATTACGCAATGTCTTGCACGAGACGATTAAACCTCTTGAAATACAGACACTATCCAGCACGTGCATTTCAATGAAATACGTCACTCGGTTACATTATTACAACTATTATGAATAACGTACGCTTGGCACATTGCCCGTACATTATTTGAAATAATGGTACGCCAACATCAAAGGATGATGTCACATCTGTATTTTGATAACATATATATGTATATTGAATGTTATTTGTCCGAGTCTGACATCAGTTTTGTATAAATCAATCTATGTCAGAATGAAAGGGACAAAATTCAAACTTAAGATCATCCGTTTGTTTGTTTCTGGGGTTTAATGTCCACTTCCAACTAGGGTGATATCGTAGACAAGTTAAGATCATCCTAATGTTGTGGTTTAAGTATTGTCGAATATAGTTCCAGGGGGAATAACTCCTAACATACTATATTTTCTTCTATCCGGCAGGTATTGTTGTGGATCAAAATCAAGCTTTAAGATTTGCTATTGACATCGCAAGAGGCATGGAATTTCTTCATTCAATGGAACCAATGATACCAAACTTCCTGTTAACTTCCAAACATGTCATGGTATGTCTTGATAAACCTAGATAACTAAAATGACAATAGAAAGTATATCTGTTTATTTTGATTAAAATGAATAGACTGCTTTGATTTGGGTCAAAAATAAAATTGCCGTTTTCATTGAATTTTATATGTTGAATTATATTGCGGAAAACAATCCGTCCTCCCTGAAATTTAAAGTGCCAATCCCGATAACTTTTTGGGGAATAAAACTGCTTAATTTTGCGTTGAAATCCTTTAAAATCCATAACCTAAGGCCCACCTACTAACCCGATATTTGTGATACGCTTGTAAATAACTTAAACCTGACAGTCTTCATCTGGAAATGGAGAACGTTTTATTATACAGTAGCTGGATAAAACCAGATTTTTTTCTATAAAAATAATATGTAGGTGAAATTTACCTTTTGTTATCAAGTACAGGGCATGGGTCATTCACTGTATAGATCCCCCAAGAAACATTAATCGATTATCAGGTCACCCAATGAAAAAATTGACCCGAAACTTAAAAGGGTTACGTGTCCGGATAAGCAACGACTCAATATTTTGAGCTGAAATTTTGAGACACGGTAAATACACCATGCCACTATATTTTGGTCCATAAATTTCATAAATACTCGGACTTTAATTTTTGAGACTCTGTTCTTATCGGGATTGTCCCTTTAATGTCTACGGAAAAAAGAGAGATAGGGTTTCTATGAAATTGTTAAATACCTTTCTAATTTTATCCATCTCAATGTCATATCTTCTCTAGGAATTGTACTGTCACTCATGTAGGGTTGATGGTTTTCCGTTTCAGAAAATTGCAAATTCCGTTTTAAATATTTTGAATTCGGTTTCTTTCCGTTTCAGAGCTGACCATATTCCTTTTTTTTTCTGCATAAAATGCAATTTCATAAATAAATGAATAAAACATCTCAAAAATTTTTTGAATTCAAATAATTGTCAATAAGTTGTTCTTCCACCTTATCGCATTATATTTATTGGTAATTAGTCACAAACGGAACGAAATGTTAATTTTTGAAATTCAAATCTTCCTTCCACATCACCATTGCAATTTTGTAGAAGTAATGGTGGTTTGTTTATTTATTAGTGTAAGTTAGACGACGTCATCTTTTTGCCGGCCACTCGCTGACTTTACTTTTATAGCTAAAGTAGCTTGATGCATTTTGGAATTAATTAATGTGGTTTTGAAATCAACGCGTCGGAAATCAATGCTGTGACAACAAAAAGAAGCATAAATGAAACGTTCAATATTTTCATGAATAGAAAGATGAAATACTCAGGCAAATACAAAGTTTTGTTGAGATGTTATTTAATATCAGAGAAAAATCGGCTTTTCCGTATTTTTTCGTGTGAGATTTCAAATTCCGTTTTGAGTGCCGAATTCTGCGATTTCCGCGTTTTTTTTCCTTGATCGCATAAAATCATCACCCCTACTCACGTATTACTATGTCACTTTAAGTCTAGGTGTGACATGAAATGAAATGGGGTTTTGGCGTGTTACTTGTCTGAGCAGCCGGGCTAATGAAGATGGGGGAAGAGAGAGAAGTGGGTTTTAACGTCCACTCGACATAAGCTAGGTCATTTCAGAACTAACATATGGTACAAGTTTATTTCAATAATTCACCTTGTGAGTAGGGGTCAGTGGGAGGAAACTAGAGGACCCTGAAAAAACCTGTACGGTCAGACAGACAACCCTACTCTTTGCCATTCTGTTAAATCTTCCATATAGAGATTGCTCCATCGTATAATCAAAATAACGCATCAAATCAACCTAATTGAACACCTTTTTTGACCTAAATCAAACAGGCAATTGTTTGTTTATTTTTTGTATGAATACAAACGCACCAGTAATCTTCAAAAATCAAAATTGTTCTGACGTTTATATCTTGTAAACATACCTGTGGTTATTTTATTTTGTTATTTAATTTTTTTTTATGTAAAATTTAGTCAAAGATTTGTTTTTGTTATATTACTTGTTTTCTTTTAATTATGTTATGTTTATAAAGTATTTCATTTCAGTGCACCTTTTTTATTGCTTTTTATGTGGCACCTATATCTATCAGGGCTTGCATTAGACAGACAAAACAAGAATTTATTTTTAGCGTATCACCCAAGGAGCTTATGGCATGCTCCCAACCCATTGCCACCTGTTACCAGAATTGACTGAATAGATTTTAACCAAATTTGGTACACATTTAGTCTGCATTTATCTTATTCACATTTATTAAAAAAATAACAGTGCCAAGATAGAGACAGCTAGAATTGTCAAAGTACTTCGTTTTCCTATAGTTCTTGGTATATCCCAATCCAGTTTCATGTTAATGAAAAATAATTCCTGAGCAGTACTTTTAAACACTGATTGTAGAGATTTGTTTTAATAATGGAGTGGGTTTTAATGTCAAGTCAATACACTTATTAGATAATCTGATAGTTCTTTAATGTTCATACCAATCTGTACATGTACACGTCTGACCACATGCCTTGAGTCCAGTCCCCTGACCAAATGCCTTGAGGTCCAGTCCACTGATCACATGCCTGTAGTCCAGTACCCTGACCACATGCCTTGAGGTCCAGTCCACTGATCACATGCCTGTAGTCCAGTCCCCTGACCACATTCCTTGAGTCCAGTCCCCTGACCACATTCCTTGAGTCCAGTCCCCTGACCACATTCCTGGAGTCCAGTCCCCAGATCACATGCCTCGAGTCCAGTCCCCTGATCACATGCCTTGAGTCCAGTCCCCTGACCACATCCCTGGAGTCCAGTCCCCTGACCACATTCCTTGAGTCCAGTCCCCTGACTACATGCCTACACTCCAGTCCCATGACCAAATGCCTCAATATTTAGATAAAGTTATTTATTCCCATAGGATTTTTTTTCTAATTTATCACAACGTATTTCACAATGTTATGAGCATTTTCTTGTAGGCAACTTTTGCTATCAAATATTGGTAGGCAATTCATTCTTTTGATATTTTTTTTTTGCTTTAGAAATTATATTAATTTTTTTAGTTAAAATTAAATATTTTTCAATATTAAATGAACTGAAAGTAGATAGATTTTGGAATATTCAGTCCCAGAATTAGAAATTCTGAATATAAAGATGGAATTTTATGAATTAACTTTTTTCTCCCAAAATCCCGTTTGAAAAGAAAGAATGCAGTTATGTTATTTCTCTTTGATGCAAGCCCTGTATTTTATTTCTTTGTTTTATGATATCTTTATTTTAGATTGATGAAGACCTCGCCAAAATTAATATCGATGATCCAAAGTATCATGCTAATGATACGCTCAATGGGGTAACAAAAACAAAACACTAGCGTGAATACGTTACGAGCCTGCCGCATATTCAGTTTATTTTAGCACACTTTATTTACTAACTATTACTCAACAAAAGTAGGAGGACTGGAAAAATGTGTCTATATCACTAAACACTCCCCTTTTAATAGTGGACTGTTCTGAAACTTAATATATATTAATATTATAGGTCAGTTCCATAACTGATAAAAAGGGAATTTCAGATTTTAGTCACATATTTCCAGTTCTCATTATTAGGAATTTTATAGTAGAAGAATTTCAATTCCAGCTTTTTTATCAGTGAGTGACCCTTTTATTTTCGGCAGTACCAATTAGTTGGCATTAGAGTACCACAACAGTTTATAATACAAGAAAGACTGATATTAATCTTATTGGGTAAAACTTGATTGAAACAAAAATAAAAGGATTTCTGAGATATTTATGTCTACTGCCAACATTATTAGAGCAATTTTAGAAAAGTTTGCTTACGATAGAGATGTTAGTTTTAAGAGTTTTCAGAAGCATGGTTCCTAATAGCGTTATAGTAGTTAAGCCTCTGTGTTGAATATACAATGGCTTCTCTATTAGAGTTATTAGAGCCCTAACATAATTCCATTTCATTATTTTTCATGTCATTCATTTGATTCACATAAATTACATAATTAAACAAAAATCACTCATTATTAAAACTGTATTGGAACTTAGAAAAGATTATTAATGATGGTATTTGAGTATAAAAATTAATGAATATATAATTAAGTGTAACTTGTTCATTTTATGTAAACCAAAACTACATTCCTATAGATTTTCACTCCAATATTTGTGGTAATAAATCAGTGGGCAGAGTATTAACTAGACATTTAATTAATCTGATATAATTAATTGATCACAGTATATATTATTATTATTATTATTATATAGAAAGCACTTTATTAAAAGCACAATATATTACAAAACACAAAATCTATTCAAATTAAAAAATATAAGATAAAAATTAAGGCAGCAGTCTCTCTTAAGTTATTTAATTTTATGTATTTAAAGATGCCTTCGCACATACAATCTGTGTGATTTATTTGGACTAAAAACATGTTCTAACTAATTTATCTATCAAGTCCTTCTCAGACCATTTAAATCAGAAGAAAAGTACCACAATCTATTCTTAGCAATCTTTTATGTTACATGACGTGGCTGGGGTAAAATGCAATTTAGCTTGTATTTGTCGTTAGTTGCTGTCCAATTACCCTAAATATTGAAGGTTTGGAGAGACTGCCACTTTATTTTCTAATAATAATAACTTTACATGAAAAACATTTTAACATAGAACATTACAAAGTAGAACGATTAACATTCAAATACAGTTTAACAACATTAATATTAAATTACATTATCATATTTCATCAATTCTATTCATGATTCATATGATTACTGCATGGTCTGTATTTTCAATTACTATTTTTCTAATTCTACAATGAAATGTGATTAGTTTATAGAATTATCTTGGTCTTCATATCCGTCAGCTACTATGCTACTTGATACCTGCGTTCATTTGTTATTAATTATAATTTTCACAGCATTCAACATCCTCTTATGGTTGTAAATGAAAACGCAATAGAGAAATATCACTACTTCCTTTATGCTTTGTTACACTGCCTTGACAAAAAAATAGTTCCTAGCAACATCAAATCACAGTACAAACTCTGTAAAGCAACACCAGAAATGACCAATTATAAATCAAAATATTGAATTAGATTATTTAGTAGCAGAGCTTCATCATAGTTTTTTGGACTAATGCTGTTACGTAATATTATTATATAACAGTAGATCAAAGCCTGTGTGTAGTGATATATTCTTGTGGACACTACTGATCGAGGTACTCTGTCTGCCATTGATTCCTGAGATTAGGACACTTCCAAAAACTTCTGCTCCATGTCTTGGCGTATCTACAGCAATATAGCGTCATAAATTCGGAACTATTGCAATTAGTAAATATGAAATTGATGTTGTCTTCTAAGGAAAAATACTGATCTTATTAGTCCTTGAGAGATTTCATATTGATGCATCTGCATTGCACTAGAGAAATTAAGTCTATGCAAGAAATGTTGTGGATGGAGACAGTTTGGTAGACCCATCTAAGTCATGCATCCATAATTTGATTGGCTGGGATTTTTTGGTTCATATGTGATTGATTTTATTAAAAAACGATCACAATCTTGCCATTAGGTCTTTCGAAATCCTATTCATAAATTGAGGTTGGATTTTTAAATAACAGATTTTCAAAATAGTAATCTCCATGGTAACAACAATTTGTGGAAGTTTCGAATGGTATTGAAATGAATGAGTTTGAGTATAGAATGACTGGGATGATGTTTGTGTTAGTTTTTGTGCCAACCAATTAATAATGTGAAATTAATTTATGACAATTGACCTGTAATTCTAAAGCATGAGTTTTGAGTTTATTTGTGATAACTGATTTGTAAAAATGTTAATGGAATTCTGCATGTTTTATATAAATTTGAATAATGTGATGGTAAGTTAAACAGTAGAGCAAAAAAAATGGATTAAAGTCCCACAACCAAGTACTACTTTAAATTAATTGCCACTACATGGCTTCTGAAATGTAGGCCCAAATGATTGGCCCGTTTTGCCATCAATAGTGATAGGTGTCATGCATGTATGAGGTGGAGTTGTACACTCTATACCACCTCCTATTTATGTTTAAAGATTCTTTTGCTAATTTGAACATGTTGACCGCTGCTTGATTTGTACTAATGAAGACTGGAATCCGAATACACCATGTTGTGTACTATGAAGGATTTTATGCTGATGCTGTGGCTTACTGGTTTCGAATTTCAACTGTCAAAGAGTTGTTTTATGTGTATGCCAATGTATACACGAGACCTCAGGTTTTTTTTATCCCATCTGAAGGACTAGACACTGTTCCTTACCAGACCCCCCATCCTGCACTACTTACAAAGGGAAACCGCGCTGGTAAATCCTTACGAACTTTCTCAGTCAAAACCAAAATGAACCTGTGTCCTCCTTACTCACTGAGTCTCCAAAACAACTTTAAAGTTGGTGACCTTTGAACCAAGTTCACCATCTACCATGTAACTTCTGCTTCTGAAATCCAAGATTAGACTCTCACTATGGCGGGGGAAAGCGGCAAAAACCTAATGCTATGTAGAAATGTCTAATTCAAAACACACATGTAACATAATGCCATACCAAATACCTAAAACGCCTAATGCAAAAAACAAAATACAAGAAACCTCTAATACAAAATACCTCATACGTCTATTGCAAAAGACAAAATACAATAAACCTCTAATACAAAATACATATAACCTCTTATGCACAATTGATTTTACAATCTGAAACATCTACCATAAGCATTAGATGACATATCTCTCATGCATTACTTACGTTTCTCCACTGAATTATCTTTATTTAGGTCAATGTCAGGGCCACCGAACACAACTTGGCGACCTATTCGGCTAGCGAGCTATTCGACCGATCCAGGTGGCAACCTGTGGGTTGGCAACCTATTAAGACAACAGTCGCCCAAACTCATCTATTTTTAACAACCAATAAAACAACCACGCCTATCAAATGAAAGTAGAACAATATATTATTTTTATCAATTCCTTTAGCTCAGAATAGAGATGTAATTTCGCATTATCGTACAAAATTCTAGACATCCAACTAAATATATTCCGAAAGGTAATTAAATAGGCTTTCTAAGTATTATCAGTAAAAATTGGCACATTCATATTAAAGGGGTGCACTCTCTTCCTAAACATGATCAATTTTTTAAAAATTTTAAAGGGAAAAACTGTTAATATCCCGTGTCAAAATTCGGACCATCGTAAAAAATTCTCATGATCCAATTAAACATATTCTAAAAGGTTATTGAATAAGCTTTCCAAATATTATTAGTAAAAGTTGGCACAATCATATTAAAGGGGTGCGCTCTCAACCTGAACATAGCCAATTTTTCAATATTTTAAAGTGAAAGAACGGTAATATTTCGAGTCGAAATTCGGACCATCGTACAAAATTCTTAGCAACCAGCTATATATTTTCTGAATGGTAATTCAATAAGCTTTCTAAATATTATTAGTAAAAGTAAGCTCAATCATATTAAAGGGGCGCGCTCTCAACCTGAACATAGCCAATTTTTCAATATTCTATATGTAAAGATAGACCGGAATTTTTTTCGAAGTCCGAATTTGCACCATCGTACAAAATTGTGACCATCCAGCTACATATATTCTGAAAGGTAATTGGATAAGTTTTCCAAATATTAATAGTAAAAGTTGGCAGAATCATATTAAAGGCTTTCTAAATATTATTAGTAAAAGTTGGCACAGTCATATTAAAGGGGCGCGCTATCAACCTGAACATCGCCAATTTTTCAATATTTTAAAGTGAAAGAACGGTAATATTCCGTGTCAAAGTTCAGGTTGAGAGCGCGCCCCTTTAATATGATTGTGCCTACTTTTACTAATAATATTTAGAAAGCTTATTGAATTACCATTCAGAAAATATATAGCTGGATGCTCAGAATTTTGTACGATGGTCGGAATATCGACTCGGAATATTACCGTTCTTTCATTTTAAAATATTGAAAAATTGGCTATGTTCAGGTTGATAGCGCGCCCCTTTAATATGACTGTGCCAACTTTTACTAATAATATTTAGAAAGCTTATTCAATTACCTTTCAGAATATATATAGCTGGTTGCTAAGAATTTTGTACGATGGTCCGAATTTCGACTCGAAATATTACCTTTAAAATATTGAAAAATTGGCTATGTTCAGGTTGAGAGCGCACCCCTTTAATATGATTGTGCCAACTTTTACTAATAATATTTGGAAAGCTTATTCAATTACCTTTCAGAATATATTTAGTTGGATCATCAGAATTTTGTACGATGGTCCGAATTTTGACACGGGATATTAACAGTTTTTCTCTTTAAAATTTTTAAAAAATTGGTCATGTTTAGGAAGAGAGTGCACCCCTTTAATATGATTGTGCCAATTTTTACTGATAATACTTAGAAAGCCTATTTAATTACCTTTCGGAATATATTTAGTTGGATGTCTAGAATTTTGTACGATAATGCGAAATTACATCTCTATTCTGAGCTAAAGGAATTGATAAAAATAATATATTATTCTACTTTCATTTGATAGACGTAACGTTGGATTTTATTGGTTGTTAAAAATAGATGAGTTTGGGCGACTGTTGTCTTAATTCTGAATAGGTTGCCAACGAACAGGTTGCCAGCTGGATCGGTCGAATAGCTCGCTAGCCGAATAGCTCGCTAGCCGAATAGCTCGCCAAGTTGTGTTCGGTGACCTTGACATTGACCTAAATAAAGATAATTCAGTGAAGAAACGTAAGTAATGCATGAGAGATATGTCATCTAATGCTTATGGTAGATGTTTCAGATTGTAAAATCAATTGTGCATAAGAGGTTATATGTATTTTGTATTAGAGGTTTCTTGTATTTTGTCTTTTGCAATAGACGTATGAGGTATTTTGTATTGGAGGTTTCTTGTATTTTGTTTTTTGCATTAGGCGTTTTAGGTATTTGGTATGGCATTATGTTACATGTGTGTTTTGAATTAGACATTTCTATATAGCATTAGGTTTTTGCCGCTTTCCCCCGCCATATATCACCTGTTTTAGGTATAAGTTGTAGTGGGTATGATTCACAAGGCAGGGAAAAATGCCAACTCTTTCTAGAACACACGATGCCATTTCACATTTTCTATGTTTATTATGCATGTTCTATTCTAGACAATGCAGTGGAACAGGGACAGTCTTCAGTCTTGTATAATGACATAATTAAAATTTGTTATTCTTAAGAAACACAGCTGTGGTGAAGGTTTATTATAGACAATGCTTTCACATCATTTAAATATGAAACGAACCATATACACATATATTTCAGATTTTCTAAGTGTAGTTACGGAATGTCTTTCTTCACTTTCTTTAAAACTTGTTGTAGGTCTATGACAGTAGAAGTTTGTGTATTATATTAAATATTGGGGATCTGTGTTCTTTGAATCTGATGTACATATATAGTATATAATAGCATGCTTTTAATACAGGAACTTATCGTTAGTTGAAAGAGTTTCAAATTTTGCAATTTTGTGTGGATGTAGTTTGAAAAAAACTAATTACAAAAGGTTTATTTTCAATATTTTTGATTACCTTTTTATTTATGAGTATTTAGGGGTGATGATTTTCTGTTTGGACCATTGTGAATTCAGGGTTATTTTTTTTCATTTCACCAGATGGAACTTTTTGTTTTTCGAGTTGAATGTAATAATATCCCATTTGAGATTGTAAATACTGTTCCAACTGCTTAATTCCTTGATTTTCACGTTTTATCTGTGTTAGCAGAAAATCATCACCCTTAAGTGTTATGTAATAAAAGAACTATACATGTATTTAAGAGAGCCGTCTGCAAATACATATATGGCTGAATTTCACATGAAGAATCAGGATAATAAATGGTATATTTTGGTTATGGGAATTTTCACAAAAATTTATGTTATGATGGGAGAATGAAAATTATGGTAAAAATACAGGAACATTTTTGTTTAAGATTTCTTGGTCGTTAGTGTGAAGTTATAATATATGTTTGTATTTTCAGATTGATGAAGATCTTACAGCTAGAATAAATATGGCTGACTATGTCTTCTCCTTTCATGAAAAGGGCAAATATTATTCTCCAGCTTGGATGGCTCCTGAAGGTATAACAATACAGAATTAATGTTGATATTCATTGGAGATCATTTGGCCATTTCAGATCTTCCCCCCCCCCCCCATTTTATATTTCTTTAAAAGAATTTGTGTCTAGTCGAACGGGTAGGACGAATAACCAAGGTCCTAATAACATGTATATGTTCGCATGTACATACAAAAAATATGAAATTTGGTTGACGTCCAAGCCAGTTTTGGGTAGATGGCTGAATGGTTAGCATGTGCTCATGTATAATAAGGGGGATTGGGATGGCCTAGTGGTCTAGAGTGCCGCGCTTCGACCTCTAGCTGGCCGGTCACCTCTGGCTTACGGCTGTGGTTTCGAGCCCTGGTGTGACTGTATGTGGCATGGAGATAGGGGCGCATTCTCAACCTCGTGGGTTTCCTCCGGGCACTCCGGTTTTCTCCCACTGCTAAAGACCCCTACGCGCAAGCAAATTATTGAATTAAAATTAAACCATATGTTAGTCCCAAAATGACCTAGTTAAACCCCATTTCTCTCTCTCGTTGTATAATAAAGTCTGTCTTTGAGTCAAATTGTGGGGTATCAATTCTCCCGGTTGTTCGTGACAAGGAGTAGGATCGCCTGTCTGACCTTTAGGGTTTTCTCCTCCTCCTCCGGTTTACTCCCACTGCTTAAGACCCCTACATGCAAGCAAATTATTTAAATAAAATCAAACAATATGTTAGCACTGAAATGACCTAGGTTGTGTGGAGTCATCGAGTGGATGTCAAACCCTATTTCTCTCTCTCGGCACCATCCACCATCTTCATTAGCAAATAAGACTTTAAACCCCATTTCATTCCATGTAAAACTTCGAGTGACGCGGTAATACATGAGTGACAGTACAATGAGGTATAAATTCCTGGAGAAGATGATAAGAGATGGATAATGTCAAAATAATATTTAACAGTTTTATAGAATCATTTTCCTTTGTGACAACTTAGTTTGATTGAGTTTATTAGATGTGAGATATTATTTTAGCTCTACAGAAGACTGGTGAAGATTTAAATCAGAGAGCTGCCGATATGTGGAGTTTTGCTATTCTATTGTGGGAATTAGAAACTAGAGAGGTACCATTTGCTGACTTGTCACCCATGGAAATTGGCATGAAGGTAAATAAATACAATGAAATACAATACATCACCCACTTACACCTTGTCGTGTTTATAGTATAACTGTTTATATTCTGAAAAACAAAGCCATACTTATTCTTATTTAGGGTAGTGAAAATATACCCCAATTTAATTCAATTGTTGCACAGAGCCAAAATATAGCTGACATTGTTAAAAAATGTTATTATTATTGGTGATGTTTCAGGATTATTAATTCCTTTTACAAGTTAATTAGTGACTTTAAGATTAAATTTAGAGTAACAATGAGAATATTATTTAGCATTCTGAGCACAGAGAACTATCTACTTTGACAATAGATCTATATCCTGAATGACCTCCATATTGAAAAATGTATATATATGTGATTCTAATCGGTTCCATACACACATGGACTAAATAAACATTTACAATTTAAATTCGTTACATATGAAAATGGAAGCAGAATAAAATGTTCTCAAAATTCTCTCGAACTGTACTTGGTGTTTTCGATAATCGTAGAAATTAGAATTAAAATGTCAGTCAACTAGCTTCATGTCTGTTCTCAAGCGAAGCAGATTATAGACAGACAGACAGCATAAGTTTCATATGTAAGAAACTGTTGATATTTTTATATTTCAGATTGCTTTAGAAGGTTTACGTATAAAGATTCCACCTGGTATCTCTAGTCACATGTCTCGACTTATTAAGATCTGTATGAATGAAGAACCGGGTAAACGACCACGATTTGATATGGTCATACCTATTCTGGACAAAATGAAAACTTCAGATAAATAGATACACACTAACCGAAAAACATTACACTGTATTCAATAAACTGCTCAGGCCCTCACAAAAAGTATCAAATTGAAATATAGTGTGCATATTATGGCAGACTCTACCCATTTTATCTGGGTTGCATTTCTGTGAATCAAACACAAAAAACATTCTACATTTTTCAAGCATTCTGGCACAATACATTGTGAAAACATTTTTTAAGGTTATCAGCGTTAGAAGAATGGTTTATGCTGAGATTGTTAAAATAATAAACAAAGTCTTGATTATCCAATTTTATATTAAATTATAAAATGGCCGATCCATCCTAATATCTACTGATAACCTGAGCCATCTGATGGCATCGAGAGTTGATTAAGATCTTGTGTTAAATTTAAGGCCTAACCTTTCTAGCCTCATGAACTAACTGAAATTTTAAAATTTAGAACTTAAATTTAAAAAATTTAAAACTAAAATTTTTCGAGAAGAACAATCTTTTCCCCCTGAATTTGGAACCCAAACTTTAATATGTATGGCCTTCTTGGAGCAGGGTGTATTTAACATTGAATCAGTACTGTTTAATTCATGCAAGTGTAACTATTGTTAAGCTTTGTTAAATGTTAAAACAGATCTGTGTATTAATAAGGTATTTGAGCTTTCATTATAATATTCATGTAAATTTGATCTATCTGTCAGGTCAGGATTACAATCAGACCTATATCCAAAGAAGAAGTTAATAAGTTTGTTAAAATAGACCTTATGCATAAAACTTAAAGTTGAGGATACTGCCTATTTCTATGCATAAAACTTAAAGTTGAGGATACTGCCTATTTCTTGCATGTGAGTTTAAATCCCATGATAGAATTAAGCTTCTAACCAGTCAAATTAAAACTGTTTTATGCCAAAAAAGATTATAGGATTATGAACCCTGTATGAGATTAAGTATGTTTTTTAGATGGATTACGAGAAGAAGTATGCATAATAACAATATGTTAAAATTGTTTTGTTTATGTTACAAATAATATTATTTGTTAGAATTAAAGTGCCAGTAACCCCAGGAGTGAAATAATTAAATACAGTACACAATTATCACAAAATCTAAATTTTCATCAAGTTTTCATGTTTTAGAAATAATGTGTTTAATATCTGATTGTGAGTGATTCCTAACAACTACATGTAACTAATTATAAGTAATCACAATTTGTAGATATGTGTAGTATCCATCTCCAGTATAATAATGTATAGCTGTAGAAACAGATTGGAAAAAACATTGAGTAGGGGTACTGGAGCTTGTATAATGTTCAATATAATGAATATATGAATTGTATTTATATATAGATATAGTGGCTTGATTGTATGTAATAAAACTTGTATTATAATCATGTTCTATATATTAATATACATATTGAGTTAACTAATTACCTTTATAAAGGTCAGATATGTGTAGAATAAGATGTCCTAGTGTTTTATTAACTAGTATATATACAAAAATATATAGGATAGATTTATTCTGTAAGAGGTCCAAAAAAGGGCTCTAATATTGCAGATAATTGACAGACTACCAGTGAAATTGACACACTGGAGAATTTGTCTGCCAGTCAAATTTATATTTCATAAAATTATGTATTGTGAGGAATTTCTTCTTAAAGCATTGTAAATACAGATAAATATATATAAACACCTGAAAATTGATTTAATTAAATCACAGAAAATTTTAATATGGAATAAAGAGATTCTGTCTAAACCCTTATTCTCAGTATATTCTATTTATATGACATGCATCTTGTTCAATGTATTTTCTCTCTGTATATTTCTCCTTAAATTGTAGTATTTGAATTAGAGACAATATTTTTCACTGTATTGAAAATAGCTATATTCAAGGTGCCTTTTTATTGCAATAATATTCTTCTCACTATTATCTACTATCACCATGATGTCTTATAGGTAAGGGATACATAACTATAGATTTTCATGAATTTAGGTATGATAAGTTAATCTGTGAGGTTAATTCACTCATTGCCTTTTTGCCTTTTTCAGATATTTATTATGCAATTACTTTCAAGTTGTGTATTATATTAAAGGTGACTTCTCATGGTTTATAGTCACTCCTTCACAAACATTGTGCTGATATAAAATATAGATTCATATATATTAGATACTTATATCTATTTTAGATAATTATTTGTGCTTGTTTATTTATTTTTAATGTATTAATTAATGTAATTTTATTTTTATTTTTTTTCTGTCTTTAAAAGTAATGAAATTTATAGAATAAGAAACCTAAAATTTGGGTTCTATTGAACTTAGAAAATATCTAAAATCTCCATAGAATAGATATATTAGAATACTTTTTATGGCAGGTTTTTTTTTGTATTAAGAATTTTGAATTGCGTTTATAGTGTTTTGATTTGCTATTTTTATAACTTTCATACAAAAATAGTTTGCTTATTTTTCATTTACTCAGGAAATACAAGTTCTGACAGTTTTTGGTTCATAGAAGTATGCATTTAATTTAATGTTTAAGTTTTTACTACTGACAATGTTATCATATTCATGAATACTGTTGTAGTATACACTACACAATTTGCAGAACACGTTTTATTCTATCTAGATTAAGAAAAGAATTAAATTGGAATTTTGTAGAGATGGATATTTACTAGTTTGTATACACCATTATATAAATATGTATATACTATGACAAGCATATTGATTAGTAAAATACACATGAAAGCTTTTCAACATGAAACTTATTACATATACACTGTAGCTGATGCTATATAGCTAAATAAAAAAACTTTTTACTTATGTGTACCTGTACAGTCCATAGTATATTGGGGGCAGGGTTGGATGGTTAGCATGCGAACGTTGGATCATAATTGAGTCAAGTGACATGATTTTGATTTCTCGTTTGTGTGCGACAAAGAGTAGAGTTGCTGGTGTGGGTTTTCTCCATGTGCTCCAGGTTCCTCCTGTTGCTTAAGACCCATATGCTCAAGCAAATTATTGAAATAAAATTTATGTTAATTCCAAAATGACCTAGTTTGTGTCAAGTGGCCATTAAACCCCATTTCCCTCTCTTAATTTTGTTTTATCTTCCCAACAGGCTATCTACTTTGCAATTGCAACTCTTTCTCAAGAAAAATAGTGATTTTTTGATTGGTGTGATATGGCATTTGACGGGCATAAGGTACCCATTTTTAATGCCAGTCATTGTAGAAATACCAACGAAGATTTGACTTTTGCTCCCTTTACTTTTGCTCCCTCAACACAGTCTACATGAAAAAAATCAAAAATCGATCAAATGAAGCTAGTCTGGTGAGATAACTGGCGTTTCAAAGGACTCCAGGTCAGTCTACTCTAAATGTGCATACTGATTTGATGATTTGTAAGATTGGATGTAATTACCCGACTATGGATAAAGCTGTTAACCGTTAAATACACCCTTCGTTGTTGATATCTAACATATTATTTCAACCAACCCCTCACACAGCAATGGAAATAAATCACATTTGATCGAACTATTCCAGATTCCCAGACATTTGGATATCGAGGTTAGTGATTTTGCCCCGTGGGGAAAATTTCTACCACGCTTGCCCCACTCGGCAAACCTCGGAAGATGTCGGGAATCTAAACTCGGCTGTATGATGAATTCCGCCATATTGGAACTACTTTAAAGGTCCCGGATGAAACATGGCTGCGCCCATTCCAAACACAAGTTGGCGATCTATTTGGCTAGCGACCTATTCGACCGATTCAGCTGTAAGATAAGCTGAGCTGAAGGAATGGATAAAAAATAATATATTCTACTTTCATTTGATAGACATAACGTTGGATTTTATTGGTTGATAAATAGAGACTGTTGTCTTTACTCTTAATAGGTTTCCAACAAACAGGTTGCAGCTCGATCGGTCGAATAGGTCGCTAGCCGAATAGGTTCCCAATTTGTGTTATAGCGTCAAGTTTTCCTGTTAAAGTAAACCGGTAGCCGCATCGCAAATGTATGGGCGTAGGTACATATCACTTACTGTCATACATCCGAGACTAGGTGTAGTCTACGTAGTTTACGGAATCTGTCGAGATTAGCCGAGTGACGCTTGCCCGTCATCGACATAAGACCGGTTAAGGCAAAAAAGTAAGACATTGAATGGTTCTGACCAGGATGTTCAAAAGTTTTAAAACCACACACACAAAAAAAACCCAAACCTGTATCCCTGTTTCTTAATAAGTTTTTATAAAAGCCAAACCAGTTTTTTTTTCTCGATCTGCTCAAGTTATTTGACATTACGACCCGTTACTTGCGTCATAAGACGCTCATCCGGAAGACAACAAACTGTGCAAACTGGATAAAGACCACACTAACGGATAAGGTCCTTTGATGGTGATAAATTATATTTCCTTTTCATTTCCCTGTTTTTTGTCACAGTAATTAAGATACAATATGTCATAAGAATTAGATCTATTTTTAAAAATCAATATGGGGAAATCTTAAATAAAACACGTTTCTACATACGTCGCTCGTTTTCAATTGCTTTTCGATTGTTAATAAGCTTTATAGTATTTTGACTTTACATGACAAGACGTCAGACATAAAAAAAAGAACAAAACTACAGATACTGATATTCTGGAATCAAATAGCGGTTGATAATCATAAAAATTATGACAATGATATGAAACAAATCCTGATAAATTTCTATTTTGGGATTCCACTTGGTTCTTTTTAGATAAAAAAAAATTCATCTGTCAATCCTCATCAGTATATCTCAACGTTTTAAACTATTATTTTCATAATAATCAAAACCAATATAAAATAAATAGAATATTCATTCCTCTATGAACCTCAAACAATGTGAACCACTTATTTTTGTTAAACATAATGTTCTGCCCTATGTTCGCCAGTATATCTGCAGAATGTCTCAAAAACACATTTAATTTGATTAAGTACGTCTTCTAAAACGAACGAAAGATATCATAAATGAAAATGGCCGTGCAGTGGATTGACATAAAAACTGTCCTTTCTCCTTGTTTTTTTGTTTGTTATTGGCTAATCTCGAAAAACGAGCTAGCCTACTCGTTTTTCGATATTCATGCATTAAATCTTTTTTTTTTGGAGATTCAAGTTGATTTAATGGGTGTAAAACGAACTATAGTTGTTTTTTCGTTATTCGCCAATATCGAAAAACTAGTAGCTTATTTTTCGATATTCACCAATATCGAAAAACCAAAAACAAAAATCGGGCTAACTTCACACTGCCTGTGATATGTCCATTTCCATTATAACAGTTGGTGAAGAAAGACGTTCAACCTCATTTTATTTCTATTAAACGGCAGCAAGGTTCTCTATAATATCATGTTAGCCCGATATAGGCCCAAAGCTGATTTTTGGGCTTCAACATGCAACAGTATGTCAAGTGTTATCCAAAACATTTTTTAAAAAAAAAGCTTAAACGAGGAAGCAATGAAATGAAGTTTACCGTCCTACCCCACGGGACCTCGGTTTTCGTCTCATCCAAACGACTAGACAGCTGTCCCTGTCAGGCTCTCCGTCCTGCATCACTGACAAGGGGGAAATCAGGCCGGAAAATCTAGATGAATTTTCTCGGTCAATGCAGGAATCGAACACCCGACCTCCAGGCCAGTGAGCCGGCGTCTAACCTACTTAGCCAGCCGCTAAAACGATAAAGCGATTTTTTATGTTCAATATTAATAATGGTTGAATATGAAGATTATATTATGTTTAGTGTTATATTGGTTATTTATTATGTTTAATAAATATTGTTTTTTGTTGAAATACCATTTGTCAAACTGTAATAATGTTTTGTTATAAATTTCACATTTATGAATAGTGCATCGTCACCTTGAAAAAAATCGCCGAATAATTACCACTGACATAATCTTTTACACACTCATGTCTAACAAATATTATTTCACAACAAACAGGGCTAACCCCGTATTTATAGTCTCGGCACTAACATTTCGTTCGTTCGTTTCTGGGGTGATATCGTAGACAAGAGACTATTATAAGGTTCAATTTTATTTCAATAATTGAGGAAACCTAAGTATCCCGAGAAAAACCCACGGGATTGGCCAGGTGACTCTTCTCCTTGTCACGTACATGCTTGGTACCAGAACGACACCATTTGACTCAAAAACATAGGCGTACGGAGAAATTTTTGACTGGGGGGGGGGGGTCACAGCATTTGGTGCCCCCCCCCCAGCTCGTACGCCTATACTCAATAACAGACCTTATGATCTCAAGTCCACGGGTTATATAATTTGGCCCCACTACCCTGACAGTAATTAACTACTCAAACGTACATAAATTTCACAGGAGTCAGGTTTTGCTCGGCTTAATTATACAAGGCGATCGATTGTGTATTTATCGAACTAGTCTATCAAACTTGGATACCAGACATCCTGTGAATGGAGATGGGTATTCTCTTATGAATATTTGCTGATGTATACTCCACCATAAAAAAAAACAAAGTTACCACTACCAATATATAATTTCCCTTAAAACCTATAAGCCTTTAATATTTAATAAAAACACGAATATAGAATATATAGATAAATATAGGTCAAGTTTTTTTTTATTTCATAAAGAAAAAAGAGAATATATGCAGGTTTTACCCACAGAAATAAGATTACAAAATAATTTTGAGCAATAACAAAATAACATGGTACAACGCACATACAATAATGAACAAAAAATACATATAATTAAATTGTGGCGCTTTTTTTATATAATAATATTAATAATTATGAAAAATGTATTATAAAAATAACATGAATATATTAACGATCAGTTGTAACATAAACAGTTTTATTTAGTATTATATTCATGAAATATCTTTAATAACATCAACAGAGAATCTTGTATTTTCATAACATCCCAAAAATGTCTATAGGAGGGAATGGGAAAACGTCTACCTTTCAGAAAACCGGCTAACATCATGGGCTTAATAGAACCTCGTAGTACACTGTATGCCCATCTTTATTAGCCCATTCGGTGCAGGACAGATGAACGTTAAACCCAATTTCATTTGAGATACACGTGAAGGATCTGCTTTGTGCTTTTAATAGTGACCAATATTTGAATTTTAATGGAAATCTAGAAAAACATCGCACAACCCACGACCTTCGTTATACATAATAAATGCAATTAACGCATCATTAAGTTAGTCTAACAATCGGCATAATAGATCTAATAAATGTATTACCCATAATTATTCAGAAAACTTTTTCATTTAATGGTTACAATTATATAAAATTATGGCATGCGCCGTGTTAATTAAAGTGATACATTCTTTCAAAATGTTATTATTATTACTATTAGACCACACTCCCTCCTCATCCTTCAACAGAAACCTACAAAAAATACAGACGCTAAAGTTTCAAGGTTCTAATAATTTCAAATTACGTAAAATAATGTTAAAAAAAAAATGATTCTCAGGAAATTTTTTATTGATTATTCTGTTTCTTAAGTTAGATTTTCATACGCGCTCACTACTTACATCTACTTCTAAGAATTAACACACTAAACCCTCGAATTATTCAAAACATAGAAGAGATTCAGGAAAAGAATTCTTGGTGATTGCATTTGAATATCCCATTATAACAAGAAATATCTGGTATGACCGTTTATCACTTTTAATGAGCCGATCCCACTGCAGCGACGTAAATAAGTTGAATGTCCTTGGCAGTCGTACTTTGTTTCAAAATAGATAAGAGCGACCGACCTTCCCATTATTTATAAACACTGCGATGTAACCTTTGTATATAAATACGTAACTGTAACTTTTGTTATTTTCTTTGCACACGTTCCAAATGTTATACCACGGCCAATATTCTGGACTAAAAGACAATTATACGCTTTCAGATCACTCAAAATAAACAGTAGTCTTATTAAAAATAAGCATATTTGTCCAAAAATGATTAAAATCTTTGAATAGAACGTTGAAATCTTCTAAATTTCACCCTACACACTATTGATGCCCGGCATTACCATTTGAGAGATGTGAAGGTTTTTTTTCCAATTTACAAATCATGAACATCGAGATCAAGATGAAATCCACTTTAACTTATTTTTGTTTGACCATACGTTTTTTTTTCAATTAAAATGAAGAAATATCGCTTAAAAGTAAGATAACAACCCGCCATGAGAGGTTTAAGGACTACATGCCTCCCTCCCTGGGTATTTGATATAAGGATATAGCTGAATGTCATCGATTGTATAGAGGGTGTACAAAGTCTAAAACTAACAAATGAAAAAAACACAGCAAGCTAAATCATTCCCCTAAAAAATATGCCAAATCTGTTATTGTTATATAACAATACATGTATGAAGATAAGTTGCCATGCAACGAAACATACACCCACATCAGCTAAATCGTCCGGGCAGTCAACAAGGGTTGTAGCATATTTTTACTTTTTTCGGTAATGAAACATTTGTAATACACTAAAATCTGGTCAAGAGTAACAACACATTATGTAATTATCAGAAAATCATTAGAATTTGTTTGCTTTTTACAAAGTTTCAACACCTTAAACTCTGTGTATCAATCTGAAGTCAATCGGATGATAAGTTTGGCCTCTATAGCGTCACAAGAGTTTTCAAAGTAATCAAGGGATATAACTCTGACAGTATTTTTTTGAAATCGCTGAAAATCAATCGGATTCTTCGTCTCATGACCTTAAACACCGTGTGTAAATTTAAAGTCGATCGGATATTATCTTTGGCCAATGCTTCTACATGATTTTTTGAAGTGATCAAGTGCCATAACTGTGCCACAAATTATCGGAAATCGATGAAAATCAATACACTTCTTTGTCTTAAAACCTTAACTTTGGCCTGTAGAACGTCCACAAGCAATTGTGGACGCCGGACGGACGGGCGTGACAACAATGTACGACCACATTTCAGTGTGGGCGTATAAAAATGAAATCAAATGAAATGGGATTTAACGTACTACTGTTCTGTTCCTACTGGAATAATGACCTATACTCTTATATCATCTCTAACTGCCAAGAGACCTTTTACGTGCACCCCAACGTGTATACTTGACCTCCAAACGACTAGACAACTATCATTGCACCACTGTCATGGGAAAACCACGCCGGAAGGCTAGACTACATGTGTAAAACAAAACTAACGGAGGACAGACTAAATTTTAAATGGCCATAACAACCATTGATTGATTTGAAACAGTACGTTTGATATAGTTTTGAACTCTATGAGCATGACTATAATATGTGGAATTACCGCGATAGCAATTGACTTATTATTCATATTTGACCTTCTTTCCGGTATGTTAGGGCTTTAAATATGGAGAAAAAAAATTGATTACCACTGTTTTAAAATATCGAACAGGAAGAGCGACCACTTCTGATGTATTATGAATCAAAATCTCAAACAATCTCGGCATTTAAAATCCCGTGTTAGGAAAGTCAAAACAATTTAATTGGTACAAGTGTAAATATGATTTCTAATATCATGTCGATAATATTTAACGACCGATCATTTTGAATATATAATTTGTCTCCCTAACAACCCAGCTTTCAATCGGGTCCCGCCAAAGTCCAGCCAAGGCCCGGGACTTCGCGTTTCATGGCCAAAAGACAAAAAAAAAAAAAAAAAAAAAAATTAAAATTCGAGATGAAAGCTAATCGACCTAGCGGCATGGCAGCGGAGACTGAGCTATCCCTCAACTTTCTAGGCATCTAGTGGCGCGATGGTCGGACATTGGGGAAGTCGGCAATTCGTCAACCTTCTCTGTGATTGGCAGAAACTGATTCAAAAGGATATTATGAAATAAAAATTTCGTCGCGTTAGGGGACACGCGATTCTAGTCCTGCCCGGGGCCCACTCCAGTTAAGCTGGGTTTTGGGTCCAGCATAGGGAAACTGAACCAAGCAGGGTACCGAGGGTAGGAATAGCTGGCGATTCAGCAATGTCAGCTACCCACAAAAAAAACGCATTACATTGAGTAACGGCAAAAAATTATGGATCAACATGCAACAGCTGAAACAAAAAAAAAAAATCAATTTACATGTATATGTATATTATAAATATTCGTATTGCTGCATACCACAGAGTTTTACTTCCACGCAAAATATTATCTCTAATCGCATCGGAAACGCGGATTTAATTATATAGATTGTGCAATATGGCATGTATATATATTTATATCTTATAATTCACCCGGTCTCATTTTATCGACTACAAAACTTATTCATTAGATTATAGAATTTTAAAGTAAGCCCTGTTCATCCTACAAACCACGAATACAATACTTTTATTGCACTATAAATGTATTGAAACAGTTTTAAAATGATGTCAGCCAAAAGGAACGGCATATCAACAAATTTCCAGAAAGACATTTCGGCTATAACTACTGACAATTTACGCCACTGCACGACGGTTATCTTGAATCGAGATCTTTTATTCACCAATGTAAATTTAAACTAAAGTCGGGTGTTACAACTAGCCATAAATTAGCCATTTTTTATACAAAGTCTATATACAGTGTTACTTATTCATGCATGCAGTAGTTGATAATAATAATATCGGCGAAACTTTGTCAGTGATATGGAGGCTTTACTTCTAAACATTCAGGGGGTCGGTTGCCACTAGTTCACAAAAAAGTTAATTTATCTGTAATTAAGTTATTCACATTATTCGCAAATCCAATCCTCGTTATTTGTAGACTATATAAGACGTGTTTCTATACAGACATCTTTGTGCCTGATCGACACCCTAACACAGCCGACATATATCCGTACATTTAAGTACATGTATATTCAAATCATAAAGGAAGAAGTTTGATACGGTGTTATCATCAAAGTGTCATATTACATACAAAATCAAAACTACAACTAATTACAACAACAATTAAATTGTGACAAATTCTAATTAAGCTGATTATGTTTTAAGAATACAAGATGTGCGATAGTATCAAAACGTTTTCTCCATTTGCTGTTATTGAAAGCCACTATGCATCTAGTACAGCATTAATACTTATAAAATTAAATATTCATATTTCACGATGATCAGATTAAATTGATTTAAAATTTCCACAAAAAAAAAAAAACCGCATGAGATTTCTTTTGGTCACACCACAGGAATCTGACCTATCTGTATACCTAACTGGGCAATATATTGGGTCGCATGCATACATGCACGTACTGACATAAGGTCTTATTCCTGTGTGGTCACACACATGGAAGACATAATTCTTCAACTGGAGAGGTTTTTTTTTAGTTTACAGAAAACAAGATTCACATCCGTTACTCACAGATTCAGTGTATTAAGAGGTAATGGTAGCTTTAGATTAAGGTTAATTGTGTAAGACGATTACAAAATCTGGATCCAGCACCTAACCAGTGGAAATCAACGGTTCGCCTACATTTCATCATAGGCCACGGACGGAGAAAAACAACACAATAGGCTGCAGCAATTACCACCATCCTTGCCACCATAACTGCGGATGTGTGCCGACAGTTGGAATTGATAAATATTAATTTGGCAAAATTTCGATCCTCGCAGAGCTACAACCATTTTATTGTCGCCGAAAAGAGCAATGTTCGTCGGTTTCACGTCTGCTCCATATTGAAATGTCTTTTTGACAGGACTTGATAGAAATTGTCCTTCCGGACTAAATACCTGTACTCTGTAATTATTCGAGTCGGCTACATATATGTTGTCCCATTTATCCACACACAAACCCAAAGGATAGAAGAACTGACCTTCTCTGTGGCCTTGTCCACCTATGATCAATTTCAATTGACCATTTAAACCGTGAACCTTTATCCTATGATTGCCCGAGTCAGAAACAACGACATCATCCCTCCCGTTCACAGTGACGAAATAAGGCTGAAAGAAATGATTAGGACCCGAACCTTTTGATCCAAAATTTATAGAAGGCCGCTTCTGTTCGGTGAGCAAATGTATCATGTTTTTCTCGAGACTGGTGACGACGACTCTTTGCATTGAGTCCATAGCTACTCCATATGGATTTTCATAATGATAGTGTGATCCATATACGCCCACCAATCTTCCATCCGAATGATATTCTCGAAGAAGTGCTGATCCGGATCGACTAACTGACAACAACAACGTTCCCTGTGCTGTGACACATACATCCCTTATTGAGCAATTACACACAAAACTACGTTTGAATTGACCTTTGAGCGAGAAGATAGTAACCTTATTTAGGGAACAGTCTGAGACTACGATTTCGTTGGTAATTTCATTGATTGCCAATCCAGACAAAAAGGTACACTGCTCTTCATTTGATCCATGAGATCCAAACGAATGAACTAATTTCGCAACGCTCGGGTTGTCAACAAAGCTAACATCACTTGCCTCTGGGTCGAAAGCCTTTTCCCCGAAAAGTGTCTGGTAGCTGGGCGGAAGTTCCCCTGTGTCTTGACCAATAAAGTTATGAGTTATCATCAATGCTAGTGGATTGTCTGGTAATTCCGAAACACCGCCAGCTGGAATGTAAATAGTCTGTCTACATGCTGGGCAAGGTACTCCGCCGCGGGCGTGTTCCGAATCCGGATTGCTGGCAATATATGATCTCAGACATTCTTCACAAAAAGTGTGTAAGCAGGGTAGTGCTTTCGGCTTTGTGAATTGCCGGTGACATATTGAACATTCCATGCGAACGTTGTCAGTGACACGATCTGTGTTGATGGACATCGCACTGCACATACACAATTGATAATGAAGTAAACATGAGCTCGCTATTTTTAGCTACCAATCACATGACAAGGGATCGTTCATTGTACATGTGTAAGCTATGTGAATTATTCAGTGTCATTGTAAATGTTAAGAGAGCAGCATGCACGTACACACATGCTTATTAATAGTCAATAATACTAATAATTTACTGGCAATTACATGTTTAAGCATACGTGCGAAAGTTCCAAGAAACATGTTTAATGAGAGCATATGAAGCTTGCCTCGATCAGGGACGGATTGGGCCGATCGGCCGGAAGGGCCGTTCGGACAAAAAATGAAGAAATTTTTTTTTTTTTTTGTCCAATTCGTATGAAATAATACTTTTTTTCCTGTTGAACATTATATGGGGGAGGGGCGTATTGGACCGGCCATGGAGCGACGATGGTCATGTTGTATGTGGCCGGTGGTTTTAACGAGCCGCCACGCCATCACTGGAGTCTGGAATGGCTTAATAATGGTACTCTCTGGGCCGGATGTGCTTGGTGTGGGCCAGAATTCGGATTCACCCGACACTGTCGCCCGCAAATTTACTAATCATTAAGTCAACTGCACACATGTTTATGTGGATACGCCAGAATCGAAAATTCAAAAAGCAGCTTTTATGAATTTCACTTTCGTCGCTCTGTATCAATGTGTCTCGCGGCCTTCCATCACAGGAGGATACAGTAGCGCCCCCGGCATCGAAAATGGGATATTTTCCAATGACAATATTCCTACTTATTCAATATACCTGACTAGTTAATCAAATGGTCAAAATTTTGGGTTCATTTTTCATAATTTTCCAGGAGGAGAGCCCCCATCCCGTTCCCCAGTTCAAATTGATCCACTATTAGCCGAGAAAAAAGCGTTTCAAATATTCACATAGCCTCGGTCATCATTACTCAAATCATTAATATAAACAGCATAGTCTCGATTATCGAATTGATTGATTTAATTATCAACGGTCATTAAGCGGCATATAGGATTTTAATCCGTCAACATCGAAGGCTAGCCTTGACATCAAGAGTTTATTATGGTCTGGATATGTTAATCAATGTCTAATTGATTACATATTTAGTTAACATTTCAGGCCTAAAGAAAGACCTGTAATAAGCAGATTTTGCTCTTGCATAATGCTATTTTAATTCAATTTGAATTTAACATATGGTCCCCGTCCATACTGCACGCAGCGATGCATCTACGCCATACTTCGACCTAGCTAGCTGTAGACAGCAGGCAGCTTAAGTTAGACCCTATTAGATTAGGGATAGGTTCCCGTCATCTTTCCAATAAATTTCATCGGTGGAAATATGCACTCAACATAAGCATTGCAAACTGGCATGAAAAGAACAAAGGGAACTTTAATTAAATTTGATGGTCTAGCGGACGACACATAAATTGAAGAATTGATCATTTTCATCATGTGTAGCCTACGCATTATATTATAAGGTCCATGCTTTCATTTCTCGCCCTGCGAGACTAGATTCACGCATATAATCATATATAGAAATCTTGCATGTGAGCAATAGCGGGACATTTTGGCTGGTTTTCGGGACACGGGACTTGGAATAAATATACCCAGTCAGGCAAACTCCCCTAAGCCCTGGCCCATATAAGTTGGCTTTAATCATTGTACTCCTCTGTTATTTAAAGAATTCAGTACAATAAAGTATCCAACATTTGATTCACTCTTCGATGTGTCCGACCGACATTCATTAGTATATTATTCAGTGGTGGTGTTAGATAAATTCATACATGCATACAAAAATATATTTTACAAGGAATAATCTATTGGGATAACATGATATATAATGAGATATTTATCATACAAAAGACGTATAACCAGCTCATTCAAAAAGTGGGACTAAGCCTAAAAAGAAAAAAAAGAAAGAAAAAAAAAAGAGAAAAACAGGAGGGGGGGGGGAGGTAGGGCATAAGCCAGGAGAAAGAAAAGATAGGAAGCTTCGGTCTGTCAATTTTCAAAATTTTCCTAGGGGGAGAACTTTCCCAACCCCCCGCAGAAACTAGCGCGCCTTCGGCGAGTACTTATTTGGGCCTAGGTTAATGACCTGACAGGTGGGCCTTCGGCCTACCAGTCCGGCACTGAGTATAACAATGAAATGGAAATATTAAGTAAACTCCTGGGCGTAGGTATAATGATGAAATACGGACTAAGGATATAGACTATAGGCATTAAAAAATTAGACCCAAGAGGTAATGATATGTCTACATTGCTTCTGCCTTAGCAGGGAAATCTGGCGGATTACAAAGAAGCTCAAAATTTAATTGACAAGACACTTAAACAGAAAATGGAATTCATCATAGAAAGAGAATATTGGGTGCATAACCTTTGATCGGGAGGAATATTCTTGTATCGTCATCTCTCTATTTCCAGTTTGTATGAGCTGGGCAGATGCGACCTGCAGAAGGTAAAAAGCGGTGTGGTTTATTAAGTTTTTATACAGACCATCACAGGCCCACGTTCTCAATTTTGTTCCTGATTTAGTTAGTTCTGCAAAATGATGGTTAAATTTAGTTAGGAGGAAGATTATAACATTCATATAATTTTGGCATGGATGCTGTTTGCAATGAGGTTGATATCGGTAATGAAGGTAGAACGTAAATCGACGCTCTCAGGAAAACTGTCTCTACTATAATAAGTATGAACATTTCTTCTCAAATGACAGTAAATATTTTGCCCACTCTTGTTTCTTCTAATGTAATTTTGATCTAGCTTCATAAATTTACATCCGATATCGCTAATGAATAAAATATTTAATTGATCATCCTGCCCGTGACTTGACCATTCTAGTCTACGCACGATACTAGATCTTTCCGATCTGTGAAATATCTTTCCGTGTAACTGTTATAGCCACAATTCTAACCCAAACCCTTCAAAATAATTTTAGATAAACCTAACCCGAACCCTGGCCCTAACCCAAACCTTTCAGAATAGTTTTAGATAAACCTAACCCGAACCCTAACCCAAGGGAAAATATTTCACAGATCGGAAAGATCTAGTATTATGCATATTCTACACGTACATGTATAGGCCTATAAAGACGAGACTGTAGATCAGAAACGTATATCGGATCCCTGACCTCCCGTGACGGTGCCGGTTTGAAGCAGATCCTGATAATTTTTTGGCCAAATTTGTAACCAAAACTAATTTTTGATTGCAAAGGGATTCTACTCATTGACTATCGAACAGGAATTCTGTCTAGTCGTTCGGATGGGACGAAAACCGTGTAGGGTCGTGCAGATATAACGAATCCTATTCCTTGACAGTTGGAGTTTGAATTAAGAATAGACCAAAGTGCCAAATTGCCCTCGTAGCACACTTCATGATTCATGGCACATGCGCAGCCCATCTTCATCATCCCGGTTGATTCATTTCGAGGTTCTCAAAGCAAGGGAAGCAACTCTCTCCTAATAATCGCTTGTAAAGTTGCGTTTTTTATAGTCCAGCCACTTTTAAACGTGAACAAAAATGAGCCCCATACGGTTTTATACATAGTGCTCACAAGTAGCTTTTAATGTTGAAAAAGATTTTCTACCGGGGACAATAAACGTCTCAAAAAAAAAAAAAAAACTAAATATGCGCCATTGGCACAGCGTTAAAATATCAAATTTCTCACGGCTTAATCGGCTTAATTTAATCGACGCTATTACTCAGATTAATAAAGGCCCAATATACCACTCTTGTTGTAACTGAATAATATGTCCCAATCTTTATTCTGGTCAACAAATTGTACAATTTTACAATATTCCAATTAATTGATGATACAAATTTCATCTTAGCACACCAAATTAAAAAAATTGGAAAAATTCAACTAAATGATTTGAAAAGTCTAACGTAAACCTCTTCAAATATGACTTGGATTTTGAAATATTTTCGAACCCCCCGGACAAGTAAAATAGGATGTACCGTAATGGATAATTTCGGAACACAGAGGCGGATTCAATGGGGTCGCGAGGGCCGCCCCCCCCCCCCAATTTTCGACAGGGCCCTTTTTTTACTGGTGAAAGTGCCTTTTCTCAGACCCAAATATGTCCGTTCCGAATGTTTACTTAGACGACAATATCAGCCAAATAGCTCTTGGAATGGCTACAGATGCAAGGAAATGAAGGAAATGGTAGATAATTTTCTTATATGCCTACAGTATTCCCCTATGAACAAAATCAAAATAACAACAATAGTAGATACAGAGAGAGAGAGAGAGAGAGAGAGAGAGAGAGGGGCCCAACTTGGATTCAATCAGATTTAAAACATGTATCATTAAATTTTCGTAGAGCACAGTGACGAAATTGAAATTATCATATTTCACGATATTGTAATTTATTGAAATTGATTCATAGAATTGATTAAAATGGCTAATTTTCTTTTTATTTAGTCCTATTAATGGCCCCAGACTGCTTTTATTGTTTAAAACTTAGGCCCTACTTGGTTGATAGGCGGATTCAGAGCTCTGAACATTCCACTCGCCATTACTTACGTTCAGATCTCGTGCCATTTAACCAATGTCGAAACTATAATCCTGGGGGGGGGGTTGAGATTTGGCCAAAAAATCCCAATATTATTTGGTAGCTATAGTGTTATTTGATACTGAGTCAGTCAACCTGCGAAAAGGAACCAACGAAGGATGAATGAGCGCAATCATGGTTCATGGATGAATGAAGTGTAATTATCTGCCCTTGCGTCGTCTGCAAGTGCGATATCCCACAATGCAACAAATTCAATATGTCAGCCTTCTTTTGCAAATGGGATTTTCCGGGTTGTAATTGAAATCTCGGAATTACCACGTCGTTTCCATTTTTAGAAATGATTTAGCTATGTAATGTTGAGGAAAAGACGAATGTTACACAATCAGCAGTAAGATGGCTGCAGTGCAAGTGCTACAATGTTCCAGGAGTGAGGTAGACACCTTTCTCCGTGGAGAGATTTTAGGCGAAAAATTTCATGAACTGTTTGGAGCAATAGAAGAAACTAATAGCAAGTAAGATAGTAACACATTTATCAATCATTTCTGCAATTATGTGTACCAATAGTAGCACCTTCATTTATAGTCATATAAAAAGAAGACGAATGTTCTGGGACACATGCGTGGTTCTATTAGTATTTGTATGCTTATTCTAAATAGTATTAAATGAATTTTAGTTTTAGAGAGATCGATCAATTTAGTACTAGTAGCAACTTTCACTTTCATCTTCCTTCCTGTTTCCCTCTGTTTAATTCATACATGTATGTTCATTTGGCGTTTATTGGGATATTGACAATCCATTTAGCACATTTATTAGCACATTCACTGCATAAATCTCCTAAAGTCGAGGAACTGAATAGCTATCAGGTTCATTTTTATTGTACATGTTGTTGGGCTTTCCCATAGGGCCATAGCCAAGCCTTATACAGGTAACGGTTATTTCCCTTTTGAAACCAATTCATTCCAAACTGTAGAATAGATTCGAAGTAGTTCTAGGTTTATTCGATTTGCCATGTTTGTCACGAACCAATAGCCAGAATGGAGGATCCATGTTCTAGGAAGTTAAAGTTGAAATTAGACTAATTCCTTAATTCAAAATTCACAAACTGACCTACTTTTAATGCATGAATATGCATTTCCATAATAGTATACATGTATATATTCTAATTTCTATGCATATTTACTTAAACAGACATGTTATTGTTAGTAGTTCCACTCCCATTAAAATAGTCAAAACTACAGTATGAAGAAGCTTGTTTTGTTAAGTGGAGATTATACAGTACATGTTTTCCTTTTGAAATTTGCTTTCAGAAATAAATCATTAAAAAAGAAAAAGGTCAGAAAATTGAAGAAGACTAAAGAACAAGAAAAGAATGCGGTACAGATTTCCCTTTATTCAGTTATCTGCAGGACTGCAACAATTCATCGATGAATCACGATGTTTTGAAAATCCATGATGCACAATACCATCTACGTCTGTATCGCGATTCGTTAGGCAAATAAAAATTTCACAAAAATAGACTAATATTCCTTTAAATGCGTAAATAAATACACGAGCAAAATAACTTTTTTTACTTTCAGCGAGTGTTAAGGCATTTTCGACCCTTGAATTGGCTAATTAGTTGACAGAGAAAACGCCACATTTGAAGTAAACCACAAAAGAGGGCCTAATTTTTAAATTTAATTGCATGGTAGACAATGAATTGTGATGCGCATCAAATTGTGGACTGACGTATCGTTGCAGCCATTATCTGCAATAATAACAAATTATAAAAACTATAAAGTGAAATGCGTATGCAATCAGTTCCACTGAAGTTATTTGTCTATGTTATGAAACATTTAATTGAATAACCATTCAAAATCCTGAATCAGTGTCATACATTAACATACATCGGTTTCGTAGATGTAGACAGGAATCAAGAACTGAATTGCACATGGTTCAATATTCAGTTTATTTTGATATTATCATCTCAGTCCAAGTCGATTTTTTTATGCACAATCGACAACATTGATGGGCAGTTAATTTGTGTGAATCATGATTTTGATATTTTTATTTTTTTCACAATCCACATGAACTGGGTTAGAAGAGTGTTGTGGGCAGTGAATAATAATCTTAATAATGTCATTTATTATGATTTAGAAATACGTTAATGGGCAGCATAAAATGTACCAAGCAGTGTACCTATTTATATTGCATGATCATTCATGTGTTAGTCTGTGCATTAGCAACAATAAATGTTATGCAATTTTTCAGAGAGAAAAAAGTCCAGAAGATCATGACATTACAACTACATCCATTGAGCTACACGGCAATGCATCAGCGTTTAATGTGTATGCGAGTGTTCGACAACATGTATTACAACAGTGCTTACGAGACACAGCAAAACTTTACCGTCTTGCTAATCAAGACACACAGTCAGGGTCAGATTCTGAAGAAGACATGGATGAGAGAACTAGAGATGCCATCATTAAGATACCCAAGGTACAGATTTTAAAGAGATATTTTAATATAGAACTGCCAGATTTTCAGCCAAAGTCATACAGTATTAAGTAAAAATAAACTAAATCAGGCAATCAGAAAGAACACGTTTCACATCTGATCATAGAGAGTTTGCTTTGTTTCTTCATGGGTCAAAGATTTCTGGCCACACAAGTTATTATGAACCCATGTTACCAGCCTAGTCACACTGTCTCTCAGCATATGATGGTTCTTCAAAACTTAACAGGATGTTTTATTATTAAATTTTATATTATCACCCTTGTTATAATTTCAGATAGTGGGATTAGGATTAAGTGGTGTATTTGAGTTAATTAGAGAGACAAGATTAAAATATCCAGAACTCTGTGTAAAAGCCTTGAGGGCTCTATTAGATCTTTCACAGGGCCAACAACCAGAGGGAATGAAAACAGAACCACCAGAGGTTGTAGGTGAGAAGACTTGATAATTTATAAAAGATTATTAATGAAATATATTGTAGTATGACTATTGGAACTGTGTTGTATGATGATTGACGTAATAAAGAAATTTAAAGATGTAAGATTTAGATGTAGAGCTAGCTAATAATGAAAAATGAATTTTTTGAAAATCTCATTCAGCAAATTCTGAGTGAAGTTGTAGTGCTGATCATTATTGTAGCAACGGTACTTAACAATTGAGACTAAGCCTCAAAATTATCTATTGAAATCCACCTAAATCTCAGCCGTCTGATGGTCGAGGGAGTTGATTAAAATATTGTCATGTGAATAAATGTCTTAAATAATAACTCATAGAAGACCTGCAATAGTCAGATTTACATGTAGGTTTTACATAATGCATGTGTAAATATAATCCTTGAGTGGCATTTAGTGATTGAGGACATTAAAAAACACAACACAATTTATATAGAATACTTGTCGAAATGTCGTGCTATATGTGTATAAACCAGTGATTGTTTTCTATATAAATTGTGTTGTGTTTTTCATCTGTAAATAAGTCATGAATTGCAGCCTATATAACAGAGCATGATAAAACTATAGACTGAGGTGATCAGTTAGCTGATCAATAAAATAAGACTGAAATCCTTCAATGTCAATTGCAAGTTTGGATGATGACGGGTTGTCATATGCACATGAAGCAATCTAGTTATGAGTTATAGATCGTAATGGCAGAATATTTAGATTTGAAATTGAATAGAGTTCCCATTCATAGTTCCTATATTTTTCTCTGTATCGAGGAAATATATATTTAATTTATGGTGAACATTATGTCACTAGAAAGTAACTAATATGATTTGATTAATGAATTGAATACTTTTAATTAAATGCTAAATCAATTTTTCTCTAGAAAATTTATATAATTTATTAATGGAGATTGCCACAAGTTCTTCCTCTTCTCAATCTGGTAAAGTTCAGGAAGAGACATCCTTAGCGTGTTCTGCTTTAATAAGTTTAACAATAGCTTTAGGTGATACTGGTAAACTACTCACAGCTGTCTCAGCTTTGCTCATGAACCCAGCTTCAATTGCATCTCAAGAAATAAAGGTAAGTCACCAATATATATTTTTAAAGTGTAAATATATATGGAATAGTACCACCAGCCCTAAAGAAAAATCAAATAGTTAGTACATGATCTGTAGAATATGGCTAAATGCCAGAGAGAGAGCAATGTCGTGTAACATCCACTCAACACATGGTTCAAGTTTATTTTAATAATATGAGTGTTCTAAGCATTTGCCATCTAGTCCAGTCTCCTGTCACCCCGCTAAATGCCATGTCTGAATTATGTACAGTCACACCTGGTACTGTAAAACTTGTGCTAACAACTTTTCGGGTAAAGATAGTGAAAATGGCTACAATTTTGTCATGACCAGATATGAACCTGGTACTGTATGGAGTTTTAACAGATTTATTGTATGTGACAAATGACATTCTTTTATTTTATATAGGTTCCAGGAATATTATCCTCCCTCCAAAAAAGTGTTCATTCTGTGTTACTTGGTAAATGTCAACTACCAGACTGGTTTAATCAAGGTGTAAAGAAAAAGGCATTAACTCAAAGTTTTACCCTCGATACCCTGAAAAAAGGTTATTTGCTTATCTTTATCTATTATTGGCATGATTATGGAAGATATTTCAGCTCTAGTTAAGAGTTCTTGATTTTATTAGCTTAGTTATTAGCCTGGCTCAGTAACCAATAGGACCGTGTGGTTGCCTGAGAAAGTTCTCCAGGAATTCTATCCTTGTTCACACTGCAGAACTGAGAGGTTGGAATGGAAAATGATTAGTCATTCGTGTATACAAGGTCCTGTGTATACAATGAACCAAGATCTTTTTACAGTTGAAATAAGTGTAGCTGCTAGGACATAATTTCTTTCATAGAACACAGACAGCATGGCATGGTTTGATTGGTGCAGAAAAAGTTAGTCTTCTATATACTGTCAGGTGGCTTAGTTAGTAAGATGCTGGATCGCTAGCCTGGAGGTCGCTAGTTCGCTCAAGGTTTTGCTGAGAAAGTTTATTGGGATAATCTGGTGGGATTTCCCCTTGTTAGTGGTGCAGGACGGAGGTCTAGTTGGTTGGATGGGCCAAAAAACTGAGGTCCTTTGTACACATTGTCATGCACGTAAAAGATCCCTTGGCAGTTGGTAGCCGATATAAGAGTAGGTTGTAACAGCGCTTTCCTGGCAAAATTTCTCAAGCAAACTGCATGAACGTATGCCCTTTCTACATTAGCCCAGTCGTGGGAGGATGTTAAACCCCATTTCATCTATATGCTCCCACGATGGAAAGTCCAAATTTCAATCGCTATGAAAGTTATAACTACACTCAACTTAAGTCATGTTTTCTGTTTTTGTAGATAAAACGTATGTAGAGAGAAATGCTGTTGCTAGTGACGGATGTTATCTGTATATATTAAATAAACAAGGTCTGTTTAAAGTTGGTTCTGGTTATGGTGGAACTGTTATGGTGAGTAGGAATAACTGAAACAAACTTTTTGCTTTCTCTGAAATGCTGACACCTAAACTGGTTAAATACCTATTATGGTTATGATTGAAATTTAGGAGTTAAACACTTCCTGTTTCGCATTTAGACTAGTGTTATTGTTAATTAGACAGATCCTGAGATCATTAGGACCCAAGACGCATTAACTGCTTGTGTTTTGTATTTTATCCAATATTTACTACAAATGTTCTAGCTGAGGTGACCATAATTTACGTCAATGAATTTTCTTCTTTGATCACCACCAAGGGTTTGGCTGCAGGTCCAGATCTTTACCTGCAGTGTTGCTTCCCCTCAATGAGATATAATGAATGTAATTTGTTTAACAGGGACATATCTATAACAGTAAAGAAGATTTTCCAGTTGATGACAATACATGGTTAGCCTTCGCAGGGGTATGTACAATATTATATTATTAAAACCAAATGCTTTCTTTTTCTTACAGCTGTAAGGTTTCAGAAAGATTGAGGATGTTTTATATACTGTAAGAGTCATGAAATTAGTGTCACCAGTTAGAGTATCAACTTAGTGTATTGAAATTCAGTCAATCTCCTGTGTCTTAGCTTTATTCTCTTTAACATGTGTCCAGTCTTGTAATTTTAGTAGATAAGGAAGATACAGTCTGTACGATAATAACTACTGTAGATTATTATATTTTTTGGCGATATTACTAGTTAACTATTTCATGCGGTGTAAATTTATTGTATGATTTGTTGATTGTTGTCAACAGGGTAAACTGTTATGTCGTATGGATAAATGGGCAACAACGTCATTATTTGTGGTAAACCGAGAGACTTTAAAGACAGAAAACAGTTATGTTTTAGAAGGTACAGTTACAGATATATTGAACCTATTTGTCTTTTATAATTTTATTTTTGAAAGTAAATGACCCTTTTCTAAATACCTGACAAATCTTAAAATCATTGCTTTGTTATCATTGATAATCATAGATTAAAATATTCAAAACAAGACTTTTAGCCTATGTAGTATGGGCAATTAGGTCAGTATGGATATACGGCACATGTCAGGCACACCTTCTGTGGTGTTGGCGATTTTGTATGACACAAATCTATCTTTTTTTGGGTGTTTTTATCGATATTAATAGATATCCGGCACTTAGTTGAAAATGTCAGGAACTCATTGATTGGTGTTTGACATTTCATCAGGTACATCTAAAAGCATTATATTCAGGCCTAAATAAGGGATCTGATACAGATTCTACTAAGGTTGCAACGATACTGAAAAAAATTATCGCGATATATCACAATATTGTTAACAAAAAAATTATCGCGATATCATGGATTATCGTCTGGAGTAAATTATCGCGATAAAATTATCGTGGTTCAAAAATTCATTATCATGATGATTACTGATGTGAAATTTACATAAGTGTGGTGTAACAGGTATAGGCCTATAAATGGATTATGTATCAAGTATATAGCTGTTTGCTATTTAGCATTGTATGTGAGTTGCATTGATAGAAGTATAACCTTGAGTAAGAATATTCATGCAGGTATCGTGACCGCAATTCTATTCTAATCAGCTGGCTTAGTTCGCAACTGATGCCAAAGGTTTGACGTATTTCCACCGGACGTTTAAATTTCCTTTTAACACACTTTACACATTGCCACGTCCTTACCATTTGTGTTTTTCAAACTAAAATATTCCCACGCCACAGAAGATGTGTTCTTTTTCATCTTTTGGCACCTGCGGTATTGAACTATCACCGGGAACATCAGCATTTTCGATCTGGGATGCCTCAGAAGAAGCCATGTTATTAAAAGAATAAAGGAAATATTATCCAGGTGGCTTTTCTATGTACGTTATCAATGTAATTGTCAACAGACTGGGTAATCAAAGATAAAACACCACTTCCGTTACTATGGCGACGTATATTGTCGCGTGCATCATTCCTAGTCTGTCATAGTTATTAATATTGTGGATGCTGTTGCCTACACGTGGAAAATTATGATTACTAATAAACTATAATTCAGTGAAATATAGCCTACTTAAAAAATACTGAGGTGAACTAGTGACAGTCGACCCCTGGCGTTAAAAACTGATGTCTGTTGAGCACAATGGAAAAGATCTCGTTCGTCGGCACTTGTTGAAGTTTGATTTCTTCTCCATTTTTCGAGTATTTTGAACGGATTTTACGTGAATTATGACTTATAATTTCAATATCGCGAATTTTTTTAAAATTATTGCGTATATCGCGATAAGGCGATATTTGAGCTTTCAGACGATAATTTTATCGTCTGACCTTATTATCGCGATATATAGCCATCCCCAGGTTATCGCTGCAACCTTAGATTCTACTGGCGTTTTCTTTTCGTAAATTTAATAAGACTCAATTATTAACTTACAAAGTTTCATGAAGATGTCTTGAATGCTTGATAAGATGTTCTCTGGTTGGACCCAGGATAAATAATCCAAAACTTATCACATAGCTTCAGATAAGAATATACATGGCTAGGATAAATATTTCTTGACTCATTTTTCAAACAGAATTAACAAGATTTCACTAATATAAATATATATCAGTTCCCGCTCATTCAAAATCCAGATAATGATCTCTACTGCTATGCAGACATAATTTGCAATCTCTGTAACCGATCAGGCAGTTAATTTGATGGATTATTTTTGAGACTATATCTTCTTTTTAAGGTTCCAACACAGGTCCAATGGTGTTATTCAGTGATGGAGAAACTGTTGGTCAAGTTGCTCCAGATAAAGATGTAAGTCTTACATACGGATATATAACTGACATTAAAACTTTCAATATTTGATGATAATAACTACGTCTTGAAAAGAACATAAAAATGTCAATTTGTTTATCTGTTTTATTAAATTTGGGTTTTCAAATGTATTTTAAATTATACTCAAAGGTGAACAAACAATAATGATAGGTTATTTGAAATTACAAGGCATTTTACTACATAATATCCTTTGAAGTTATTAGGTCACAACATAAAAGCAACATTTGTAAAAATTGAATAGTGTGAAGCTTTCTAAGATACCCACTTTTCCTTTGTTCATTTTACAAACACATTCTATACCATAATATTATTTATGTAATGTAGAAATAAACCTCAGCATGTATTTTGTTTTATTTTGTATCAGGATTGTTTTGTGGTTAGAACTTATAGTATGGATAAGACACCATTAACTGTTACACATGAGATACCATTGAAACTAACTAGAAAATGTATGGATATGTTTGGTTCTAATAGTAATGACATGGAGATTGGTAGAAGATCTTTAAGTAAGTAGAAAATAAAGTTTTAATCATGTTTAATAGCATATTTAACCTTTCATCACTTGGTGCATATAAATAATATTGATTACCCCAGTTCCTTGAAGAAAAATAGACAAAGGTGATAATATTAATTCAGGGTATATCCATAGACAATCTGAACAGTTCAAAACTGTTGTTTCTTAGACCACCTCTAACTGAACGAGATATATGAATAGCTTTCCATATTGTAGGACCATTTATAAGTTCTTGTGGTCGCTGCAGTTTTGAAAAGTATGCTTAGGGGCAGTCTACAGAGCATAAGTTAGGACAATATGGAGCAGTCTAAGTGCTAAGGGTTAAAACTAATGTTAGACTTAACCTATTGTCAAATATCCAAGTATTGTCCAACTTACATAAGAGTAAAACCTTTGCGTTAGGTCACATTTATTGACACATAAACTTTTGGTACTACTCTATTCTTACAATACCAAGTATTGTCCTGAAATAGCTTTACTATTATAACTTGTGATACATTAAGATAATCACTATTAAAGATATCTTGTGATACATGGGAAGATGTAATACTTCTGTTTTTCAGTTACTGGATTTGATGAAGATACAGCTGGTATTGTTACTGGAAAAGAATTCTCTCTTATCAGAACTATGGGTGGAAAGGTATTTATATCACATTGTCAAATAAAGATCGACTGATCGACAAGCTGATAACGTTTGTTTTGCTATAAAAGTTTTGATCACATCTTTCAATTTTATTTAATGTGATTTAAACTTTTTAGACGATTCAGTCCATTTATTAATTTAATAAGAAAAAGGTGATATAGGAGTTTTAAAAATCTAGGTTTGCACTGTTTGCTTAGGCAAAATGGAGACAAATGCATAAAAGGTGATAATTAGATAGAACTTTTATTTTGAAAATATTTTTACATTAATTTTCTTGTGAATGTGAAAAGGGACCTTATTCTGTATCATATCCTGTATTATTTTATGCATATTTAAATATTTATATATTTCATTTTCAGGTTTTATACAATGGTAGAGCTTCTTCACTCGGTATAAAACAATCTGCACCATCTCCCAATAAATGGACAGAATTACCTATAACTAAATCACCTAAAATTACTCAGATATCCATGGGTCATGAAGGACAACATGCATTAATGGTAGCAGAAGATGGAAGTCTGTTTTTTGTTGGAACAGCCAAACGTGGAGAGGATGGAGAATCGAGTTTGTGTCAGTTCTGATTTTTCAATGGCTTTAGAATTAGAAATACTTAGGACACAATTCTATGGATAGAGATTAGAGAAATCTAGTCAAAATTTTGACTCAATATTTACAGTATTTGTATTTCACGGAATTGTATCCAGTTTATGTCAGATTAATTATCTGTTAACTTTAAGTTGCATTATGTAAGATTTAGATAAAGAGCTGATTTGTTCTTGCTATAATGGTTTAAAAATAGATAATATAAAAAGAATATATTGGAAATTTCAATCAAATTTAATCAAGATATTTTGTTTTTAGCAACAAATACATTTTCTTGGTACTTTAAATATATTTTCCAGTATTTAAGCTCTAAGGAAATTTATCTTTAACTAGCACCATCAATTTGAACTTTAGTTCTTTGTGAACTCCTATTATAACGTTGCCTCTTATTTCTTAGGGAAAAATACTTTCAAAAAAAAGAGTAATTGTTTGTGCTGTTGACTGTTTTGAGTTTTTTTTTTAAGTTTTGAAATTTTATATAAAAAATTTTTCATGAGACTCCAGTGTATATTATTTTTTTTAGATATATTTTGTTTAATTAAATAGTGTTTTCAGTAGCAATATAGATTTATTTTTGAAATTTCAGCAAAAGGAAGAAAAGCACCTAAAGCAGTAAAACCTAAAAAGATGATAAAGTTAGAATCTAAGACTATTGTATATTCAGCTTGTAATACGGGTAGTAGTGCCGTTATCAGTAAAGAAGGAGAGGTTTATATGTTTGGTAAAGACACAACACATTGTGATCATAGTACAGGTATGTTCATTTATAAATCTTCTCTCTTCCTTGTGTTCAATCAATATACAGACTGTGTTGAAATGAAGAGTAACTGTATTTTTAGTCTGAACATTACATGGGCAGTGTTGAAAGATATGTTTGGTATCAAATGATTTTTGCAGCTACATTGATACTTTGTGGGATGATTGATTGTGCTGTTGAAACAAATAAACAAATTCATTTCTGTCAGTCCCTATAACGGATGTGGTGTGAATAGAATTGTGACAGGAAGACGATCAGGGTGACCTTTGGTGTCTGACAAATATGATAAAATTACTACCGATTACCATTGCGTTATTTACACCTTGGTCGGTATTATAGAGTCCATGTTAACACCTGAAAGTTGATGAATGGGCATGGGAGTTATCTTAAGTTTGATTTTTTTTTAGTCTTTTATTGATGAATTTGACAGATTAGGATCTTCTTATTCAAATATTTATTTGCCCACGACAAAAAACTGTATGTGTGAAATGATCTTGGTTGGTTGACATAAATCCAATGAAAAATATTCTGATGTTGACTAATCATATTTGTAACCTATTTTAAGCTTGCTTTCACATAGCAGTATGGAAAATTAACCAGTTTTTAGAAATACATGAATAAATAAGAGAAAATATAACAGGCGAACAACTGACATGGTCGCCACCATATTAAATAGTCAATGGCTAGGGCCATTTGTGTTGGGTGCTGGTACATCCAAAAGTCGCCCTGGAAACTTGTCTGTGGTTATGATTGGTTGAGATAGAATTGTATATGCCTTGTCCTTAAAAATTCTAGTGTTTAAGCGATTGTCACTTTTTGTAAGATAATTTGATCCAGAACACTGAATCAAGTATCCTGATTTTTTTTACAAGATTATTTTTATGCATTCCACGTGACAGAATTCATTTTTTTTTTTTTTTTTTCTTTTTAATTGATTTTGTTTTTCTGATGTTTTCTTAATTTGGATAATGTATGTTTGTCATCTATTAACGCGAGAACTGAAATTGCTACATTGTCAGAAAATTAATCACAGATACAAAAAAATAAGGTGTCCTCGAAGTAGGAGGACATGCCATATGTGTTATAAAGACCATGAAGGTCCATTCCGTCCTTGTCAAGGGGAGTGCTAACCGGCTCTCCTTTTTAATAACACAACTAATAATTGATGGATCAATAGCTTATATACCCTTTAATAAATTCAGCTTAATTTTTACTGACTTTTCCGCATGACAAATGAACATTATAAATTAACAGATTATTCAATGGTAGAATGTATTTATATTTTCCATTACTCTTTAATGTTCTTCAGATATTGATTGGATACAATCAAAAATTAAATGTTTATTGAAGAAATTGTTAGCATTTATTTCCATTTGAAAATTGATATAGTGATGAATTATTTCCCTTGATTATATTGTTCAGTCATCCAAAGAATTCCATTCTCTTTCCTCTTATGAATGATGTAGTTGAAGTGAGAGAGAGAGAGAGAGAGAGAGAGAGAGAGAGATATTCAACTTCCACTTGACACAAACCAGGTCATTTTGGGTCTAACATATATGGTGCAATTTATTTCAATAATTCTCTTGTGCATTCATGAGAAAAAAAACATGTTTGGTCAGTCTCTCATAATTAAAGTATTATTTACATTGGTATATGAAATATATATCTAAATTTTTTTAGTTTGTTTTTGTTTTAGGACATGTTTCAGAGCTTAAAGATGTCTTCATTACCCAGATAGCATTGGGTAAGGCCCATGCAGTGGCACTAACGAATAAAGGACAAATTTATACATTTGGTATTAATAATAAAGGTCAGTGTGGAAGAGATTATACACCGGGTGCTTCACGAGAAGCCATACGTAAGTATTACTATATTCTTGTAATGTGAAACACTTCATGACATTCCTTTAGAAGAATATTTTCCCACCATTTTATAGAGAGAAATTTTCTGCACTTGGCAGTAGATTAGGAGTTCACAGTTCATTTATTGTTAAAAATGTTTGGAATTATGTAATTGAGGAGTATAAATCTACAGTATCATTGGATGCTTTACTACATTAATCCATTAAGAATGTTTGAAAATATATTTACACTATTTAGACAGTTTTTTCTGAATATTGAAAATAGACCATAGACTTACCCAAGTGTCAATAATTCAAGGACTTATAAGATATTTGTCACAAACGTTTAATTAATGCCTTGAAAAACACTAAACAGTGTTGGATAGGCAGATCTGTCTCCTAGTTTGGCTAAAATCTAATTTAAGCATCCCTTATGAAACTGTATAGTCAATTCCCTTGCATATTCTTGTTGGTTATAGATTGTAACTCAATGTATGAATTAATTTCAGCGAGTCAGAATGTAACAATGGCTGAAGAGGAAGAAGATAATGATGCTGAAGATAATCTTTGTCCAGCAGGTAGGTTATAATCTATACTAATGTTTGACTGTTGTTTGTCTGTCTGACTGTTCACGGTTGGCTGTTTCACCAGGGCTGTTCTGAGGCTGAAATTTGGTGTATAGGGGTATCTCGGACCGGGTGAATAACATAGGGTAGGCGACGTTTGCCTACTGTTTCTAGTTTTGATATTTGGGTTGTTGACTGCATATTACACTACTGGACGTCTTATAGATTAAATTTTGATGAAATATACGCTGACTGAGATTAGCAAGCAATGAAAACAGTAAAACCAGTAAATATCATATAATATATTGAATGGTAATCAGTGTTCTTCTGAGTATGTTATGGGCAGTAACATTTGTTAACATTAGCAGTCTATTGACGGATAAAGAACAGGCTCTTTGGTTACTTGTCTCTTGTAACCAGACTCACAGAGAAGGTTGGGATTCATGGAACAGCAAGGTTATATTATATAGATTACTGATTGAGCATTGAACACAGAAAAATTTGTTGACAAGATTTTACGAGCATTAACAAAGTCACCATGTTAGGTGTAGCAGACTGTAGTATTAGTATGTAAATGTTGTGTTTTCAAGGTAAACATCACTGGAAACATGATCAGTGTATGGTATGTAGTGTTTGTGGTGAATGTACTGGTTATGGTGTTAGTTGTGTTAATAGTGGACGAGCTGATAAAAACCCAGGAATGTAAGTATATTACCATAACTCTTCGAACTCTGAACAACTTTTTTTTACTGGTAATTAGAAACAGAGACTTTTATAATTATAATGATGCTGTTATTGATATATGTGTAGAAACCTTGTTATTTGGTTGCCGGCTATGTCTGTTTAATTTATGTTAACTTTGCATGTCTTAATATTTATTAGTATGTACTCGGGTATACTGGGTTAGAAAGATTAGAAACAAATTTCATATCTTGATTTTGTGGTCTAAGGGGAGACAATAGGTAATGGAAGAGTTACCTCCCTTACAAACCTGTTTTGTAGCTCAAATTTGAAACAATATCTGGTGATATATTGTTTTGTATATATTGTTTATATGGATATATATTTGTTTTGTATACTTTAAGGCCATGTGGCTGTGGTTCAGGAGACTCTGGTTGTTCAGATTGTGGAGCTTGTCGGGTTTGTGCAGGAGAAAAACTAGAATTAGAAGAATTGGATGAAAGAGGCTTACTGGAAGTTTTTTCTAAAGATAAAGAACTTTTACCACTTGATATAATCATTGGTGAGGACAAATTAATTTGTGTTCTTGTCTTAACATAAGTGTACATTCCCAGAGATATATCTTTGTATGTAAACATGGGGATAGTTATAAATTTTAAAAAAAAATGTTGAGAGAACTTTGGATTTACATTTTGTTGTCTACCTATTTAAGAAGATCTTGTGTCATTTACTTTGTCAAGCCACAGGTTGGGAGACCACTTGTTAAAAAATGTTGTGCTCTGGATCTTTTGTTTGTAATGACTGAAATTGATCTGTCGATTGTACATTTTAAGGAAAAGAATTGCCTATCTGTGTAAGTGCCAGTTTTGTGTAAGTGGAATATTATTGATTTTACTTGTATAGGGAAAGACATATGTAAAAAAAATTTTTAAGAGCAAACATTTTGAAATATTTTTTAGGTCGTCATGTTGCTAGACCAATAGAACAAATGGGAAGACGATGGGAACAAAAAGTAGAATTAAGAAGAGCTCAACAAAAACTAGCTAGAGAAAAACGTCAAAAAGGTATTTTAGAGTACAATATGTGATATTTTGTTTATGTAATAGAAACCTTGTCAAATTGAAAAGTAGAAAAAATAGGTATGATTTAAAGGGGCATTGTGGAAGATTATTTGAAGAGCAGACGGTTCTCACTATAATAGTTAAAAGAATAGAAAATGTAAAGGGAATATTCTGAAAATTTCAGTCAAATTGCTCCGCACTGTAAGTCTGAGACGTGATATTAGCAATTGAATTTTAGACCTAGCCTCGATCATCATTTCTTAGTTTGTACAATAAAAAACGTGGTCTTGATTATAGTTTTTTCATTTAATCATAATGAACGTTGAGCAACTAATGGGATTAAAATCCAGTGAAAATAGAACACTTAAGATAGCATCAAAAGTTGATTAAGGTCTTTTCATGTTAATGAATATCTAATTAATAGTATAGATAACATTTCAGGCTAAAAGAAAGACCTGAGATAGGCATATTTAGATCTTGCTTAATGTATGTTTCATTAAAATCCTGCAATTGTCAGACAATATCCAATTCTTTATGACTTAATTCGCGCTAATATGTGTTCAAATTGATGAATTAACACGGAATCAAAAAATCAACTGTAGATGAATATGAGTAAAAAGAGGCCCATTAGAAGATTTTAGAATTGATTATATTTTAATTGCAAATAGACTGTGTAATTAACTCCCTGTACCTCTCTGTGTGTAGATGGAGGAGCTGATCAGGATACAGAATATACTAAACTAGTAAGTTTACCACCTGCTGAGATAACAGTTGATAATGGTGAAATACCAGTAACACAGATAGCTTGTGGTCTACATCATACAGGTATTATCATAGTTTATAAACTCACATTTCTGTGGTCGTATATTGTGGTATGCACATCCACAATTCATTGTTAACACACAAAAAATATTTTTGTTGGTTGGACAGTACAGCTGCAGGTAGCCATTTATTTACTTGCCAGTAGGTGCGATCTTGCCAGTTAGTAAGGTTCTGGCCTACTGTTTTGGTTGGAGGTCCTGGGTTTGATTCTATTCTCCGGTGTGGTCCTCCCTTGTCAGATATGTAGGACCGAGGCCCTTACAAGGACAGAGCCTAGCAGTTCACATGGTACAAAAAACCTGAATCATGTAAACACCTTTGCATGCACATAAAAGAACTCTTGAGAGTTGGAATTCAATTGTCAGCTGGGCAAACTTTCCCTCGTAGCACACTGTAGGGCGTATAACACCTCCATTAGCACAGTAGTTGCCCTGTTATATATAATTGAAATACGTTCTATTTAATTGTCTGGCAACCTTTATTTATTGGGTACTTTAGCTATTTTCTTTTATTGATTATTGTAACTTCATTACTCTCTAAATGTTAAAACACTATAACTCTAAGCTATATTTTTTCATAAATCACTTTAGACCTATAGTCTACACTCCACAAACACATTCTAGTTTTTTAAAGTTTTTTTTTTAGAGTATTCTTATTTGTGTTATGTATATCTACAGTGCTATTACTACAGAACGGAGATGTTTATACATTTGGTAATAATTCATCTGGACAACTAGGTGTAGGAGATATGACAGTCAGGTATAATTGATGATTACTTTTACTTATAAAATATATATTACTAGCAGTTGACCTGGCATAGCACGGGTATAGCCATGTACAGAAAGTAGCATAAATCCAAAACCAGGAATGATAGTCCATCACCTCCAGACCTGTGTTACTCACTGCAATCTTGGAATTGTATTGCTGTACCCAATATTGAAACCAATGAATCAATACGCAATTATCCAAAGAATGAGCATGTCGATTTCATGTTAAATGTACTAAGATTGGTGAAGTTTCCTCAGCTTTGTCAACAAGAAAAGCAACAAAATGAGTAACACTACTTCCTAAAAATTGAAAAACATTTATTTTTACAGTCTTTGAATTGATATTCATTTATTAACCATGTTGTTGTGTTTAATGTTTCTCATCTATCTTTCAAATTATTTTGTTAACATTTACATTAATTTAAAGCACATCAAAGTTCTTTGATTATACGAATATATATATGTACGAGGTGTTTGTATTATAGAGGAACACCAACTAAACTACAATTACCACTACCTGCTACACAGATAGCTGCTGGTAGTACACATACAGTTATATTATTAACTAGTGGAGAAGTCTATACATGTGGTAATTACCCTGTAAGTACACATTTAATTACTGGGGAGAAGTCTATATATGTGGTAATTACAAATACTTGAGAAGTCTATTCATGTGGTATTTACCCTGATCATCATTACCAAAGTAAATTAAAAAAAAATTCATTTTCATGTTTAATTATTTTTCAAAAAGTATAATCCTATCTGTGAAATATATCGAGAGCTGATTATGGTCTGAATAAGTTGATTATTGTCAAATTAATAATTTAGATAACTTTCCAAGCCTAAAGAAAGACCTGCAATAGGAAGATTTTTGATAGGGCTTTAGTGGCAGTTTGATTATATTTCCCTACCCTTATTCACTCAATATTTTAATCATGTTTTCATTGCCTTGAGACTTTATTTTGTCTAGAAGGGAGCCATAGGTCGTGTGAGAAGTGAATATGTAAAGAATAAAGCTTACGCCACTTCACCGTTTAATACCCTACCTGCACCAATATCTGCTGTTGGTAAGAACACCTTTTATTTTAATTTCTGCTAAGTATATTCTGTAAGGTTTTTAAAACTCTTATCAAACCATGATATCCGGTTGGGATAGAAAATGGGTCATCACCGGTTTATGCTGTTTGGGCAAAGAAAAGCTATTTTTCCAGAGTTTGGATTTTTGTATCTATCTTTTTATGATGTCTGTTGATTTTTGAATGTATTCAATTTGCCAAAAATTTCTATTATCTCTACGCTTTTTTTTCAGGTGCTAGATGTGGTCGACGTGCTACATGGATTGGTGCCAGTGGTGATCAGACATTTATGAGAATTGATGAATCGTTAATTAACGCCCATACATTATCGAAATCTAATGTATTCGCTAGTTCTACATGTATAGGTATGTAAAAAGGCAAGGGGTTGGGATATTTTAATGCAAACATTTCAGTTAAAATAATTAAGAAAAATTATTCAGAAATAATATTGTGAAGAGCAACATGTAAAGCATTGTTATGAGGTCAAACTTTAATTTTATAATCTATTATAGTGTATCAGCTGTTCACTAAATGTCCACCATTAAAATGAAAATGTCAATTTTTTTTCTGTCAATTTTTTTCCTCACATCCATTTTTGTTTCTAATTGAGCTAAGATTGAATTTCAGTCATCGACTAACTCGGATCTTAGCATAACTTCGATAAAATTGGTCAGTCCATTTAGATCTGACTTATCATGTATATTGATTTATATATAGGATTAATCCCGAAAGGAGAAGACCATGCTGGTTTGATGAAATGTTTAATGATAAGTAAAGTTGATGGTGGTTGTAAAAGGTATGTGATATTACTTATTTTTTGGAGGGTTCAAAGAGTCTTTTCGTCCATCCATAGTTGCTGGTTTACTGAAATGAAATGAACGTACTGTTCGGCTACCACTGGGTTTATGAAAATGGGCATCCGTCATGCAGTGTGTATGAGGGAAATTTTACTTGGACAGCAGTGCTACAGCCTACTCTTCTGTTGAATTCCAACTGCCAAGTGATTTTTTACATGCACGCCAATGTATACAGGAGACCTTAGTTTTTTGACTCAACTGAATAGCTGTCCTTATCAGGCCCTCTAGAGCTGCCCTGCACCAATGACAAGGGGAAACCATGCTGGAAAATTCTGATAAACTTTCTCGAGCCAACACTGGAATGGAACCAGCAACCTTCAGCCTATCAAGCTAGCATCTTACTCACTTAGCCTCTGTGGATCCTGTGCTGGAATACTAACTGTTAGGTAATCACTTGATCCTGGTGTTAACAGAGATACTTTCTCACAAGTTTCCAGCTTGGTTTCCCCGTCGTCTGTGATGCAGGATGATAAAAAACCTGGGTCCTAGTTGTTCATATGGTTGGAAAACTGAGGTATCACATATACAAGAAATTGGCAGCATGTCAAGAGTCCCTGATAGATGGAAATAAGAGTAGGCAAAAATTTACGCTGCATTCTTTAGCCCTGTTGATATAAAAAAGTCAGATATTAAACCCCATTTTTTTTGCATTTGCATTTCCTAAAGAATAACAATAACACTATGTGCACTCAAGCTGTGCTCACACCTTAAGGAGTGTATTCTTGCATGTTGTAAGGAAATTTGCTGTCACATGATCAGAATAATATGTTATTTGATATTTTTATAGTTTTAGTGGAAATGAACAAGTTGATTTAAGTCAACAAGCTGTTTGTTTAGATCCAGTCAATGATGTATTGTGGGGGTAAGTATTGTACTGTAGAGATTACTATATATCTCTAGTTATAACTAACATCAAGTCTTTCACTCTTTATCACAATTCATAATATAGAAAGTACGACTGCTTTCAAAATCACATAAAATTAACAGGTTTTTGTTTTAGTACAAGTATATTGTGAATGTGATGTGCAGTCATAATTAGCTTTATGAAATTTGACAAAATGAAAACCTCTGTGTCAGACGTTTTAAAAGAATTGTCCAAGAACCAGAATATATTCTAATTTCCTAATCCCAGAGGTTAGATTAATTGAGCTTTTGAAGACTGATCTAGAAAAGCCTATAAATTCAAATTGATCCATGCTTTAAGAACTTTCACACCTGTGGCATTAATGGTAAGATTTATAGCCCTGAGGAGTCCACACTCTATTTGTTTACTTTAACGATTTCCTTATTTCAGATATTCATCAGCAACCCAAGAATTACAATGTTATAATGTTTTATCAACTGATGCTCGAGATCTAAGATTAATAGATCAAGGATATTGTCATATATTTTCACCAGAATTAGCTGTACCAACCAGAATGGGATGTAAAGCCTCCCGCTCACATTGTGCTTTACATATACTAGGTATACTAATACTTACTTTCTGCTATTACATGACGCGAAGCTTATTTTGTCATACAAGTACAAGGTCATGTTCATCTAAACGCAAGTTTGGGGCAAATAGACCAGTTTAAAAACCACAAATCTACCTGTCTTCAAGATGGTTTTTCTTAAAAGCTATCTTATAATGGCCGTCTGACTCCATTTTGTTTTGGATAAGCTATATTCTTGGCAAAATGACGATGGGGCCCATTCGTAATTGACTCTAATCAACAAGGTCAAAATAGTTAAACTATTTGGAATAAAATACATATGAACACACACTATTCAATCTTTTTGTTTATTTTAAAGGGACAATAACACTCTTGCTGGCTGGGCAGCCCCAGAAAATAAATAATAGCCTTATTCTAATTACTAGATGTTTAAGTGTTCTACTTGTTGTGTAAATTATCCATTACATCCTATTTTACTTGTCCAGAGGGTTTGAAAATATTTGTAAATCCAAGTCACACTTGAAAGGGTTTACGTAAGACTTTTCAAATCGTTTAGTTAAATTTTTCCAATTTTGTAAATAAGGTGTTATGATGAAATTTTTATCATCAATTATTTGAAATATTGTAAAATATTACAATTTGTTGACCAGAATAAAGATTGGGACATATTATTCATTTACAACAAGAGTGATATTGAGCCTTTATATATGATCTATCGAAGGGAAAAGTTATCATATTAGAGTGCAGGTCGTATATGAAGCCCATGCTTTGCCTTGTATACATTTACATATTTTATCTATGTAACTATTTTTTGTAGGTTGCTTGGATACTCTTACTATTGCTCGACAACTCAACATACAAGTTGCTGAAGAAACTAAAGAAAAACAGACAACAACCAAAGTTTATTCTAAAGAAGATTTCTCTGTCCTTAATCGCTTTGAAAGTAAGTTTGAATTTCAGCAACACCATTCATATTTGAATCTTTAATGATTTCTCTTTGTTCATATTATTTGTGGCATTTTTGACACATTACGTTAGTTCGTAATAATAGATGAAATTAACTGGGGTTCAATGTCCTACTGTTCTTCACTACTCATACTAATGATGAAGGAAATATAATACTGTAAATCATATGGGATATGGAGCCATAGTGTCTTAGTGAGTAAGACGTTGGTTCACTCACTAAGTTAGAGGTCCTGGTACGGAGGGCCTGAGAAAGGATGCAACGAAGAAACCAAGGTGCATATTTAAGATCCCTTTGCCGCTGTCCAGGCAAAATTTCCCCGATAACACACTGCATGGCATATGCCCGTCTGCATTAGCCCAGTTGGAGAAGAAGATTAAACCCCATTTCATTTCATATGGGATAAAACCCGACAATCTATTTGCTTTTCTAATCGTCTTTAAGATTTGATTCAAAGAATGAATTGTTTTTTGTTTTGTTTGACTAGGTCATGGTGGAGGTTGGGGTTATTCAGGTCATTCTATAGAAGCTATAAGGTTTATGTGTGATACAGACGTATTAATAGGTGGACTCGGATTATTTGGAGGTAGAGGAGAATATTTTGGCAGAATTAAAGTAAGTTTAATTAAAAGCAAGTTATATTAAGCACATCTAAGGCCAAAACAAAGTTTTTTTCATTCTCAGTTTAATTTTGTGAAAGACATATTCTGTTGTTGAGGTGTGAATCACGGTCGTTTGGATTGTGAGGCTTTATGGGGTGTAAACTGGTATAGGATCCAGATTCGTACTTTCTACAATCAAACATTACTTTAATTAACAGAGTTCATGATGACAATATTGTGTATTATTGTAGTTATTTGAACTTGGTGTTGATGGAGGTGAAAATGAAATAGATGGAGAACAATTAGCAGAAACAGAAGAAATGCCATATGAATGTGGTCCAAGGTAAATTTCATGATATTGAAAATGAAAACGTGATTGGTTGAGGCTTTATCTTTATTTTGTGTCTTTGAAGTAGTTAAACATGTCAAGTAAATGATAAGTATAACTTGTGTAGTACACTTACCACTTTTTACAAAGCAACATGATTAAAGTCTCAGATATAAATTGTGTTATGATTTTTGAATGTTTTAAATCTGACTATATTATAGAGAGAAGTATGCTGTATTATTTGATGAACCTATATTAATACAAGCTAATGTATGGTATGTAGCATGGGCTAGAATATCAGGACCTAGTAGTGATTGTGGTTCTAGTGGTCAATCAACAGTCACTACAGAAGAACAGTAAGTACATTTGCCACGACATCATCCTTCTGTCCATTCATCATTAATGTCAATCATATACACAGAACCTCATGTGTAGAAGCTATTCCTTGCCAGTATCTCCATCCTGCACAACTTGACCAACACTCAGATGAAACATTGGACCTGGTTAATGAGCGAGTATAATACTCACTTACAGCCACTCTGACTCCCACACAGCCTTTTTGAGTCTTGTGTATTGTCTCTACATTTTTAAATTACCTCTCACTGCATGAAAACAATATTATGGAAAAAAGGATGGATTTACCATAATAATAGCTTAAAAAATAACCAGATTTCATTTTGTGGAGATTTAAATCCAATCTCTGTCTATTTCCAAAGATTTATTATAATCATTTCTATAAAACTGTTGTCAATACACTTTAGATATCAACTTTATTCCCACAAATCTTCTTTTGAAAATGCAATATTCTTTTTATTTTAGAGTTGTATTTAAATTTAAAGGCTCTAATAAATCTAATAATGGTACAGATGTAAATGCTGGTCAGATTCCACAAATTTTATACAGGTTTGTTTTATAAGTACATTTGTGGTGCCTATTGTTTATATAGTCCCAACGCTACTTTTTCAAGCTGTTTGTGGAAAAAACCCCTGAACAATTAAAGTCCCAGTTAATTACTGCTTGTCAGTTAATTGCTGCTTGTCAGATCTTATAATTATAAAATATATCTTGAAACATTCAAACTGAAAAATTCTAAATCAACACTAATAACAGCATTTAGTTTTAGTATTGACAAAACCTGGTTAATTGGAGACTTTTGTAAACTAAGTGTAAATATTACAGATTGCCTTCTCGTGATGGTCCGAGTGTTATAAGAAGAACAGAACATATTGAACCAGCTCATATACTTAGTGAAGATTTCTCTCATTCTGTCTCACCAGTAAGTATCATTGTTTCTACTTTCAATTTTAAACATTTTGTGTTAAGAATTAAACAGATATTCATAAGAATTGGTGAAAAGATCACATCGAATGAAATGGGTTTAACATTCCACTGGTGAAATTATGCCCTGACAGCGGACAGTAGATTTTTGCCTATGCTTTGTGGAATTCCAACTGTCAAAGATTTTTTAACTGCCTACAGATTTTTCATCCCTTCCGAATGACTATTACAGTTCCTTGTCAGACCCTCCATTCTGTACCAAGCCATGACTGTGCTTGACCCAGGACCTCCTGGTTAATAAAGCACGGCCTAACTCACTGATCCACATTGACTCCTTACTGCTAAATAAGACTAATTACTTTTGTAAAGAAGTAGTCGATATATATCTACAGATGTTTATTTTATTGTGTTTTGTAGACCTGTTTTGATTCATTGTTGAGATTATTAGATTGGGCGTGGAATGTGTTCCATACAGCTGTAAGTGATATAGATAATTTAAAGGGTGCCAGTCATACTGCCGCTGTACATGATCTACAAAGATTGGTTTATATCTGTCGAGCTTCTCTACGATTACTCAAGATCTATGTCAATGAAATATATTCAGATGGAGGTGATTATTTTTCATTAATATCAATTTTATTGCCTAAAATCTTGAAGAAGAATAATTCTATGTTTATGTCCATCTGTCTGTTTGTCTACAAATTCTTTTGAACACTAGCTGTAGACTACAATTAAGTTCGGATATTTTTTCTTGAAAAAAGAAGAGATTCTGATATTTGACATTGACAGAGTTATGGCCCTTGATTGTGAATATTTTCGTGACATTCCGGAAACCACAATTATGGAAATTCAAGTAGTCTGCTCACCAAAATTTGTTAAAACGGCAGGAAACAATGGATACAATCTTTGATAATTCCACTGCTATCAACTGGGTGAAAGCTACCAGATTGGCTAAAAAATACACTTTTTAACCAACCGTGTACAGGTAATACAGGCCTGATACGTACGGATGTGCAAGAACCAGTTGTGTGTCATCGTTCAAACTTCATAAAGTTTAATGGGTAGTTCATGGCTTATTTTATGTTTACTATTGATTATTGTATTTATTATATTTCAACCTACAGTAAGTAAAAAGAAGAATTCTATGGAAACAACAGAACTAGCTGAGAAGATTGGAAATGCTAGAGATGTTTTAAAGAGAATCCTGGCAGAAGAAATAAATCCAACCAAATTTGAAGTCTTTTTATCCGAACCTGAAGGAATGACCGAATTCAAGGAGCAAAGAGAAGACATTTTGAACGAATGTCATAAAACGTTTAGTTCCTGTTTTCATGCATTTTACCCAACAGGAACTTTGAAATGGTGGTGCCTATGTGATTTATTATGTCGCACAGAACCGGTAAGTCTTATTTCAATTAGAAATAAATATTTATAGCTTGCTGGAACATATAGCAATGCCATAGATGTAAGTCATTGTTTTTTTGTAATAAACATTTGGTTTTAATATCCATTTGCACCGTGATAATACTAATTCACAAAAACTTTCACTCAATGCAATATTAAAGAGGGATTAATACATTGGTGATCTTTGGTGGTTTGTAAATATGTATCTTTTGATTTTCTGTAATTTAACTTTACAATTACATTCTCTGTGTTCTAAACAGATTATGTGTCAAAATTTAAATTGTTCAATAGGTGACATACCTATCAATTCTTCCTTGCACCAGTCATAAAATTTTGTTAATGATTTTCAATATGAGTTTAATAATTTTCGGTATGTTGATGATTCAATGGTTTTCTTAAATCAGACATTTGTCAAATTAGTTATATCATTTTTGTGGTGAAATTTTGGAAGTTCACAGTATTTAATGGTTTTTAATTTTTGTATGACAGATTAGACTCCAGGTTGCGCTAGTTTAAATTATTATTTATGATAATTAAAAGTTACCTTTTATGTAAAAAAAAAACCTGTTAGATTTGATTCTTGTGTATATATAGATGTTTTTCTTATTATTTTGATTCATTTCATAAGATAGATTTTTGATGCATGATTATTTTCTTATATTGATGAGGATTCTTTGTAATTTTTGATATATATAATTTTATTTTCTGTAATTCTAACCAATATTAATATTTTACTTAAAGATGCATTATATAACTATTCAAAAATAGATAAGTGAAAAATGAATAGATTGGAAATTTCATGTAGATGCAGCATAGATTGTTTATCATCATAGCAATGGTACTCGACAATCAAGACCATGTCTCGATTAACCATTTTATCTCTAAATTTTTAAATCTCGGGGTTGTTCTAATTCATTTATATCTCTGCCATCCGTTGGTCTAGAGGGTTGATTATGGCTTAACATGTAAATAAATTTAGCTGTTACATAATGCATCTTAAATAGGAGAAATGTGTTTTGCTATTTTAAAATACCCCCACCACCTTGATTTAATTCAAAAATAAAACAGTCAATTTGTTTTTGTTGTAACTTTTAATAAGTCTAAAAATAAAGTTTGTGTGTTGAGATGTAATAAATTTTGTGTTCCACTGTGGATGAAGTAAGCCAAAAAAAAAACTAAAATTAGTAAATAAGCAAATTTCTGCTTTAATTTAACCGTATGAAACTTGTCCAATCAAAATAACACATCAGATCTACAAATTTATATACTTTATTTTGACGTAGATTTGGATGTTAAATCCCATTTCATTTATTTTGTCCTAAATAAAATGAGGGTTAGCTCCTTTAATCATTCCTTATATTGTGTTGGTATTTTTCTATTGAAGTTACAATTAAAGTGACAATATGTTGAGAATTTATAACTAAAATTCAACCCAATATGGCTGCTTTTGCAAGTGTTTTGTGATATGCTGCTTAAAATTGGATACAGTCACATTCACATTAACAGTAACCCAAAACATCCAAAAGAAACTAGGCCAAGAAATTTAAATCTGATGACTATGTTCTAGTTTGAATCTTGATGTTTTTTATTCAATATTTCTCAGAATCTTGGACTCTTTGGACATTTGATCGTTTTCTCTACCTTCTTGCTTTTATCAGTAATATATGAATTAATAATAAATTTGGACAATTGTCACTTTAATTGATTCTAGATTTATGTGCTTCTTGTTCTTAGAATTGTTGTAATAATATCACTTAGCTTTCATATCTTATTATATTTCCTTAATTTCTAGATGCTTAAAAAGAAAAAAGGTTCTATCAAGGTTTGTATGAATGTACTTTGGGTGGTTAAAAATTTTAATGTTGCTTGATGTTAGAATTATTCCCTATAAAGGAACCCTATGAAGGGATGTTCCAGTCAAATTCTATGCATATCTGTCAAAATAATTTTAGAAAAGAGCTTTTTAAACTTCCAAGGAATTTTTGGAAAATAAAGAGTATTTTTTTTAACTGATCTGTCGACGAGATCATGATTTTGAAAATCTGAAGTAGTAAGAATTTAGTCATGAATTCAATGTTTTGGAAAGCTAGCATATGTAAATAATAAGAGTTTTTTAAATGCGTAATTTGTATGTTCTATTTTAGTGTGTAACCGTGAGTAAATGCTAGGTCTAAGGAAGTTTTATATTCTTTATTTCTTTGCTTACTTTCTTTATTAAACATCTTAACCTCTTTCTTTCTCTGAGTATATATCAATATATTAATATTAGCTTGAATGATTCTCTCAGTATCTACACATGATATATGTTTTACTCTGTTGAGTAAATTAAGTTTGTAATTAGAATAAGAAACAATTGTGCGAAACCTGGCATTGAAGTCAAATTTTCTGGATGAACTGATATGGTAAGAAGAAATTCATTAAGTGAGCTAATGTGATCAGTGTTTAAACCAAGGCAGCATGTCTACTTGTTACCGAACTTGATAATCTTGACATTGACTCTTCCACTGGATTTAAAAAAAAAAGTAAAATATTTAAAATATATCATAGTCGACCTACTTTGAGGCTAACAAACATGGGCCCTGGGAGTAAAGGTGGGAATATATATGTCTGGTAGAAGTTGCAAATAGAGTTGAATACAAAGCTATATGAATTATGTATTGTCATGTTACAGAATGATGATTGTTTAAATAAGTCGCCCCAAAACTACCAGATATATATTAATGTATCAAATAGCGTTTGGAATACTCTTAGAAATATTTATCCAAGACTTTATTAAAATGATCTAAAGCTCTGTGGTCACTAAACTGTTTAAATGTGATAGCCAACCTTATGAACAGTTGAAGGATTTGAGTATACCGTAAATTGGTCGTACTTTTTATACGCCCACATTGAAATGTGGTCGTATATTGTCATCGCCCCTGTCCGCCGGTCCGGCGTCCACAATTGCTTGTGGACGCTCTAGAGGATTAAGTTAATATTCGATTGACTTTAAATTTATACACAGTATTTAAGGTCAAGTTAATATCTTACTAACTTTAAATTTATACATAGTGTTTAAGCTCATGTGACGAAGAAGCCTATTGATTTTCAGCAATTTCTAATAATTACTGCCAGAGTTATGGCCCGTGATCAGAAATCATGTGAATGCTCTAGAAGCCAAAGTTAATATCCGATTGACTTTAAATTTTATATATAGTGTTTACAGTCATGAGACAAAAAAGTCTATTGATTTTCAGCGATTTCTAATAATTAATGCCAGAGTTATTGCCCTTGATCACTTCAAAAAAATCCTGTGGATGTTTTAGAGGCCAAAGTTAATATACGATTGGCTTTGAATTTACACACAGTGTTTAAGGCCATGAGACGAAGAAGCCTATTGATTTTCAGCGATTTCAAATAATTACTGCCAGAGATATCTCACTTGATCACTTCAAAAAATCTTGTGATGCTATAGAGAGGCCAAACTTATCATCCGATTGACTTAAGATTGATACACAGAGTTTAAGGTGTTGAAACGAACATGTATTTTGATTTTCAATGAATTTTGAACAGCTAAATCCATGATATTAAATATTTTGTATACTAATTGTTAGCGTGGGGCAAAACTTTATTAAAAGCAAACAAATTCTAATTATTTTCTGATAATTACATAATGAGTTGTTACTCTTAATAAGATTTTAGTGTATTACAAATGTTTTATTACCGAAAAAGTAAAAATATGCGACAACCCTTGTTGACTGCCCGGACGATTAAACTGCTGTGGGTGTATGTTTTGTTGCCTGGCAACCTATCTTTAATTCTGTAACAGGTAACTTGAACAACTCTTACTAGTTGATGAATTTAAAATCTGCCTATATTTTCCTCTTTAAATGGATGATTGTTTTGCAGACATTGAAAGATTGTATGATACATTACAACTGTCTATATATTTATCTTATTCTAGTCATTACCTAATGCTGGAGGGGTTGGACGTCTGCTTGCTGCAGTTATGGAGGCAATGTGTCATCCAGCCATTAAACTGACTAATATCATGCCGATAAACTGTGAACCAGAAGCCGAGGAAATACTAAGACGTCATTCGCTATGTATGGATGACAATACTAACAGTGCTGCTAGGATGGGAGAGATGCACAAATATCCTATATTAGCTAGTCATATGAGTTATAGAATGGAGGTACGTACATTTACATCAATATCCTATATTATTACCTGATCACAAAAGTTAAAAAATGGGGGTACAGTTACCTAAATATCCTAGCTATTCATATGAATTATAGAATGGAAGTACACTTACCTAAATATCCTGTAATATTAGCTATGAGTTCTAGAATGGGGGTAAATTTACATAAATATCCTATATTATTATTAGCTGGTCACATGAGATACAGAATGGAATTACATTTGTATAAATATGCTTTAGTACTTAGTCACATGTGTTATAGAATTGGAGGTACATAAACATAAATATCCTTTATTAGCTAGTCACATGAGTTAAATTCAATCTGAACTGCCATCAAAGATATGTTTTCAAAAAATCAAGATCCTAAATGTTTACAATTCCATGATTAAAGGGCATTGATGAGTTTCCATTCACTCACTGTTGAACATTACCTTTTTCAGCATCCGTTGTATTGTGTCGGTAATTATTTTTTGTAGGTTGATACTGTTGCTGGTGGCGGCCATATTTCTTTTAAAGAAGTTTTAGATCGTTTGTTGATGATTGTTACACTACCTGTTCGTCTTACACTAAACAAAGATGTCTTTGATTTCCCACAATCCCTTGTGGTTAATACATGTGCTCTACTATCAACTATTATCAGTGAATTGGCTGCAACAGCAACCGGACTAGAAATGGTTAGATATTTACTTTGTTGTTACTTGTATAGAGGAGAAATCACGTAAAACAGTACTGCGCTTTGATTCCATCGCAAAGTTTGATTGGACGCTATGAAAGTGTCAATTGAATTCCCTCAATCTGAATTAAAGTAATGTTTATCGTGTGTGTAAGCCATTTCCTGATTGGTCAGTACAGGTGCTGAAGCAATGACCTTCATTGTTATTTTAGAGAGGGAGCCGCAGTGGCTAACTGGGTAAGATGTTGGCCGCAAAAGTTCATCAGGATTTTGCGAAGTGGTTTTCGATTGTCAGTCACTGACAGTCAGTGGTGCAGGTCAAAGGGCCTGACAAGGACAGTTGTCTTGTCATTTGGATGAGACAAAAAAAGCGAGGTCCAGTGTATACATTGGCAGTTGAATTTCGATAAAAGAGTAGGCCATAGTGCTGCTGCCCAGGCAAAATTTTTCTCATAGCAAAAGTATGACGTATGCTCGTCTTAATTAGCCCGGTTGGAGCTATTTATTTTAAAAGACTTGGTTAGATATTTCTGTTTAGTTCTATTTAACACGTATTGTAGTTATTTCTATTTGTAACGTTATTTCTACAATATTTATATACAGGTTGACTTTACTACATCATCCCGTCCATTGTTGGTAACACCCAATCGTTTTACACGAACTAGTCAGAGTCCATTTTGGAATACTGGTAATGGTAGTCCTGATGCTGTAGCTTTTACTGTTGATAGACCAGGAATTCTAATAGCTGGTGTATGTGTATATGGTGGTGGAGGAAATTATACATATGAAGTAGAATTATTAGATGAGGTATACATGACGAATTTGAAGTATACTATACCAATTTCTTTTTGAGAATGCAATCTTGTAACGGTGTAACTGTCGAAATAATATTGGATCGAATAAGACATTGGCTCGTTAGTCTGGAGGTTGCAGGTTTGATCCCGGCATGGTTTCACCTTATCAGTGCTGCAGGATGGATGGCCTCTCAAGGACAGATGGCTATTCTTTTGGATAGAAGGAAAAACTAAGGTCCAATGTACACATAAAAGCCCCTGTGGCAGTTGGGATTCAGCATAAAAGTAAACCATAGTGCCTCTGTTTGATAGCAAACGTTATGGCATATGCTCGTCTTCATTAGCCCAGCCTGAGCAGAAAAGTAGGAAGACATTAAACTCTATTTTATTCACTTAATCGGAATTCATTTGTTTATTTGGTCTACACTACAGTAATATGTAACTCTTATCATTTGCATATTCTGTTTAAAATTTGGATTAATATTTTGTGATGTTTAAAATCAATTTTGTCTGAAAAAAGACATCTCGTCATTGACTATTTAAGATCGCATTTTAACCATTACCTGCTGAATCTGTAGTTTGTAGAGTGTTATCTCTGGTTCAAGTGTCTTTCTAGCATTTAAAAGTAATAATAATATATTTTGATGTGTCTAGCAGCAGCCGGAGGTAAGAGGGGCAGAGTTATCTCATACACAGAGATGGAATACAGTTGAAACAGTACGAGGTTCGTATACGCCAGAAGATTGTGTAAATGATATTGCTGAGATCAGATTTGACAGACCAGTTCCCATCAAGGTATGAAACAATATATTCCATCTATAAGGCTTGACCATCACTGTGAATTATAAACACAATTAGTCTCTACACTTATACATTGTGATATTTCAACAAATATGCTGACATTGCAGTTTGATGCTGAGAATGAATAGAATTACTAGTTGTTATCGTTTGATACCGAGAATAAATATGATTACTGGTTGTTATCCATAGAAATATGCTATTATAGTTGTTATCCATAGTAATGCTATTCTAGTTTGATCAAATTATCCATGAATAAAAAGTGAGATACTTGTAATGTATGATGTCAGATGTTTATAAAATACTGTTTGTTGCAGGAAGGAGTAAAATATGCTGTAAAATTAAAGAATCGTGGATCACGAACATTAAATGGTGACGGTGGAAAGACTAAAGTAAAATGTTCCGATGGAACAACCTTCACCTTTACAGCCTGTTCTTTAAGTAGTAATGGTAGCAATCATATGAGAGGTCAAATTCCACAGATATTATACTACAGGTAATTTGATTGGTTATGATTTTGTTACTGTTTTTAATATAAATTGACTAATGTGACTGCTCCTTATGGCTTTCTGATACCAGGTACTTCAAACTTGAAATATGCATGTTATAATCTTCTAAATCGTGGTGTGTTAATTAAAGAACTGTATAGCTACCAGAAAGTTTCTCTTTGGACAACCAAAATCAAGTTACGAACAAACAAATCATCGTCATTCCTTAGTGCTCAGTTCTTCCTTTAAATAAATAACAAATTCTTGTTTCAAATTTTATTCTAGCAGGTTTAGTGTTATTGCTAAAGATCTATAAAATATATATGTTTTACTTGTAGTGCTCCACAAGAAGGTGAAAGCCATCAACAAAGTAGCAAGAATTTAGCTGAGTTACAGGCTCGTAAAAATGCTATTGACATTACCGGTGCCATCTGTATCATAGCTACAGATCTATTACATAGAGCACAAGGTCTTGCAGGTAAGTCTTTTAAGTCTCACAACAACTTTTACAAAATTATGAGATGACATATAGTTGAAGTGCCATTTTCAAGGCTTATCAAGGACCACAATTTCCATTCCATCTGAGACGACACCAGGATCTAACCTGAAATCTCCTAGTTGATGAGCAACTGTATGTAGCTCCTACTTAGCATACATAGCAACTTGTTATACTTATAACTAAATGGGTGTGTGGATGGCCAAATGGTAGTGTATGCATGCTGTATCATTAGGTCTGTCATTGATTGAGTCAACTGGCGTGCGTTTGATTCACTGGTTGTACGTGAAAAGGATTAGGGTCGTCTGTTCAACTTAGTGGGTTTTCTCTGGATCATCCGGTTTCCTCCCACTGCTAAAGACCTCTACGTGCAAGTGAAATAAAATTAAACCATATTTTAGTCCCCAAAATCACCTGGTTTTTGTGAAGTAAGTAAATGAAGTGATGGAATATACTGTATACTTCCAGGTGATGATGTCAGTGAAATATTGGGGAAATCACATCTATTCTCATCATTATTACCTCTAGCTCTAGCTTATGTTGGTCCAGTAGCTTCACAAGATCCTAGGGTAATTATAATACTAATTTTATTACTTTGTGTATATGGATAATAGTTGAGGATGAGTAGTAAGATTGCCAACTTGGAGTCAAATTTCTAGGACAAATATATGTTCTTCATATCGTTTTTACCTATATTAAATTTTATCTAAATAAATATGTACTGATACAGCTAGATATGATGCAGTTATTGTGTCACAGAAAGATTTCCTCGATAATAACTTGACACCTTTCGGGAAAATGAGAGAATTCAATTGTAGAATGTTCAATCATGTACTCGTAGACAGACCTAAAGTGCCTCTTCATAAACCAAGGTAACATACAGATATTGTATGGAAACTATTAAATCTAGTGAATGGATTGGTGTGAAATTGTTTATTACTTATAAATATTTATTATATGTTTATAGGGAGCTGTACAAGTATTATATTTGATACAAGATATTTTACCAGCTGTAGCTGCTATAACTAAACAGATGGCTAATCCTATGATTAACTCATCTTCAACATTTGATTCAAGTATAACAGAACAAGGCTCGTGTACTACATCACAACATTACGCTGTTGTTGAAAGTGATCATCCATACAAACCTGCTTCTGTTGCTAATTATAAGGTTTGTATATAAATCACTGTATAAATGTAGATTAAAGATGCATTATGCAAGATTTAGATGAAGAGCTTACCATTGTTGCTGTAATAGTTGAAAAACAAAAACAAATAATGAAACTTGAATAAATTAAAAATTTCATTCATATTAATTTTTTCTGGGTGATGTTATCACTAGTCTTTGAAGATGTTATGCAGATCGTTTATTATCCATTTTATTATACGTCCACATTCATAATGTGAACGTATTATGCCGTCGCCCCTGTCTGTGTGTGTGTGTGTATGTGTGTGTGTGTCTGTGGTTCGCCTACAGGGCGCAATTCTTCATGGATTTTCTTCAAACTTGGTATACTTATTCCTTATACTCCAAGGAAGATCCCTATTGTTTTTGGTGCATGCCCTACCCCCAGGGGCAGAGCCACGCCCATTTCTAGTATTTGTTTGTTTGTCATCTACAGGCCACATTTCTTAACTTATAAACTTGAAACTTTGCATACACATTCTTTGTACCCTAAGGAACATCCCTATCGTTTGGGGTGCATGCCCAACCCCCAGGGGCAGAGTCACGCCCATTTTCTTTTCGTGTGACTTTGTGTGGCCTACAGGGCGCAATTCTTACTGGATTTTCTTCAAACTTGGTATACCCTAAGGAAGATCTCTATTGTTTTTGGTGCATGCCCGACCCCCAGGGGCAGAGCCACGCCCATTTCTAGTATGTGTTTGTTTGTCATCTACAGGTCACATTTCTTAACTTATAATTTTGAAACTTTGCATACACATTCTTTGTACCCTAAGGGACATCCCTATCTTTGGGGTGCATGCCCAGCCCCCAGGGTCAGAGCCACGCCCATTTTCTGTTCGTGTGTCTTTGTGTCGCCTACAGGGCGCAATTCTTATTGGATTTTCTTCAAACTTTGTATACTTACTCTTTTTACTCTAAGGATGATCCCTATTGTGTGGGGTGCATGCCCTACCCCCAGGGGTAGAGCCACGCCCGTTTTCTTTTTGTGTGTCAGTGTGTCGTCTATAGGCAGCAATTCTAACTGGATTTTCTTAAAACTTTGTATACTTACTCTTTACACCCTAAGGATGATCCGTATTGTTTTTCGGTGCATGCCCGACCCCCAATGGCAGAGCCACGCCCATTCCTTGTTTTTATTTGTTTGTCGTCTACAAGCCACATTTTTTAACGTATCATCTTGAAACTTTGAAGGCTTATTCTTTGTACCCAAAGTAACATTCCTATCATTTGGGGTGCATGCCCAACCCCCAGGGGCAGAGTCACGCCCATTTTCTTTTTGTGTGTCGCCTACAGGCCACAATTCTTAATCGGTCATCTTGAAATTTAAAATACTTATTCCTTATACCCTAAGGATGATCCCTTTTGTTTTGGGTGCATGCCCAACCCCCGTGGGACAGCAACACCCATTTCTTGTATTTGTTTGTCTGTCGTCTACAGGCTGCATTTCTTGTATCATCTTGAAACGTTGAATACTTATTCTTGGTACCTTAAGGAAGATCCCTATTGTTTTTGGTGCATGCCCGACCCCAAGGGACAGTGCCACTCCCATTTTTTTTTTGTCTGTCTGTGTGTCACCTACAGGCCACAATTCTTAATCGATCGTCTTGAAAACTTTTTTTTATACTTATTCCTTATACCCTAAGGCTGACCACTATTATTTTCGGTGCATGCCGAACCCCCTGGGACAGAGCCACGCCCAATGCTTTTGTGTCTTGTGTTCGCCTACAGGATGCAATTCTTTACAGATCCTTTTAAAACTTTACAAACCTATTCCTTATACCCTAAAGATGACCCCTATTGTTTTTGGTGATTTCCTAACCCCCAGGGGCAGAGCCATGTCCATTTTTACTTCGTGTCTGTGTGTATTGTCTACAGGCCACGATTCTTAATGGATCGTTGGGAAAGCACAATTCTGAATGGATTATCTTGGTATACTTATTCCTTATACTCTAAGGACGGCAACTATTGATGTTGGTGCACGACCCTCAACCTCAATGCTAAACAAACCAAATGCCTAGCCTTCTTGACAAAGTACCATACCAATCAAAGCAGGAATGTGGACGTATATTGTAGCGTTAGCGTTATGTTCTTTAAATTTTAAAATCTCACGGGTATTTAAAAACATTCTAATCTCAGTCATAATAAAAATCCAAATATGACAAGTTGTCTGTGGTATCACCATCGGTGGAAGTGGACATTAAACAGCAAGAATAACAAAAAGGCTACTGTCAGCTTTACTTCATGCTTTCATTTAAACAAATAAAAACGAATTTAATTTGTTTACCTGGAGTCCAACTTTATTTTCGTAATGAAAGTAGTATGTCTTTAAATATTTGTATTTTGTTTTCTAGGTGGAATTTCCACCATCAGTGAAATGGTTAGCTATAGAGTTTGATCCACAATGTGGTACAGCTCAGACCGAAGATTCTCTACAACTCTACGTACCAGCCTGTAACCAAGATACAACGCTTCTATCATCTAATGGTAGCATGGAAAACATTAATCCAAAAATTACACACTGGCCATTACTCAAGAAATTTTATGGCAACAATAACTGGCCTAAACTATCTGTTATATTACCAGGTTTGATATTATTGATATTTCCATATATTTCTATAATCATTTATCACCATAGAACCAAAGTATAAGTTGATGTTACTAACAGAATTGTGGATCCAGGTCTTCATTAGAGCATCTTCTCAGGACAATGGTTAAAGTTATCCCACCACTGATTACCTAAATTAGATAGTGGGGAGTTGGATGGCCAGATGTTTGGCGTATGTACGCAGTATCATAAGGTCTGTCATTGGGTCAACTGGCGTTGTTTCGATTCCCTCAATGTACGTGACAAGGAGTTAGTCGCCTGTCCAACATCGTGGGTTTTCTCCAGGTTCCCAGGTTTCCTCCCACTGCTAAAGACCACTATGTGCAAGCAAATCATTGAAATAAAATTGAACCTTGCGTTAGTCTCAAAATGATCTGGTTTGTATCGAATGGGCATTAAACCCCATTTCTAAATTAAATAGGAGATATTCTTTTTGGTGTTTTCTGATGTATATCTTTGATAAAAAACAAATCATGTTTGCTATCTTGAAAAGGTCACTAGACAGTGACTAGCAATGTCAATCCATTATAGGTCATCACTCAAAGGACAACCATATAAGTGCAAAAGGACAAAATCTGATTGGGCAAAAAAAACCCAAACTTCTTCATATGAATACATAATATATAACATACAATATCAACTCAAACGGCCTACGCTGTTGTGAGACAACAACTAACTGCATGGGCTTATTCATTTTCTGGGAAATTTTAGGTGAAACTGGAATTGAGCAAGTTGTTTCCCCTCCAAAGGGAGAACGGGACAATATTTACAGTTTTCAGAATTCCAATTTGTCCCTTTATATTGTTACTTATGAGATAGCTGATTGTTTCATATTTTCTTACAGGAAATGAAGTTTTATTTTCATTGGAAACAGCCTCTGATTATGTTAAAGATGAAAAAGCCTGTTTTTATGGGTTTAAATGTACAGTAATAGGATATGAGTGGACTGCTAAACCAGAAGAGGTTAGACCACATTGCCAAATGAAATCGAGTCATAATGATTATCATTTATTTGGTTCATTCTGCTACTAAATAGGACCTAGCTATGGAACCACATTCTAAAAAAAAATACGGTCATGATAATTTTTAAGGAGCTTGTTTATTGACTTCAGTTATGTTATTTTATTATGAATTATATATATTAGAATTTGATTTGCGTATTTTACTACAATATGAAAGTGGTGGGTATATAACTGTATGTATTATATTATAGAGTATTCTACAACTTGAGAAAGAGTTAGCATATTTGGGAGGAATGTGTGCAGCAGCTTTAATGAAGAAAGATATATCTTTACCACCAGGTAATTTTAACATCTACATTTCAATGATTCATGTATTTAGACCCAAATTGGTTAATATCAAACGCATATGCTGAGATAAAGTGTTTCTACTGATGTTCGTTATGTAAAATGGAATACTTATTTAGTTTTATTGTATTATTAGAATGAGTTTTGTTATGTTGTGATATTTTAAAGTTAATATGTTAAGAATGAGTTTTATTGTATTGTAATATTTTGTAGTTAATATGGAAGAGAATGTGTTTTATTATATTGTTTGGTTTTATCCTTAATATGGAAAAAAAATGGGTTTTATTATGTTTTATAGTTGATAGGAAGTGAATGAGTTTTATTATTTTGTAATGTTTGTAGTTAATATGGAAGAGAATGAAGAAGAATTAGAAAATATAGAGGAGGGTGCTCAACTGGTAAATAATTAGTTTTCTAGTCTTATCACAAAACCCCAATTATAACTTTTTCAAAACATATGACGATACTTTCAAATGTTTAAAATAGTCTTACCAAATTTACCATTTAGTCTTTCTTTTAAAGTCCTCTAAAATATATTTCTTGTGTTAAAAACTTCAATTTTGGAGAGATATCCCTTTTTAGAGCAATTTTAAAGTTGCTGTGGTTAGTAATGGTATCAGTATTGTCATACTTATAAAGGAGTATTGGCAATATGACCCTTGAATGAAATTTATGTTCTGATTTTCAAAGTTGATTGTTCTATTTTCAGGTATTTGATTGTCATTCTAGTCTGTTAGATAAAGGATTTGCCCTTTCTCAACCCCCTACTATTATGCAAGCATTAGAAGGTAACCTACCGTTCTGTTGGCAATCTAATGAAAGAGCTTTTCTTAAAGATTTTGTATCATGTACACCAGGAACCAGTGGTGGCAGGTTGGCAAGGTATGTTCTCCCATTTTATTACATAAATTAAAAAATAGTTTGGTTACACTACAGTGTTTGAACAAATTAGGAGGGGACAAAAAATTTGGATTTTTACCTACAGATCATGAATTTTAGGCAAATTCGGTTTTGAAAAATTTATTTCATTTTTCACTAAATCTTTCAACAAAAAAAAAAACAAAACAGAAAAAAAATGTCTGTGAATTTCCTCATCCAAAGTATTGTTGAGTGTTCTAGAAAATAAGAACTTTCTGCCTCTTACATATAACACAATACAACTTAAAGAGCTAGTGTCCTGTTCCACAAAGTATGTGTAAGATTCTACCATGCAACCATATTTTCTAGCATAAATTCACATAGATCTTTTGATGTTACTATACACATGTGTTCTAACGTAACTTTCCATGTGCTTTGCTTAATGTGGCACAGATTTGTGTTTTGGTGTTGAATTACTTGAAATGTATCTTTTTTAGCAAGAAAAGACTATTTTAAAAATTTGATAACGGATGATTGATATTAATTATTGATATAAATGTGTATTTCAGGTGGTTACAGCCTGATTCCTACCTAGATCCTAAGAAATGTGAAATAGTTTGTAATAAAGAAGAATTAAAATGTAGTTGGCCAGCTGTAATTACTATCATGAATAAAGATCAGTATGGACAATTAGTTAATGTTCCTAATCTTAAGGTCAGTATAAGTCATCTACTCTATTTTAAAATTGCTGGTCGTCATTTGAGTCATCTGAAAACTACAATGCTGGGAGAAAGTCAAATCCCTAAACTAAATATAAGTCCAGAAGTGGCTCAATTTTGAAAATAATTACAAAGATATGATGAATTAAAAATATTGCAACATTAACTATCCTCGGCACAAGGCTCCTATATGCCCACCAGCAGAGAAGTCACTGTTTTAAATCTAAACTCATTTTCAAAAAGTAAAACCCACAGCATGTGTTAAAACATCTGTTATGAATTCTCTGAGTGAACAAAATAACTTTGTAGCACCACCCAAAAGTGTTGGGTAAAATCTTTGGAAGCTCCTCTTTTGATTTCCTTGGAATCCAAACCAGGAGGATATTTTGTGTTTGCTGTGTGAAATTTGATATTTTCTCAAAGATGCATTATCAGAATCAGAGACTTTATCTGAGAAGAATGTTATATAGGGAATAATGAAAAGACTCTTTGCATTGGTAACAAAGCTGAAACTGGAGGTTAATTTTGGCTTGATTACAATTCTGTGACATTATAATGCACAGAACTCACAATTACCAATCTAATAAAAATACATCTGATCAGATCTGTTGGTTCGCGAGAAACATGACGAATAGTGATAGCTCTAATGATGCAGACATTTATACACCATGATTCAGGATATATAGTGTATATAATATTGATGTAATTCTATATCTCAGGTTGAAGTTAAAGCTGTACCAGTAGATCAGAAAGAGGGTGTTGATGATTCGAAGAAAATGAGAAGATTAAGTCGACCAGATGATGGTGATCTAACATTTGGTGGTTTACCAGCACCATGTCTAGATGTACCATATGAAGTGGTTGTTAGAGAAAGAAAAGATGTATTTCATTCTATCACTATGATGAAGGTGGGTTTCTTTCATTCTATCACTATCATGAATATGAGTCTTATCAAAGTCCATAATATTTGAAAATATGCTTTGGTTTTATTTCTAGTTTACTTTCAATTTCATGAATCGCGTGACAGTGAGACATGATGATGTTCTTAATAGAAATTTTTAAAACTTGCCTTTAAAAAAAAACCTCAAAAAACTATTTTATGTTGTAGGCCTATGAGAATTATTCGTTTGAAGAGTTACGATATGCTGCACCAGCTGTACCAAGACCAAGTGAAAACATGTTAGTACGAGCTAATACAGATGGTACATACAGTGCTAATTGGACACCTGGATGTGTTGGTTTCTATGATATACACGTTACTATTGATGGATTTGAAGCAGGTAAGTTTCTTTACTATATTATCAGTTTAAATTTGATACTAAATTTGAATAATTTTTGTAACAATTTAGAAATAAGCCAGGCAATCCACCAGCTAGGATATTGGAAATCATTTTTGACATCACAGACTCCAACTATATTTAATATTTTAAAGACTGCCATTGATAACATTAATATTATCATCTAATCAGTGCCATCTCAGAAATAAGGAAGAGACAATAATCCATTCATGCCTCATGTCCTTAAAGTTAGGTTGACTTAAATTTTTTATGGAAAACAAAAGGATTTTTTATCGACTTGCCAAATTGATTTGAATTTAGTAGAGATGTCATGTGACAATTTAGTCGATTTCAAAGTACTTTGGCGAGTTCGTTAAATGCTCCGATTAGCTGTAAACAATTATTGTGGCTGCAGTCCTCGAAATTAAGAATTTTCTACCACGGCACATAAAAAAGAAAAATGCCGTGGCAAAATGGTACTGCTACGGCACTACGGCGTTTTTTTTTATTTCAAGATCAATGCTTTTCTTAACTATTCAAGATGGATAAAATTGATTTATTCATGTCACAAAATTTGACGAGAATCGGTTACGTGTGGTCGTGCGAGCTCAAAAACATGCGAACGATCTCCTGGTTACGCAAATTGAAATATCAGTTACGTTAACAAATTTATGCGCATTTGATCAATATTTATACAAGATGACTTTGTGACACTGGTCTAAATAATTAGTATTATACCATAAACTCAATTCATTCATTCTTCATTCTTGTCATTTCATTTCTCCATCAGCAGTCTTACTGGTATTTTCACTTTGACAGATGACCTATTTTTGACATCAGGTATTGACCAGTTGTAAGCAGGTTGATTTAAAAATGCCCCAAGCCTTAATTCTTTAAATGATAGTAGTGCCATTAATATTTAAACATGTCATCTATATTTCCAAATAATTTACTACACATGTTCCTTTCACTTATATAGCCATGCTGTACGGTGCCAGTGATACAATGGGCCGTATGTAGGTCGTCTACATTGACCCCCACATGGCATCGCTTGCCTGCCAATGTAAACGATTTTACTGTCCTGTCTATTTTAATATTATTTTATCACATCAAATTATTCTGTTTCCTTTTGAAACTTGGTTTGTAGAGTGTCGAGGTTAATAAATACTATTTATTTTGTCAATCAGTCGGTACATTGAGGCTATTGCGCTCCGTTACATAGGGCGTAGTAATTATAAACAAAAGATGTAAATCGGTTCCATTCCATCGAATGTGACAAATGATACAGTTGTCTGTTAAAAATACAAATGACGAGAATGGTAACATTGTTCATACATTAGCCAGACTATTGGCAACAGTCCGTGTACATCTATGTCTATTTAGTTTATTACAATCGTTGAAAAAACCCACTGTAAACGGTACAGCATGAATATGCCTTCAGCACATGGGTTAAAAGTGTACCGGTATTCGGTAATTGCAATATATTTGTCAGACTTTCGTATACAAAATAATAAATTTACATGACGTTATTATACGGTTAGACGACATACTCCTGGTACTATTCTAGGCTATAACCGGTACATTTAGTCATTATAATTTTAAGGATCGTAAGATCTACCACGGCAAAAAAAAAATGAATTATGCCGTAGCAGATGAGAGTTGCGTCGGCTTTTACCACGGCTTTGCCGTTTGCCGTGGTTAATTTTGAGCGCTGGGCTGGACACAGTTGAAAAAAACACGTGACCACCCGATCAAATAGTCAAATCGCACCCTGATTTGATTTGGCGATTTGATGTAATCGCTTCGGAAATCGATGTCGATAAATTTGTTGATTTGGTTAACCAATTTGAATTAGATGGACGTTAAAGATGAAAATGTGATTGAATGCAAATCACTTTGGCTAATCAGTGGTCGATAAAAACGCCTAATATATCAGAAAAAAATATATTAATAACCAGGACTATTCTCCCCACAACAAACTTTAATGTGTAAGATTATTAGAAGTTATCTAGATGAATATATTTATGTAATATTGAATTTCAGGTGATGTTTATAAAGTGGAAGTAAAAGAGCCACCCCAGGGTGTAACTCCACCCCCTCAAAGCATCAAAAAACATCATCAACCCAGTAGAGTAAGTTGAATATTTATATCTCTGTCTTATCAATAAAAATTACTGGGCCAAGATGAATATTTATATCTCGTCATTGGTGCTAGTCTCCCTCATCCACCACTAAGTTGTGATGGAGAGGATCTACAACAACTAATATCAATACACTAGCGGATGACCCGGTCTGCATTGGTTGAAAGTTTAAGTAGCATAACTCCGAAACCGGAGGCCTATGTTACCACCCAGTCAGAGCTACCCCTATACACCAAATTTCAGCCTAGGGATAGCTCTAGTGTTGCCACCAACCCTGAACAGACCGACAGACAGACGACAGTCACAAATATTAGTATAGATTTGATTTCTTATTGATGGAGCAAGGCTATTCAGTCAGATCGAGTAGTCACATGAGTCAGATGCTATGAATTGAACGACTGAGCATGTAGATATTTAAATATATTTGTAGCACGTTTGAACAAGACTCAATAATATATATTTTCTTTTTTGTAGATGAGAAGATTTGTAGCTAAATATAGTGCTGGTTTACGTATCCGAATACATCCTACATTACAGAGTGAGCAATGTGGTACAATACCACCTGATGGTGTTATATCATTTATAGATGAAGTAAGTCATACAATTAATATATACAACAATCACAGAATTTCACAATCCTTAAAACATTCTCAAAAATTTGTAACAAAGTGTAATTTTGCATTTGTTGATTCAAAATTCTGTCAATATCCAGTAAACGGCTGAACACTATTTCAATAAGATAATGTTAAATCCTCGTTACAAGAACATCTTTAGATTCTTAGGATTCTGACAGATCTCTTTGATATAACTATGTATTGATTATTGCCTAGTAATTTGTATGGGACGTAAAACTACTGTCCACCCTTTTGTACAAATTGACAGTTGTAAGTCAATGGAGAGAAGGTAGAAACACTGCTGTTTTGCAAAATTATTCTCCATAGTTCTTTGCACATGTATATTGTCCATTTCTTTCCTTTATCAAATAAAATATTACTTTATAGGGTTTCTAGTGAAATAATTGATATTTGATCATTTTAGATGCACAATGATGATGGTGTGTGGGTGAGATTAAGTCCTGATAGTATTAAAGATTGGTGTGAGAATGGCTACACGGAAGCATGGTGTTTGCAATATAATCAACATCTTGGCAAAACTCTCCTTGTCCCTCTTGATGAACCAAAATTTTTAGAAGAAATGGTTAAAGAAGACATTTTAAGAAAAATACCTGACTTTAATCGAGATGCTGGCACTAGAGCACCAAGAGGTAAATTAAATATAATCACGTTGATTGCTCAATAATTCTCTATGATGGTGTTTTTTAAAATAAAATAATACTATACTCTGGTTATTGAAAACATGATTTGTGGTAAGACCTTGGGGGGTGTTTTTGTGGCTATAATGTGTGAGACCTTTGTGGTGTTCTGTTGGAAGCTTGTGGTTGTAATGTGTGAGACCTTGTTGGTGCTTAGTGTAAGAATATATGATGAGAGGTTGTGTTAAGTTTTATGAAAAGCTTTAAGATACAGCTGCTTTTTTTTATGGGACCCAGTATGCTTACTCTGTAATTATATTGTGTATTTACCAGGACCCGGTGTTTATCAATGTGTAAAATGTGGATCGTACGGACATAATATCCGAACCCGACCTAGTTTTAAAGCTGCAGCTATTGGTATGGTTACACTTGGTGAAAAGATTATAGCCATGGATGAAGTAAGTCCTACTTTGACATTTATTAAATATATTTGTCCTCCGCCTTTCTAAGAAAGCAGGGGACTATTAAAATGGGTGGATCTGTCTGTCTGTCAGTTCGTCTGTTTGTCCTACATACTTTTTGGGACACAATAACTTGGTGTTTATTTGGTCAATTCCTTGATAGAGTTCGAAGATGACGATTTTCTGCTAAGGGTAAGAAGGGATAAGCAATTTGATATGTTGATGCTTATTGCAAGACATATGCCAAGTGTTGTACAAAAGATGTTAAGCCTCATTCCATTTCACTTGTATGGTTTTATATATTTTACATGTATTAGAATATTTACGGTTATTTTATAGGAGATAAATCAAGATGGAGTATGGGTAAAGTTAGATCCAGATAGTATTGATAATTACTGTTTTAATAAAGAGACAGAAGCCTGGACGTTAGTGTGTGATAATGAAAATAGTGTATTTTTACAACATGAGTCAGATGTATCTGATACAGCAGATGCAGACCCATTCTGTTTTAACTCACTACCACAGACAGTACAGAGAGGTTTCGATTTCTCGGGAGCTCAACATGGAGCCGCCTTCGGTGGAGGATTTGGGACACGATTAGAAGGTTTGTGATAATAAAATCGTTTTGTTTTTTTAGTACAAAAACACTTTAGGTCTCATCAGTCACATCTACCTTGAGTTTAGTTTTGATATTTAAAAAGAGTTAGTGCTAATACAACAAAACTTTTGGCTACCCTTTGGTGCAAGTGTCATACAGGGATTAATCGCTGCTCGAAATCTTTCTTCTTCTTGTGGACAGTCAATCGGACGTTCATGGCCACAACATGACGAAGCCCAAAGAAAATTCCGCTCTAAACTATTTTTTTAGTGTGAGCAGTTCGTTTGTGACCGCGATCAGCTGTTCATGACTACAACATTATGAAGCTCACTGGAATGAACTTGTTTAAATAATTATATTATATTTTTAGCTGTTGGAAAGGCAAGGAGTTTACCAGCAAGTGGATTTGCTTTTGGTCATTTAGGTATATAACATTTATCATAATATTCAGGGATTGGATGACCAAATGGTTAGCGCGGTGTATCATAAAGTCTGTCATTGAGTCAACTGGTGTGGTTTGGATTCCCTTGTTGTACCTGACGAGGAGTAGGTCTCGCTGGTTCAATCTTCCAGGTTTTCTTCAGTTTCTTCCCACTGCTAAAGACCCTACACACAAGCAAATTATTGGAATAAAATTGAACCGTATGGTAGTCCCAAATAAACCTAGTTTTTTATCGAGTCGACATTGAACCTCATTTCTCTCTCTCTCTTTGACACTGTCTGCACAACGGTTCAAGTGGAGACATTTATGGCTTGAGTGATGGAGACTAAACATTACTATGTCCAGATATAGCAGTAGTGGTTATTATATTTGATGTTAATACTGTTCGTAATACAATCATGGCAACACAATTTCTATAATTTATATAACATCTTTAATTTCAGTTGGGGCATCAGGAGCACCATCACTTGCCTTTGGTCAGTTTCCAGGGGGTGCCACAAGTTCCAGTTTCTCAAGTAATCGAGGTTTGGCAGCAGCGGGCCCTGATTCTTCTACTATTTCCAGGAGAATTAGTCACACAACACCAGGATCAGGTGCTGGTCCATTCACTAGTACTCCTATGGTCCCACGACGCAATTCTATGCCGTCTGTTAAGGAGAAACATGGATTTGATTCAGCTAGATTTCGATTACTTGCTACAGGAATGGAGGATATTCCTAAAGAATTACAGGGAGTTGCTGTAAAGGAATTGGTTAAAGCTCTAGGTAAGAATATTGATCACAATTAATTTTCATTGTAAAATTCCATCTTTCATCAACGTAATACTGCAATCATTTTTACTTCATCTTTGACTGTTCACACCAATATTTGAATGTTTGATTTGAATAGTATTTTAATTTTTTGGTATTCCTTATTGATGTCAGATAAAACTAATGGAAAGTGATCATTGCCTCATTAGAATCAACTATTATTCAAAATTAAAACAGGGAAGAGAGATCAATTGACTTGAAAAATTAACAATTTCTCGAAATCTAAAAATACACCCAAAACAAGCCCCAAATTTATAATTTTATTTGAGTCAAATATTCAAATAGTATTCAGATGCTGTAATGATTTAAAATATCTCAAGGATTATTTCCTTTGATATGAGAGATCTGCAACTTTCATTCAGTCAACTCTTCTTGGAAGGTGTCGTTCTGATAAGCAATGCCGGTGTCAAATTTAAGAAAGAGCTAAATTTGTAAGAAATTTCTTGATATTGATGCTCAAGATATATTAAATAATCAAAGAAAATATTTAATTATTACTGAAGTCAATGTATCGAATTTAGAATATTGTTATCGGGCGTAACAGATTGTCTTGTTCCCAAACTTAACCATACCTCTCACGGTATATTGTTTGATGATGTTGATATCTTCTATATCCTTTGTTATCCCCTTTTTGAACTACATTAGGTTTATACTGGTTTAATAACTGTATAGTGAGCCGTATGAAAGTTGGAAGAGTAAATGGTGTTTAAAACGACACAATTTTTAGATAGTTGAAAGGGAGCAGTCTCAGCTATATTTTAGGGAGATAACCCCCACCCCCCCATTGATTATTCTCTGTGAAGGACTCTGCCAAATCATTATCTTGTACTTGTATCTGAAGATACACAATCTTTCTCTTCCCATATGGAGTCTCCAAATTCCAGTTCTGCAATGACTGGAACAGCGACGTATCAGCAAACTCTTAACCAATATTCTATTCTTATGTCAAGGGATCTCTTATTACATGTGCAGCATGAGTACACATGTGTATCTCAGTTTTTCGCTCCCTCCAGATGACTTGATGCTTTTGTTAGTTTGCCCGATACTCAATCCTGCCCCACTAAAACCATATGCAATTGAATGATTAAATTTCTTATAAAGTAGTAAACCCAATAAAGTGATTTAAACATACATTATGGAAGAGCAAAAACTGACTTTTGTCTGTCTTCCTTTGAGCACCAGATGTCATAGATATTATAAATTAGATCTTTATTTAAACAACAAGCCCAAAATGAACTCCGTAGACCCACGGATGGCTTGGATTGGGCTCGGATTAAAACAGGATTTCGTCGACTGATTTAATCACTATGGCGTCGTGGGTGGAGTTTCTCCGTGACGTTTACGTCATAATACTTCGGGAAATTATTCATAAAAGACAGTGATGACCGAGGCTATACACAAGCTTCACTAGATACCGTTTAAACATTACTTGATGATCGAGACTATGTAGGTGGAGTTAACGCCTGTCAATCAACAATCGGCCATAGTGGAAAAAGGGTGTCGATGAAGTTTCTAGTAAAAAATTATAGTGGTAACAACTTTGTTCAGGATAAAGTAATTTGACTGAAATTTTCAATATATTCTTGTTTCAACATCTATTTTTGAACTTTTATAGTAAGAATGGCTAACTCCTTGTCAAAATCTCCCATAATGTATCTTTAATGATCATTTTAGAACAGCGCAACATTTAATATGAAAGTTATAGACAAGTTAATTAATCTGGGACTGCTCCTATTTTGAGCTAGCACAGCTGTTTTTCTTTCATCCTAACCATTTGCTCCTTATTTCTGTATTCACCTTGTAGTTTTTGCTTTTTTAACGCTTACTTGGCACAAACAGACGACATTGATAAAACAATCTCTGGATTTGATCTGACAAATAAACAGCCAAAAGGAATGTTTGCGTCTAAAAACCGTACAGTCTGTCCGAAAAGACTGGCAATGATTATTGGTAAGATAGGTGTTATGATGAATAGACATATATGTCAAACAATGTTATCTGAAATATCTGTATAAAAAAGTATCTTAGTTTCAGTTCTTGGAAATATTAAATTTCTACTGAGAATATTTTGTCTTACTTCTGACTCCTGTTAAATTGCTTAAATTAAAATTTCAAATACCAATCTTGCTTCCTTGGAAGACTTTTTCAGTGTCGTACATGATAATATCATTCCTATGATGATAATTCAAACTTTTTAAAAGCATTAAAAATTAAAGATAGGAAATTTGAATATTTCAAATCAAATACGGTGGTTGGAAAGCAGATCAAATGACTTTTCTTTAACAGTATGTTAGCCAGCCGATGGGTAAGATCTTTGAAAGATGGTCAGAAGTGAGAAATCACATAGCTTTAAAATCAAGTTAATCTGATGTTGGCATGCCAAGTGTCATAGTAGAAATTTAATATTTCCAAAACTTGCAGAATCTAGCATTATCTGCAATGGTTAGATTCTAGTATTAGAGTGAATAAACAGATCTCTACAATATTCCACTGAAAGTGAAAGTATTTTCTGCTATTATTACACGAAGTCATACTTGAAGACTTGAACAGATTTTAATTTCTCCATTTTCCAGAATTTGATCGTTTATAAATATTTCACATTATTTAAACTGCACATAGAAGGTATTTATTTTCTAAAGTTTTACTAAAATTAGACTATAAATATTTCAATATTAATTACTAGTTCAAATGTAATTTATTTATGAATAAAATTGTAAATGTGGCAAATAATGTTTATACCAACATAAAGAGTTGTGCAGAGATAAAATGGAATATTATATAGGTGTGGTTATTCATTCAGACACTCTAATATATGTTGTGAACTTTTGCAATTTAAAATAAATTGAAGATAAGCTTACTTTTAATGTTGTCTACTTGTCTTGATTTTAATGTCCTCTTTAAAAAAAACAACAGCACATATAATTAGTAAAAATATATCATATTTTTGTTATAATCGCTGACCTTTGACAATCTATGTTCTTATAAACCATTTTTTCTAAATTATCTGGTATTCAGAGATCAAATTACCTCCTGAAATATTATCTTAATAACAAATTGTACTGTATAGTGTAATTTATACAAGAATTTTATTCATGCTAGCAATTATTTCGTTGCTTACATTAATTAATATGTATGACTTTTTGTTACAACATCATTGCATTTCTATTTTTTTTCCAATTGATTTGCTTGTTAAATATATGTAGTTAATGATCCATTTCTATTTTTTTTCAAATAAAAAAGAATGAGAGAAATCTGTAATTTTACAACCAATTTTATGCTGAATAGTCTGTCCATTTCTAGCAATGTCCTATTAAAGTCTCAGAACTGCATTTGATGGATTTATGAAGGCCTTGTAGTCCACCGTATTGTAATAGTGGTATCTCTAAAAGTTCTGTCTCTAAATTGTCGATATTCAGCATATATATTCTTCTGGACGATGTAAACAGGATAGTACTACTTGTAATCTTTGCTTAAATCTCTTGATACGCTGTTTTAGAAATCAATAGGAATCCAGGAGAGGGGTTTTACATAGGCTAAGCCTGTTCCCCAATCCCATTCAGAATAGAAATATTGGTTACAAAAAAAAAAAAAAGAAGGCATCCATGCCGGAATATTATCTACCGTTGATATTTAAAGATGCATTATGCAAGAGTTAAATTTCTTTAGGCCTAAAATGCTATATAAATTATTAATTAGAATTTATTAACATGCCGAGACAATAATCAACTCTCGATGCTATTGGATGCTCAAGATTTTAACTAGATTAGAATGGTATGACCATTTAATGATTTAATTTAAAAATGGTGATACAAGTTTAAGACTTGAATACACGAGCACTGTGGTTACAATAATGAAAAATGAATGCACACCCTGTCGAAACTACAAAAAGTGATTATTTGGCTCAGAATAAAGTAATTTGAATGGAATTTTTAATATATTCATTTTGCATTACCTATTTTTGCATTATCTATTAAAGCAAACGACCAGCTTTTTATCTTAATCTTACATAATGTAACTTTAAGCTTATGTTCTGTTATTGGTGACTTTTAGGGGGTCTCATAACAACTACTAAATCATTCTTTGTCCATTTCCATCTACATGCAGCTTTTTATTTTTTATACACCATTATAAAGTAGAAATGGATCTTTAATATTTTTATTTGTAGTCTGAATATTTGAGAGAAATTTGAATGACAATAGTTTTCTATGTTTTCTTAGTTCAATATTTATGATGTATGATGTGATTTTGAATGTCATACACCAATGAAAAGAAGAAAATACTGAATAAGAGTCGGAAATGATTAAATATGAAACTCTTCTTTCATTCATAAATCATATATTATAATATTGTGGCTGTCTGGCAGTGAAATTAACATGCATGGAGAAATTATCTATCAGTCAATTTTCAGACTATAACATCAGCACGTCCAAGAATTAAACTGTAAAATACAGTGAAATTTAAAAATATAAATAAAGTTTAGATAATAGTAAATATTATTGCACTCTTCGTAGAAATATCTTGCTTATCCATTAAAAAACTCCAAAATATTGAAGTTAAGTGCTGATTGATTTTTCTGTTACATAGCACAGTACGCAACACTTCTCACATTTAAGTACATGCTTATCTGTTTTTTTCGGCTTTAAACAGCAATTTAAATACACCGCTCTCGTATATATATTTGAAACAACATGTATTTCAGGGGAAAGTCGAGCCAATGGAAACGGACCAACACCAAATTCCTCACCTCCTGGCTCACCTAAACGAACATCAAGAAGTTCAAGTCCTAAACTCAAATCAGAATCAGGTTTGTGTGTTTTACTTTTTAATATCATATTTGTTTCTAGAAACTGAGTTTTTGTAGTAAGAGGACACATTTCATAGTTAAACTGTGCCAGAGCCCATCAGAAGGCCATTATTCATTTTTATTAAATCAGGACACCAAGAAGAACAGGTCTTGATTAATTTTTTTTTCTCATTTATTATTAAAGAATATATGTACATTGCAGTAAGTTCCTCAAGATCGCAATCACCATCAGTAAAAAGTGAGGTTAAAGATAGTCATAATAATAAAGAAGAGACTTATAAAACACCACCGTCCTCACCACTACCTACTAAACATAGAGGTAAATTACAGAGAGAAAACTCCATTGAAAGGTAAGTATTGCTATAGGAGTACCAAAGTCTTTGTATCTTTTAGTTTGGGTTGAGACGCTGGTCGAGTGATACATGCGTAAGATTTACAGTAGTCAAGTGTCATGGTTTTTTTGTGTGTTTTCTCTGGATTTTTAGAAATTAAATGAAATACATGTAGTGTTAAACATTTACCATTCAGGACCAAGATGGCTAATGAAGATGGGCTTACCCCATGCAGTGTGTTACAAAGTATATTTTGTCGGGACAGCAGTCCTGTGGCCTATTCTTATTTCGATTTCCATCTTCCAATGGATCTTTTGCATTTTTCTATCTGTTTGTACAGGAAGCATGGGTTTTCCATCCCATCCAAACAACTTTACATTATTCCATACCAGGTACACCATCATGCATCATATACAAGAAGAAACAAGGCTGGGAAAAAAAATGTTTTTCAAGTAATAAGTTCTAAGAATTCGTGCTGATGGTTTTTAAAAACATCACTTTTAAATGACATAGCTCAGAATTTTTTTTAAAATTTTTTATTTCAGACCATCAATATCACCAGCTGGTACGCCACCACCAGCACCAGCAATTAGAAAGGATGGTGTAGTAATGTTAAGACCTGATGATACAGGTTCATCTGTAGATGCTTTAATACAGTTACCTATACCAACATCATCTACTGTTAAATATACAGCTGTTGCTAGAGCTGACAGGTAATATTTACTTTTCTTCATCCATTCGTCTAGCCCAGTTTTCTCAGTAATGACCGAAAGGGTCTGGAACGAAAAAACTATGTTTCCGAGTAAACCTGGCGCATGAATGATCATGTAAAAAACTCTTAGCAGTTCGAAGAGAAGTGGGTGGAAACAATGATATGGGCAAAATTTCCCTGACGTCGACACTGTATGGCATATGCCTGTCTTCATTCAGATTGTTGGTGCAGAAAACCATGATGTTAAATTCCGTTTTAGAATTTGTTCTCTGTCACTATATGATATCCCTGAGTTGTAGAGTTGTAGACTATAATTCCAGTCATCTCTATCTGTATATCATGGGTTTGATCCCAGGCTTGTACATGACAAAGAGTAGAGTAATTTTCTTAAACTTGTGTTTTTTTCTCCAGATAAGAATTAAACAAATATACTGGTGTACCGTATATAGCTGATGGAAAATAGTTGATTTAGATCATCCTTTATACTCTAATTGAATCTGAATGTATTTGATACATGCAGTTTACATAGAAATGATGAACTATTTATTCATTTGTAGTCCCCAGAGAATTAGAAGTGGAAGTCCACAGCTAAGTTCTTCCGGTTCCAGATCAAATAGTCCCAGTCACATATCAGGAGCTTTCAATATTGGTACCGCTTCTCCTAAAGAGGATCCTATAAGGTATATATATATATATATACAGTGAAATCCCGCTTAACGACCAACTCAGAATTACGGGCAACTCACGTATACGACCACATATTAAAAGAACCAATTTTTATACGCCCACATTTTCATGTGGACGTATTATGTCGTCGCCCCTGTCCGTCCGGACGTCCGTCCGGACGTCCGTCCGTCCACAATTTGTTTGTGGACTCTCTACAGGTCACAATTCTTATCCGATTTTGACGAAACTTGATATATAGGTTTATCCCCAAAAGATCTCGGTTCCTTTCGATATTGGCATGTATCGGATCAAAACTTCATGGATTATGGCCCCTGATTGTACGAAAAATCACGTTTTTAGCTTGTGGACCCTATATAGAGGTCACAATTTTGAACCGATTTTGATGAAACTTGACATGCATGTTTGTAACCCAAAGATCTTGGTTCCTTTCGATATTTGCGGCTATCGGAATGTAATTTCCTGAATTATGGCCCCTGATTGTCCGAAAAATCACCCTTTTTAGCTTGTGGTCCCTCTGGAGGTCACAATTATTATTCGATTTAAAAAACCGTTTGATTATATCACCGTTACACCCTAAGGACGGTTGAGTTCGAATTTCGGGAAAATCGGACGAAAATTGCCATACAAAATGGCCGCCGTTAGTACGCGAATACTGTTAAAAAATGGTATATCAAGGTTGTGGACCCTGTGGAGGTCACAATTTTGATTCGATTTTGATGAAACTTGAAATTCATGGTTATAACCCAAAGATCTTGCTTCCTTTCGATATTTGCGCATATCGGATCGTAACTTCCTGAATTATGGCCCCTGATTATACGCAAAATCGCCTTTTTTTTAGCTTGGAGGTCACAATTATTATTCGATTTAAAAAAACGTTTGATTATATCACCGTTACACCCTAAGGAAGGTTGAGTTCGAATTTAGGGAAAATCGAACGAAAATTGCCATACAAAATGGCCGCCGTTTGTACGCGAATACTGTTAAAAAATGGTATATCAAGGTTGTGGACCCTGTGGAGGTCACAATTTTGATTCGATTGTGATGAAACTTGAAATTCAAGGTTATAACCCAAAGATCTTGCTTCTTTTCGATATTTGCGCATATCGGATCGTAACTTCCTGAATTATGGCCCCTGATTATACGCAAAATCGCCTTTTTTTTTAGCTTGGAGGTCACAATTATTATCCAATTTAAAAAAACGTTTGATTATATTACCGTTACACCGTAAGGAAGGTTGAGTTCGAATTTCGGGAAAATCAGACCAAAATTGCCATACAAAATGGCCACCGTTTGTACGTGAATACTGTTAAAAAATGGTATATCAAGGTTGTGGACCCTGTAAAGGTCACAATTTTAATTCGATTTTGATGAAACTTGAAATGCATGGTTATAACCCAAAGATCTTGGTTCCTTTCGGTATTTGCGCATATCGGATCGTAACTTCCTGAATTATTCGAATTTCGTGAAAATGGTACCAAAATTGCCGGACGAAATGGTCGCCGTTTGTACGCGAATAGTGTAAAGATATGGTATATCATGGTTGTTGACTCTGTACAGGTCACAATTCTTATCCGATTTTGACGAAAAGTCACATTTCTAGGTTGTGTACCGTCACACCATAATCATTGTCGACTTCGAATTTCATGAATATCAGACTGGAACCGACCAACAAAATGGCTGCTCCCAATACAGTATGAAATACAGGACTTAATGATGTAGGAAAAATCACTTTCCGTATTGTTTGTTCTCTATCCATCTCTCGAAAATGTGGGTGTATCCTGCCTGGCAGTGCCAGCCTATCTTTTTCTTCTATATTCCTTGTAAATTGAACTCAGTATTACGGGCAACTCATTATTACGGATTACGACCACCGAAGCCAGCCCCAGTCAGTCAATTTCATTGTTTTTGTGACTCGCGATAACGACCACTGATTGGGATTAATCAGCTCCCGACCGAGATCAAAACGATAACGACCACTGACAGGGATTAGTCAATCTAACGACTGAGATCAAACAGTCGTGGTTGACTGATTTATCGCAACAATTTTACGAGCCGCTAATCTTTCGTTGTTGATTTCATTTTTTAAACAATGGAATTTCTCATTGTTTGTTTTAATTTAAACAGAGTAATTAATAATGATTAAGTGATTTAAACTCTTACTATTTATACGAGTAAATTTTGTCAAGATTATAATTTCTTATTCGCCCTTCGTCTGTTTGTACGATTAAATTTTGTCAAATTTCTTATTCGACCTTCACCTGTGTAATGGAAAAAACCCGTAGTAATAAGCGTACTCGTGTAGAATTAAGACTGAAAGCAAAAGTAGAACTTATCAAAAAAAAAAGGGAGGGTAGAAGCCAAAAATAATTGGCCGAAGAATTTGAAATTGGTAAGACCCAATTACAGACAATTTTGAAAAGAAAGGCAGAAATTATTAATGGATACGAAGAAATAGAGACAGCGACAGGAAACGTCTCTGTGTTCGCTCGCCGATGGAAGAATGTGGGCGTGGTTTCAGCGTGTGCGTGACAATGATGTGTCGATCTCCGGTCCTACGCTTCGCGAAAAAGCAGATTTAGAGAAAGACAACATTTCATTTTTTTAAGATGTACGTTGAAAGTGGTAGCGTAAATGACGACGTTGTGAAAGAATGGACTGATAGTGTACCTGACATTGTCATTGGTTACGAAGCTCGGGATATCTACAACATGGAAGAGAGAGGAGTGAATTATCATGGCCCCCCTGATAAAACGCTCTCTGTTCGTGGCTAAACTTGTTCTGGTGTCAAAATAGCAACACGTTTAGAAATTTGAACATGCCGGTTACGTGGAGATCCAATAATAAAAAAGCTTGGATGACAGGATTATTATTTGAACATTTTTCGTCTGCCGGTTACGTGGAGATCCAATAATAAAAAAGCATGGATGACAGGATTATTATTTGAACATTTTTCGTCTGCCGGTTACGTGGAGATTTAATAATAAAAAAGCATGGATGACATAATTTTTGTTTAAAGGTTTGTTCCGGGATTTTAATCGAAAAATGAAGATAAATAAAGGAAGCATTATGAATTAAAAATTATAACGTGACCAAAGACTTCATAACATGCATAATTATTATTATGTTTTCATGATGTGTTTTAACATTACATCTGTTATTAGTAACAAAGTATGTCTTTACTGTATATAATTTACCTAACGCTGTCTGTTTTTCTTTGAATTTGTCTAAAGCATGCTCACTCAGTAATGAGACCAACTCACTATTAAGACCACATCTAGACAGTCCCACATGTGGTCTTAATAGAGGGATTTCACTGTATATGCTTGATGAAATTTTGCAAGTTTCTGATATAGAAGTTCCTTTTTTTTGATATTGTTTGCATGAAATGTATTTAAGTTTTCAGCATTAAAAATAGTTTGCAAAATTCTTTTACAGATTGTCTCCCAAAGCTGCAAGAAAAGATCGAGGGCGAACTCTAAGATCAAAGAGAGAAAGAGCAGCGTCTCCATCTCCACGTGAAACTACACCAGTTGCTAGAGCTCGAGCTCCCTCCATTATCCATGAAGCAAGAGAAGCAGTCCAAGAAGCTTTGTCTCCATCCGTAGCAGAATGTATGAGGGCTGTGTTTGCTGCATTCATGTGGCATGAGGGTATCGTCCATGATGCCATGGCATGTGCTACGTGTCTTAAATTCCATCCTGACCTCACAAAAGAAATGTCCAAGAGTAAAACCAAGAAAGAAGAGAAGCCACGTACTCGTCATTCCACTGATTCCAGTAAAGATAAAAAAGAGAAAAAGAAAGAAAATATTAATGAAAGCAGAGTGAGGTTTAATCTGGATCCACAATTCCCTCCTTCTCAGGAGAGTTTTTGGCAACCAATGGAGAGATCTTCAATGTCTAGTAGATTTATGCTGGAAAGACACAAGTCTGATGGCAGTCAGGTGCTAGCAGACTTAAAAGCTATGGCATCACCCAAGAAAGAAGACAGTATGGATGATGGGATGCAACTTCCACCAACTCTTCAGCACCTTGTCTATTTTTGGGAAGATTTAGCCGGATCTGTTATTCGAGTAGTTAAACAAGACCTCATTTTGCCTAGTCCTGCTTTAACAATCCGAGAGAAGAAGGTGACAGAGAAGAAGGATAAAGATAAGGATAAGGAAAATAAACGCAAGAAGAGAAAGGAAGGTAAAGTTGGTGGGAAAGGGATGTTATTTGGTGAAGCAGTGGCTGGAATGTTTGGTGGACAGCATGGAGCGGCTGGTAATGCTGCTGCTGGAGGTGAAAGGGAGTCAACATGTGAGCTTTGTGATGGAGTTTTTCCTCATCCGGTCACTTACCACATGAGGCAGGTGCATCCTGGATGTGGACGTCATGCTTGTGGAAAAGGCTATAACAGTGGTGGTAATTTTTGTGGAGGTTGGGCTGGGAACTGTGGTGAAGGTGGTATTGGGGGAAGTAGTTGGTACTTAATGTGTGACAGGTGTAGAGATAAATATTTGCGTGACAAAAAACAAATTCAAAAAGATAAAGAAAAGGAGAAGGCGAAGAAAGTGAAGAAAAAACCTGTAGTTGTTAAACAGAATACTACAATAGTAACACCACAAGAAGCGCATGTTATATTAAAGAATAATGCCATGTTTCTCTTAGATTTGGCAAGTGCTTCTGGGTTCACCCTGCCGAAAAATATTTCAAAGAAAAATGGCCATACTAGTGCAGATATATATTTACCAAGTGTTAGTGAAAATGTGAGTGCAGAATCTGAACCATTTCCAGCAATTCCCTGTCAGTTCTTGATAACTCAAGGTGCACCAAATGCTGACACTGCTTTTGCAGAAGACATTTTTATTGATGATGAAGAAAGGGTGTTTGTTAGATCTGGCTCACTCAGTTGTGCACCGAAACAAACCAGTTATCGACCAAGACTTCCCACAGAGCCTCGTCACAGTCCATTGGCTAGATCAGGTTCTCTGGGTCAAGATGTGCGACCTTTTTCACAGATAAATCCACCTATTGCAAAGGTATGTTACTATAAAAAATTTCAGTGCCCAATCATCAAGTAAAAGCAGTTCATAGATCTAATTATGATATAGATTAGTAATATAGTGGTTATATGTAACTAAATGTTTTTCCCTTGAAACATTTAGGATTTGAATGTTTCAATTTTATCACCTTTTTCCTTAAATGTTTTTTTAGCTATTCCAAGATGGTGCTAATTTAAAGGCACCAGCACATTCGCCACAACCCAAGTCTGCTGGCACCAGTCCTGATACAGAAGCAGATGGTAGTGCCAAGAAATTGTTCCATCGTAGTATATCCGAAATAACATCTGAGGATGAAAATCACCATAATGATAGAAACCGAACTGTCAAACCCAGACGTAGAAATAACAGTGGAGGAGTAGGAGGTATCGTAACTTATTGGAATATAATTTCATCAATTCTAAAAAAAATCATAGTTTTAACTAATATAACTCATACTTGAACGTTTCTATAAACAAGAGACCATGTATTGGTATGGTGAAGTATGCAGAGAAAGTAAATTGCTGAGGGTGGCTAATACATAACAGACGATAAACGAGTCACAATATGATATCAAATATCTTGTAACATCATTATTTAACAGTAAAGTTGTAACAATTTGATAAAATGACATAGAAAATTCTATACACTTATATTTAATTTAGATTCATAAAAAAAATATTAGAATGAAATAGAAAGTAGCTTGCATAGGGTATATAAATTAAGAGACTTAAGACAATAAATCTTTACTACTTTTGTGTAATATCATGACGTCACAAGGTAGCTGATGTCACATATCTTACCTATATATTGTAAATCGTTTTCCCCCGGCTATTCCTTGTTAACAGGATTTCCCAAACCGTTTGGGTTAAGACAAGTTGACCTTTAAGATCATGAATTTAATGCTTGCATAGTTTGTGTAAATATAGCATTGATCATACATAACCGAAATCCTAAAGCATATGATAAGATGATTAACTGTATTAGATTAAGAATTATGTATGTTTGTATTTATAGATGGTGGAATGTCGTTATTAAAACATCCGTCTGCTGCTATGACGAGATTGATTAGTTCTGTTGATAGTAATTCTAGTGGTATGGGTGAATTAAGATTACAGAGACCGGTCATGGAATTCATTATACAGAGACATGATCTAGATGGATTACAGTGGGCAATGAGACAGGCTCTTAGAAAATCTGCTTGTCGGGTTTTTGCCATGCAGGTAATTATATCAATCTTAAACAAACAAATGTCCTTATTGCTAGGTACTGACTGGCTGATAATGAAACTGGTCATATTTGCACATTTCTTATTGTTTTATTACATCACCACCTTGACTTAGTTCAATAATAACATTTTCTGCGTTGAAATTTTGGGACAAGATGTAGTCTAATTGCTTTTTCATTTTGGTGAAGACATCAGCCTTGCTGTTAGCTTGTTATTATTTTAATAAGTTTAAATTATAACATGGACCACTCTACATAATATGTTAAATGCCTATGTTTTAATTATATCTGTTTATTGTAGGCATATAACTGGTTACTACGTAGTGTTATACAGCCATCTTGTATACATGATTTATTGTGGTTTATGGTCGTCTCATTAATGCCACCACCAATAGAAGAAGAAGAAGAGGAAGATAAAGAAGGGAAAGATATAAAAGAAGAGAAGAATGCGAGGGAAGCTTTAATCAGACGTTTAATGAGACGAGATCAAGAGGTAATTATGGAAAGTGACAGTGGGTATCTCATCATCTTTCAAATGAAAGAAATGTAATATACAACAGAAACATATTCTTGGCTTATATAAAGTATGTCCCCTATATCTCTGATGTAATTGTATAAAGTAACTAATAGATGCACATTCATTATTTATTGAAGTCCTAACATTATTCAAATCAAATGAAATGGGGTTTAAGGTACTGCTTTTCCGTGCCAGCTGGGCAGATGAAAACAGGACAGTTTGCACGCTGCTATTGTTGTGTGTCTTAGACAATATAATGATAATAATTCTGCTTCTGCTTCATAAAAGTTAACCCATTCTTCATGACATTTCTTTTAAAGATTCATTATGTATGATTTAGATAAAGAGCTGGTCGTTCTTGCTGTAATAGTTCAAAAATAGATACTGAAAAATTGATATATTGAAAATTCCATTCAAATTACTCTATTCTGAGCAATGTTACCATTGTTTGACGTTTTGACATAGATTATTGATTATTGTAACAATGTTACTTGTTATTCGATTTTCAGACGCGCTTCTCCATTTTTAAAGTAAATCATTAAATGGTGATCATATTTTAATCAATTTACATCTGCACCATCAGTCGTCACTAATTGTTTGTGTCCATTTTTTTTACAGGATAGTCCATTATGTGACCATCCATTAGAAGACATATCCCTAGCAGGAAAAGCTGTAGCACCATTACCTGAAGTATTCCATACATTATTACAGTCTATATCTGATATTATGATGCATCTACCATCAGCATCTGCTCTACAGGTAAACATTATTACAATGATGAATTCCATGCTGAATAGAATGTGGATGAGAGACATAAATGGGGTTTAACGTCCACTCGACACATGTTTCAATTTTCTTTCAATAATTTGCTTGCGCTTAGGGTCGTTAGCTGTGGGAGGAAACTGGAGGACTGGGAAAAACGCTGGAAAGGTGACACTTCTCCATGTCACATACAAACGGGGAATCAAAACCACACCAATGACTCAATGACAGACCTTATGATTAAAACACGCACACACTTACCATTCGGCCATCAAACCCACTGAATATGGATGAGCTCAATTGAAAGTCTTTAATTTTCCAAATTAACGAGTTCTGTCAACCCGATTAATAGATTCAATTAACTGTGGAAATTGTTATAGTTGAAATATGTTTTCACTCAAATGTCATATTACTTGGTGCCAAAAATTTTACCAAGGTATGTTTCCATATTTTGATTGTCATGATTATATTATTGACTGTTATGTTTTTCAGAGAATGGCTGTGTGTTGTTATTCGATCAAGTTTCAACAATCTGATCATCAGTTTTTACATGAGAGTCATGTATTCTCTAATATTAGTTGTATATTAACTAAATCAGAAGAAGATACTGATGATAATAGTATAGATATATCTCAAGTACAGGTATTAATTATATTCTTAATTTATATCTCTCGACTGTTAAAGGATGTGGGGGGCATGTAGTTGAGCAGTATAGATTTTTCAAGTCTGGTTCCCACCTATTAGGGCTAGCGGCTCTGGGGCTGACAAGAAAGATTTTCCTAGTCGTTCAGGCCCTAAGTTCACAAAGCTTTCTCAGACTTAATATATTCTTATATTCAAGTTTGTTTGCCTTATTTTAACTAAAATATAACCCTTCAATAAAAAAAAAAATGTGTTACAATGAAAAACAAGAGTCCACCCTTGTATACATTGGCATTTGGAAGTGAAAATAATCACATATCAGTCTCACAATATCCAAAATATTGTGTCACAGAGACGTTAAACCCCAATTTATAATTTTGATATATTTTATCTAGGTGTGTTTCCGTGTCTCAGCACTTAAGGATTTAACATCTAATACAGAAATGAAAGCATCAAGTAGACAAGCCATGATAGCAAGTTTAAATGGTAAGTTCGTCCACAAATCCTGTGTTCTTCTAAGATCTCCAGTGTCGTTCGTCTAACTATTCATAAAGTTTTATCAACATGTACACAAAGCGCTCGACCCCACATTGTTGGGGTTTTAGGTCTTAGCACATGGATTTTGATAAATGGTAGGTAGTTGGTAATGCTGCTGTCTGTACAGAATTCTTGTGACCATAATGAATAATTATAACTGTATTTTAGTCTAAAAAATATGGTGCAGTGTATTGAATATAATTATGTTTCTTAATACTTTGATCCTGGTTGACATTGAATTTATCACAAATCTAATTTTATTTTTAGATAATACAACTGAAACATTTTGGGAAAGTGGTGATGAAGATAGAAATAAAGTGAAAGTTTTAACAGTTATATGTTCTAATAAAACGGAACCTAGTTCAGTTTATATTCACATAGATAACTCTCGAGATATTCAGGTACATCAACAATAATATATAAACTAGATATTGTATATACTTCCTCTTTATACATACATAGATATTGTATATAAATCGCAAGTCAATAGGTGTCTTCGTCTCATTAACATAACATAATAATCAGATAACAATTTTAGGTTCTTAGAGCATCCAAGTACAATTGTGGATGATTGACTGACATACGAGAGAATAATATGCGTATATAAAACAGAAGTGGCACTTAAATAATTTGTACAAAATTCTAATCCTAACATGATAAATAATAGATAATTTTCCTGATGAATTATTGATTGATATATTACAGAATAAAGTATCATCTATGACAATAAATGCTGGTACAGCTGTAGAAGATCTACACAAGATTAGAACAGTAAGTCTCAAAATCATAACACAAACAAAATGGGGATTTTATTTATATGGCATGTGATGCTTGATTACTTGAACTATGAGAGAGGCAGAAGACCCGGAATTGGGTTTCGTATATGAGGTGCCATAGATCAAAGATGTAAATAACGGAGAGCTTTGAACATAAGCGTCGGTTCATGAATGTTATTTAAGTCTGTATTAAATTTGATTAGTTTGTGAGCATTCTATAAGAGGGAACCTGTTTGTGAGCATTCTATAAGAGGGAACCTATCTTTTGATGGGGACCTTTGTATTGGAATTTCAAAAAGTCCTTTTGACCTGTCATCTTAGTATAAGGTTACTGTTCAGCATAACTATGGGAGGATGTAAAATCAAGATACTGAATGTATGATGTATTTGTAGAATGTCAGTTATTGTGACTTTTACAATTTCTATTTTATTCTAGTTTGAGTTGGAGAGTCGTCATATTGGTTGGGTTAGTTGTTCAATACCTGATACAAACTATCGACATATACAGATAGAATTAAAAGGTCCGGATCAGAGTTTACGAGTACGGCAGGTTAAAGTATTAGGAACGCTAGAGGATGAAGATTGTTATCTTCCTGTAAAGAAAACAGCGGCAGATCTTCAACAACTCAACTGTGAAGCAGAAACTTTACGAGTGTTCAGAAACTTAACGTCACAGGTAAAAACAGAATATTGCTGGAAGTATCAGGATAGATAATTCTTTGGTTAAAATATTCAAACTGCAAACTGCCCTACATTGTTGTTGTTTTATAAACCAATATTGTATAATAGTAGAGTTAACAGCTCAGTGCTATCCAGGGACAATATCATGTCTTCAACTTGTATTTCATGAACGATATGTTTTAAAAAAGGAAGACAACCTATCATCAAAAACTAATTCAACAGTGACATCAATATAATGTGTAAAAGTTACGAATACTGATGTAAAGAACAATATGTAAATGATTTTATGTTGGCTTGATTTAAAATGTTTTTATTTACAGGTGTTTGGTAAACTGATATTCAATGATCTGATGATGTTTAAAGGTGATCAAGGTGAAACAGATTTAGTCGATGGGGATAATGATCTAAAAGAACATATGGTTGGAATATTATTCAGTCGTAGTAAATTATCACATCTTCAAAGACAGGTTAGTCATATAAATTCGGTACAAATACAGTTGTAACTAAAACAGTGACCGCTGGTTGCGTTAGTCGAGTGACTGTTTATTAAAGAGATGAAACCAACGAATTTCTAAGGAAGGAATTTTTTGTGACAGCTTACAAGGAGACATCACTGGTAAGAAGAAGGTGGTTTGTTTCTACTGTAAATACTATCTTTATTTGTAGTGATGCTTTTTCTTGTTTTTTCAAAGAAGAAAATGTGTGTTCAAGTTATGTTTAGTCAATGTTATAATATTTATAAATATGTATTGTTGTAGGTTTGTTCACATATTGTACAAGGTTTCCGTAAAGAAACAGCAAGAATCCGAGAAGAATGGGAACATTCATTAGCAAATAAAGATGAGAAATTAGAAGATAACAGGTAAAATTATATTATTCTTAACACTGTCGTGTGATATGGTGGTCTACATTACAACTCAATATGTTCCTCAGTCACTTCCTCCATGACTGTAGCAATCAAACACAGCTGTTGTTTGAGCCATGTTCTCTAGAACAAATAGAAATTAATATTTCTGTTGTTAAGTCCTTTTCCATCTCTGCCAATGTATTTTTTCACCCAAAACTTTTGGTTTAGATTGCTAAATGGACTTTAATTTATTAGAATAGAAAGTCATACAACTATATTTTTTCTGTTACTTACCTAAAAATTTGACTTTAATCACAGTTTCGTTTCTGCTGTTGTCATTATATTATTTCTGCTCTAGTCATTGTATTTCTCTTCGGTCATAATTTCATTTCGCCCTATGTCATAATTCATTTCTTCCCTAGTCATAATTTTGATTGTTTTATATTTTCCAGAGGTTCAGATGTATATTGTTTTGAACTGTTATCTATGGTATTGGCTTTAAGTGGTTCAACAGTTGGTAGAAATTATTTAGCACAACAATATGGTTTAATACAGGCTTTATTTAGTTTATTACATACAGCTACTCCTCGTATTCAAAGACAGGTACATAACTTTCCACCTCTTACTTATTGTGCTTGTGTGATCAGGCACTGGACTTGCAACCAAAATAACCCATGTTCAAATCCCATGCACCAAAAGAAATAAAAAGTATGTCTAGTCTTTAAGATAGAACAAAAAAAACCAACATTCAATATACAGATTTGTATATCTTCCCAAAAATCCCTTGACAGTTGAAAATTGAAGAAGAGTCAACAATGGTTTTTATGGGTACTAAACTCAAAATCAAAATAATTTCATAATTTATTGAATCATGAGATGGCCCATCAGATAATCATTGATCACCTCTAGTAGACGAGATAGTAATAGGTCTATTTAAGTTGAACCTATATATTATTTATAATCCTTTCGTGGTATATATTTATTGGAGAAAATCTTAGTTGAACAGTTAGGACACAGGACTCTCGGCAGGAATATCAGGTACAGCTGAGCGATATTTTGGTATTTCGATATAAAACCGTCACAGAAATAAAAACCGTGAAAAATACCGTCTTCAGAAATGCTAAAAATAATATTGATTAGAAACAATAATATTGAGGGGTATTTCCAACATTTTATGCATGTATATTTACTGAAAGTATTGGCTTTTTATAAAATATAACATTGAAGGGTATTTCCAACTTTTTATGCATGTTTATATACATTTAAAAAGTGATAAACTGAAACTATTGACCTTTTATAAAATATCGCGATATAGTGATTATATCGCGATATTTTTTAAAAATATCTTGATATCTGTTTCTAGGTATATCCCCCAGCTCTAATATCAGGTATACTGAACACTGGAATGGGACAATAAGAACTGTTTGTTATTAGTTTCATCTGTTTGATATGTATGTATTTATTGTATAGGTTATATCTGTGTTACGACGAGTTCTACCAGAAGTAAAACCACAAGTGTTAGCTAATATACTATCTATACCAGCTTTACCCCCAGCTGATTACAGTATTATATCAGTCTCCAGTAAAGACGAGGAAAAGGAACGAGACTTCAACCCTGATGTACCTGGTATATTAGATGTGTTCCTGGCTTGTATTAGTAAAGCCTTGACTGTCCAGGGTAAAGTGAAGACAGCTGGTCCTAGTAAAGGTGTAACAACATATAACCTAGCTGACAGTCTTGGTAATCAAGCAGACAGGAAGTAAGATATCTTTAATAATTTTCTTATTTTTTGTAACATATATTCTCCATTATATTCTTGTAGTGTTATATATGTAATGTTCTTACTTTAACTTGGTGTCATGGCTATCAAGCTGTCTTGAGCATGGAACTCTCTTCTGAATTTTCCCAAGTTTGATTCTTGGTGTCCGAAGAGAAAAGTTACCCTAATGTGACACTCTTGGGATACTCGATTGAACATTCTGGAATTAAATTCTCTCAATTCCAAGAATACATGTATGTGCCGACTGCATAAAAAATAACTCAACTAATCATGACAGCTGAAACATATTTGGTACTTAAAATAGGTCACAATTCTACTCACACCACTTTAGTTGTCGGGACTGGCAGAGCTGTGACAGGACTGAATTCCGTGTCACTCGATAGCAATTGTGTCAATTCGGGATGTTCTGGACTGTGAATCAAGCATCCTCTCTGTTTAATGATATTAACTTTTATTCTGGAGTACCTGGTCTAAGAACAATGTTTGACATCTAAATTTTAACGCCTATAAAAAGTCTTCAAGAGTTAATCATGTGTTTCTGTAATCAGATTATTTTATAAATTTGAATAATTCAATTATTTTTTGGTTCTATATTTCTTCCTTTGTTTATGATCAGTAGATTCCGTTGGTGGTTACGAGGTGAGATGTCATCGGGATTAGCAAATAGTGTCATGACATTAATACAAGATATGGCCACAGTAAGTCATTGTCTAAATCATTTATTTATTGTTGGTAGATAATCGGGGTAGTTGATTACAAGTAGAATAGTTGGATGTTAAACCCCATTTCATTTCTCTTGATTAGAATTCAATTAGTTTTATCTATTATATACTACAAAACATTCTATATCACATCACTTACAAAATTGGTCTCACCGTAGCTAAGTGAGTAAGACATTGGCTCGCTATTTCTTCATAGCGCACTGCATGGGGTATATATGCCCGTCTTCATTAGCCCAGTCAGAGTAGAACAGAAGGACGTTGAAATTGTGCATCACCTTTGTCTAGCAAGTGTGATAATCTGCATTTAATCAATACCATTACATGTGTATTTTTATTTTAGGGAAAATTTTCTGACATGTGGGCTGTTGTTACCAAGGCAGCCATTGCAGAAGCCATTTTAAATTTAACCAAATTAGATGAAGTGCTGAGAACACCAGAAATGTGTATAAAAACACCAACAGTAAGTAGTATATTTTGTTGGACAATATTTCTGTGGTTAAATTCTGTTTTCACATGTGTTGGTCTGTCCATTATATGTGTTGATCCGTTCGGGGCTTTTTCACAAAATGTACTTGATTATTTATTTTATACAGTTAAATTCATAGATTTATTGGGGAAATATTCAATGAAAAAATAGAAGTCTTGCAAGAGTTAAACAGAATTTGACCAACTTACAAAATTTGTGAAAGCCTCTTTCTTGCTAGATTGCTATTGCGAAAATGTTATCTGCTTTAGCGTGAATCCTTGCTATGTAGGTTTTGACTATATATATATTTTTTTTATAGCTATGGTTAGCGCTAGCGTCTCTGTGTGTATTAGATAAAGATCATGTAGAAAGATTATCTTCTGGTGAATGGATTAGTAGCCCTGATGCTCAACATGGTCAACCAAGGGTAAGTTTGTACAAATACCTATATAGTCTTGTCAGTTTAATATGGTTTTGTCGTTCGGAGCATTTTGAATTTGTTGCAAACTAAATCTGTAAAAGGAATATCAGTAAAAAAATGGTTCCATCCTGTTCAGTATTTACAAAGACATGTTTTATTTATTTGTCAACATTCAGCATCTCCTGCAGACAATATAAACAAGCCAGTGTGACCTATAAGTATGCCAGGAGATTACCATCCTGTAATATATCCATTTTGTTTTGTTAATTGGATGGCTTTGAGTAAACTGGTGTGGTTTTGTTATCCCGGTTGTACTATCCTGTTGTATGTTACAAGGAGTTGGGGTGCCTCTCCAACCTTGTGTCTTTTCCATAGGTTCTCCGGTTTCCTCCCATCGCTAAAACCCTCTACATGCAAGCACATTATTTAAATAAAATTGAACCATGTTAGTCCCAAAATAACCTAGTTTGTGTTGAGTGGATGTTAAACCCTCTCTGGCAATTAAATATTCAATCTGAGTACCTTTTAGCATGGGTTATTTTCAGTATGATACAAATGATGATAAGTGTTTAAATGAAATATTTGTAATTACAGCCTACATGTGATAACCATGATGATAATGTAACAGCTGCTATTATTCTATGTACTGAATGTGGTAATCTGTGTGCTGATTGTGATAGATATCTACATCTACATCGTAAAACGAGAAACCATCAAAGACAGGTAATTTCATCTAATTTAGTTCGTAAGGTCTGTCTTTAATTTTTCTGCTGTGGTTTCATTCCCAACTTGTACCTAAGAGGGAGTAAGGTCATATTCCCAACTTTAATGGTTTTCTTTGGTTTTACCCTACTGTTAAAGACCACTACAGGCAAGTGAATTATTGATTAAAAATTATACCATGTGTTAGTCTCAATGTGATCTTGTTTGTGTTGGGTGGATGTTAAACCCCATTGCTCTATCTGTCTCGTAATGTTTATCTCTGATTAAAATGGCTAACAACACGCAATAAATACATTGAGGATTTCTGAGGACACCTGACTACAGGACATGTTGCTGTTAAATTAGAACCCAATATACATATCAGGTACAGAGTTTTTCCGAGGACATCAGATTGAGACATTATCTACAGACAACATGTACCGATACATGGTTGCATGTAGTTAACACAGATAACATCAACTCTAGTGGATACTAGAAGAGGCTGAGACTAGATGTCCTGTTAACAAGTTGGTAATCCTTCGCAAAAAGATGATATGTAATTCTGCTGCCCGGACAAAATCCTCCCACCCCCCAAAGTTTCATGGAGACATTTTGTGTTTTAACTTTTACATGTGAATATTCTTTATCAGGTGTTTAAAGAAGAAGAGGAGGCTATAAAAGTTGATCTTCATGAAGGATGTGGACGAACCAAATTATTCTGGGTTATGGCCCTTGCTGATTCTAAAACACTTAAAGCTATGGTGGAATTTAGAGAAGGTATTGTTTAGATTAATTAAGAATATAAGAAAATGAATTCATAGAAATTCTCTAGTGATTTTATTTTGCACTTGTTCAAGAAAAACTTTCCTAAATGTTTAGGCCACACTAACAGAGAAATGCCCATTTTGTGTTTGACATGTCTGTAAGGGGATGAATTGACAGAATTGCAATCAAGTGACACAGAATTCAGTTCTGTCGCAGTTCTGCCAGTCCCCGTAACTGAGGTGGCGTGAGTAGAGAAAGATAACTCACCAAAACTACTACTGGTGTAAGTCATGCCTAAGGAAAGATAATACATCAGTAAGACTTCTTTACAATAGTGTCACAATGGTTAATGAGCTGATAATGCTTGTAACCATTACTTGTTGATAAGAACCCCTTGCTCATCTGGAAAAAACTTGAAAAATTGACCAGGTTGCAAATTTTGAAGGGAGAGCCTTGCTACAAATGATAAGTCAAAGGTAAAAATGATTTTAAAACTATGTTTTTTTTATTAGGAAAAGTATCTAGTGCTAGTATGGGACCCGGAACATGTCGTTTCTGTGGAGCTACCAGTAAAACTGGTGTTCTTGCTATTGGTAATGTGTGTTCTGATCCTGAGTGTGAAGAGAGGGCTAAGTTGGCTTGTACGAAGACATTACCCTGTCATCATGCTTGTGGTGGTATAAAGAACGAGACTACGTGTCTACCCTGTTTACATGGTTGTAAGAACGAGGGTCAGGAACAACTTAAACAAGATGGCGATGATATGTGTATGATCTGTTTTACTGAAGCTCTGTCAGCAGCACCAGCAATAAAGGTAGGACACTCAAAAATATTTAAAACAATTCACATTTCAAGTGTATTTTCTTATTCTTAGTACTATCTACCATGAAAATGATCAGTCAGTACATGGTTATCTCTATGACATTTGACACCATAAAATTGGTAAAGAAAATATGTGATATTGAAAGAAATAATCCAAGTAACCAAGCCTTGAAATAAGCAGATCTGTCACAGACATTGTCAGACACAAATTCAGGCTTTGTCAGACACAGTGCCTCAGATGCAGGTGTCTATTCTGTGTTACATAATGCCTGTTTAATGTTTTTGATACATGTTGGGCACAAAGTTCAAAATATGCAGTTCTAGTTAAGTAGTGATTGACATTTTCTGGGATACAACCAAGATCATTTTTTCCAGGCCTACATGTACATGTAACTTTTACAGCATTGATATTTATACGCATTTGGATTGGGTGAGGGAGAATGGTTGAAGTAAATATTTTATTGTTTTAATGAGATATATGACCCATATCCCCACATGCATGTAAATCTAGTAATATTATTGATGTATTTCCTTGTTTGAGACGTAAATAATATTAAAACAATAAAATATTGACTTCAACCATTCTCCCCACCCAATCCACAAGCGTATAAACATCAATGGTGTTAAGATCAATAGGATATTTGACTGTTTAACAAATTATTTACGTGTATTCTGTTTTGTTTTTCAGTTAAAATGTGGTCATGTATTCCATCTTCAGTGCTCGCGAACTGTTTTGGAGAAAAAATGGGTTGGTCCTCGGATTACATTTGGTTTCTCGATGTGTCCGATTTGCAAGGTATGTTATAAAATAATTAATTTAATAAGTAAGAATGTACCATATTGCAGCCATCTCAAAAATCAAAGTCTGTCGATCAGTCGATGCACAATTTTCTAGAAGAACAAGCATGTTTTGTCGTGTAATGATGATAGTACTCAAATTGGTGGTGCCTTAGACATTTTGAAGAGCATTTGTTGTAATTCCTGGCAAACTATGTTTTATTTATTGTGAGCTTGTTAACCACTTTTAAGAATAACATAGAATATAATATAATAAAAAATTTTTTTACAGAGTAACATATAGATCCTATACAACAATTTTTTGTTGTTTTTTTTTTTCTTACACAGTAACATAGATCATGTTCTAAAAGAGTTATTAGATCATATAAGAGAATTATTTGATATTATTGTCTTTTTACAGAGTAACATAGATCATGTTGTACTAAAAGAGTTATTAGATCCTATACGAGAATTATTTGATGATGTTAAGAGAAAAGCCCTCATGAGATTAGAATATGAAGGATTACATAAAGCAGAAGCTATAACTACACCAGGAGCTAGATTTTATAAAGATCCAGCAGGCTTCTCTATGGATAGATATGCTTATTATGTTTGTTATAAATGTAAAAAGGTAGGTTTTATGTTGGTAACATAATTAACCAAAATACAAGTAATGATATCCTCTTCTTAACATCGTTTAAAAAAACGTTTGCTACATTTTGTATTTATACCAAGTTCCCACCTGTCCAGAGTAGTGCTTGTGTGTTTGACAAGGACAGTGTTGCACAATAATTACTGTAGAACTCCATTTGCGCACAATATGGTGTGCATGTTAAAGTACCTATGACATTTGGAATTTGATTAAGAGTAGCATACATACAGAAAAAAAGACATTGCAAAAAATAAACATATCAAATCAAGTGATTGGGTCCGGGGGCCAGCCGTAAGCATCCACTGTGTGTAAAGTATACTTTATTTTCTAGGCTTTTTATGTATAAATAAAATTATATTTTATGGGCCTATTATGTATACAGTATATATTTTATAGGCCTATTAATGTAAAAAGTAAATTATATTTTGTAGGCCTATTATGTATAAAGTAAATTATATTTTGTAGGCCTATTATGTGTAAAGTATATTATATTTTGTAGGCTTATTATGGTGGAGAAGCTAGATGTGATGAACAAGCTGGTGGAGGTGAAGATTATGATCCTAAAGAATTAGTCTGTGGAGGATGCTCTGATGTTGCTAGTGCTCAAATGTGCCCAAAACACGGCACTGATTTCCTTGAATATAAATGTAGATATTGTTGTTCCGTGGCAGTGTTCTTCTGTTTTGGAACGACCCATTTCTGTAATGCGTGCCATGATGATTTCCACCGAGTTACCAATATACCGAAATCAGAACTACCCCACTGTCCAGCAGGTTGGTTTCTCACTTAATCTTGAAAAAATGCTGACGAAAAAAACACTTTATATTAGAGCTTCTTGTAATACATTTCATAAATATCACTAAAAATGCTCAACATACACGGATGCTAAATCAATATTTTTAAAACTTCTTTAGATAATCAGTACCCATTTTTTGTTTTTTGCAAAAGTGATCAGGAATCATGTGGATGGGACACTAGAGTTTGTCATGGTTTTTATCACCATATGGGCTGTTGTAAAACTTTTCAAGCCAGATTTATTGAGTAAAATCACTTCATCAATCAAAATTTCGATTGTTTGACTTTGAACCATGATAAAAAAGTAACATTGTATAAATCTTTCATTTGGTTGACTAAAATTTCATTGATTCTTCTTTTTAAACTTGGTAACTTATTGCTACTAGATGCCAGATAGTTAGAACTATTGTCGTTTCAGGTGCTTGATTGAGAATGAATTCCTTAATCGGCTAATATATGGCCAAATGTTTATTTGATAACAGTATAGCTAGTGTTAAATGCCACAGTGCTCTACGTACCATATAACCATGTGTCTGGTAATAAAAAAACTTTAAACTCCTTTCCTTTGGAATTTTATCTTCATGTTTTTATGTATTTTTGTTTCTAGGGCCAAGATGTAAACAATTAGAAGGTGAAGAATGCCCATTACATGTCCAACATCCACCAACAGGAGAAGAATTCGCTCTGGGCTGTGGTGTTTGTCGTAATGCTCATACATTCTAAGCATGTACATAGATTTAAATATACATTTGTTTTTGTTGTTTGTATGTATATCAGAGTTTGTATGCCATACTCTTATATGTTGACAGAAAGAGATATAGAAATATATGAACAGAATTACGATTATGTTAAATACAATATTTAATAGTAGCAATTTTATCAACTGTTACAATGTCAGTTTCAGTCAATTTTTCTGCAGTTCATTCATTTTATTATTATTATAAATTGTGAAGTCTATATGATTATTATATATTTAATATATGTTGTACTGTTCTTTTAACAGAAATAATGGCTATTTAAAATGATTATTATTCTTTTTTAATTGTCTGATATATTTTGGTGTTAAACACTATTTAGTTATTTAGCAGAATTATGATGGAAGGATGTACTTAATATTTTCAACATAATAGATTTTAATGTAACTGTAACTGGTTTGCACAAATTTTAAAACCTTTGAAGTGTGTAATTTATTGAAAAGTGTGAATCTGAAATTTCAATTATTAAATATAATCACATACATTTCCCCCAACCATAAATGTACGAATATTATAACATTAAATTTTTTTAAGAGTTCTGAATATGTCATTTATTGAAATTGTGTATCATAAATTTCAGTTATTGAAGTAATGACCGAACCATTGCTTAATGTAAGAAAATAAAATACATTTTTTTTTTTACTTATCTACATGATGTCATGATAATGTCCCCATACCTATTTCATGAATGAAGTGTTATACTATTATTAGTATATGAATTATAATTTTTATGAACAGTGTGTCAATACCTGTTGATGATATATATATTCTAGATATCTAAGTAAAAGTAGAGTTAGATGTTATAAGATCAATGTATTTCATTGTCTGTGATATATATAGATTTCATTTTAATACAATCTACTATGATTTAAAAATGGGAATAAAAACTTCATAACATTAAATAATCGTTTTATGTCCAGACAGTGGTGGGGATCAGAATTCAGTCAGATTTCGTTCTGGTGGTTGATGTGAAAATTCAAAGTATAGTTATGCATTGACTTACAGTAGACTGTGAGTTGCCCCCTTTATAATCGTTGGAGCTTTCACCTTTTTCTGTTCAATAATGATGGGTTTGTTTGAATTGATGAATTTGAAAATAGCAATTTGTAAACGCCAAAGAAGTTTTTCTTTTATCACCAGTGTTGACAAAATGGCAACGTTAATCTCCTTCCAGAAACATTTTAAAGTGAAAGCTTCTACGTTCCAGCCATCTCTCCCCCCCCCCTCTTTAACAACATAACTCTTAGGTATTAAAGTATAACCAATATAGCAAATCACATATCTGTATATCAAAAATACACTAGCAATGTGTTTAATCACTGTTGGAAGGACAGATCAATAGGTTTCATTTAATTCATACTGGAGTGAATCTCTAGGCTTGAGGAGGGGCAGGGGGTTGAAGAAAATGCTCATTTATGTAACCAAGTCCAATTACAAAATATGAAGAAGTAGCTTGGTTAATGTGTCTATAAATTTTAGATCTATGTTTTGAATGGTTTTTAAGATGGCTAAACAGTTCTCTTGATTTATTTAACGAATTTCTATTGGTTGAGTGACTAGGATAAAACTTTCTCACGTCCTTTCACACAGAATTAAGGAGTTTTATTCACTACAATATACCCTAGAGTCCCTTTAATACCCAGTTCCTATTGGACAAATATATGCATGTATTCTATCGAAATCGAATCTCAAATTTGGCAGGGCACAGGAATCATAACTTGGCAGTTAAAATAGTTGAAAATGTGGCTCCCAAAAGAAAAGTTAAAAAAAAAAAATTACTATAATGGTTTTAAAATAAACCAAGTATATAGTATATTAACTACCGACCAGATGTCCGCCAGTCTGTCAATTACTTAAATCAATCACAATATACAAGGTCATAGAAAAAAAAATTATATTCTCAATGGTTTACATGTCCACATACAACAAAATACAAAGCAATATAGACAAACATTGATTCATTGTACACACAATAATCATGTTACTTTACACGATCACAATATAATAAATTACATTAACTTTACAGTATTTTAACATTTGATTTTCCTCTACCACATCCTACTTATTTTTACTATATTACACATCAATTTCTTCATTTTCTTTTTTATTTGCTTGTGGAGAGCAACAAAAACAATTGAATTTTATACAGATCTAATTCTCATTAGACGAGATATAAAATATATAAACAGTATATACTGATGAGTTCCCCCAATCAGTAGTTCAGTAGACAACTTTGCAGAAACGAATATAATTAAACATGTTGGAAATAAAATTGTTGATTTTGTGGGTTGACAATCTGTCTTTAATAATTGAAAGTCTATGATATATTCATTGTTGAAAAAGAACCGATTTTGTGTTCAACTTCTGCATAATTTAATTGCGTACAGTTTGTCTGAATATTAAATGAAACAATCAGATCAACCCAATTCAATACTTCGTTTTGACACAATAAGAGATTTGGTTAATATTAAAAAAACAAAAAATGCACCAATGACAAATAGACAGGATATGACTTGTTTATGTGAATTGGGAATAACAATGACAAATTTTGAGTGCAGCTTGAAGGATATGACATTCAACGAATTATACAAGAGTTTTTAAAATTTGTAGTAGGAAAGGAGTGTGGTGGGGTTGGCATCATAAAAAAGTAGAATAGGTGTGATGTAACTCAGGAGGGTCACTCTTTAATTGATAATGTTTGTGTTGAGTTTCTTCCCTGTTATTTAGTCCCGATTTTCATGAGAATGAAATTGAACAATAAATATTATAAATTAGCTAATTCTTTTCTGATTTCTTCTATCATTTCACTCCTTGGTACTTCACGCTAAAATAGAAAATAAAACATAGAAGATGAAGTTTTAACACTAGATACATGTAAGCAAGTAATGCATAAAATTTATGACAACAGCCCCAAAACAATAACTAAACCTAAAATTCATGGGGTTGGACAAGCAACCCTAGACCTTGTCACGCACAACCAGGAATCGAAACCACGCCAGTTGAATCAATGACAGACCTTTGGATCCAACACGCACACACTTACCATTTGGCCATCCAAGTTCTCTCGACGCATTGAGTCAGTAAGGTCGAATATCAAATATACATATAGTAACAGAAAGGTATATATTTGACATTATGTGTTGAAAAGTATAACAGATGTTTAATAATTCTTACCTCCGCTCTTGTTTCTATTATTCTTAATTTAACAACATTATTTTTGATTTCAGAATCTCCTATAATAACAGCTAAGGGTATTCCATTATTTTCACAGGCTTGGAACTGGTCTAACATCTTCGGGTTTTTCTTGTATGATTGTTCTGTCTAAAAAGATATTTTCACCAATCATCTTTAATGATGTGTCAGCAATTTAAGACATATTTGTTAACTGTTATAAAAATATATATAAACAGTATTTTTCAATTAAAAAACCCATTACATACAGTGGTCCTAATAGGGAGGTGGCTATATATAATAAGTTTCAACTGGACAATTCTCTTAAATTATGGTGGTGTGTGAACTGTGTATCCAGTAATATTTGACTGGTCGTTGAGCAAGATTTCACCTTACGTCAGTGTTTAGAGTTTCTATTAAGTCCAAATTACATGTACCTGAATGCCATGGCAACATGGATAATGCCTATCAATGACAATTATCTTTCAGGAAATATTTCCTGGATTCCTAATGTTTAAGCCAAGTTATTATGAAATCATAGAGTATTTGGACAACCAGAAAAACAGTCAAGCACAGATGAGAGGAAAATTTTAAAAGTACCATTTGAAATGGAATAGTTGAAACTAACCTTAATATCACTATCCCACAATTCTTTACATAATTGTAACCGATGTTCTAACATATTCTTCTGAGCAGATATAACATATACTTCTGTTGATGTAGTACGACCTTTCTTCTCAGACGCCTAAAATAAATATACAGAAATCTGTGAGAGGTGGGGGGTGTAAATGTCTGATTCTAGGTGGTCTAAAACATGGAAAACGCCTTAAGTGCACTTTAAATCTTATGGTATTTTACCAATGCTTTTAAGGGTCCAATGATGATATCAGCCTAACCTTGTGATTTTCTCTGGATAGTCTTTATTGAAGTAAAATATCATTTTAGTCCTAAATGACCTAGTCAAAATAGTTTCATGATTTGATTGACACAAGAAAGAACTTGTTCCCTTCATTTTATATTAACTTGTGCACACCATCAAATACACGCCCTCAACTTTTTGTCCCATCCAGACTAGATATTTGTTCTTGCCAGGCCCTCCATCCTTCAACACTGGCACGCAAATTCCAGCCTGGACAATACTTAGGCACTACCATAACCAGTAGACAATGCTATACTAACTGATCTAGTGTGTCTCCGGATTATGAAGAGATTATAAAGTGAAGATATCTTACCATAGCTCTAGCCTCTAGAATAGAGAAGATTCTCTCTATACCAATACTAACACCAACACAAGGAACTACTTTATTTTTAGGATCAAACATTCCAACTAATTTATCATATCTCCCACCTCCTGCTACACTACCTACACCAATTGTCTCTTCTGATTCACTGCCAGGTGTGTGGGAAAATCCTGAAAAATCATTAATGAAAACATAATTTGAGAATATTTTACTTGTGGTTAAAGAGAGAGAGAGAGAGAGAGAGAGAGATATGTAAAGATTTCCATAAGATTTTACAGCTAGTTGATATAAGTGAATTATTGAACCTTACCTAGTAAAACAGCTTCATAAATAACACCTGTATAATAATCTAAACCTCGTGCTAAACTTAAATCAAAGCTAACCTGAAAATATTAAATATACATATTATTTCATACTGAAGTAAAATCATCATACAAATAGAATCCAATGTTACTTTGATAAAGAGAGAGAGAGAGAAATGGGGTTTAACGTCCACTCAACACAAACTAGGTCATTTCGGGACTAACATATGGTTGCGCGTAGGGGTCTTTAGCAGTGGGAGGAAACCGGAGTGCCCGGAGGAAACCCACGAGGTTGAGAAGGCGCCCCTATCTCCATGCCACATATGCTAACACCAGGGCTCAAAACCACAGCCGCAAGCCAGAGGTGACCGGCCAGCTAGAAGTCGAAGCGCGGCACTCTAGACCACTAGGCCATCCCAACCCCCCGTTACTTTGATAAATCTCAGTGTATATTTGTTTAAATGGTGAGCTAAGTCCCTGGCTATTCCTGTAAATTTGATAAAACATCTTTGGCTGTAGAGTGTTCACATTAAATGGTACACTGACGAAGGTGACAACAATGTGAGTGTATAATAATAGTTACCTTATCTAATACACCAAATAATTCACAATATTTGAGTAATAATTTCATATCTTCTAGACCTTGTTTAGCACTCGATTCTTTCATTAAGTTCTCATCTTGTAATAATTTATCTACTAAATCTAATCCTCCCTTAAGTTCAACATATTTTCCTATTTTATCTGCTGCTACTGGATCTAATCCTTTCTCATCAATCATCTCAGCTCGTACATCGGACCAAAACGTCTACAATAAAATACAGTAAAGAATGACTACATCTATCAAATAAATAACAATTCATTTAAATTTAAAAACACAAAAAATAAATAAACACATCACTTGACATATACTGGAACTTCATTTCTTCTCCATCAAATTGTACATGGACATGTTGGTCGTGTAAAGAGAGAGAGAAATGGGGTTTAATGTCCACTCGACACAAACTAGGTCATTTCGGGACTAACATATGGTTTAATTTTATTTCAATAATTTGCTTACGTGTAGCAGTGGGGGGAAACCGGAGTAAACCCACGAGACTGGAGTGGTCATGTAAAAGGATACTGAAGAATTCTCATGTCACGGCGGACAAAGAAATTGTGTCCAGCTGTTCTGATGGGATGAGAACCCTTATCAGTAGGAGCAGGCAGAAATGCTGCAGACATTCAAATAACTAGATGTATTTCTTGTACCTCTGATAACAGGGAACTTCACTTGAAAAAATCTTTAAGCTTCTTTTGAGCTGATGATGCGACTTGAACTATGGACTTCTCAGCTGAAGCCTAACGTGTTTATAAAAACAAATAAAAAGCAAACTCTTACCTTATCTAATTTATCTACAGCTGAACAAATAGATCGGAATTTGTCTTCTGGTACACCACAAGCAGCAAACATACCATCTAATATTTTACGATCATTTACCTAGTAAAATATAATATTCTTCTACAGACAGTATCGATTGTGATCATTAAAATCACTGATTGTTATTTGTATTTTGATGATATCTAACTTTTAACATATCAATTCAAACTAAAATGTACTCAGATTAATTGTTTATCATTTAATTGAGAAAAAAAAATAATATCAACACGGCTTGATATATCGTCTACAGAGGATGGTGAATGGTATACCTTTACTACATAATCTCCTAATTCTAAACTCTCAAGAATTTCAGCTACTATTTTAACACACTCAGCATCTGGTATCATAGGATCGAACTGACCAGCAATATCAAAATCCTGTTAATATAAATTATATCAACAATTTACTATCAATTATATGACAGGATAAATAGACAATTTTAAACAAAGATATTACACTCATACTCAAGCTAAAATGAAAGAAAAGTATTAATATTCTAAAACCAAATTTCTGTCTATTTTTTCATCTATATAAATCAAATCAAAAATTTCTGTGTGTATGTTCGCCCATCATGCTTCAGACTCTACCCCTACATATGTGGTATCAAATTAACTAGCATAACCCTGTGAATATTATAGGTCATCGAAATGTTCCCCGGGCCAATCACACTTCGTCGCTCTGTTCCTCTCCCACATATGTGATTACAAATTAACCAGTATGCCCTGTGAATGATTTAGGCTATCGAATTTGGGACCATGGAGAATTGGGTCCTAGGAGAATTTGAACCCTGTGCAAATTTGGGCCATGGGCAAAGCCGTGTATTCTGCTGGTTACTAAATAATTATGTTTCACACTTTAAATACTAGAACAAACTCCGTTTGTTTACTGAATTACTTTGATTGGGCTAGAGTTGCTTCCCCTCACTCAAATTTATTATCTGTAGTTTTTGTGCTTTCAACTTTTAACAACATTTAGGAATCAAAGTTCGTGTGTCGTGATAAATGTGGACACTCAGCATCTGAAAGGGAATTCTCCCAAACCTTCAACATATTTTAATGTTTTGTACAACCAGTGTTTTCAAAGAAAAATGTTTATCAGTGATAGAAAAATCCAAGCTGGAATGGACTTGAAAACACATGTAGAATCGGTTATGAAATTTGTGGAAAAATACTTACGCATTGATAAAATTCTCTGTATCTTCCTCGTGTCATGGCTGGGTTATCTCTTCGGTATACTTTTGCTATGTGGTATCTTTTAATATTGTTGATTTTGTTCATGGCTAAATAACGTGCAAATGGTACCTAAGTGTAGTTAAGGTGTTGTAACAAAATCTAAACTAATATGTCATTAGGGTTTCACACTGCGTAGCTTGTGTGAAACACTATTGTTTTTGTTAAAATTCTTATTATTATTATTATTTTTTTTTTTCCAATTTGCTTATATCTCAGGAACTACTTGTCGGATCGATGCAATGTCTTGAGTTTTACTGCGAAAGTGGGTGTGACTTAGAGATTCAAGCTATTTCCGGCGTTCTGCGACAATGCGAAATGTCCGAAATCACCAAAGTTGTCATTTTTTAAAATATTGCCGTAATATTAACAACAATTGTTGGATTTTATCGTTTGATAGTTTTTGAAATAGCCAGAGACATGGCACATAGCTACGGGTCTTTAGATTTTTAAATTTCGCCGAATCTTCGGAAAAATAAGGCGCCAAATTTTGAAAATTTAAATTTTGACAAAAAACTTTTTTATTAATGAATACTTTTTAATGATCTTTTACCAAGGGTTAAAGGGTCGTCGGATTTGGGCAAAAATGTGAACATTTTTTTTCTGGATAATTTTCCTTGGTCACTATTGGCTAATTCAGTTTATCGGTTCTATATAAATTATTTATCGTCCGATTTGTATAAAACAAAGTTTATATGCTCCATGGTCCAAAATGTCATTTTTTTTGTTACCGGCAAAGTTTCCCATCGGCACTTTAAGTGACGTAAATTTAGCAAAAACTACAATTTTAACAGTTCGGTACCACTTTTTGAAAGCAAAAATTATTTTTTTCAAATCTAATATGACTGAAAAGATGTGCCATATAAAGGCGCACAAAACATCGGGCTCAGTTTTTTTAATTTCGATTTCGTTTTCGGGCAATTTTGATTAAAGGGTGAAAAAAGGTGTCAAAATAAGCTATTGATAACCCATCCAGCCTCTTCATATAAAAAAATATATCTTCGTAACATTCATAATCTCGTAGCAATAACCCATACGAAGAGAATGTATGTGAAAATTAATTTGTAATATGCGCAGTTGCCGAGAAGAAGTCGATTTTGCATGAGTCACTTTTCACGTTATTTTGGCTGTAAAAGAGTCAATTATTATGTGATTTTCAATTTTCTTTCACCATTGGATGCCTAATGTCATAGTGGACAAGGTCAAACCATTCTACCTCATACGCTGCCACCGGAAATGACGTCATTTGCTAAAAACTTAATTTTTAGCATTAAAAAACAATATTTTATTCAAATGGGTCGTACTTGTTATTTTTTTCAAATTATGATATTTGATTCTATTCATCAAATAGAATGAACCCATACGATCATACAGATATCACAAAACGGTTTCTAACTTGCACGGTTGCAGAGAAATGGGCGATTTTCCACAAGTCACTTTTCGAGGATTTTGGTCTATAAAAGTGTCGGTTATTATTCGATTTTCATAAAATTTTCACCATATGATATCTTATGTCATTTATGATTTCATAGAACTAATTTAACATTTTCAGTATCACCGGAAGTAATTATATTTTGGCAAAAACTGTATTTTTAGCCTTCAAAACAGATATTTTTTTTCAAATGAGTCTGATTTGTAATATATTTAAATTATGATATTTAGTTCGCATCAACTAATAGAATGAACCCATGCGACCATACAGATACCACAAAATGGTTTCTAACTTGTACAGTTGCAGAGAAATAGCCGATTTTCTACAAGTCACTTTTCAAGTTTTTTGGTCTTTAAAAGTGGCAATTATTATTCGGTTTACATAAAATTTTCACTATATGATATCGTATGCCATTTCTGATTTCATAAGACTAATTGAACATTTTCATATTAACACCGGAAGTAATTTAATTTTGTCAAGATCATTTACAAGTAACAAATGTATAAAATGACTTGATATTGCTGGATTGATTGGTTGATTCTGCGTCCATTTTATTTGTGTGCAATGTTAATTTGGAAACCTGTTTAGTGGTTTCGTTGGTACCGGAAGTGACATATGTTCAAGGGTAACTTGGCACCGTAAGTGATATTTTTAAGAGTAACTTGGCACCAATGAAACCCGTCATTCCTGCATGCAGGTCTAGTTTCAAATTATAGTTATATAACAAAATGGTAAGGGAGGTAACTCTTCTGTTACCTATTGTCTCCCCTTACACCACAAAATGCTCATTTAAATGTGACAATTTCTTTCTAATATTTTTAACGTGGTATACCGGTACCGGAGCAAGGAATTCGTGAGGAAGAGAGAAATGATGTTTAATGTCCACTCGACATAAACAAAGTCATTTCGTGACTAATATATGGTTCAATTTTACTTCAATAATTCGCTAGTGCATAGGGAACTGTAACAGTCTGGGGAAACCTAGGACCTGAAAAGAAAATCCACAAGGTTGGACAGAAGATCCTACTCCTTGCCAGATACAAGCAGGGATTTGAAACCATGCCACTTGACCCAATGACAGACCATTAGCCACTCATCCCCACCTCCACCCCCAATGAATTAGTAATAAAAGTTGGAGATCATTAGTGTTAATGGCTAAATACTATGAAGAATCAAAGTAGTCGTCCGTTCTTTGTATTTTGACATTTACTTTATGTCTACATTTTGATTTAGACACTACAGAAATATACATGTACACAGGTGTCAAAATTATAGTTTGTAAACTTTTTTGTTACAAAAGATACAGTTAAATCATATCTTAATGACAGAAGTTCTCCCCCTTGATCAGCTAAATCATAAATTAACTTGGAATCTTCACCATATTTGCCAGTTAAAGTTTCCTGTAAATACAAATTCAGTGTACTACATAACATTACTTTAAAAACTATTTATATTTTATATATTACCTTGTATCAAATTAGAGTCAGACGTGAGGTAAAAATCTGTTTTGCCTTTGATGAAACAGTAACAATTTAAATGTGATGTTATTAAAGCAACTGTTCATACCAAGGATTGTTTCTTAAGGGCGTTGAGTAGTCTAAAATGCAAATTTTAAAGCTAGCACTGTAATTTTTGTTAAGATATGACATTTTTTGTTATTTGGGGTGATAAACTACATATTAATCACCAAATAAATACCAATTTTATTTACCAACTATGTTCCAAACTTGGCCCAAAAGCATGATAAAAAGGGGTATTGATGACAACAAAAGTAGAATTTTCTCAGTTATGCCTGCAGATATTTTCATCAAATTTCGCATGAACAATGCTAATAGCAAGTCCCAAAAATACACTGGTCATTTTTTGGCTATAGGTTGTGGTTTGTCTTGTATCCATGGAAACGCAAAAAAACGATGCGTTTTCTTGGAAATTCTATTAGTACAAGCTCAAAAGATTTATTGATAATCCCACCAGTAGATCGAAAGTGGAGGTTATAAGCTACATTTCGACACCAAAAACGTTAAAAAATACCAACTCAAAGTATTTTAAAATTGTTGTTCATTATTTACCTTCAAACGAGATTTTGCGATTTTGGGTTAATTCTTTGAATACGTCGACACCAAGTATTAAAATACAACAATTCGGATGTAAAAGTAAATAATTACTTCACTGCACTACTCCACCGCACTCTAAATCATGTTATGCATTCAAAAGATAGTAATCTTTGACCATAAAAAAAAAAAATCCGTCATGTTCCTTTCGTGATAGATAAATAGACCTGGATAATCGCGTCATACAGGGAATTCCTTCTGGTCACGTGACATCTTCCACTCCCGTTGAAGCCACGTCTGTGTTGGTCACGTGACTGGCGTGCACGACGTCATAATTTATTCAACACCTGATCTAGGTCGGGGAATCAGTCTCGTTTGCTATAAATAGTTTTATTCCTCCGCCTCGTATCTCCATTGTTACACATAAAACGACGCGACTTTCGAGAGTTTTCTGAGTTATTTTATAAGTGGAACAAGTTTGCAAAGACTTAATAAGATTGGCGTTGAAAAGTTAGTGCGAATCTTAGACTGCTCAACGCCCTTAATTGATGAAGTTATCTTCCAAAAATATTACAACAACATTACAATACATTTAAAGGGACAATAACATTCTTGCTGGCTTGGTAGCTCCAGAAAATAAATAATACCCTTATTCTAGGTACTAGATGTTTAAATGTCCTACCTGTTGTGTAAATTATCCATTACAACATATTTAATTGTCCAGAGGGTTCGAAAATATTTTAAAATCCAAGTCATATTTGAAAAGGTTTACGTTAGACTTTTCAAATCAATTGGTTGAATTTTTCCAATTTTTTAAATTAGGTGTGTTAAGATGAAATTTATATCATCATTTAATTGGATACTCTAAAATAATACGATTTGTTGACCAGAATGAAGATTGGGACATATTTTTCAGTTACAACAAGAGTGTTATTGGGGCTTTAAGAAGAAAGACGGTGGACTAACCTTTAATTCAAAAACAGGTGTGTCAATTGTTTCAGCACCATGACGTTTAAATGCTGCTATAATCTTGGTAAACGCCCCCTCTCTAATTGACATCTGATAAGGATTAAAGTCTCTTGTACCCTGTAGAAAAAACATAATCTGTTTGTTTTCTTTTTATTTCTAGGTAGTTTTCCAACAATGCCTAATTAATACACAGATATTAGTCTAATTTCAATTTGTCCTTCTAAATCTATGGTAAATGACAATAAATGTCAGGAAAATTTGACACTCTCATCAGTGGAAGTTACTCATGGCACAAGTTGTGTGTAAATATCAATAAAACAATTAACTTTCAGTATTCTTAGGAGTGGACCCCATTTACTTTAAACACGCCAGAACACCCATGCATATTAACCCAGCACAGACTCTCAGTTATTTGGTCCATTTTCTTTTCGACTTAAATTAAATTACTATACCTTGGGGGTTTTGAGAACAAATTTCTTTTGACCTTCATCTGGAAGACTAGCTTTAAGCTCCAATAACTTGGCTACTTCTTCACTTATCTGAAAAACATCAAAAATATTCCATAAGTATTAACTCTACCACCGTTCTCTTCCCTGAATGCCTAGTGTAAGTTACAGGAATGCCTAGTGCCAGTTACCGGATGCCTAGTGCCATAAAACATATTAAAGTACATATCAAGTCAAACAAGTATAAATGTTTAAAAAAGCATTTTTCATTCGTAATTTTAAAAAAAAACAATCTAAACGGTCCTATTTTTCTACCAAAAGAATCTGTGTCTTCATATTTTTGTAATTTTTGTTTAAAATGAAAGCTATGAGGGAAATTCTTCTTGGGCAACGGCACTACGAGATACTCTTATATCAAATTCCAACTGCCAAGGAATCCTTTACATGCATGCAAATGTGTACACAGGACTTCAGGTTTTTCATACCATCCGAACCATCATACATTGTCCCTTGCCAGGCCCTTGGTCCTTGTGCACCACCGACAAAGAGAAACCACTCCGGAAAATCCTGGTGAACTTTCTTGCCCTTTGCAGGGATCGAACACTAGATCTCCAAGTTAGTGAGTCAACATCTTACTCTCTGAGCCACCATGGCTCTCGAACTGCTGATGAGTAAGGCAAACTGAAAGAGCAGATGATGCTGTTGACAAATGAATAAAGTGTACCGGAATCACATTTTCCACAACAGGATCTGGACAGGTTGGTATATGGACTTCAATTTGTTTTAACTCCTTGATTCGTTTTTTTCTCTGTGAAGTTGACTTTGAACTAAACTTTAAAATAGCATCTTCAATAAAAATTCGAAGTAATGTTGAATCTTGTTGACAAGATTTCCATTTTGATACTTGCACATTCGTAAACATCGAACAACAATAAAAAGATGTAAACATAGAAGTCAATATTATTGTAAATATTCCAGTTTCACAAATCAACTCCGAAATTCGTGTGAATTGAAGGGCTCTTATCATGGCATGACATATTATAAATATTATCTTTTTTTTCTTGTTAAGACATTCATGTCTACCAATCCTTTATAACCCACGTAAACAAAATTTCATCATCCAGCCTTGATATTACTGGTCACCTACTTACCTAATGGATTGAACACAAGCCCTACCTGTTCTTTCCTAGACTTCAAACGAGGTGGTTGTTTGGATAATTTGATATTCTTATGAATTCCGAGACCAGTATCTTCCATGTTTATAACAGTATTTAACTAATTAGTACTAAATACTAATTAAACCAAGTCTATTAAGATCTCTGATTCACACCACACACAAACAACCATGTGCAAATTGAGTTCTACTTGGTATTTGAAGATAAGTCTTATCAATTGAAATAAGATATGGAGGTCTGACTGGTCTAGAATATTGTTCACTGATGTTTCAGTGCGACTCTATCATTTAAACTAATCACATCCTTGCTATCAGTATGTGAATACAACATGTGGTTCTAAGATATAATCTGAAATTTTCATCATGCATGTAATACAACTAATCCTAGTTCTATTCATTAATAAAAGGACCTGGGTATGGTAAGCTTGTTTTGTTATTAAATAAGTTTTATTTAAATGAATCAGTTGGTAGAAACTGATCATCTCGTTTGGGAACTTACAAAGTGAAAGACACAATATGTTCACATTTGATCAAAATACAAATACTTTACAGGGAACCAAGGTGGCTATGTGGGTAAGTTGCTGGCTCGCTAGCCTGGAGGTTGAGTGATTGATCCCTGCGTTGGCCGAGAAAGTTCATCTGGATTTCCTGACGCGGTGCAGGATGGATGGCTTGACAAGCTCTGCTGTATAGTCGTGTTTACATTGAGGTGCACGTAAAAAAATTTTTGGCAGTTGGAATTTGGTGTAGGCTAAAGTCTGCTACCTGGGTAAAATTTCACTCATCGCACACTGAATGGTGTATGCCCATCTTCATCAACCATGTCGGAACAGAACAGGGCCCTGTTTCTCGAAATCTTAGCTTAAGATAAAATCCTGATTTTAGCAGATACTCCAATCTTTATTGGCTCAGCCCTAAAATCAAACTAATATTATTCAATCAAATTACTCAAATTTGGATTGTATCTTAGTTAAAATTTTGTGAAACAGGCCCCAGTTCAGTAAGACATTAATCCTCCACTTCTTATTATTTCATTTCACAATACAATATTGGAATTTGAGGAATAGTATGCAGAAACATGGCTGCCTGGGCAAAGCTTCCCTGGTAGCTCACAGCATGGTGTATGCCCATCTTCGTTAGTACAGTTGCTTTGGAAAAGTATTCCCATTATTTGATTTCCTGTATTCAACATTGACAAAATATACTCTAAATAAAATGGATGTGTCAAAATATTTCATGTCCATATAATGATTGGGAATATTGTATCTTTTAATCATATTTAATGACTCAAAGATGGAAGCTATAGCCTCGCAAAATTATCATCACCATAACCAACTTTGTATGATAATATGTAAACCATGCCAAATTAATTAATTTGAATGTCTTACCTGCATAGATGAACAATGTCGCCACACAGATCGCAAGTTATTTTGACGTAGCAATGAAAGATGGAATCGGCACACAGAATAAGTCAACGTCATGATGGTATTAGAGGAATTGGTATTCAATCAGACAGCAAAGTAGAGATGAAAAGGAAAGCAGAAAAAAACTCTTCAGCAAACCTGGTAAAAAGATTTAAACCAGGCAACCAATATGGTATTAATTATAAGTAAGAGGGTTTTTTTTAAACAAGGTGTTTCATCCTATGCCAAGTATACCAATGAAAATAGTCATGATTGCTCTTAATCTATTCAGATAAGTGACCCTGCACAAAGTCTCTCGTCTTTCACTTCAAACACTTAAAGTGGGAGTTTGAACATGTAAACTAATTATGATAACATACATCTTTGTTGTTTGGTCACCTTGCTGATTTATTACATCACATGTACAAGTTTTAAAATCAGTAACCGGAATGGCTGATATACATTCAAATTCAAACGCCATCTTTAGAAATTCAAGACTGGACATTGCAAAGGTCAATCTGACCCCTTTCTTACCAAAACCCTCCCTTTTGAAATGGTGTAAAGCCTATAATTGTCAAGACAAGACAGTCTATTGGTACGGTAACCAAAATATTGCCTGTTCTCAACCAATTTCCAATGGTCCTTTGCTATATTGTAGAAGTTTGAAATGTACAAAATGAAAGTTTTAGGAATCCTAAAAAAATTTTATAATATGTAAATTTAAGCACTCTGTAAATACATGTAAGTGGATCAAAAATAATCCTACACCCTCCACATTCCCTGGTTATATATCTTAAAATAAATATTTCAAATGATAAGCAATTAGCAACCTTTTCTTTAAATCCTTCTAATTTTTCTTTTTTAAGTTTTTTAATTCCATCTCCAATTTCTTTAATTTTTTCATGAATTTTATATTCTTTTTCTGTACGACAAACCAGCACCATATCTTGACTTGAAAACATGTTTTGTATGAAGGTATAATACATCTAGTACAATGGTTCACAGAGATTCCTTTACTTTAATCAACTTGAGTTTTATTACAAATTGAGAAATCTAATTCTACGATCTAATTAATACTGGAAATGAAATGAGGTCTATGGTTCTTCTACTGTTCTGCTCTGACACGGCTAAATGAAGACGTATAATACTTTGGACGGAAAACGTTATTAAACTAATAATTAAAGCTTCTAATTTAGTTCAGCAAACTTCTGTACAATTATCTTTATCCAATACAATGAATGCAAAGTTAATCACAACTTTCAGTTTTAATTCATAAATTTATTCCCTCAGAGTCCGACTGACAACAGTGTCCCGAATTGACGAACTACCAGAACTACAAAAACTGTTACTGTTTGATATTACGTAAAACATTGATAATGTTATTTCAATTATAACACAATTTGCTTTTTTACAGCTTGCTAACTCCATTGACTCTCCAAATGTAGAAATAACCTGTTTAGAAATAATAATATCTTCTTCTTGGTATGGTGCTTGCTACTGCAAAACTAAGACTCCTTCAACTGACAACTGACTACATTTCATCATCAATGATGAAGTTTTGTTGTTAAGGTACAGTGGGGCTTTCAAATCCTTGCATCATCAAGATTCTGGGTTTTTTTCTTTATTGGCATGTAAATAGGTCAAAACACCGAGTGTTTTCAGGTCATTGCATCATTTTATTTTGGATGCCAGAACAGTAGCAGTTGCTTCCCTTTGACTGTGTCTGCCCCGAAGGATCAAATAAAATGCCGACTGTTTCTTGAAGCTTATTAACAGTGTAGCTATCAACAATAAATAATGGTAAGACGAGTTAGGATTTTTCAAAAATAAAAACAATGAATTGACATGAAACTAAAACGTTTGAGCAAAATTATTATGCCCATCCGTCGAATTGTGACATTCATATCGCGTACACGTGTGTTTTGTTGACAAAATTGGGGTCCTGGCTCGCGACTTATCGCTCAAAATGACCAACAATTTCAAGGTATTTTTTACATCTGTCACTACCGGATATTTAATTCCCACTAACCTTAGCCTTGTCTGCCTTTTCAGTTTTCAATTTCCGTACCAATTCTCCCTGAATCTTAATTTCTTCTTTCAGGTTCTCCATTTCTTTATCATTCGTAACGGTTAACTACAAATTCCCTCCTTAGCTACACGGCGAAACGAATATCGATTAAATAAATTTTTATTGCAGTTTGCAGCCCAACGAGACCGGGATACCACTATAATATCTCATAAATCACTAAATAAAATAGCGTATAAAATTCGTTGTTGATATTAAATGCTTTGTAAGATGTGTTGATTGGGCACTTCCTATAGGGGCCTAACTTGCAATGGTAATTGGCTGATTGGGACCATGGCTGATTGGGACCTGGCTGATTGGGACCAGATTTGTGGCTGACTGGGACCAGATTTGTGGCTGATTGGGACCAGATTCTTGGCTGATTGGGACCATGATGAGGCTTATTCGGACCATTACTTAAATGCCGCGAGTATTTAAAATATGTTTGTATATTTTTGATAATAAGACAACTATGGCAATAAATAGTGTAATTAGTCACAAATAATAGTGTAATTAGTGATTGACGGCTTCAATACAAATGAGCTAAATCACAGAGAATATGCTTCACATTCTTGGCTGATTGGGACCAGATTCTTGGCTGATTGGGACCATGATCAGACCATGATAAGAGTGTTTTAAATATGTTTGCATGGCAATAAATACCACCCAGTATTATCGAATTGTAACCTAATAATATCAAAAAGCTTCATATCAGTATAATTACCGGTACTGCAATGAATGCGATATTTTGTAATGAATGAAGCTGAACTAATGACAAACAAATATTGTTCTTTGTATAATATTTTACTTAGTAAATATCACTTTATTTCATATGGTGATTCAATTCCTTTTCAATTTAGTTGGACCATATAAATGCGCGGCTTTATTTAGTAAACGACTTGTGGTAATCTTATTTTCACAATATTGTTTCCACAATTCCATTATTTTTCTATCTGTTTTTCTGGTTTTTGTTGTTTGATATCGCTGTAGCTTTCCCTCCTTAACTAATTTTAATTGGTTTGGAATTTCCTGATCTAGACAAGTGTTGAATGCAATGCACTAAATTGGTTGACAAATGTGTAACATCTTCTTATATACACAAATACACATTAAACAAAGTTAATTAAATCACACTTTATTTATAGTATAAAACTCAGGTAGCACCCTAATCACACCTTTTATTATTAATTAACGACAAGCCTAATAATCCAATAAACAATCAGATCCATTCACACAAATTCCCTGTTGTGGCTGTCAGTAAGGTCTGAGTAATTTTCATGTAGTAATATAGTACACTTTCCTAGATATCACCTACCTGTTTACTTTTGTTAAAATTGAGTCTATAAATCTATTATGTTTATTTTCTGTACAAGGTAGGATTATACATTTTGACTGCCTTTATGTTCATCATATTTGAAATAACCGATTTCCGTTGCTACTGTATTGCTGGTATTAGTTATTTCTATAACATAATTACACACAATATATGTACATGTATAATGGTTTCGGATTTCCATTATGATACTGTATTGCTAGGGGTTAGTACCGGTATTAGTTGTCAAATTTGTATGACTTAATTGCAATTAGCATAAATTGGTTTAAACAGTATTTCTAACATATAATTACACACAATGTATAGGCTATAATGGATTCCAAAACAAGCTATGAAGTTTATAAAATAAAAAATTGTCTGCTTAAATTGCATAAAACGTATAATAATTTACATAAGATTAATAAGATAATCTCTGTTAATATAATATGGTGTAACTGTGACATAAAAAAAAAGGAATATAAACATAAATAACGCAGGCCTACATAAAAAAAAGCACATAATTATAGTCATGATATAGATATAAAACTCCTTTAATTATATTAAACTTAATTCAATATCAAAACCTAAGTTTCTAGTATTTTTTAATCGTGTGGTCCGAATCAGCCTAGTGGTGGTCCCAATCAGCCTAAAATGTGGTCCCAATCAGCCAAGAATATGGTCCCAATCAGCTTTGACTTTTGTCCCAATCAGCCATGGTCCCAATCAGCCATGGTCCCAATCAGCTTGGTTTCCTTGCTATAACTTGTCAACAATTAGCCTACAATGGTAGTCAAGATAGAAATTTGAGGAAATAGGTCAAAATCTGATGCAATTGGCCATATTATTAGTATTACAGAGCAATGAATAATTAAATGGCGTTTATAGCTCCACGTATTATACAATATAGGCTTGAGGCTCTCAATATCAATAGTGTGAATATAGGGCTTACTGGCCGACGACAGTGGTGCAGGACGGAATGATCACTGTCTAGTCCTTCTGATGGGATAAAAACACGAGGTTCCGTTCAGTAAAATAAACCCTGAAAGCTGGAATTCAATTTTTGTTCGGGAGAAAATTCCCACATTGCAGTCTACAGTAGGTATTTTAGAGTTATGGTTGGCAAATTTTCTTTCGGGGGGGGGGGGGCTTGCCACCCCCTGGCTACGGGTCTGGCATTCATTCAATGAACTTCTTTGTTGCTATTTTTCAACCTCTTAGGATATTTATTAATTGTTAATAACCGTTAAAGGTTTTAAGGAGTTTAATAACCTTAATAGGGCCTACCTTATTTAATGTTTCAACTTTCGAGTCTGATGTTATTTAAGTATGGTATTGTCCAATTACAATTGTTTTCTTGGGGAAATTGGACAGAACTCTTTAATAGCAATAAGTGGCCCACAGACCAGACGGACCATAATGCATGAGATAGTTATACCAAACTGGAGGAGTCAATTCTAAACTGCCGTTGTAATCGTGACCCGAAATTATGACTCTTTATTCAGCATTCTTAATTCATAGAATGTAATTCTTATTTCTCCATTTGTTGTCGTTTTAGACATTTGTACAGTAAAATTAACTTTTGTGTCTTAAAATCAATATTTGTTTCACTAATCAGACATTTGTCGTCAGATATCGGCTGCTGACAAAGAAAATTGTCTAGTTGTTCGGATAGTGCGAAAAACCGAGACCCGTGTACACATTGGCGTTGGATTTCAATATAAAAGAAAGCCGTAGGTCCGCTGTCCTTGCAAAATTTCCCGAACAGTATGGCGTATTACCGTCTTCATTAGAACAGTAGGACGTTAAATCCCATTTTATTTCCTTTGACCCGGCGCTCATTAATGTGCAATACATATAATCCAACCAATAAGCGTCGGGGGATCACGTGACTAAGTGGGTAAGAAGCTGGCTCGCTAACCTGGAGGTCGGGTGCTTGATCCCTGCATTGGCCTTCCAGATTTTCCGGCGTGGTTTTTCCGTGTCAGTGATGCAGGACGGAGGGCCCGACAAGGTCAGCTGTCTAGTCGTGCGGATGGGACGAAAACCGAGGTCCCATGTACACATTGGCGTGCACGTAAATGATCCCTTGGCTGTTGGAATTCGATACGAGAGAGACCGTTGCGCCGCTGTCTTGACAAAATTTCCCTCATAGCACACTGTATGGCATATGTCCGTTTTCATTAGCCTTGGTTAGGAGCAGGACAGTAGGACGTCAAACCCCATTTCACTTTATTAATGTGCAACACATTTAATCGAACCAATAAGAGTCGAATCAATGAACGAGCGAACACCATGGAACATTAATTGTCATTTACTTCTATTTTAGAAACGTAAACTTAAACAAGGATGAAAAATATTCCAGGGCATGCTGAATTGTAAAACACCAATAATATCAAGTAACATTTGTCGACAATGTCAGTTAATCTGTCGATTTTTAAGAAAAGAAAGAAAAGTATCCACATTTTTATATCTGCCGGGCACCGAAGAGGAGGATTTGAATTTTCGAAATCGCTACACCCAAATAACTTCTGTCTCAGAACTTGGTGTTCGCGATCTGCAGGGTGGAAGGAATCGCCGCCCGGAACTTCTTGGGGACAAACTGCAGATATATGAATATGATGAAAAACGACTACAGATTCCAAGGAACAATCTCCGTGCAGACATTCAGAAGAGTGTCGTCAAAATGGCACTAGATATCGCCCATTATGGCTGCCCATTAAGACAAAACAGCTTGGTTTTAGATTTGGGATGTGGCATCGATGTTCAGGCGTTGTATGCGCCATATTGCAATTCAAGGTTCGTTATCGGTATGGATGTCGCAGTAAATTGGAAGCAGATGGCGAAAGACAATATTCCTGGAACACTATTTGACGTGATTCAATCGGACATGAAGAATCATTTTCCATTTCGCACGTGTGTGTTTGACACCGTTTTAAGTGTTTCTGCTCTACAGTGGTTATTTATCAGGTCGAGTGCACCGCTTCTTTTAGACGTTTTCTTCCGGTCCGTGAGTTCTGTACTGCGCCATGGCGGAACCGGCACCGTTCAATTTTACCCTAGAAACACACAAGATGTCCATAACGTCATTGCCGCGGCAGGTGTTTACTTTAAAGGAGCCTTAATTGCAGATTACCCGCATCCTGACCGGGGAAAGAAATTATTTTTGTCTTTATCAAAAGTCGATTGACCAACAGCATTGTTAAAATTAATATGGAAAGGATGCACTAAGAGTCTAACTGAACGGTTGCCTGGACGATATTTTTATTGTTTTCAATGTTAACTTAACAGTCGATTAACCATCTCAAGCCGAAACAACAGATAATATCTGCTGCTGATGATCGCTGTATTACGAACATGCATTAATATTAGCTGGCCTGTACATCTGCGTTAACGATGTTAGTGATGGATTCGAACCCATAAACTTGTTCATCACACGCGCCAGGGTTACCTGAATAAAATATACATTGTGTTAATCCCACGCCATATTATAATTTTACGTTAAACTTGATAATCGAGACTTTGTTTATTATTGATATATACTTAACAATCGAGATTACATTATATCTTGTGAAAAATTCAAACTATCAATATTTCCCTCAGAATATAGTAATTTGTCAGAAATGTTTAAAATAATCATTTTTTATTATCTAATTTTGAACAATTTTATAGCAAGCACGACCAAATCTTTATATGAAGCTTGCATAATGCATCTTTAATCATCCACATCATGGGAATATATTTTTCTCCATTTTTGTAATTGTAAAATAGTCGAATTCCTATAGGCCTTTTTTCTATAAAATAAATGTTTTAACGGACGTCTTTATTAGGCTTCTAATGAATCAGTTTCCTTGTAATGAACACATTGTTGAACTTGAAAAACATCTGCTTCTGCAAAAAGTGTGAGTGTCCCTTTAACAAACCACAGTGCAGATCGGTGCTACTATCACCATGGATATACAATATTTATTGTAGTTCTTTGGAAATGGACCACGAAATGCTTGTTTATGGTGTGTATATGATGAAAAAAAAATAGGGCAAATAGAAGCCAGAATAATCTGAACTTTTAGATGACTTCAACGATACTATAATAGACTACTCCACTGTGTCTTTTAATTAAAGATAAACGAAATGAGACCTTTCAACAATGGATCCCACATTCTGAAGATTTCCTGTTAATAGCTATATACTATCTTAAAAGGTTTCTATAATTGTACAAAAATCCTTTATTAAAAAATTGGAACCAGATTTGTCTGAAACGCAACTGGACCCCTAGTGTTGTAGATAAGAGACATATCCGATGTTCAAAGATAATGTTCCTTCTCAAAATGAAATTAATAAAAATACGTCATTATGTGAATTGTAAATTACGCCCCGGGGGCCACGTTGGCCCAGTGAGTGGGACGTTGGCTCATTAATCTGAAAGTCCAGTGTTCGATCCCGGTATTTGCAGAGAAATTCTGGCGTGGGATATTTCGATGTGGTTTCCCCTTGTCAGTGATGCAGGACAAAGGACCTGGCAAGGGACGACGGGTGGTCGTTCGGATAGGCCAACAAACCGAGGACCTACGTATGCAATAGCGTAGACGTTAAGGAACCTTTGAAAGATGAAATTAGAAATGGCACCACATATGGAGGGTAACATATATTATATGGATGGGACGAAAAACCGACGTCCCTGTAAACATTGGCATACACGTAAAAGATCCCTTAGCAGTTTATCAGGTGCGGATCCAGGATTTTTTGCAGGGGGCGGGGACTAGGTTTGATAATTGCTTAACTAATTGCGCTCAACCGATGATTTGGTAAATTAGATTCAATTTGGTTCATTCTGACGTATTTCCGGAAGGTAAATTCCAAAATAACAGGTCTAAATCGCCAATAAAATCGCATAAAAAAATGTTCAAGTCTGAGCAGGGGGGGGGTCCGGACCCCCTGGACCCCATCTGGATCCGCGCCTGTTTATAAGAGTGGGCCATGAAACCATTGTCCGGGCAAAATATCGCTCCTACTTTTATAGCGCACTGTATGGCGTACTTCATTAGCGTAGTCGGAGTATAATATTATGATGTTAAACTGCATGTCATTCCAATTAGTTTTAAATTATGTCCTTTAAAGATGTAGTTGATTTAAAAAATCGGCACCATCTACTGATATATACACCATTTAAAACAAACGCCGACCCAAGAATTTATTGGTCGGGTGGGGGGTGGTGGCGGCGAAGAACAAACTGAAAATGTTCAACCGGGTCTCCCATTGTCAGTGGCACAGGGCATAGGGCACGAAAGGGTATTTAGTCCTTCGGATGGTGCATACAATGTGTATAATATGACATATATACCCTTGACAGTTAGAATTCGGTAAAGATTAGACTGAAGCACCAATGTCAGGGACAAATGAAACACCATTTAATTTAATTTCCCCTGAATTTACCCCCTCTTGTATCAGTAATAAATGTAAGATAGAAACAAAGGTTTCATTATAATATGGGAAACTCGGGCCATATTTTCAAGTCGGTTAATATGAAAATTCAACCCCACAAAACCAAAACAACCAGAAGGCTAAAAGAATTTTTATTATTCAATAACGAATCTTTGGCTATAACATTTTCTAACAAACAGGAACAGTTTGATAATATCTATTATATAACATAAAATTACTCGTTCTCTTCATTCTCTTAAAGATAAACTTGAGACCAGAATATTTTTCTTTAAACAAATAGCAATAATTCTAAAACCCCTAAATAAAAAAAAAATTACGAAAATAGGTCATTCCGTTATCGATATATTTAGATTGGAAAACCCCCTTTGCACCTGCCTGGTGAAATTCAATCAGCGTGCGAGTCAACTTCCGGTAATTCCCTGAAATGTGTTATGACGTCATAAGTGTGAGACGAATGTAAACAAAATGGCGACAACATGTGTTCGTTCGGATAGGGCATCAATTAAAAAGGAATTCTAGGCGAGTTAAATTTGTCATATAAATAATCGTCGTTTGAGGATTCCGAAAGAGGTGTCAATGAGGACGACGGCAGAGTAAATCCACAACAATTTGAGCCTTATGCAGACTGGTATGAGTCAGGCAAAGACGACCGTATCAACGGCTTGAACAACCACGGAACTACGATCGTCTGGATTTCACGGCAATGAATGGTCAGTTATCTTTATTATCTACATTACAATTTATATTTTAACCATCCTGAATTATTTATCAGTAATATTGTGTTTGTATCAAATTGAAATTCAAACGTTCTTTTGACTTAGATATCGATTTTTTGAAACAATCATTAACCAAACAGGAGTATAGACACATTCAATAGATTATTTAGTAGGCCGCTAGTTAGTACTAGTTTAAAATTAGTATCGATCTATTCTGTGAGTAGAGCTAGGCCTAGTAAATGGTATCTAAGACAAAGGATTTCTTTTCAAATTCATAAAAGAAAATTATAAAGTAAACCTATCTAGGCCTAATTGTTAAATTGTATGCATAACACACAATTATTATATTATATATTTTTAGATCAATTATTACTTAGGCCTAGGCCTATATTCTTATTATTGACATTATTGTCAAAGTAAATATTTTTTATTATTATCTGCCTAATTGTTAAATTGTATGCATAGCACACAATTATTATATTATATATTTTTTAGATCAATTGTTATTGACATTGTCAAAAAAAATATTTTTTATTATTATCTTTGGAGTTAGCCAGATTGGGAAAAAGTCATGTTTTTTTTTATAATAACATTTTTAAAATTGAATCAAATTTTTTCCAATAAAATTATTTAATTAACATTGTACCATATTAGGTTATAAATTCATAAAATTTCCTGATTTGTGTTGTTGACCCTCAAAGATACATTATCAACCGAAAATTAAGCAATTGCAATTTTTCGCCTAGCCTAGATCATCATAACTGTAATCGATATGGAAAAAAGCATAGTCTTGATTATCAATTTAATAATCAGTAAATCAGATAATAATCCACCAAAGATCGGAGGCTAGCGATGCTATCGAGAGTTGATTATGGTCTGGATGTGTTAATTAATGTTTAATTAATAAGAAAAGATTTCAGGCCTAAAGAAAGACCCACAATAAGAGGATTTAGAAAAGACAATTAAACAATGTATAAAATACCTAGTTTAATGTAACACACAAATACACAATTATATTTCAGATTTTCCGGTGTGGTACCCCCTTGTCAGTGATGCAGGATGGAAGGCCTTGACAAGGATAGCTGTCTAGTTGTCCATTAGCCCAGTTTGGAGGAGAACAGTAGGATATTAAACCCCCATTTCATTTTATTTCTGTAGATCGGATACGATTGTCAATTATTTTTAGGCTTAGTCCTGTATGATTATTGTCAAAATTTGGCAAATTATATTAGGTGGTAGCTGGGTTGGGAAAAAATCTGATTTCTATTATTTTGGGTAAACATCAGTTGTAACATGTCCAGAGGGATATAATATTGTGATTATTGTACTAACAAATAAGAAATGAAATGGGGTTTACTGTTCTGCTCCGACTGGGCTAATGGAGACGGACTTACACCATACAGTATGCTATGAGGGAAATTTTGCGTCGGTGGATGTTTTACGTGCGTGTGAATGTGTAATCTCAGTTTTTCGTCCCATCCTGCATCACTGACAAGAGGAAACCACCCCGGAAAAACATGGTGAACTTTTTCGGCAAACACCAGGATCTAACTAGCTATGTCCAAGCTAGCATCTTACACACTTATCAACCTTGTTCGGTTCCTAAAAAAAAATTAGCAACGAAAATCTTGTAGATATACATTTGATCACACACTTCAACGTGCCTATCCTTATGGGTTTGCATTACCATTTGGCATAGGTGTATGTTATTCCTAAATTTGTGCAGTGGATATTAAACATAATAATATGTATATTAATTATATTTTCAGGAGACATTAATATGGAACATGGCTTTATAACAGTTTGTCAGGAGTTATTGGAGCTGGTTGGGAAGACAAACTGCTGACATTGTACCAATGGTAAAAATTTATCAGAGAGGCCTTTGTATAAGAAGAAGCCATGTAGGATTTATGTGGAAATAAAACAATATGTATTCAGACATTTTTTTTATTATTTTTCTGTGAGATTCCTACATGATAACTACATCAATCAACCACATGCAAGTACTACTTAGTACCATATTGAGCTAAATGTTTTTTTATGTAAATGATGGACTGGCACAAATGTGGCACTTTGAACAGAGGCTCAGCAAATGTTCTTTCTTCACTACTATTCCTGCAAATGAAATTGACAGTTATGCATTAAAATATTATAAGTTTAATCTAGCTATAGAAGAGAACAAAATGAATCATTGTCAAGTCACGACTCACAAAAATCCACAATATAATTTATGACCTTCACTGGGAATAAAATAAATCTATGACTGGCAATGAAAATCGATATGTACGTAAACTGTAAATCAAATGGGGTTTAACGTCCTATTTTCCTGGGGGGGGGGTTGGGATGGCCTAGTGGTCTAGAGTGCCGCGCTTCGACCTCTAGCTGGCCGGTCACCTATGGCTTGCGGCTGTGGTTTTGAGCCCCGGTGTGAAGCGTATGTGGTATGGAGATAGGGGCGCCTTCTCCTCAACCTCGTGGGTTTCCTTCGAGCACTTCGGTTTCCTCCCACTGCTAAAGACCCCTACGCGCAAGCGAATTATTGAAATAAAATTAAACCATTTGTTAGTCCCAAAATGACCTAGTTTGTGTCGAGTGGACGTTAAATCCCATTTCTCTCTCTCTCCCCCCTATTTTCCTGCTCCATCCAGACTAATGAAGACAGCCAAATGTCATGCAAAGAGCTACTATGAAACTTTTGCCCGGGTAGTGGCGCAATGTCCTACATGTATTCTTATTTTTTAACTCAAAGTGTCAAGGGATCTTTAACATGCACACCAATTTGTACACAGTACCTAGACATTGTACCTTGAAATGGAGTTTAACGTCCTACTTTTCTGCACCTAACCTGGGCTAATCAAGACAGGCCCTACATAGTGCACCATTGACATGGATGATGGAAACCACACACGAAAGCCCTGGTTATAATTATGTATTTTATGTACCTTGCATCATCACTATGGATAGGCCTACTTTCTGAATCTGTATGAAGGCCTCGAATACTGAAAAATCAAAATGTTCATCAGCACTGTCATAACATTGTCTTCAATAGTGTCTGGTGACTGGAGTTTTATTCCTCTTCACTGGCATTTAAAAATGGTCTGCAAAAGAAAATATATTTTTGTTCTTTTAACATTTTTTATAATACAAGTCTCTTCAATTATTACTCACTGCTTGTACCTATAATCCCGGGGCTGGATACCAAACTAAACCAAAAGAGCCTAATATAATTACATAAATATCTTTTCTACAAAAGAAATAGGAGAGATATCAATATAAAAAGAATTTGACTCACCCTAATATTTTCTCTCGTTGCTGAGTCTCTTGTGTTAGTCAGACTCAGTACTACTTTTGTAGTTAGTTGTACCTTGTCTACGTAGTACAGTAGGCCTATACCATCCCGGGTGGCTTGCTTGGGTTTCTACGACCGAATCACAAATAAAATCCACAGTAAGAACATTTGATAATACACGTGTGACTGGCGATTGTCCCGTTGCTTCCAAAATTAAATGGTTGAAAGGGGTAGTAGTCTAGTACTCGTATGCAAAAAAAAAAGAAAAAAAATTCGACGAACAAAACACGTGTCGCCTCGGAGATCCTGTCCATTCGTCTCGATTTGTCGCTACAAAACTAGCCTATCTTTTTAAAATAGCTTATTTTCAAACGGAATTTAATTGAGTGAAACGTTATTGAGTTTGCATTATCATAGCCATAAGCAATATACCTCTTGTACGATCTTTTGTTGTCATTAATATTGGTCCCGTTAACAGCGTCCGCCATTGTCTCCGGGATTCCCTTGTTTACGTCTTTCACACTTGTGACGTCAATCGGTCAAAGGTCACGAGAGGTTCCACTCGGCTTATCGCTTCAGGTGAGAATTTTAGTTTTCCGTCTACATCGTGAGAACGAGTAATTGGATTTCGTTAAAACTTTCAGGAACGTTTTATGGAGCCATTTCAGATATAATAATAATAAAATATGAGAGGTCTCAAGTTCATCTTTAAGCTGTTAACATTCTCGGGGTAATTTACAAATTATACCCTGATTTCGTTTCTTTTCTGTTTGTATGTTCTAACCATTTTATACCGCTATTCAAAGACGTTTTATAACTGAGGCGCTGGAGGCGCCAGCCTCCTCGCGAAATAAATATCAAAGAAATTGGAAAAGTTAAACGGGGAAAAAATGCTAAAACCGATGAGAAAAAGAAAATGTAACCTAGTTAGAGGGGGGGGGGCTAAAGGCAGAGAAAGGGGCCCTACGTCTGACAAAAGGGCCCCTCAGGCCAAGGGAAAGGGTCCGAGTCAATCGTTTTCTATACACTATCACTGTCGAATCCATCACTGAATGAGAGTGCAGTCATTGCATTGGCATAAAAATCATCAATCAAGACGCCCCCTCCCTCAAAGGGGGGCCCTCAAAATAGTAAACCTTAAACGCCCCTGTCGCTATTTCGTTTCTCGTCCGTTTCTACACTTCGATAAGTTTGAGTTTTTATTTGACCTGACCTGAACCTTATAGCCAATGAAGATTTGATTTGTCTTGGGAAAGAACTATCTGAAGAGAGAGAGAGAGAGAGAGAGAGAGAGAGATGGGGTTTAACGCCCAATCGACGCAACCTAGGTCTTTTCGGGACTTTTAAATTTTATTTCAATAATTCGCTTGCGCGTAGGAGTCTTTAGCAGTGGGAGGAAACTGGAGTACTCGGAAAAAACCCTCGAGGTTGGACAACCACTGATACGAATCCACGCTGCAGTTGATTCAATGACAGGCCGTATGATACAGCGCTCGCACGCTAACCATTCGGCCACCCAACCCCTCTGAACTATTTGAACCAATCATAAACCTCAAATTGACATTGAATTAATAGTTGAACTAAATACAGATCTAATAATTTAAAATCAAAATCATCAATAATCTCCAGAGGTCACCGAAAAGATTTCAAAAATTCTGCAATTCCAAAATGACTACATGTGTGTCACTTAAAAATGCATTTTGCAAAAGCTAAATCTGCCGATTGTAGGTCTATTATCTGGCTTCAAATGTTACATAAAGTAATTTTTAGACATAAATTCATTCGCCAAACCCCACACCAAAGCATTGGATGTCTGCGTTATTTAATGGATTAGACCACATACACGGTATAATAATTTAACGATAAAATGGACGTCACTCAGTAAAATTGTACTTAACTTTTCAGAATAAAGTAAGGAACTATAACGTATACTATTGAAAGAGAGTATTCTGACAATGTTATCAAGAACAAAGTACATGTAGTTTGACTGAAATTTTCAATATTCTTTTTCATTATCTATTTTTGAATCATTATAGCAAGAACGACAACTCTTTATCTAATTTTTACACAATGCACCTTTAAGACATTGTACAAATCACCTCAGAGAACAATATATGCAATTTTCAAATTTAAGAATGTGATGTACAAATACGTGCAATTTTCAAATATGAATTTAAGAATATGATGTACAAATCAAATATAAAATTAGGAAAAATAATAACCGGAACGTATCGTAAAAACATGTATGAAAATGAGAACTACTTTTATGTAGAAAATGTCCTTTACATAACACAAAACATTTACTATATCAACCTCTACAATGTATATATATGTAATATTGCACTATAGCTATTTAAGCAATTTAATATAGTTATACATATAGTTATATTGGTTCTAAACCGATTAGCCATTTTGTAAACCCTGATCGATCAAACTCTTAAAATAAACTCCTCATATAATTGAGAAGAGTGAGCATAACCTTCATCGTGTACGGCACACGTCACTTAATTCTCAGTGGCAGTTTAAACGAATTACAAATTCTATTATTAAATATCTAAAGGCTATCAAACAGGCAACATTAGGCCTATATACGCTCATATTGCACTTACGGCTTCTAAACGGATAACATTTATCTGTCAAACAATGGTTAATCTATACTGCAAAATAGTAATGACCAAATTCTTTAAAAGTCAACGCCTTAAAAAGACGTTAATTTTATCAAATAAAAATTTAGGTTATTATCGACCAAGTCATTGCACTTAACGTACCGGCTACCCGCGCATTTACAAGGCTTCTATCTACTCGAGGCAGATAGTCCAGTGATCATTCATTGGAAATCAGCTATTATTTCTATCACCGAATCCGACGAAATAATCATAGAAGTTGCATGGAAGACATTAAACGACTCTTTATCGTAGCTATGTTTCTCCGGTGAGAACACTTCTACAATTAGACAGAGAATCGTTGTAGAACTGTAGCCTCGATAAAAAAAAAATCAGTAATTGTTTTCAACAGAACTGTTGTGATTCTTTTAATTTGTCCAATTACTACAATCCACTTCAACAGTGAATCCAGCAACTCCGCCATGAGACGAAGTAAGTGGTCAGACAATAATTAGAGGACGTACAACAATTAACTGGTTAACCGCGAGTACAAACGAACACCTGCCACAATGGTTATTTAATCTATTGCTACATATACATAATATTATCCTACGTTAAGTAAGTGCATATTAAATGTTTTTCACATATATATAAAGAGGTATCCCAATTAACAATTCATGCAAAACAAACACTTTGTTTACAAACGAATTACTAAACAGGCACCAAAAACAAACGCACTAATTTGTCATTACCACACATGGTTCAGCCTAGTTACGCAATAATAAGTAATGATCATACCACAAATCCATAGTTCAAAGTTCAAAGGTCAACAAACTCTTTTGTTTCCAGTACATGGTCCATTTCGACACTGCATCTTTGTGGAAACGTAGGACTATCAATGATAATTTCCGTTGGTAAATTGGAAAAACAGACATCCTTCGATAAGGAAACTTTAACGGAATTTTTCTTTTGTAGAGAACGTCCGCATTACAGAATGATGCGACTGAATGGCCGCATTGTGTCTACAATAAGACAATGCCTATTGTATGTCTTGATGTCGAGATATACAGTTAAATTGTGTTATTTCCATTTGTTAGAATATTGGTTTGCGTCTTCCAGTTATTGAAGATTTTTGTAATTACAGATGCAATCAAACCGCTAACGCCACACGATGGCATATTTACAAAACACAGACCAAATCATTCAATGTTTTTCACCCTCATAAAATGACGTCCATGTTGGAGCTATGCAATTCAGAACTCGAAGATTTATATTCAGAGCATTTGGGGTTCTTGGTCACACTTTTGAGAATATCCCGGCATTTCTATTGTATTCTCACCATTTAGTTTAGTGCCGGAACCACCCGTCTTTTGCCGCATTCTTTCGCGGAATATGATTGTCAATTCTTCTATAGGAACCACAACTATGACAATGACTGCCATGAATATAGCCCATAGCTGACACGTCATCACCCAAATACGGAATTGCATTGCTGATAAAACATGAAGACTCGTCATAATACTTGGTATTAAAATGGTGAAGAGTACCAAACTAACGGCTCCACCAACATACGCCGTCCTCTTGGCCGTTTTAAATACTGCATCTAACTGGGAGAATGTCGGCTGCTCACCATGCTTAAGCGAGGGAAACTCCTCGCGGTACTTTTCCATCCAGGGACTTAGTGGGTTGTCAATATCTCTCATCTTCTGCCACTCAATGAGCTCGTCTGTTGGGGTTTTGATCTTGTGGGTCAAAAGTGAGACTAACACCGTGACGATCAGGCTGCAATTGAAACTTGTACTAGATCCTGACAAAACAGTAAAATATTTGGATGTATTCTCCATGAAGTTGTTTAATCCGCCTTCATGTCTTGATGCCATACCCAGTAACACAGAAACTCCAGCAAACAGTCCAGTTAAACTACCTACAAAATATAAGAAACACATCACAGAATGATCACAAATTCGGTGTAAACATCAGTGAAGGAGAAAAATGTGGTGACGAGTACATATTAGAGAATGAGAAAACTTAGATAACGCGTGCATACCAGCGAAACAATCTGAGGACATTGTTGAAGAATACGTGCACTCGCCGACCCCTAAAACCTTTACAAGAGGTTGATATTGTGAAAGTGTGAAACTAGAACCAGAGAAACTTTTTCTAAATTCCACTTAATAAAAGGAAGAACAGCAGGAGTGCAGAAGGAATCCACTTCATCGAGACAATATGGGAGACAATTCCAGGGGTAACAAATAAAACGGAAAAAATTATTTTAAATTCTACTATATATCAAGCAATCTGTTACTAAATACTTTTCTTGAATCCAAAGAAATTCACAACACCTAGATTATGAGGTCACCAAACGAAGATACGGAATGAGTTTAAGATAATTAAGAACGTCCCAAAGTGCCATGATACACTGGCATGAATATGGATGTCCGCCTGCACAGAAATCATGCAAATTACCTGCAATTATTCCAATTGTAGAGGTTTTAACCCAGATGATGCTAAGTACTGCTCCAGGGAAACAAGGTATGGTCACAATAAATCCTACCAGCATCATCCAATTAAGGTCAATTCCAGAAGAACAAACCATCATCCCGAGGGGCACTATGGCAATAGTTACCCACAAAATACACCAACTTTTAAACCGAATTAGATTGTCTTGGTACGTTCTGTATCCACCTGTAAAAAATAAATCTGTCTTAATTAGCATTGAAATAATGATGGTGACGATGATGACGATTGTTTATGCGGTTGAACCTGACGGTTTAAGAAAGAAATACTCACCTCAAATCAACAATTCGCTTACTTGGGCGTAGGGTCTTTAGCTTTGGAGGAAACCCAAAGACAGACCTTGTGGACTAAAGCGTACTATTCGATCCCCCACGCACCTGCAAGGCTATTTAATTACACGGACATGATTATGGATAACGGAATGGATCTGGATCGTAAAACTGTCACTACTGTTTAAGAATGACCTGGGGTTATCGGCCCCCAACAGTGTCTCTCGCGTGGTATAAATTTTTATGTGCTGACAACTGCATATCAATATTGTTTAAATTACGTATTGCCCACGGACATAATAAATTTGTATTACTGGTTGACCAAAAACAGTTTTCATAGTCGCTTACTGATATACAGACGTATTTAAGTCTGAAATCTAAACAGTTTATCCCTTCGGGAATCTTTAATTTGCATAACCACTAACTGACAGTTAACCATTAAATGGATTACTGGTGGTAGCCATGGGCTATTAAATTTGACAAGCTGTGCATGTACTTTTGTCGCATGTACAAAAATATTGCAAATTATTTGTTAATGGGCCATCCACGCATATATTGAAAACTGTAAAATGTTCATCTCTTTTGTGGAAACACGGAAAGACACCGATACTTCAGATTAAATTAAACAAAAAGATATTTAAAGAACAAAAACGAGACAAAACAAACAGAATACCATAAAATGGACAGAAATTTGTATTACCGTGAGTTGGGCACGTATTGGATTGGTTATCTACGCCTTCCGTGCATTTGGCTTCTACATCTTTCTTACATATCTCGCAGTCACTAGCTGAAGCACAGGAACAAAATTTAATGCCGTCAGATGTTGCACCATTGACCAAGGAAGCTTTTTGCATTCCACATAATATACATTGCCCCGGTCCTCTGGTGCGCCTTTTAAAAGTAAAAAAATAATTAATATTACGTGACATAATTCTTATTGCAAAATTCACAAAGACAGGTTGTAGTCAAGAGCCATAACTCTGCCAGTAATTTTCAGAAATTCCTGACAATTAATGAGACTCTACCTCCCATGAACATAAAACACGTGTATAATTTTTAAAGATACATTATGTAAGAGCTAAATAACTTTTCTTGAGAGATTCTCAATATATAGGCCTATGGGTAAAGCACAACCACCAGACTCCTCTCGACTCTTGTTGCACATCTGTAACATGATGATCGAGCACAAAATTTGCAAATCAAAAGCACGATTTCATGATAAAAAACCGTGTTCCCGCTGCGAGACATAAATTATTTAAGAATTATTTCTAACCTGAAGGGTTTGATGTGCGATTGGTAGATATCATAAACTATAATAGATGATACAGCCATTACTTCTCCTGATCCTGTTGACATGAGAGCCATTGTTAACATGGTGAGAATCATTGCTCCTCCAGTTGATCCCAAAACTTGTTCAGCTATAAATGGTGTTACCAAACCTATTAAACGAAAGATAACTCTGATTTCAAACATTGATCACATTGTTGGTTGATGACCATCGTCATCTTCAAATAATGTTTTATCTACGCGAGATTTAAATCGCAGAGGATTTCCACATGTTTTCGTAATTTGGAAACGATCATTATATATGATTAATATGTTGTTGTTGTTGTTGTTTGTCGATTCGAAGATGACCATGTTGTTTGTCGATTCGAAGATGACCATTGACTATCACACCGTCTTCATCAATTGTGGACCCGGAGATGACTGGCGAGATTTAAACCGCAGAGGATTTCCACATGTTTGGTAATTTGGAAACGATCATTATATATGATTAATATATCTAATTATAAATACAAAATCAACTATGGAGAATCTCCTTAAAAGGAGATATTCAGTGGAGCTTGCATATAATTGGTTATCTACTGAAACCTCCAAGACAACAAATGCCCAGAACATTTCCGCAAAGCATGCTCTCCTACTTGCAGACAGTGTGGATTGGAAACGAATCAGAAAGGCATACAGATATGTTGCAGAAGTATGAGTTGATTGTTTGAGAATTGCGAGATGGCTGTTCTACAGTACATCCAGAACAAGCTCCGAATTTCTGGGTGTTAAATACCCGAACTTCGGTTTATAAGTTTCATGGTCGTTTCTGAAAAGCAACTTGAAGTAGAAGGGCTATGCATGTAAAGTAGGTTTTACATTAGGGCAAATATTAGAAATATATTTCAGATTAACATACCTGCATGGACATCATCCAAAGGAAGTGTAGCTGCACTATTATTAGAGCTAAGGGCCAAATAGGCTAATCCACTGCTGGTTCCAATCGATGTAGGGATGGCGAACCACATGTAGGTAGCGGCTAGAAAACCCATCACACCTTGTGTTGGTTTAGCAGCGATCCGACTCTGCCACGAAGCTTGATCACAAAAGGTCAAAGAAGACGTGGCGAATATACCAAGAATTCCCCACATGAGTGATCCCTCAGACCAAAACGTAAGGTAGCTTCGCTCCTCGTTTTCTTCTGGACCCTGCATACAGTAGATGCTTTCATAAACCTTGTCTATTCCACCCACTAAACTATCAGTATCATTATCAGTGTAGAAGACCTTGACTGTCAGAATCACCAAACATCCAAAAATCAGTACGGCGTTGAAATAGGAAACATAAAACGTTGTCCCCAAACCACCAACAAATGAATAACAGCCAAAAAGAGTTGCCATTAAAAAGATGCAAAATTCGTCGGATGCTTCGTTCGTCATGGACTGAATGGTGGCCTTCCCACCAACAATCAGGCACGTCATGACAATGACGTTAGTCAGTAGGGCGAAGCAACAGAAGATGATGTGAGCACAAGGTCCAAATCTTGCATTAATTATCTGAAAGTAAGAGGGAAGATGGATATTGTACACAATGAAAATGCTGACTTGCTTGCATATATTATGTGTGAAATTACTGAGATAAAGTCGATTGTGATATGTAGCCATTAAACAGGTCGCTTGTCGCCAACTCTACTGAATTAAAAAACAAACCTTCAAACTACAAACACTGTTTTGTAGTTTGGAAATTACGCTAACCGCAGTGTGCACTCCATTACGAAACGAATTAACATTAGTTTCAATCAAATAGGTTATTTTTAACAACAAAAGCTATCAGTGTCAATCAAGTCTAATGTGTTATTCCAATTAGGATTTAGACCTTTACACCAAATAAGATAGCTTTGATCATATGGTAGGTGTCAGTTGTTTTTAATTATAAATGCTTGGCCCATTTCCAGAAGCCCCATAATTTAACAGTTGAATGTATAATATTAGCTTTATGGTACCTGGAGGTAAGTCTTCGCTCCTGGAGATCGAGTTTTAAAATGAACAGAGAGAACTGGAAACAGGATCATGTTAAATATGGCACCCACAGAATACCAGAAAGGTCCAGCTACACCGTACTGGAAAATAATATGCAATATACAACACTTTCAATCAATTCGCATCAAAACAATTTTGTTTTGTGTGCCCTAAACGTGATCAATAAACAGGATATATCGACCCTCTTTAGTACCCCCCGCCCGCCGACCCCCCACCACCAATGCAGTTGCAAGCAGTAATATTCATGTATAAGCTTACTATACTATACTATGTCATAATTCACGAAGTACTCCTACAAATTCAAGATAGCCATTTTAAACTGAGACTGAAGATCAAACTGAGATTGAAGATCAAACTGAGATTGAAGATCAACATGTCTCCATTCCTGTAAACCTGTACATCAGTGTTTATTTATTTTCAAAGAAAGCTTTTATTGCAGTATAATGATTGCTTTAAATTAACTTATGTGTCTGCACTCTTAAGGGAAGAACAACTGTAACTATAAATTACCTGAGACGCAACAGTTGAACACTGCAGTAAATCTCCTGGCCACATAAGTTGTGATGCAACTGTTACAGCCGTCAAACTCATGCTGACCTTTCCTCCAGCATCGAAGGTGGTGTCCAAACTATTGACGTCCTTGAAGACATGCTTACGTATCGCATTGTAGAGCAATGCCAATAGCACCGAAAATCCCCCGAAACCTACTAGAATTAAAGCCGCTGTTTCATGTTTCTCAAACACCGGGAAGACACGCCTGAAATTTTAAAGAGAGACAAAATGGTGATTAACATCCACTCAAGAGAAACTAGTTCATGTGAGAACCGAAGAACTCGGAAACAACCCACCAGGGTAGTGAAACAAAACTATTAGACCTATCAACCACCCAATCTCCCTTTGGACTTATAAAGCAGTGCATTAAACCCAAACCTTGAATTACCAAGTGCAATGGTCTAATAGGTGAGATGCAATGAAATGGAGTTTCAGTCATACTGATCTGCCTCGATTGGGATAATGAAGACAGGCATACGCTATACAGTGTATTATGAGGGAACCCTTGCCTGTGCCCTGTACTTTCTGGCCAATGCCAATGCAGGGATCGAACCCGCGACCTCCGTTCTACTGACACAGCGTCCTACCCACTTAGCCACCGTGGCTTCCAATGGGTCTAATAACTGATAATTTAAGACAAGCATGCTCCAAGGATAGTAATTCATCAAATGACAACCATAAAGAGTCTGATAATATCATGACTGTACATTGAAGGAAATCTTCTGATTGCAACTTTTGGTTTTGAGTGTTGTGTGATACGTGGTATTGAGTAAATTTAATTTAATGCTTATGTTCTGTAAATTGATATTAATATTATTTATTTTAGAAAATTTGTAGACTTTAGGCGTCAGTCTATATAGATGGAAAAGTAGTTTCATTGACTGGGTCAGATTTGATTAACTCTTTAGACAAAAGCCCCACCAAATTTGCTTGAGTCACAGAAGAAAAAACAATAAATTGAAAAAATGAAATGGGATATAACGTACTACTTTTCTCCATTAACCAGACATGAAAACGGACATACGTTAAGCAGTGTGCTAATGCCCTGACAGCCGTGTTGACATCTACACTTCATGCAATTCAAACTGCATGGGTTTCGCCCTATCCCAGCGAATAGACACAAATTCGTTTTACATTACTAACAAGGGGAAACCTAAACATTTATATTTACTAATCCTCACTGCAATAGATCGATTCAATGGTTTAAGACATTACTATGATATCGTAGTTATAAGTAGGATTTGGTGTGTGTGTACTTGACTATCAAGACCAATAGATCTTCAGTAAGAATAAATCTGTATTAAGAATAGTTTCTATAGTGGGCTAATGGGTTATGGTATCTGACAAATGATATTTGTATTATCCATATTTATTGTTCCATTGCCTTAATTTGATGCGTTAGTTATTTTCGGATAAGATTACAGAATACCATGGTTTAGTTATTTGACGGAGTTTTTAGTATAAAAGTGATTATTTAATGATAAAAAATGGGTCTTTCTTTCTAATAGTCTACTAACTGTTATGTATTTCAAATGGTGTCATTCTCCTGGTTTAGTTTACTGCGGGTAAGATTCTATTACAAGATACCATGATTTATTTATTTCAACGAACCATAATGCCCGTAAACTTAATTTTCTGAATAAAGGTTTGCTACCTGTGATGTATTTTAACAGAATTATTACATATCATGTCATGGGTTTATTAATGGTCTGTAATGCTTTATCCCAGAATTAATTATTCCGTGGTCTAAATAACCCCAAAGAAGATGGAATGGGCGTAACGTCTTCTTTTCGTGACCCAACCTGACCTATGAAGATGGCTAAAACCCATCCAGGGTGCTATGAGGGACATTTCCGCCTACTCTTCAGCGAATTGTGGCATGGATTATTTTACGTGTACATCGACGTGTATCAGTATTCTTAATCTTCCTAGAACACGCGAAACAACCACTTTGTTGGGTACAAGTTCCTCACAAACAAGGTACTGAAATTCTGAACTAAGGGATGACCAAGCAGGTAAGTAAAAATGGTGAGAGTTAGCTATTCTACACAATGAACCGGTGCCAAAGGTAGTGTCATTTTTTATTCCCCTGCTAAGAGGGTGATAGGCATTTAAACCTACCATCTAAAGATCTTTCGGATCGGTGATTAATCTTTTCAACACACTGAGATATTGGCCCGATCATAAATTGCTGATGAACCCATTTCTGTTATCCAATGCAATTAATAACACGTCATCCCTTCCATTCTTCTCTAATGTCGCTATCTATATTCATTACGCCACAATCACATTTCAATTAAAGGTTTTATTCAATTCTTTGTCCACGATTAAATCAAACTTACCCATCTGTCACGTTGCTAACCGTGATATTGGCGGGACATCCTTCGTTGCTAAGCTGTGTTCGTACTTCCGGTAAATGGTGGAAAATAGCGACGAGGGCAATAACGATCATCTCTGACTGGCGAGTCATGGCGTGTCACCTATAATGAATAAAATATATATACATTTAAAGCTTGAAGTTTTATCTATCTGGACGACTCAAAGGCATCAACTGTTGGTTGGCGCTATTCATAGCCACAAAATGACAGTAAATTCGATTGTACAGAAGATCGTTTACATTTCAAGTTGAGCAGTCCAGACACCGTTTATGTAGATTTCATTGCACACCACATCCAAACAACAGACATTTTTTTTAACAGTCCGTTATATAAAACACAGTGCGGGGTAACTGCATAACACAAATATTCAAATCAAGCATAGCCCGTCCTAAGACCTTTTAGAAAGGATTAATTCAGTTTACGTGGACACCATAGGCTACCCGGTTTGGCAAAAGGTGACGAAACGATTGGGATTTACTTTCTGATTTCAGATTCGGTGAGCCACTTACAGTACCGATCGAAAGTATTGTCAGAACAAGGCTTGCGGGCTATTACACGGGAGAGGAAGAACAGTGTTGCTTGGACAAGAGTTTCAGCAAGACCTATGCCAGGTTGAGGGTAATCACTTGAGGTACACATGTAGAATTGGTGCCTCGTTCACGAGCAAGTAGGCCTAGTTTAAGATGCCCACGGCTTCCATGACATTTTAATTACCCTGTCTACCCCCCGGGGGATTCAAAGGCAGCACACTGCTTGATTGCTGTTGTAGCACGGACGAATTAATATCTTTTATCAAAAACAAGTTAAAAGATTTTTGGTTTACTGGACTGTTTCAATGGCATTAAAATTTAGTAACTTAATTACATAGGACACATATATCTATAAAATTATTCTTTATTAATGAAGGACATTATGAACAAGGCCTCTCGTGGTCGACGAACAGGTGTCCTTTGTATCAAAATACGGGGATAACTCAAAATAAATCCACCTGTTAAAATTCAGCGTAATCGTTTGAAAGGCTACCGTCACCGAGACATTTGATTGGCTGTACATAAATATGGGGAGATGCCACTTGAAGACCGGTTTGGGAGGAGTACTTTGTGGAATACTAACCCCAAATTCTTAAACCTAACCATTTTAAGAGGAGTAAAATGCAAATTAGATCTAAGTTCAGTCTTCTAAAATGGGTTATGGTTAGTATTAGCCAAAATACTCATTTAATAAAACGGCTATTGTGAACTCCAGAAATTCCCGACCCCCCCTCCCCAACCGGTCTACAACTGGCATTCCCCATATTTATATGGCGCTGTCAGTGGTCCAGAATCAACTTAGATATTAATGGGATGAAAATAATACTTGATTTTGATATATTACTTTTATAATATTATTCGAGAAATTAAAAGTTTACACTATTATCACCTACGCATACTTTATTAATAGAGACAGAAATTGTTTAGTCTATAACTTGTTGTACTTAAATACCCTGACCCGAATCTGGGTTATATTATTATTACTTATTCCTGAAAATCAAAGTGTGGTACATTTGGGAACAATCTAGACAACAGGTGCATAACAGAGTTCGTGTCAACAAGCACACATGGAGCTTCCAGATAAAGTTAAAGGTGACATCCCTGATAGATATTTGTGAATTAAATTCATATCAATAATTTAGGAGCGGAAGGAAACTGGAGGACCCGTAGAAAACCGTCAGGGTTGGACAGATACAAGCGGTGAATCGAAACCACACCCCTTGACTCAATGGCAGACCTTGTGATCTCACGCACGCGCCTTTAACCATTCGCCCCTCGCCTTAAAACAATAGAGTTAGCTTATCTGATCCCCCTTGTGGTATTTTTGAACAAATATTATCAGTACAGTGTACGTTACGCAAGAAGACTCGTTGTTGCGACGTTTCTACGTCCGTTCATCGTAGCGTTTAGACCCCCCCCCCTCCCCTTGTACATCTTAGTCAATTTCACGGCATGATTTATCCACAAACGTTAGCTACGTTTCCAGATTCAGTTTATTTACTAGAGTTACCCCACAAGCCCCCCCCCCCTTTATTATGTTAGCTCTTCGTATTGTCGTATAGCTAGATGATAGTGCGGCAGCACCACATAATACCTAATCAGGTTAGGAACAAATCTTCAAATAGTACTTCTCACTTCCGGTATAAGGCCAATCAAAGAAAGCATTCGTGTACTTTGGTCAAACGTTCAAATGACCTAGTTTCATCTCTCCCTTTCTCTCTCTCTCTCTCTCTCTCTCTCTCTCGCCCTTATGTAAATTTTGTAATCTTGTGAATTTCATTAAGCTATTACCAGATTCAGCTAAAGTCATAATTATTTTTCATGTGTGTTTCTATTGCACCGGATTTCTTGAAATTGGACGTGGGTGGGCCTTTAATCCTTTTCTCACTTTACATTACATTTCAAAACAACCCTGTAATTATGTAGGAAATATATACCGGTAAGTGGTAAATGAGTTGCAAATATGTTTGGGGCTAATAATAAGTTATAAAAGTCTGGAAAGGTAAGCATTCAAGGTATTACTGAATAAACGCTTAAACAAACATAATCGAAATAAAACTAAAATTTAACTTAGACCCAGTTTTATTTATGAAAAACTGTATTTATATAGAGAAATTGGATTCGAGAACACACAGGAGCTAATAGACTCATTCTCAACAAATATACAAAGTTAAACATACATTATGTAATATAATCTAAATTATTAATTAGACATTTATTAACTTATCCAGATCATAAGCTGCTCTCGATCTCAACGCTAGTCTACGATATATACTGGATTGTGATCCGATTTACTGCTCAACTTTCATTCATAATTTAATCATGAAATGAATAATCGAGACTATGTTTTTAATCGTACCGATTTTAGTAGTAATGACCGAGGCTAAACAGAAATTGCAATCCCTTTAATTCTCGATTTATAGTGGATCAATTCGACTGACATTTTCACCAAATTGCCTTTACGTTATCTATTTTAACTATTATAGTGAGAACTGCCAGCTCTTTATCTAATGTCCTATAATGTCCCTTTAAATATATTGAAAGGGGTGAGAGCGTTAAATTACATTGCAGATATAGCCAATACATACATGTACATACGACAATCAATAATTTGGTCTTTTATACGATAAAAATTCATCAAATCAGAAATCGTTGGGGAGATTGTGGGCTGTAGGAGAAAACCTCATTTCGTGGAAAAAAGATGAAAGCTACCCACATACAATATTTTAATAACCATAAAGCTTATATCTCTACCAACATACGCAAATTGACATGATTGTTGGACTAAAAAAATAAATTAGTTTATAGATATACATGTAGTCGTGACTAATAAAAGCATATAACCTTTCCTTCAAACAGGCATTATGAAAGCGCTAAATCTGTCCATTGTAGATCTTTCTTTTGGCGTCAAATGTTATATAAATGATCAATTAGAGGAAATCTAGCTTATAATCTACCCCGTAGGACACCAGATTGTGGGGATTTTGAACGGATTCAAATATAGTCGTCATTTAATAATTTATATTAAAAAAATGGATAACCGAGACTTTGTTTATTATCTTAACAACGACAGCAATGAATATCGAGACTACGATATATATCAAAGCCTAGAGATACAGAGTTTCCCGAGGACACCCGATGGTTATCTGCAGACAATAAACTGATGTAGTCTTAGTGTCAACCCAAATGCAATTAATGTTTAGGCGTTTCCGCGTGATAAAAATTACTTGCACAGCCATTTTGTTTGACACTATTGCGATTAACGTTGATATCTGAAACGGTTCCTTTGACCCAGTGTCCTCTTTCTTTAACAAAAACCCAAATATATCAAGAAAAATGATAAGAAGTTGCAAAATCATCTTTTTTAGTGTGTGGGCCAATATTTGTTTTACCATGATATGATTTGTATGTTACTCTGTCTCGGAGAATTGGGTGGAACCGTATCTTGTCTCGTTAGAATTTTGTTTACACTATTTACAGCACCTTTTGGAACAGATAGTTTTAACCAACGTCGATATAAATGGAGGTATAAACGTAAAAATGTCCTTTAAAAAACAGAAAAAGCACTTAATATCAATTGTTAATTTTTAAAGTAGCTATGTCTCTAACTCAATATCATCAAAAATTATCAACATTGAAAACACGTATTATTTGTCAATTTAAATCAACATTGATGCTGTGATCTTACCGGAAAAAGATGGGTTTCTGATATCCAATATTTAAGACAAAATAAACATTTTACCATTGGTACACGAATCGTGTACCATAATGCGTTTCAGCCCCAGGTTTAACAAGAGACTCGAGGGACGAAGCTAAACACATTGCACCAAAACATACGGCGTATGTAGACTGGAATAACCAAACACTATAAATCTGCGCTTGATTAAGACTGCTGGCTTATTTCGCCGAACATAACTGATTTGAAATTAGAGTAAAAACGGAAACCGTTGAATGTAAATCAGTTTATATACATTCATATGACAGTATTATATGCGTTGAGACCCTCAATTTCTAGGTCCCAAATGTTAGCCATTTAGCTCCTTTAATATTAAATTTAAAAGTGTTAAAGAGAAATTATACAAAAAATACTTTCGATCCGTCAAACGAAAATTGACATAAATAGACGAATCGCCCAAGGCACAGATGCGATATGGGATATAGTCATTTTACTTTCAATTTATAGTGTTTGGTGATTTCTTTTTAAAGAGGTGAACGTCGACTTTCCAAACATACCTCGAGGCAATAATGTCGAAAAATGTTCGAAAAATAGATGCATTTAGTCTTATTTCAAATGTGATATTACAATTAGATAGAATTAAGAACATTTATTTTGCTCACGAGTGTGACAATTCCCCTTTAAAATTAAAGTACTAGTAATTAATAAGCCATCAATAATATACGTATGGTCAAAATAGATGAAAATTTAAATTAGATGGTCATATTATATTAAAAATTGTATTGCGCAACTATTTAATTCTCTCCGGTACGCTCTGATATTTTAGAAACGAATAACGTGATATAAATATCATGTTTTAATGATTTCAAGATTTCGTTTTCTTAACTATATTCGTAATTGCAAAAAGAATCGACATTAATCTATTTTCATAGAAAACAAACTGGATTTACTTCCGTGGAAAAAGTGCAAAGTAAGCCGTAAACAGAGGAATGGCGAATAATATAAATGAGTATATTGTTAATGCCGAATATATTGTAAATGATTATAAATACATGTAATGAGTATATTGTAATTGGTGGGTATTATAAATAATGAGTATATTGTAAATGTCGAATATAATATTGTAAATGTTGTGTATTGTATATAATGAGTACGTTGTAAATGATAAATATAGGATATACTTATAATAATGAGTATATTGTAAATAGTGAGTCTATTTATACACGTCGTGTGCGGTAAATGGTGGGTATATAGAGGGCGATAACACTTGCGGAAAATGGTAGTGGACAAAACTGAAAAAACTAAAGTGAACCCGATACAAAATAGGTTGTTGTCGTTTAATGAAAACTGGATCAATAAAAAGAACCAAGTTGTATTGATGAAATAAACTTATATTATTATTTCTAAAATATATCTACGTTTGCTTTAAAGGGCCGGGGGGGTTGGGATGGCCTAGTGGTCTAGAGTGCCGCGCTTCGACCTCTAGCTGGCCGGTCACCTCTGGCTTGCGGCTGTGGTTTCGAGCCCTGGTGTGAGCGTATGTGGCATGGAGATAGGGGCGCCTTCTCAACCTCGTGGGTTTCCTCCGGGCACTCCGGTTTCTTCCCACTGCTAAAGACCCCTACGCGTAAGCGAATTATTGAAATAAAATGAAACCATATGTTAGTCCCGAAATGACCTAGTTTGTGTTGAGTGGACGTTAAACCCCATTTCTCTATCTCTCTCTCTTTAAAGGGCCGGTCTGACAGTTGCTTCCCCTTTTGACCTAAACGATCGATTTGAACAATGTTCCACATTAAAAGTCAAAGACTTTCAGAACTTATACCAAAAAGCATATTGGTCCAAAAATTATTAAAATCGATCGATGCTAACCATCTAAAGTTTATTCTATTATCTATTGATTTCATATTGTATTTAACTCCCGTAAGTAAATTTGTTACATAAACGGGTTGATTTTATAAGCTATTTGGTGGCTTGTTTGGTAACATGATACTATTGAATAGAATACAATTACTAAAGCTAAAAATATAGATTTATAAAATATATCAAAGTGAATATTAGTTTGCTGGCGGGGAATATAAACATGACATATGATCTATATATTACGCAAAAAGAGTATGAAAATAAATAATAAAAGCATAAACAGTATTCGCCGCTTTTTCATTTTAATTCTGTATTTAAGTCTTAGCAACTTTTATATTGCAGAAGAAAAATTCGCCCATGGGAAGACCAGGGTGATATTATTTAAGGTATAGTGTGCGGCTCTCACGGCCATAACAACAGAGAGTTGGGGGATGACGTGGCTAAGTGGATAAGACGTTGGCCTGACAAGCAGAGGCGGATTACCCTATAAGAAATGTAGGCAGCTACCTAGGGCCCATAAAATTTTTGACGACCTTTTTAAATTTGATGTTTTACATTATTTAATTCACAGGACTATGTTTCCGACGAACCTCACGAGGTTGTGTCGGCCGTTCACTATTAGGAAAATGAAATGAAATGGGGTTTAACGTCCTACTGTTCTGCTCCTAAACTGGGGTAATGAAGACGGGAAAAGGCCCACCAAGCGCGGATCCAGGATTTTTTGCAGGGGGGGGGGGGTCTAGGTTTGATAATTGCTTAACTAATTGGGCTCAACCGATTAACAGAAAAATTTGGTAAATTAGATTCAATTTGGTTCATTCTGACGTATTTCCGGAAGGTAAATTCCAAAATTACAGGTCTAAATTGCCAATAAAATCGCATAAAAAATTTTCAAGCCTGAGCAGGGGGGGGGGGGGGTCCGGACCCCCTGGGCCCCCCTCTGGATCCGCGCCTGCCCACGCGGTCAGTGACACCATTTTAGTAGTGCTCGAGATGAGCATTAGTAATTTAGTGTGGTCAATCACTCCAACTGGGAGATAGGTCACTCGCTCGTCTTACATGTATCCGGTTTCGCCTTCAATTTAAAACAATTTTCTCTTGAAATCTGTCTTTCTTTCATTAATGTACGTGTCATTTCAATGTAGGCCGGTCCGGCAGGAGAGATAACAGAAAAAAATGAAGCTGAAATGCTGAAAAAGGCGGCTAAAACTACGCCAAAAATAACGTCACTGCTTAGTCGATGCTAAATGGTCTCATCGAGAATAATGAGTCGCCGACCAACCAGGAGTGACTCGGAGGGAGTGATTTCTGAAGCCACTTTCGCAAAGGACCCATCAGGGCGAAGATCCGCCTCTGCTGACAAGGAAAGCTGTCTAGTCCTCGGATGGGACGAAAAATCAGATCCCGTGTACACATTATAGTGCACGTAAAAGATCCCTTGGCAGTTGGATTTCGATATAGGCCGTAGTACCGCTGTCCGGGCAAAAACTTCCCTCATAGAACACTGTATGGCGCATGCCCGTTTTCATTAGCCCAGTAGACCATACTGCCGCACACTGTATGGCGTATGCTCGTCTCCGTTAGCCGAGTTTAGGAGTAGAACAGTAGGAAGTTAAACCCCATTTCATTTCATTTTAATACTATAGAGAGTTGTCCTTCCAAAATGCTGGTGGTGAACATTTAAGGCCACAGATCACTAATTATTTCCCCATTGACTTTAATGTTAATTCTCGTCTCTTAGACCGGCTGTAACTTTTTCCCAAATATTCGCTGGGTAGAACGCTTTCTGCCACAGATGGAGCAACATGTGGCAAACTCTGGCCCAAAAGCATGTATGAGGTTCACAATGAAAAAGGCTGGAAGTAGAGACAACTAAACAAGCAATTTTCGGCCCTCACGTTCAACGTAACCAACCTCACAACCCTTGTATCCTTCCGCCTCAAAATCGTGAATATTCACCAAATCCTGGCAGAAAATGTATTTTTCGATTCTACACCAAATAGTCAACAAAAATCGCCATGCAAAAGGGGAAAAAAGGGAAAAGGAGAGAGAAAGACTAAAAATAACTTTCGTCCTACATTCGTGGGTGACGTCCCATAAATATTTAGTGATCTGTGTCCATAATAGTACCCTGGCAACGCTATGATTCTAGAAGGTACAAAGTAGACAATATGTGAATTTGCCATTCCAAATTCAAATTCACATATCAGTACCAGACCACTATAGTATCTGAAATCTAGATCGTCCTCTTTCATGGGCTACAGTGGTGAAGTGGGACAGACGCTGCCTCGCTAGCCTCGAGGTCGGGTGTTCGATCCCTGCATCGGCCAAGAAAGTTCATTCAGATTTTCCATCGTGGTTCCCCTTGTCAGTGATGCTGTACAGAGGGCCTGTTTAGTCGTTCAGATTGGACGAAAAACCAAGGTCTCGTGTACACGTTGTCATGCACGTAAAATATCCCTTGGGAGTTCGGGCATAATTTTCCTCATTGGTCAGATGGGCGGACAGGCATATAATAATTTGCGCAACACACGGGCTTTCATTTCACAAATTGTCTATAGGTTTTTTTTTGACACATGGCAGTGTATATACATTGTATTATATTAAGACTCTCAAGTAAATTACGCATAATGCGAAGATAATTGCCATGTGTATGTATATCTTTGATTCCGGTAGGATTTCTATCATAATAAATTACAGATGACATACAAAAGATGTTCCGTCATATGTAAAAAAAGACGCTCGTCCAACCAAGTGGGTGTACTCCCCTACTTGACCCCCCTTCCCCTCTCTCTCTCTCCCTCTCTCTCTATCTCTCTCAGTACACGTGTAGTCTATATAATGGCCAATCTAAATGCCCACTATACAGGTGAGTTCATCCTATTTTCTCATTGGCGTACTCGCATTTAGTTGCGGTTGTGTGTGTGTGGAATGACTTTCTTTAACGCCCGCTTCCACCGCGGTGATAAAAGTGGCGGTTGTCACTAATGGTCCTTTCATATTAATATATTTGTTACGCGGTAATTGATTGGTTAATGAAAGCGCCATTCGGTCCACGAATACCTGTACAGACATTTAAATCAACAGGAATCCAAAACATCCGGGGTACTTGAAAGAACAACCAGACCTCCCCCCCCCACTCACACCCAGAATCGCACATTCGTACCCCGCATTCTAAAGCGCAAAGATATAGGGCAAATATTTTAAGCGTTATTTAAATATACGTTATGCAAGATCTAAATTTTTATATTGCAGGCCTTTCTTTAGGCCTGAAATGTTATAAATTATTAATTAGATATTCATTAACTTATCCAACATTAACATAAAAAAAACTCTCGGTGTCATCGGTTAACATCGATATTAAATAAAGTAGAACGGTTTAGCTTCGAACAACTAGTGCGGTTGTTGAAATTGATGCACATATCTTGTCAAATCGTCAAAAGCTAATATCTTCAATGGAGCAATTTGAATGACATTTTCAATAAATTCATTTTGATTTTGTATTATCTTTTCTCGAACTATTATAGTAAGAATGACCAGATCTTTATCAAAACCTAATATCTTTAAATAAAGTTTAAGTTATTTTGACTCCCAACACACTTCGGCCACGGAAATCCCTTTAACACTACAGCAAAGATAAATTTGAAACTTACGAGTTCTTCAGTCCTAAAATCCCAAACTTCTAATAAATCCTTATTCTCATTATTGTGAGAATCTTGACTCTACAAAAACTTTACCGTTGACTGCTGAGCTAAAATTGGCCAGTCTTCAGTATATACTGGCTTTATAGGCACTTCACACCGTACTACAAGAATCTCTGGATTCACCCAACTTGAATAAATCTCTTATTGTGACGCTTTATGTCTTTTGACCAATAATCTTATCTTCTATAAATTATGTCAATACCACCCATAGATGGCGTATCATTATCTCGCTCTCAAAATATCTACACGTAATACATTAAATTAATATGTTTTATAGATAATGTTATTTTATTTGATATTTGCTAAGGTACACAAGAGTTCTTAGTGCAGATATCGGTGATAGATTAATTTATCTAAACTACGTCACAGTGATTAATACGTCTGAATGCGTTAACGATGATGAAGTCAGACGATCAAAATATTTCCGATTAATTTGGTCAGTACAATTCCTGTTTTTTTAACCGTTACAAAATAATGCGGTTTTGCGGGATATTGAATTCTTCCGTAGTTTTACAAAAAGGGTGGCGACTTTTATTAAAGCACAAGAAATACAGAGGGGTGAGGGGGGCAATATGGAGTCAGACCGCTAATTCTGTTCACTTTTTTTTCGGGATTAAAGTTTTTACAACAGACAGAGCAACGAGTGGTCTTACCCTTGCTTCAATGTTTGTAGAAGTAACGTAGCCAAAACTCCCGTCTCTGATCCATGAATAGATACAAACCATGGCAGAGATTGTTACATCAACCCCTCTTCATCTATATCTATTCTAGCCCCCCCCCCCCCAAAAAGAAAAACGTGCAAAAGGGGAAATCAGGGAGAGAGGCAATTGCTATATTATAGACAAACTAGTGGTCTTCCAACATAGGACCAATTTCAATTCGTCTAAAGCGAAAGGATAAATTTAGTGAGAGGGTAAAGTCCATGAACACAACATGTCCATTTGTATTTCCGTACTTTTGTATTTCTGTACTTTTGTATTTTTGGAATTCTATATATCGAATGACTTTTAGCAAAAGGGCATTGTTTAAATCAATTTGTTAAGTATACATAATTTACAATACATTACTACATAAACAGATGATAAAAACTCACAGAGAAAATTATGTTAACAAATAAGAAATACAACACTAAATCAGAAATCAGAACTAATAGTAAACATTTGGGTTGATGAAAAGTGCTCTAGCAATGTATTCCATTAAAAGAAGCAACGTGATAAATCAATTCTCTAAGCTGTTATAAAATAAACTTCATGAAAACGTGAAACCAAAGAGATACGTAACTGAAGCTAATTCAGTCTCGGTCCATGCACAAGGAACAGCGCCAAATCATCCCCTTTGGCAGACTTACATAGGCTTCCACTCGAGTGAATATTTGAAAGAAAAATGGTTTATGTTTATATACTGTTCACTCAATTTATTACAGCCGCCCATTATCGGTTTTCAAATGGAAGGAGGATGAAATCTGGTGAGCCGGACAACACCCATGAGGTTGGACAGGCGACCCTACTCCTTGTCATATACAATATACAAGGAGGGAATCGAAACCACACCACTTGACTCAATAACAGTTCTCATGATCAACCATGTACCCCCCCCCCCCCCGCATCCCACCCGACAAGCAGCCTTAAACGTTTACCATCTAACAAATGATTCACCTCGACAGCCCGTGGGTTCAGCAGTCTGACTGGATAAAGGCTACGTGCTCAATTTTTGCTGACTTTGTTGAGGCTGCCAAGAAAGTCACATGGTATTCAAACGACTTTCTGGATTCCACAACAGTTGGAACGCGATGATGGAAGTGCCGCTTTCCGGGCAGACATTCCCACCCTAGAATGACAAACTTGACATCTCTAAAATGACAAACCTCTCCTATCTAGAATGACAAACCTCCCCTCTCAGAATGGCAAACATCGCCTCTCTAGAATGACAACCGTCCCCTCTCTAGAATGGCAAATATCTCCTCTCCAGAATGGCAAGTTTCCCCTTTCTAGAATGGCAAACACTTTCTCCTGAATGGCAAACGTTACAATAGAAGAAAAACAAAAACTTATTATCGAATTATTATGTCAGGCCACGGCGGTGCAGTGACTCATTAAACCGAAGGTTTGGGATTCGGTCGACATTTTTCAACTTGGTTTCCACTTGTTAGAGGGTCTAGTCATTTGACGTGCACGTAAAAGAACCCTTGGCAGGTTGTATAAAACGAATCGTATACCCGTCTGTGTGCGCGGGAGGGGGGCGATGGCGAAGAGGGTAAGAAGCTGGCTCGCTAGTCAAAGGGTCAAAACCAAAACTACGACAAAGGTGGTTAATTGTCAGTAGCGCGTGTGTCTTCCACTGGCTCTTACGCACGCTGTGCAGCACAATTAACCATCTTTGTCGTGCTTTTGGTTTTGACCCCTCTGACTTTGTACCGTTGATTACAGATTAAACATCCATAAGGGTACAAATGTGTTGTTATTGATGTGTTCCCATTTGAATATTGTTCACAATAAGAAGCAAAATAAATAAGGTATGTTTACAGGATCATTTTGTTATACGAAAAACTAAGTGATGCGTTTTCTATGGCGCACAATATAGTATAAAATTAACTTATTATAAAATTAATTTGGAACTAAAAGCATCCAATCGTAGATAAAAACAAGCACATCAGTATATCTAACGTTTTTAGTATACTGACTGAGGAGAGGAGTTTATTAGTCCGCCGCTTTAAGAAATACTATAAATATGGGTATCAATAAACCCAATCCTAACACTATCCGTAATTATAGGTCGACTAATACCGTAAACCTAACCCAACCCTAACCCTAATATTAGATATCGGTGGAATTGTGAGCATTCCCCCCTCTGACTATATAGCCTATGTTCCATCTTCTTTTCGAAATGCCTGTATATTGCGGATCGCGTTACGACAAATTACAATTCAATTCCTGCTGAGTATAACATTTCCTTGTAATTCTTGTTGATAAAAGGTTGCATCGATAAATCACATGATTATTAACCTTCGCTTGAATATCGATCGCAAAATAATACCGTAAAATAGTATCGAAGGATGTACTTAATATGTCTGATTTATTCAATCTGTCGGGAACATATGCATCTTGACTCTTTACAATTGGCTCTTAATTAAATCACATTTAAGAAGATCGGCTGAGATATCAGCTAGCAGAGGCGTAGATATGTTTGACTGATATAAACAATCGTTGTCTAGCCTAAAAACTCAACACACAAAAACAAAAATTTACGTCTATCATTTTTTGGAAATCTTGCGTATAATTCTTGTCGTACTTGATTCTCGTTTCACCGAGTTTTTTTTAACACTCGTGACACACTATCCCACTTCTGACACCAGCGATTACATTCGGAACTCTTGAATATAATACTTTACTGACATTGGGTTAATACAAAAACAACAACAAGCTCAGAAATAAAAACAAACTAGATCTCTAAGAACAGAAAAGGAAGAGATTCTAAGACAAGGTTCCTGGCTGTGGAATTAAATGCTTCCTGATTGATCTTAGCATGTGGCCAAGGGAAATTCTTTTATTAAGCCAATTATCTCTCTCCTTGATTACCCAGCCCGCTAGTTTGCTATATTTTGATAGAGTATTTATCGTTAATGAGTTAATTTAGTTGGAATCAACTTGTTTTCTATGCTTATCTTCACGTACTTCAGTTTTATTTACCGTGTGTCGGCTTTAATCTACACAAAGAAATATACGAGAGTGAAAGAAAATGGTAGATAACCTGAACTGGCTGAACATCTCGTATACATGTTACATGTCCAAATATATGTAGGTTTCACGGTTTATCAACAGAGGAACGCCGCTACGTTGAGACTAACGTATGATTTGATGATATCGTGTGCACAGAAATGAAATGAAATGGGGTTTAACGTCCTACTGTTCTGCTCCGACTGGGCTAATGAAGACGGACATACAGTGTGCTATGAGGGATATTAAGTATTTCGTCCCACCGAATGACTATAAGTTACACCTTGCCAGACTCTGTGTCCTGCAAAAGGGAACCACACCTCTTTCAATCCCTGCGTTGACCGAGAAAATAATGAAATAAATTAGGTTTTACGTTCTATTGTTGTGCTCAGAATGGGTTAATGAAGACAAGCATATACCATTACAGAGTGCTATTAGGAAAATTTTGCCCGGGTAGCGGCACTGTGGCCTACTCTTCTATCGAATTCCACCTGCCAAGGAATCTTTTACGAGCACGCCAAGTATACACGGGGCCTCAGGTTTTCGCCCCACCACTGCCAAGGAAAATCACGTCGGAAAATCCCGATGACCTTGGGAGGATCGGCCACCCACCTCCCGACTAGCGAGTCAATTTCGTACCCACCGTGGCTCCCGCGTTGACTGAGAAAGTTCATAGGGATCTCCCAGTGTGGTTCCCCCTTGTTAGTGATGCAGGACAGAACAAAGTGAAAACGTATAATCCGGGCAAAATAGCCCCCAAAGTACATATACCCGTCTTCATTAGCCCAGTTGAAGAAGAACAATAGGACGTTAAACCCATTTCATTTCATTAACCCGGTTAGTGCAAAAAGGTAAGATGCTAAAACCCCATCTCTACTGGTTATTGCAGAAAAGTAAGACGTTAAACGGTAATAAACCCCATTTCGCCCGGTTGTTGCAGAAACGTATGGCGTTAATTAAGCCCCATTTTGCCCGGTTATTGCAGAAACGTAAGACGTTAAACCCCCTTTCGCCCGGCTGGTGCAGAAAAGTAAGATGTTAAACCTCATTTGGCCCGGTTACTGCAGAGAAATAAGACGTTAAACCCTATTTCTCCTGGTTGGTGCAGAAACGTAAGACGTTAAATCTCCATTTCGCCCAGTTGGTGCAGGAACGTAAGACGTTAAATCCCCATTTCGTCCGGTTATTGCAGAAAAGTAAGACGTTAAAGCTCCATTTCGTTTCATTATAAGTACCTATAGAGACTTAGTTAGTGCAGACGATTTAGTAAGATTTGTATCAGTGATTAGTTTAGCAGTAAACACCTGTAGTTTGATGGGGAATTAAAGACAGGTAAACAAACACACCTTTATATCCTAACTGTCAGGTTCTCAACACAAGCGAACAAACATACCTTTTATTAACCACCAGATACCCCACAATATCAGATATATAGCCGCACCAAATTTCAGATGAGTTTGGGCGAAAATATATGGATGAAAAGGTACGTGTTTTATGCTCGCCTCTTGGTACTGTAATTTTCTATTAATTACGCCAACACCTGATGGGATAGTTTGTTTAAAGATACGTTATGGGAGATTACTATAAGGAGTTAGCCATTCTTGCTATAACAGTTCAAAAATAGATGATAAAAGAAGAATGTATTGAAATTTTCAGTCAAATTTTACTTTATTCTGGACATAGTTATCACCTAAGTATTTTTTTGACTAGAAATAGTAGTTAACTCCATCGTCCCCGATTACCGAGTGTGGCCGATCGTTTGATTGACAGACGTTAACTCCACCTACACAATCTCGATTAATAAGTAATGCCTTTAATGGCTGTGGTACCGTTATCCTATTCGGTTTGAGACGGGGCTGCAATTCCATTCGTGTCACATTTATTTTTTACTACAAATTAGAATTAAGACTTTTAATAAATAGATAAGAAGAGAATTTACCACAAATTTTGAACTATCATTTTCACAATGATATTAAAAATGACGTTTTCAGCTTGTGATTCCTCGAGCGATCACAATTATTATCCAATTGAAAAAAGCGTGGCCATTCTTTGCAATGGAAAGGAGGGGCGGGGGAATGTGTGTGTCTGTAGATGGGGTGGGGGAGATATAGAAATATCTCGAAAGGGTGTACACCTAGTGTTTATTAATTTGTATACGACATCATTTCATGTAGGAGTAGAATGTAGACATTCTGTTCTACCACATTTTCTGTAGATCAGAGTTTTTGTGATTTCCTTTCTATGGGATCAAAATTCATGTCAGAGCTTTTAAAATGAAGGGTTGTATTTAAATTTAACGTGATGCAATGCTTTTTAAATAGCCACTTTCTCGGAATGTTCAGTGAATTAAAAAGTTTAGCCTTTTACAGATTGAGACTTGCCCATCAACTTTTATGCACATAACTTCATTCATTGAACCTGCCCCCTGCTTATCCAAAAGGTTAATAGTTCGAGCATTATACATCTGCCAAGCTGTTTTGTTTGTATTCTGACTTTAGCACCCGCCTTGGCTCAATTGTGTGTGTACTACCATCACTACAGTTGTGACTAGGCAAATGACACAAATTTGGGGCTAAAGTTGCCCATTTTTTGCTTACTTGTCTGTTTCAAAATACTTGTCCAATTTGTCCAGTCAGTATCTGGTGCTCACGAGGACACAATCTTAAAATCAATTCTGTAGTAAGTAGACCAATCTGTATTCGGTGAGTACTTTTATAACTGTTTAAAATCAACTCGCCAGTTAATAGACCAATCTGTATTCAATGAGTACTAGTATAATAGTTTAAAATCAACTCACTAGTTAATAAACCAATCTGCATTCATTGAATACTAGTATAACTGTTTAAAATCAACTCGCCAGTTAATAGACCAATCTGTATTCAATGAATAGTAGTATAACAGTTTAAAATCAACTCACTCGTTAATAAACCAATCTGCATTCATTGAATACTAGTATAACTGTTTAAAATCAACTCACTGGTTAATAGACCAATCAGTATAAAGTGAGTACCGGTATAACAGTTTAAAATCCGCTCACTGGTTAGTAGGCCAATCTGTATTAAGTGAATACTGGTTGTTACTGTTTAAAATCAGTTCACTAGTTAGTAGACAAACCTGTATTCAGTGAATACTGTTATAACAGTTTAAAATCAAGTCACTAGTTGATAGATCAATCTGTATTCAGTGAGTAACTGTTTAAAACCAACTCACACCAATCTCTATTCAGTGAGTGAGTACTGGTATAATTATTTAAAATCATCTCACTTAAAAGATCAATCTGTATTCAGTGAGTATTGTTATTACTGTTTAAAACCAACTCACTAGTTAATAGACCAATCTGTATTCAGTGAGTACTATTATAACAGTTTAAAATCAAGTCACTATTTAATAGACCAATCTGTATTCAGTGAGTACTGGCAAATTAAAGGAAATGATATTGGGTTTAACAGTTTAAAATCAAGTCACTAGTTAATAGACCAATCTGTATTCAGTGAGTACTGGCAAATTAAAGGAAATGATATTGGGTTTAACGTCCTACTATTCTGATCTAAGTTGGGCTAACAAAGACGGGCATACGCCATACAGTGTGCTATGAGAGAAAATTTTACCGGACAATGGCACTATGGCCTACTCTTATATCGAATATAAAACTGCCAAGGGATCTTTACGTGCACGCCAATGTATCCGAATGACTAGACAGTTGTCCTTGTCAGGTCCTCCCGCCTGCGCCACTAACAAGGAGAAACCACGCCAGAAAAGCCTTATGAAGTTTCTGGGTCAATGCAGGGATTGAATACGTCATCGCCAGGTTGTAAGCCAGTGTCTTACTCACTAGACCCCATGCTGGGTTTAAGGCAGTGATGTCATCGATGTGCCTTGGGATTGCCCAAAAATCACTCCTGAGAAGTTCAAGACCATCATCCATGTGTACTTGGGCAAATGTACCCCTTCGCACACGGAGACCGCCTGTGTGCTACCCTCATCTAGTTTATCCCACCAGCCAAAGCGGTTTACTTTGAGCCATGGGTGAGAGTTGGGCCAGTCGCGAGGACCAGTGTCAATAGTCCGTCCAATGGATTTGACTGACTGCTGAAACAAAGGTACTACCTCTAACACTACAGCCCATACAACCCTTACATTGATAAGAAATGCAAACGTATGAAACTCGTGAATAAACATGCGAAGTGAGAAAAATATGTCGCGGCGTATGAAGAAAGATAGACAATCGTGCTTGTGATGTAAATTTGTTATAAAAATTAAAATAGATATGTTTATTGCGTATATATAATATATATATATATATATATACATTGTATATATAAAATATGTCTCAGAGTGCTTTCTTTCTTTCTTTTCCAGTGAAAATATGACTCTGAATGTGCATTTTGAATAGAAAAATACATGTAGTTCTGCAGGCTTTTCTAAGCAAAACATCAACTTCGGGTGGCCGTTATAGCGAAAATCTTGAAAAAAGGACCGTCATTTTGGATTTTCAATTGGCCAATCGGGCATATTTGATTAGTATCCCTTGGAGAACGATTGTGCCAAATTTGATGCTTGTATCATCATTTGCACGATTCTGCTGTTATCTGCCCCACTAATAACGTAGGAATAAAAGGATAAACGTTGCGAAATGCCACTGTTCGGGAAATGGGGTTCGGGTGGGGTTTCGATCCTAAGCTTGTACGTGACAAGCAACAGGGTAGCTTGCTCAACTTTAGTGGATTTTTTTCACCTTGTCCTATACGCCCTCGACCCCATTGCTAAAGACCCACTGTCATGCGAATTATTGAAATAAAATTTACCATAGTATTTTATATTAAATGGACATGAAACCCCCTCTCTCTGTCTTTCCTGGAAACATTTTTCCTCTCTCAGACAAGGCCTATCACTATTTTAGACTGACAAGTATTTACATACCAAATACCAATTATATGTTTTAATGTAATGATTATAGCTACTTACAGGTAGTTGCCTACATTGGTTACATATATCCAATTACCATTACACAGTGTCTCATATTATATTCCACGTTTACCTTAGTCACCTTTTAAAGCGGAGGTAGACTTATAATTCCAAGACATATTTTCATCACTGAAATCAGCTGAACAGATATAAACAATATGGATGACACTTCGGTTCAGATTTTTTGATCGTTCACCTTTTTCCCCGAATGTGTTCACACACACAAACACAAGAAACTAGAGAATGAAGTTCCAATTGGTATTTATATAAAACGAAGAAATTGTAAACTTATCTTCAACATCTTCCATATGGCAAATGGATTGCCTGAAATATGCTGTTCATATTATCTGGTGCCCCGCAGAGCCTAATGCATGAATAATATCCTAAGTTGCTTTTTTCCATCATTATATATAGTTACAAATTCAAGAAAGATTGACGAACCCACGTATTAAGGAAAATGGATAATGTAATAATGACTCTATACGCCATGTTTGTGTATAATGAATAATTTATTTTTTTTTAAAAAAAATAATGTTAACCAGAATCAGGAATGTCAGCTTTTCGTAAGTGGAACAACCCATTTTTTTTTTAGGGATATAGAGAACCGTTGAAGAAGGGTCGACCAAAGCCCACAGGTCGTCCAGCAATTCGAATGAGACACAAACTATTTGATGAACTCGTGTATCAAGCAAAATGTAATAAAACAGGAGTGTCGGAGAAACGAGGCTTAACGTTCACGAGCCAAAAACAAGTCATTTCGAGATTAACATACAGTATATTTTATTTTAATTATTCGCTTGCAAGGAGGGTTAATAGCGGTGGAAGGAAATCGGAAGACCCGGGGCTGGACAGGCATCCCCATTGCTCGCCACGTGCAAGCATCGGATCGAAACAAGGCCACTCGACCCAATGATAGGTCTAATGAACTAAAGCGCACGCGTTAAGCCACTCAACCACCCAACCCCCCGTTTTTACACCGTTAAACACGAAACAAAGTAGTGCAGCTTTACGGTTGAGCTAATAATTTGGGATATTGGTGCTATGATACAAGATTTGCCCTGACATCGGCGCTTCGACCTACTTTATTTATTTCAATGGGTCTTTTACGTACACGCCAATTTTTTCACGGAACTTCACTTATTCGCCCCACACGAACTATTACACTCTTTCATGGCAAGCTGGAATCTCGTGGAATAGAGAGTCAACGCAATATCCACATGCATTGTGCCTTCTGACACTATGATCAGCTCAAACTGATCCCGCAGTGAATATTCGCTTGGCCGCTACAATCACTGATAAGCATGACATCGACGAGGCTTAATGAGTACGGTATATTAACTTTTTTACTCCGACAAATTAAATTCTCAAACATTTTTTTGAGGTAAAAGAAAAATAAATAAAGACATTTGAAGTGTTTGAAGTTAAAAAATATTTCCTATTTAGTGTAAATGGGTATTAAAATGAGTAAAATGCATCATTTTGCCCGAAGCAATTAGGTGTTAAGTAAACATTGCACGAGCAGTTGAGCCAATGACTGGCGCGGTGAGCAGTCAACGCACGTGCTGTGGACACTCATCTGTTACAGAGTTAATTCGTAAGTAATTCTCTGTGAAACAGATTGTGATCAGCTATGAATAATCGCTAGTTCGCTAATATCACTGGGCGGGGAGACATCTGTGCTGGTTAATTAGCTCGCCATATTAACTTTTTTACTTCTGCAAATTAAGTTCTAGAAGTATATTTGGATAAACAGGATATGCCCTATTTAGTATAAATGGGAATCTAAAATGAGTAAAAGGCACCATTCTGCCCGGACCAGTCCCCGTCATGTTTACGTTACACGTGCTATCGAGACAACGTTTGACACCAGTATAAAAGTTGGGGTGGTCTAGTAGTCTACAGTGTCGCGGTTCGAGCTCTGGCTGGCATGCGGTCGTCGTTTCGATCCCCAGTGCGAGCCCACGTGGCTTGGTCATAGGGGTGTCTTCTCAGCCCTCGTTATTTTACTCAGAGTAGGCCTACTCCTAAAAGAAAGACCCCTGTGCCAGGTGCGGATCCAGGAATTTTTGCAGGAGGGGGTTTGCCAGGTTTCTGTTACGGAAATCTGCCATCATCGTCTCTAAATTACATAGGCATACATACAAATTGAGCTTTTTAAACAGAGAAATCGTTTTTATACTGATGTAGGATTACTTTGTGATGTAATTTCATTGATGCAAGGCATTATTGTTTTTTTATATAGCTGAGCAGGGGGGGGGGGGTCCTGAGTGCGTGCGCTAAGATAATAAAACTGAAAATATGACCACTGGTCTGTGATATCACTCTTGTGGGAAGCAGGCGTTAAACCCTAAAAACAACAACACAGATTTATTAGAAGAGTGTTTTCGCAATACCTCTATGAAACAGATTGGTACGTTACTTGTGAGGATAGTGCACAAAAGTGGGACCGGGTGCAGATATTCAAAGATCGCAAATAAGACGTTTTATTTTTTGATGTTCCGTGTAATCTGTAGATCTATTATCGATTAATAAATGTAGAGACTAACCCACTAGCCATTTTATAACGAACAAAGACCTTTTAGTATGATGAATACAATGAATTTTCATGTTGGTCTTTTTATTATTGTAGGTCTTTAATACAAGTTAATTCTATTGCTCCTCATTTCTTACTTAATGGCCCCTGATTTCGTGAACCGGTGAAATAAAACACATTTATGTAGGAACACTTTCCACAAATTTATTATGCTGAAATCTATATTCCTTTGATGCTTAATTACCAGGAATTTCTTTTTTTAAACGTTGATTAATTCGTTTTCATGAATAATTAATAAGTACCATTAAATAAATATTGTTGAGTCGTAAGAACTGTGTTAATAATATTCATGTGTACATCTTCCACCCAGTTAAAAAGATTGTAGATTGAAATGAAATAGGTCTAATGTCTGGTTAATCTGCACTAAAAGGTCTAATGGAGCCGGGCATACGCCATGCAGTGTGCTACGTGAATCAGTGTGTTCCTAAGGTGCTGGTATGGTTCACCTATTAAGGTACTGGCGCACTAAGCACGGCGTTTGGAAACACTGTCTAGACGCTCGGTCGGGACAAAATAGACAAAAGAGAGAGAGAGAGAGAGAGAGAGAGAGATGGGGTTTAACGTCCAGTCGACACAAACTAGGTCATTTCGGGACCAACATATGGTTTAATTTTATTTCAATAATTCGCTTGCGCGAAGGGATCTTTAGCAGTGAGAGGAAATCGGAGTATCAGGAGAAAACCCACGAGGTCGGACAGGCGACCTTACTCCTTGCCACGTACAACCGGGGATTTGAAACCACGCCAGTTGACTCAATGATACAGCGCACGTACGCTAACCATTCGGCCATCCAACCGCCCCCACCCCCATAGGCAGTAGAAACAGGGTCTAGTGTGCACGTTGGTGTGCACGTAAAATCACCCATGCCAGTTGGAATTCGATGAAGAGTAGGCGGAAATGCTGCTGTTCAGGAAACATATCCCCACGGCACACAATTAGCATAATGTCCATCTTCATTTGACCGGTTGGTGCAGAAAAGTTGGATGTTAAACCCCATTTCGTTTCATAGGGCCATTGATCTGGGTTCGTGCAGCTAACAGCTTTTGACAATTTGAAATTAATCTAGATTGCCCACATTGTGTTGAGATTGGCTGTTCTATGTTTGGTTGAACTTTTCTACTGTTCTTCTATGTTTGGTGGTCTGTGTCCATGCATCGTTTGTTCTATATTTGGTTGAGATTTTCGGATCTCTGTTCATGTCCTGTTTGTTCCATGTACAGTGTTTGTGTTATATTTTATTAAGCAGTCCAACTACGCTGTTTTCGAATTTCTCAAATCGATTAAATGTGGTACAAGAAATTCTAGAAAGGTCAAACACATCCCACCACAACAGCGCGCTGAACGAAGCAATGATTTGTATGGATAATTGTGGTAGTTGCTGTATTATTATTCCGGTTTGTAAACAATGATAAATAATGAGATGTTTAGATATTTATTATAATTACATGCATTGTTGCGAAACATGCTCCTTAAACGCCTTAATGTTAAATTCAGATCATACAATATTAACCTTTGAACAACGTATTTTAATATTGAAACCATACAATTATCTCGTTAAAAGTCTTATTGCAATTACGAACAAGGTCCCTTTCAATGTGGGGGTTGGGATGGCCTAGTGGTCTAGAGTGCCGCGCTTCGACCTCTAGCTGGCCGGTCACCTCTGGCTTGCGGCTGTGGTTTCGAGCCCTGGTGTGAGCGTACGTGGCATGGAGATAGGGGCGCCTTCTCAACCTCGTGGGTTTCCTCCGGGCACCCCTGTTTCCTCCCACTGCTAAAGACCCCTACGCACAAGCGAATTATTGAAATAAAAAATGAAACCATGTGTTAGTCTCAAAATGACCTAGTTTGTGTCGAGGTCGAGTGTGCGTTAAACCCCATTTCTCTCCCTCTCTCCCTCTCTCTCCCTCCCTTTCAATGTGTTATTGCCAAAATAAAATCATGAACAGCGCCCCTTTGAAATCCTTACTGCAATAATCAAATCATAAACAGTGTCCCCTTGCATGTCATGAAAAATAACCCGTCAAGCTTCGTCTAATAATATTCAAATCTGTGTCCTGCAAGAGGGAACCACGCCCCTTTCAATCCCTGCGTTGACCGAGAAAATAATGAAATGAAATGGGGTTTAACGTCCTACTCTTCTGGGCTAATTAAGACGGGCATACGCCATACAGTGTGCTGTGAGAGAAATTTGGCCCTGACAGCGGAACTACGGCCTACTCTTATGTCGAATTCCAAAAGTCAAGGGATCTCTTACGACAATGTGTACACGGGACCTCGGTTTTCGTCCCATCCGAAGGACTGGACAGCTGCCTCTTTATAAACATAATTCTAGTAATCATATTATGGGAATTTTTAAACCTATGTGGAATGGTCGACTAAATATTTCCCATCAAACTTCATAAGTTCTTGAGACGGGACAAATTTCTGGTCACATAACATAATAATATTTAGTGTGTTCACGAATACACTTAAAGAGTAAAAGCGACCATCTTAAATTTCCTGTTGGCTGTACAAGAAGGAAATGGAGTTTTAATCAAAAATTAATTAACCAATATTCCATATTAGGTTAGTGGTGTTATGGATTCATGCGCTATTGCGAAAATCAATCATTTTCGAAATGTACGTCCACGTACTCTGTTCATGTTTTATAGGACTAGATTGATTTATAAACTGCTCGTGTGATTGTGCGCAGCCGTACCAAAGACACGGTTAGAGCTTTAGTTTCGTATCAAATCATATTTCAAAATGAAACTATGAACTCTGGGGTAATAAATAGCCTAATATTTGGGGACAAAGTGGGTAACTTTCTACAAGAAACGTATAGTTTTATCAAAAATAAATCTACTCGCCGTATCTGAACGCTGATGATCAGTGGAAAGGTCACAAAAATGAACAAACTTGGTTAAATTACTCGTGCATGCGTAAGTTCAGCAAACGGCTAGACATTCGTGTACGTAAGTATTCCGTATGCTTATGCAGGACCCAGGTCAGATTAGCCCCTCCCCGCATCAATTGGAGTATTCGAGAAAGTCTAATTAAACTTAGACGATCAAACTACAGCTTCATATCAAGACTGAACAATAATCAATCAGGCTAAAACAAAATATTTCAGGCATTATCAGTGATGATAAGAATTATAAGATTTTTCTGAAACCATACAAATCTAAAAATATATGTTCCATGTAGAATCGTCTTTTGATGGGATGGGTAGGGTACCTTGATTTGCTCTCAGATCTAGATTACTAGAATAACCAAAACAATATCATCAGTAAGAAAGATTCCTAATACAAAGTTAGCACCGATTGCAGGACAGATTAGACGCCTGTAACCACCAAAATGTTGAAATGAAAGGGAGGGGGGGTCCACAATACACCTGGTATCCGATAATGTAATATTCGTAGAGTTTCTTGTCAAATGATGAATGTTGCCACTGCCTCACATCCATTCTTTTTGCAGCATTATACTCGACATCAAGTAGCTGACAATGTATAAAATTCTCGCTAGACAATTGTGAACCAATTTGTCACACACGTTAAGGATATGGTCGTTGGGGTCCAAAATACCCCCTGTATACGCACAAGGGCTAGAGATGCTCTCATAACCACAGAAGATTTTTAGCCAAACACTTAGAAAATAAATAGTTGGATCGTATTGTATTGTGTCTACCAACGCATTCATTACTTCGGAACATTATAAGGATTTTATTTACTCAGAATGATTTGTGGGCTATAGTTTCAAATCAATCGGAATTTTTTCAATATGGTTGATAAATTTGAATCCAATTTGTACACGGGAATTCTGACAAGTTTAACCACGTTGGAAAAAAAACCCCAATGAACTTCTTTGGCCAACACCGGGACCGTACCCGCGACCTCCAGGGTAGGGAACCAGTGTGTTACTTAATTAGCCATTAAACTATAACACATACTTATGGAAGAACAATTACTGATTTATTTAGATTAAAAGATTATTAATTAGCCATGTTTCTACGACCTGGCTAGTACCTAACGCTTAAAGGCTATGTTAGGTTATTTCTGATGGGTGCCGCGGTGGCTTTGTGGGTAAGACGTTAGCTTAATAACCTGGGGTCCCGTGTTCAATCACGGTGTGGGATTTTCTTAGTCTGGATCTTTCTAGTCAGTGGTGTAGGACAGGGGAACTGGCAAGGGACAACGTATAGTCGTTCGGATGGTACAAAAACGTCATGTGCACGCCAAAGTATAGTCGTTCGATGTTACAAAAAAAAACCCAACACATTAGCGGTCACATAAAATAATCCTTGACAATTGGAATTCGATATAACAGTAAGCCGTAGCGCCGCTGTCCAGGTATAATTTCCCTCATAGCACATCGTATAGTAATATAGGGCGGGGCGTCTTCATTAGCCCATGCAGTCGGAGCAGAACATTTCATTTCTTATTTCGGATGTTGCGATATTTAAATTTTCAATTTTGAAATAATTTTTGACTGATAATCTCTTCAGAGATCAGCTCTCACAATATTTTAGTTTGTAATTTATATTTGATCATTATTTCATAAAAAACGAGAGAAACCCAAGTAATAAACCCAAGTAGAATTCCACAGAATTGTATCACTACTGAGTAAATCACAAAAACTAGATTTTACAATGATCTGCCAACATCCCTTTAGCTTTTATTGGGATTATTTGAGAATGGTGTTTAATAGTTGTCTAATAGATTATTCCTTCCTCACTAGTTATATCTCATGTAAACATCGAAATTAGAAAAAAACTCAAGAAATCTTGCCTGGCTTCTCAATATCATATATCGATTGAAATGGCATCTTTTCGCAATAACTTATTAAAAAGAAGTCATATGCATGCAGTTGTTCAACAAACATTCTTTATTATTCGATGCCCTATAATCACATTTACATTGCACTTGACAGTTAACTAAACATAACTTTTAAACAGAGCTATATGTTTTAGATTAATAAAAATTCAAAAGGAATGAAGTCCAATATTATTACTATCAAAGAGAAAGGACAAAAAATCCTTAAAATCACCTGATGATATTTTTTATAGGTCAAGTACCGTAAATCATTTTATTTGTTGTCACATCCCATAGGGCCACAGTGGTTCAATGAGTAAGTAAGACGTTGGCTCGCTAACCTGGAGGTCCCGTTGGGGTTTTCCGTCGTGGTTCCGTCTGTGGTGCGGAGAGGAGAGTCTGGCAAGTGACAACGTATTGTATAGTTCGGATGGGACGAAAACCGAGATCCTGTGTACACCTTGGCTGGAACCGTATGCTTAAAAAATGCCTACGCATACTGGCGATTGTTTGCGGCCAACGGAAATCAGTCATTGACGTTCCATAAGAGATGGGAAATCGTTATGTGCACAGAACTCTCTATGTGCACAGAACTTTAAACAAAATATCACCAATCAATTTCATCTTTCTCTAAACACATGTTTGATCCTATATGACTAAAGGGCAAACTTTCAATCCTTTTTAATAGCATGTTTTATTTGATAAATTTAAATTTGAGGAAAATTCAGATTTAAATATTAAAACAAAATGCCGCTTTAATAAACTTGATTTTCTCGATATAGGTAAAAGTAACAAAAGGTTTAATGTGGCTTTAATAAATAGAGTTATCGATATAGGTAAAATGTTGATATTAAAATACATCATTTAAAAAAATTTACTTTGGATTATAGATCATTAATTTAATAAAATTTTAACGTGGCTTTAATTAACAAGTTCCATTTTTTCGATATAGGTAAAATTGTCATAACAAATTTAATACACCATGTAACAAAAACCTAATATGGCTTTCATAAATTCATAGCGGTAATATTTTGATTTGTAATCAAATACACCAATTAATGAAAAAAAAAAAACAAAACAAAAGTCTTACCTCTCTATACAGGTTAACAACCATATACACAAAACTATAGCTATCAAAAGACGAAACGAAATGCTGGCTTAAGATTTCTAGTTCTAGATCTCAATTCATTACCATACCACGAGACACGATTCCAATAAGACACCATACAATACCCTTATCAACATTACCATTTCATTTCACTAGGGCAACCATATTGCTACGATCTTTAATACATTTTACTTAATCTACGCGAACATTTTCTGATTAGTCGCAGAACAGAGGGTGTTCTTGATTTCAATTTTCATTTTTCATGAAAGACCCCTTTATTATCTGTCTCGTATTAGGTTTAGTATTTTACAAGAGTATCTAATATCGCTCTGATAAAATTTTTCATTTATTTTTATAATAAGATTATTTGAAATGCGGTTAATAATTTTTTTTTTTCTGCCACGGCGAATGCAGGATTATTTTTTTTTTTGGAATGATATATAATGATAAAATGGCCCCCGAAACCGCGCCATGATATGGCAAGATTCCCCGTGTCTTTATAACAGTTTAAGGGAGTCACGGTGGTTCAGTGAGTAAGACGTTGGCTCGTTAGTCTGGAGGTCCAGTGTTCGATCCTTGCGCTGGGTGAGAAAGTTTATCGGTGATTTCCGGTGTGGTCCCCTTTGTGTGTGGTAAAGGACAGACGGCCTGGGAAGGGAAAGCATATAGTCGTTTGGATGGGACATGAACACATTGGCGTTCGCGTAATAGATCTCTTGGCAGTTGGAATTCGATATAAGAGTAGGCCGTAAAGACGCTGCTCAGGACAAATGCCCCTCATAGCAGATTGTGTGGTATATGTTGGTCTTCATTAGCCCAGTCGGAGTGCAGTGCGTTAGATCTATTATTATATTTTTGTTTGGGTTTCGAGTGAGTGACCTAATTTAACGGGATGGATTGTATCTGTTTAAAATACAATTGGTTGACGACTTTGCTGATACAGTTCAAACCGCCAATACAATTAGCTAGAAATATTCACTTATATCGTGCACGAGATAATGTATGTAAACTGATTCTTAGTAACTAATAATTTTGTGTAGGCTGTTTTCAATAATCTGGAGTAGCAGCTTACCTGTAATCAGAAAGGAATCAGATTTCCCGCTCATTTCAACCAGACGGGGGGGGGGTAAACGCTGAAAATTTAAGTGATTTATGATTGTAGGTAAGTTAGTTATCGGATTAGAACATACGAATAGATATTTTCTTATAATGAAAACAAGATATGCGGAAAATTAAGTCAAATTGCTTCACTTTGAATGAGATATTAGCGATTCAATTTTAGAATAGCCTTGATCGTCATTATTGCCGTTGGTACGATAAGATATAATGTCTCGATTATCTATTTTTACGTTAAATCATCCACCATAAAAAACATTAAAATCCACTAAATATCACAGGCTAACGATGTCATCGAGAGTTGATTATAGTCATTTCAGTTTTTTTTCTTTGTATTATAAGCCCATACAATAATTAAATACTGATAAAATTGCCGACTCGCAGGCAATCAACAGTCTGCATTTACTTACAACATTATGCAAGATTATAAACTACTGACTATCAACTCACCTGCTATTAGGAGTTAATTAAAGATTAGTGGTGATTACAAATTACTAACTCATCTATATAACCAGGGTTTGAATAAAGATTATTAGCTCACCTACAATTAATTGACTATCATCTTACTTACATGCAATGGTGATTACAGATTATCAATTAACCTGCAATCAGGGTGGGGTTTAAAATTCAGTTTATCAAGATCCCAACAATGTTTGTGCAGTGGTGATTATCCACTCAGCTAAAATTACTGGTGATTACAGAGCATTAATTCACCAACAATAATACTAATTAAGGATAACCAAATCACAAACATCTGTCAGCTGAACCTACTGTGTTAAAACATGTTTTTTTAAAAATGACAAAGGGAAAAGATGACCCACCCTCTCTTCTCACGACATCGAGTTTATAGGGGTGGTTTAAATTGATTTCTTTTAATATACAAGGACTTTTTATTTTGTGTGTTAACCAATTTTAAGGAGACTTTAGACATACACGGACATTTGAATTGTATGTTTTACCAACTTTCAAACTATGAAGTGTAAATAATTTAATTCAATCAACATGTCCATAAAATCATATATAATATATCGGTCGTTAAATCTTTAATAAACAACAAACAACAACAATAAACATTTAGTTGTACCGTAAGACTTGCAAACGGATCTGCAGTTAGGGGTGGTAACAGATTACAATTGGATCATAAACTTGAATGAAAAATAGATTACAAACTCACCAACAACTTATATCGAGTACAGATTACAAACTCATCCACAGTCAGTGGTGATCACAGATTACAAACATTATCAACGTGTATGGAACAACTTGCAGGGAATACAAATTACAAACCCACCAACAACTCACATCGACTACAGATTACAAACCCATCAACAGTCAGCGGTTATCACAGATCACAAACTCCCTTACAACTTACAGCAGATACAGATTACAAACTCGTCTACAGTAAGTGGTGATCACAGATTAGAAACATACTATAAACGTGTATGGAATATAGATTACAAACGGATTATCAACGTGTATGGAATATATATTACAAACTTAAAATAGATCACAAACTCCCCTACAGTCAGTGGTGATCACAGAATACAAACATTATAATCAACGTATCTAGATTACAAACCCACAGTCAGTGATCTAGATTACAATTTCTCCTACAATCAATGTTGGTCACTAATTACAAACTGCTCTACAACCAGAGGTGAATATTAACGTATTTGTAAGGGCTTGGGAAGAAAGAGATTTGACTGGGCACCTGGTTTGGTTCGGTACCATCTGTAAGTGACAAAAACAGCTTTACTTACGAGTAAACTGTCACAGTAGTACAATACAGTATCGTGTCAAACCGGGTACCAACTCAACTCTTCTAAACAACATTAAATTTATTCATTAAATACCACATTCATATTATAGAATATAAGTCAGTTTCTGAATTAGATCGTACATTAAACGAACTTCTCTATAACAATCTATAAAATACATGAGGTGTACAATTACTGATGCTTCATCCTTTAGTCTGAAGAATCGTTTAATTCATATTGCGTACTGGATCAAAATTTTTAAGCATTCAGTATTAAGGGATTTGCACCACAAAGTAAGCACTTGTCACTACTAATAACCGGAATAGGGAAAGAGTTTTAATTTGGAATCAAAGCGTCAAATAGACTGGGTATAAGAATCGAGAACAACGACCACTGTTAAAGTCACCATCATAGAGGGGTGTTAAAATCCATTCAACACAAACTAAGTCATTTCGGGACTAACATGCCCCCATCCCTCTGTCTCTTCGTCCTTGTCTCTCCCCCCCTCCCCTCTCTCTTTCTTGTTTTCTATATTGGTCAGCTACGGATGGTGTTGACATTACGGGAAGTCACTGCATGGTCATCACAGTAGAAGTGAAGAGTCAAGGTGAAGAACGATCTAAGTCACTTTTTTGTCTTTTCGCATAAAAGACAAAACAAACTTTTGGACGAGAAAACTTGGCGCGAACAGAACAACAAGTGGGTTTAATTACAACTTCAAAATAATGTTTAATACGAACCATAATACCAATACAACAACCGACTTCCACTTTTCAGGAAAATTAAGGTATTTGTCCGGGAGGTCATTTCAGACGGGTCTTGGTTCGATGTGACTCAGATCATTTTTCAGGCAAATTAAGGTCAAACAAAGGATACGATGGACTTATTTGTGCGGGAGGTCCTTTCAGAAGGGTCTTGGTTCGATGTAACTCAAATCGTTTTTATCCAAAATTGATTGTTTCACAGAAAGCTTATACAATATGCTACCAGATGGCGCCATTAACTGGGTTTCTTGGAAAAAGTGACTTAGATCATTCTTCCCGTGTGCTCTTCAAATATATTTCAGTCAATAAATCTGCATAGGGCAATTTAGTGTCGAAATATTTGTTCTAGTCCAAAATATTCGAAACTTTGTTACATTTGCACACTTCACTCCAATAAACATTTAAATTTAAATTTGAGGAAAATTCAGATTTAAATTGTACGATATTAAAACAAAAGTCTAATGCCGCTTTAATAAACTTGATTTTCTCGATATAGGTAAAAGTAACAAAAGTTTAATGTGGCTTTAATAAATCGGGTTTTCGATATAGGTAAAATTTTGATATCAAATATACTTCACTCCAATAAACATTTGTAGTATCTGGAACTTCTCCTTTAAAGGTTGCCGGTTCCAAATTGATTGGAAACTGTCCCAAACGATATGGACTAGGACTAGAATTCGTTTCCACTCACGTAGCTCGTCTATATTAATAGAAACTATATCATCCCCACCCCACACCCGCCTTTTATTCGTTGAAATTCTGTAGATAATCCTGTTTAGATTTGAATTGACATTTTCTGACAGATTTTGGTTAATATTTGTAAACAGATATAGATTGAGAAACAAAAACGCCAACAGAAATGACGTCACTGCCTATAGATTCCTTTAATCAGACGATTGTGACAAGTCGGGCTATAATTATTGAGTTCACCAGAATATTAAAATAATATTCATTGATTATTACGTTGAACTCAATGGTGGCGAGATAGGCAAATCTTGACTGCGTATAATTTAGGAGTTGCTTCCCTTCAATGGACGGTCATCTTCTTTATATCGACACATTTCGGAATGGCGTTGAACGCCTCGTCAACACAATGCTTCGGTCATTTTGAGAAAAGTAAGGTAACTTTTATGATTACGTGTGCAATATGAAGTTAGAGAATTTGCCCTAACATCGGTGTTTCCGTATACTCATCGACACTGGCCTCTCGACTACTGCAGCTCCTCTATAAAATTAGGTTAAAGGACAATATTGGCGTCACATTCTAAATATATTTTAAAACGAAAAAATAGAAAAGGCCCCCGAATTGCCCTATTTTTATTAATTCTATACTTAATAAAAACAACTTTTCGTCTTCAAAGGAAATATCAGTGAGCAGAAATTCGACCGTATAACTGTTATCGCTCGTTACTCAAGTCGATTACATAATATATGGATCACTCGTGTTTTCTATTTTCTCGTCACTTGCTGTTTCTTCAAATCTTCGTTAGCCATCTCGTAGCAATGATCTCTGTGTTTAAATTATTTTTGGAATGTTTTTAATCAATTCCATCACAACATAATGTGATAATGGCTGACACCAAAATTGTCCTTTGATTACGGACTAATTAGTACACATATTTTCCGAGCAATTCGTAAACCAAATCCTATTATAACCCAGTCATCTGGACAATCTGCCTTTTGAACCAGTCAATTCTGGGGATTAGGTAGACGAACGACTTAATGTGTGCGCGTTAGATCACTCTCCGTCATTGAGTCAAGTGCTTTGTTTTTGATTAAACGCCTGTACGGGACGAGGAGTATGGTCGCTCGTACAATCTCGTAAGTTTCCCTAGGTCTTCCGGTTTCCTGCTGCAACTATCTAGAGCAAGACGGCAATAATTGGGAAATAGTTAGGGCCAAACAAACAGACGAGAATTTCCATTGTATTAAGTACGAAAATCTCTGGTGGTCTATATCCATACATGGAACGTTTCGTAATAGTTATTTCCCTTTAGTAGCACGATGCGCTCTTTTCGGTGTTCCAGCCTCGTTGGTTTTCTCCGGGTACTCCGGTTTCGTCCCACTGCAAAAGACCCCTACGGGAATGCGAATTATTGAAATCAAATTAAACAATATGTCCACTGCTAAAGATCCCTACGCGAAAGCGAATTATTGAAATAAAATTAAACCATATATTAGTCCCGAAATTACCTAGTTTGTGCTGATCGGACGTTAACTTCCCCCCCCCCTCTCTCTCTCTCTCTCTCTCTCTTTGCATTTTCAGCGGTGACGGACGTTTGTCTGACAAGTAACGTGGTTTAGTCGTTCCGATGGGATCAAAAACCGAGGCATACAATTGGCAGCACATTAAAGATTCCTGGAGGTTAGAAATGGAATTATGTATGTCCGTCTTCATTACCCCGGTTGGTGAAAAAAAGTGATCACCCATTTTATTTCGTTTTCCCAACATAATATTGAGTAAAGGCGAAATTCTCAGAATAGTGAAATGTCTAAAGATCAGGCGAATCGTGCTTATAGACTGAACACAAATTTGATTCTTCGAACCATGGTCGATAGTTACATCGAATAAATTTATTTTTCTATACAATTTGAATATCTCAGCGTTTTCATGAAAACACTAGCCAGCATTTTGAATTCTCCATTCAATGCTATTCACGTGGGTTAATTTATATAGAACTTTAATAGACTGGCTTACTGGCGCTTGCATACAATACGCCTGTAGTATAGGCAAATACATGTCTTCTAGACATAAAAGTATTCGACTCAGAACGTTTCTTATATTTTGGCAAAGTATAACAGCGTCTGGGAGGTTGTGTTGTGTCGGATTGGGCTTACGTGTGTGCTTTAGATCGTAAGGTCTGTAATCGGCGAATATTATCAACTGCATTTTAAAGATTCGCTAAAGCATTCCTAAACAATATATATATATGTTTAACGTCACAAACTAGCTCATTTAGGGACTAACACATCGTTTAATTTGTATTTCAATAATTCGCTTGCGTGTTGGGGTCTTTAGCAGTGGGAGGAAACCGGAGAAAACCCAAGAGATTGGACTAGCGACCTTACTCGACGATAATAGAAAACCTCATGTATTATTGTTACATGAGTGTGTAAATAAACTAGTCTCAAAGTTGAATACAATCGTTGATAAGAAAACACAACTAGCTACTCAATACAGATATTTAAATTCGTTTTGTTAGTGCAGAAAAGTTGAACCCCCATTTCTTTTCATAGATATTTAAATCCCGACATCACATTAGGCGCGAATAAAGAAAACCCTAACCGAAAATAAAAGTACAACCCAGATTTTACATTGCATGGCGCCATACAGTGTGCGATGAGGGAAATTATGCCCGGACAGGGACGATACGGCCTACTCTTATATCGAATTTCAACTTTTTACGCCCACTCTAATCTGTACACGGGACCTCAGTTTTGTTTTTCGTCCCACCCAGACAACTGTCCATGTCAGGCTCCCGTCCTGAACCACTGACAAGGGGAAACAACTCTGGAAAATCTGTATGAACTTTCTCGGCAAACACCGGGAGCGAACCCACGACCTAGAGGCTAGTTAGCCAGCGTCCAGCCCACTTAGCCACCGTGCCCCCCCACCCCCCCATCCAACAACTACGTTCTCAAATAAGAAGTCGTCCCCGATGTTCTATAAAGAGTAAGAATCCCCCCCCCCCCGCCGTGCATGGCACCCCTAGATTTATTTAGAAACTGATATTACTGAGAGTTTATTGTCCTTCAACCATTTTAAATTGTTTCCCTGAAAACACAAGAACCATCGATTTTGATTGTTTTTATCATTGGTAGACATTTATTCCTAAATACATTCAAAACTATCTAATATACTCTGTTTTACTATATACTAAATACATAACAATTATACATAGGTAACTATCTATATTAAATATTATAATATGAACTATTTATATATTTATATTATATTAATCTATATTCCAATAACAATCGGTCCTAACCCGATATACAACAATAGGTTAAAAACACCGACAGTTCAAAAACATTAGTTGTAAAACGCTTTAATATAAAAAAAACAACAATTTATTATGATTTTATTTAATACATTTGTAAGAACATCGGTCGTTTATTGTGATTATACTGTCATAAGAACACATTAAAATTCGAAATGAGAAATAGCTCCAAGAAACAGACAAAAACAATAAAATACTTTCCTTAGATTGTTTAAAAAACAATTGATTTTTAATGACAAATTGGAATTTGTACAGATTCCATTCTTTTCAATTAAATCAAAGATGCTCACAGGCTAATGTCTGAAATGATGAGAAGATCAGATTTCTTTTTGAGGTGTTCGAGAGTTTTGATTCGCAGCAATTGCCAATAGATTTTTGCACTTCAGTTGGCTTCCGTGGCTCGTTTACGAACTTGATTAAACTTTCTGAGGTTTGCGTCGTACCTAGTACACAAGCATTGCTACTAAAGTATCCAATGTGCGCGTTTTTGTAAGAGACAACGGATATCGAATATTTTCGCCGGTGACAAAAACCTATTTGTCGCCGTGAAATAGCACAGAATCAGCGGCACCAGTCCCTTAACTGTCCGTATCAAATTGTTTGTAAGCACACACTAAAAACCCAGATTTTAACAGTTTCACTAATTATTGCCTAAATTTACTTTTGTCTAAATGTTGCCATTGAGTTTTTTCACTAGAGTCTAGTAGTACTAAAAATCAGGCCCGACCTTCTTCTTCCACGAATTTATGTAATACATTTAAATTAATATATACTAGACTGTGTGTGTGTGTGTGTGTGTGTGTGGGGGGGTATATTATTTATACATAAACAAACATTATAGACTTTAGAGTAATATATAAAATATATAAAAACATAAGGTGGATTTCTACCCTATTCTAATATCCCTAATATCAACCTCTTTCTTCTATTATATCACAAGATTGGGTCACGGTTTATTAAATTTTTTCTTTTTTAAAACAGTAGATTTCTATCAATTGAAGAGGATTTCTATGTTTTCAAACATTAGGATATGATATAATTAGGTATTAAAATATAATAGACTTTCAAAGTAGATTGATATAATGTTTTGAGGCAGACTTTACTACGTGAAGGTATATAATACAATATATAAGTTCAAAGTACATTGATATCATGGTTTCACGCCTGACTTTTCTACATTAAGATAAATTCGTATCGTATGAAGGCATATCTAATATAATATAAATTCGAAGTAGATTGACATCATGTTTTCAAGCCAGACTTTCCTACATTTGGATAAATATATGACGCTATATATAATATCATAGATAACATATGAACGCAGATTTCTATGGTTTTAAAGACAGATTTTCACCATTAAGATCCATATGTATCACACGAAAGTATATAATATAGTTTTAAGGTAGATTTTTTTATCCATATGTAGATAAAAGTCCATGTAGATTTACATTATAACACTGTAGATAGCAACACATTACTGTGCTCCATACTGGTAAATGAGGGGCATTTTAATGTTTATCATGGCGGAGGCTATACTATTTTGGGGGCCCTCTTTCGCTGGGGGTGGAGTGGGGGTCTTGATTGATGATTGTCATGTCAATGCAATGACTGCATTCTCATTCAGTAGTGGATTCGACAGTAACAGTGTATAGAAAACGATCGACTCGGCCCGGGGACCCGTTCCCTTGGCCAGCGGGCCCCTTTTGTCAGACGTGGGCCCTATTCTCTCCCTTAAGGGCCCGCCCTAACTAGGGTACATTTTCATTTTTCTCATCGGTTTTAGCATTTTATCCCGCTTTATTTTTTCAACTTCTTTGATTTTTTTCGCGAGGAGACTGGCGTCTCCAGCGCTTCAGCTATAAAACGCGTTTGTGGTAAATGCATTATTATATTACATTACTACACATAGTTTCAAATTAGATTTCTTATATATGAATGTAGATTTCGTCTAAATTGAAGTAGATTTCTATATGAAGTTATATTTATATAGTATCTGGTAAATCAACACCAATGTTATATTATATTACAAAACGTAGATTACAGGACATGGTGATTCACACTAGTAAATATATTAGTATATCCAGATTCCAGACCTAAGCTGGTTTCTAATAGGTATTCTAAGAACAATTTCAGATCCAAGCTGATGGGTATTTTTTTAGAATTTCTAATTTTTTCAGATTAAAAAACTTCAACAAATATAACAATTAATTCCTGATTAATATGGAGACATGCAAAATCTATCTAAAACACCAATAGTACGCAACCCATTCAGTGACTAAACTCTTTTTTTTGTAGAAACGTTGCTCAGGACGTAATTCCTACACTACATTGTACACTGTATCAAATTTAGAATTTTCCCGTCAATATATGTACGTTACTGCCAGTATATTCCACATATCCAACAGCTAATAAAGATTCGTTAAATCAGAATTGATGATGACATATTTACTGCTATTATGACGAAATAGACGGATGTTTGTCCATTCCAAATTTTACACTAAACCGCCTTTGACAAAAGGTCCATTGCGTCGAATCACCTTTGTACATGCGTTATTGCAGATATGTGTTCTTTATTATGCTTATCTTCTTTGTTCTTATAAATATCGTCCACGGATCTTCAAAATTATCTGTCAACTCAAACGTGTGTTGGAGTCTCATTATTACCCAGTAAATAATCATTAGTTGTCACTGTCATTTCGTTATGCTCAGGTATCGGGCTTTTTATAAGCTGATTGCTAAGTCCCTGGTTTTTACGACACTGTTTCACGATCCTCATTATCTCCTCTGTAGGGGGCGCTACAATAACTATGATCGCCATAACAACGGCCCAACCTTGAGTAAAGGTAAGCCACATTGAAAACTGCGTCTGGTCCATTAACGGAAAACTGGCCATTATCCCTGGAATAATGACCGCGAACAACATAATGCAACATATTCCGGCAGCATAGGCTGTAAGTTTAGCCGTGCGAAACGCCTTGCTCATCTGCTCAAATGATGGTCGCGTATCGTAGCTCATGCCTTTCAGATCTTCCCGGAAGTTGACTTCCCATGGGTTGAGGGGGTTATCGATGTCGTACATTTTAAACCACTCGCACTCTTCGTCGTCTTTCGTCTGTATCTTGTGGGTGAGGTATGAGCCGATCATGCAGACAATAAGACTGACTCCGAAACTACAACAGGTTCCGGCCAATATGGCGTAATCCTGTACAGTGTTGATCAAGAAATTGTTTAGGCCACCTTCATACATAGTTGCCGCTCCCAGTGTTGCTGTTATACCACAAATTAATCCACAAATACAACCTATTAAAGACAAAACCAATTTTTAAATTAAAATATCTTCGTAACAAATATCCGAATTACATTCAAGAAAAAAATGAATGCGTAATTGTGACCTATTAGCAATCATTTCATCACATACTACGGTGATCGCATTTACTTCAGACCGAATTTTTGTTTTCCCGTTAAAGCACCAGGCACAAGACAATCACATGGTCCCCAACCAGACAGACAACGAACATCATAGGCTAACTGGAGTTACATGGTTTCAATGGACCAATTAAATGAAAAACAGGTAATTTTAAACTAGACTTACCAGCAATCAAACCCTTTCCAGTAGCTTTCACCCATAGAATGGACAGCAGAACCGGTGGAAAACAGGGTATAGTAACAATAGCTCCCACATAGAAGATCCAATTTAAATCTATGCCAGATTCAAACACAATCAAACCTAGTGGTACAATGGCTATGGTCACCCATACAATACACCAGTTCTTAAACTCTATCAGAACTTCATTGTATTCTCTGAACCTGAAACAAAGCACACAGAACACTTTATGAACAAGTACGATAGTAATATATGGACCCGGAACTTTATTCATGCAAATTTCGACTAAAATATATAAAACAAACCTGCTTGTTCAATGGCTGGGTACTATAAACATCAAAGTACGGATTTTACCCTTTGGCGGCTTTGAAGAATCGAAATCTGTCCAACGGTGCCGCAAGAGTTCAAGCGGGACAAGTTCCCTGTCGATCATCTTTAAATCGAAGAGCGTCCCCACACGGAAGAAGAACATAAAAAATAAAATAATGGACAAAACTGTGGGACTAGTTCTTTGGCCTAACAAAAATATACACAAGAAACCATGACTAGATACCGTAATTAAAAAGAGGTAACCCCAGATACAGTTCAATGAATGGAACCGGTTAATGATGTGTGGAAGGCTCTAAGATCCCTTTCTATTAGTCCTAACAACTATCCGAAAACTGTGTGGTGCATTTTCAAACAAATACCCATTTCCAGTTGTGAGTTGGAGATGAAGAGCGGTTTCTAGACCTGTCCGTAACAAAAATGCGTGCACAATGACATGCTTTTACCAAATGTTCGGGTTTTTGTTGTTCTAGAATTGTGATGGTTATGGATGCCTTTTAATTATGGTAGAAGGTAATAAACGGTATCGACTAGTAGTGTTCAGGTCAGTTTAAACTGTTCAAATGATCACTCTGAACTGATTGACCGTTCAAAAGTTAAACGTCTGGTCGGCATTTTACATATATCATTTGGAAACTGACATACGTAAATATTATTTCTGGGGTTACCTGTCCAATGTGAACAAGGGAATTGGGACAAAAGCGCTTCCGTCTACTCTAATTCAAATTCAAACTGCTATGAAATATTGTACTTATATCTACGCTGAATCCAGATCATGGTCCCAATCGAATGACTAGACGTCCTTGTCAGAAGCATTTGCGCTACCCCTACTAAGTGAGATTCTGGTTTGAAAAATCCAGACGATTCTTTTCAGTCCACGCCGAACTCGAACCCAAAATGTCCTGGCTCCGTTTTCTTCACAAAGCATTTTCAGACTTACGTCAAATATTTTGTAAAACCGAGGCTTGGTACTGATTCCACTGTCGCAACCACAAAACCATAGCGATCGCCAATAAAAATATGTTTACAAACTGGAACGATAGCTTCAGTGCGGTTAAACCATGTAATTTGGAGATCTTTAACGCGATTTCTTATCTTACATCAACTCTTGTTGTTTTAATGAATCAAGTACACCAATAAGTTATCCTGTGGATATTTTTGCAAAGTTTTACGTTTCTGGATCAATGATATTTCTCATTAACAGTGATTGAAAGTTGGATAAATGATTAACTTAAGTCTGACAATGCCCAAGGAAACTGAGGCGAGTATATCTGGAATGCTGGCAATGAAATAGAATGGGGATAATCGTCTGTCTGCGTCGACCTGGCTATTGACGACATGACGGACACATTATGCAATGTGCTATGTTGTTTAACGTGCTACTGTGTTCGCAGGATGCCTTTATTTTCTTTACACCTTAACTCTGGCAGTATAAATATTGGAAATCGCTGAAAATCTAAAGACGTCTTCGTTTCATGACCGTAAACTGAACGACAAGATGTCATTCCTTGCCAGATTATCCGTCCAGCATCATTGACAAGAGAACCAGACTGAAAATACCGAGTAAATTTCTCACCCAACAATAAACCTAAGGCTTCCTGTTTATTGAATGATTGCCATACTCATCGAGCCACAGTGGCTCCCGAAGAATGTAGGGAAACCGAGGCCCCGTGTATAAATTGGCATGTACGTTAAAGAACCGTTGACAGTGGGAATTCGATTCCCCTCACAGCATAATGCATGGAGTAAGTCCGTCTTTTTAAGTCTAGTCGGGACAGAAAGGTAGGACGTTAAACCCCATTTCATTACGTTTTATTTCCTTTCAATGTAAAATGTAATTTACCTTCCGTGCGTGGGACATTGATAGTTTTGCTTCTCGGAGTAGGACCCCTTTAACGCCTGTTTCCGTAGATCCTCTAAGCATCCTGGGCATTTGGTAGCATCAATACAATCGCATACAAACTCAGCCACCACTCTCTGTCTCTTGGCTACTTCTTTCTTGGTCTTGCCACAGATCACACAATGGGCACTCTCAAGAGCATTTCTGTAAATTACAATCATGAAATAACACTCCAAAGCTTGTGAAATCTTGTCCAAGAACAACTAAGTTTTGTTGCATGTGTATTTATCAATTTCAAATAAGCGCTTTTAAAGAGGAATAAGTTCTTTTGCAGTTCTTAGTAAATAAAAGTAATTTCGATGTTACGAGTTTTTAACATAAGGTTCAACTGGTGATTATATTCAAGTTTTCTTTACTATAATATGTCAAACTATTGCCGAGTTTGGGACGTTTTAACGTAACAATTATTGGTAGATCATTATGTTAAACTGTTGCTAAGTTAGAGACGATTTGACCTAACATTTTGTTGACCATTATGCCCAACTATGAGCTAGAGACGATTAAACATAACAATTTCAGTGTGTATAAATATTTTAATGGGATTTAACGAGTAAAATCCCTGTTAATTTATAGTACCGCCTGCAAGATTTGCACTCTACAAGTCTGCGCGAAAAGACCATCATAAATTGAACAAATCTTACCTGAATGGTTTTAGATATGTTTGGTAAATATCATACACGATGATTGAAGATATAGCCATAACTTCACCAGAGCCTGTAGACATAAGCGCCATAGCTCCCATAGTTAACACTAGAATACCACCAGCAGATCCAAGAATCTTCTCGGCTATCAAAGGAGTCACTAGACCTGTACAAAATAGAATTACGAAGGGGTTATGACTAAATAGGTATTTCTAATCTTTAGTACTGACAAATTAGAAGTTGACATTATGAAGGGATGTGAAAGCACTATCATACAATTTCTGGTTTGAGAACACTCATTTGTTATTTACGAGCACGGGGGTATCCTCAAATTGTAAACCTTCTGTAAAGCACGTGTAGCCTTACCTTCATCTATCTGTCCTCGAGTCAGTAGATGACTTCCATTACTGGAACTAAGAGCCAGGTACGCCATCCCTGTCGTGGTGGCCATAGTTGAGGGTATAGAGAACCATATCAACCCAGCCAGTATAAAACCCCAGACTCCCTGGATTGGTTTGGCGGCAATTCTACTCTGCCAGGAAGCTTGATCACAATAAGTAACAGCAGACGACACAAACACCTCAATCACACCGTACAAAAACGCCACATTTGACCGAAAGGTGAGGAAACTATTTTCGTTGTTCTCTTCCGGTCCGTGAATGCACGAGATGGCTTTGTACATGTTCTCCGAGTTGCCAATAGTGTCAAATTCACTCTCCGTATTGTGTAAAATTTTCACGACAAACACAATTAAAAGAATGAAAACCAGACAGGCGTTGAAATATGACACATAAAAAGTAGTTCCCAATCCACCAATCAAAGAATAGGAACCGAACAACGTAGCCATGATGAGGACCGAGAACTCGTCCGAAGCATCTTTAGTTAGAGACTGGATAGTAGCTCTACCAGCTAGTAGTACACCAATTGTAATAACCAGGTTACATAGCAGAGCAAAAAAGCAGAAACATATATGGGCTGACTTTCCAAATCGGGCATGGATGATCTGAAACAAGAAGGTTTTTTATTAAATATAAAAAACAAGAAATGTAAAAGGATTTGAAAAAAATAAAATAAATAAATAAATAATAAGAAAATTATGTCAGATAGTCCCAACGTGCCCCTGTTAAAGTACCTAACATGATTTTAACTGTATGACTCAAAGCAGCACAAAGATTTATCTGGTATTGTAACAAAAGGATTTCGGGTTCCCCATCATATTCTTTTAAATACGCTTCATAGTGCTATCAAAATATATAAAGGAAATCCCAGCGGTTCAATCGACCTTAAACAATCTAGAGCTTTACATAAATCTACTTAATGGCACCCAATGTTCTTTTAAATAAATCAAAACAGGGCCTTTCTGAGAATCCCCATGTTAATTTCTTTTAAACCAAGATTTTTATTTAAATGAACAAAGGACTCTTTCATGGTCTCATCATTATTTTCCCTTAAACGAAAAGTGTGCGTGACTCTTTACTCTGAGGTATCATGGCAGGTTCATCTGGTGATTTAAAAACAGCGGAATTACTTTAAGTTCATCAAAAAGAGAACGGTCTTTGTTTTTCTTTGACATTAAACATCGTAATTTAAAACAATCGGAATTGTTTATTTTTGTTTGGGTAGACACACCCTCCCTGGAACTAATGCACGTGGACGAAGGTGACCTTACGCATTGTATTTGTTGGCTTCTTTGTATTTCTTTTTGCATCGATCCACATAACGGTTTTAGACACACCCAATGTATGCACACTCGGAAATATTTCAACTTTAATTTTAGCTATTATATTCTCTTTGTCGTTGACTATTAATTAATTGTGCTAATTGATCGATTTAGCAGCGTGATTTTTACTGCTTATTGACCGAACCATAATCAATGAGACGAACAAATGAACAAATTAAGCATTGATTGACAGGATTTGTGTAATAAAAGAGGATGGATCCAAACTAAGATTAAAACAATGTTTATCTATTATGAAAGAGACAACGACTGGTGCGCCTTTAATCTATAAGATGATAAAAGGTTACTAAGTTAAGATCTGTTGCTTAAAGGAAGACAAATATGTTTTAGAACTCTGTTTTTGTTTACTTAAGTACATATTGACGTTGTTTTTTTCTCTCGTTAAAGGAACACCTTTGTCTGTTCTGTTTCTATAAACACTAAGAGCGAACTTCTATTGGAACATGTATCCACTTGTAACTTCTCGTCGCATCGAAATCATGACCAATCTTGTCCAAAAGCATGGCCCGGGGGTTCGATTTCAGGGGGTGTTGCTAAATGGGAGGTGATTCCTGCATTAAATACCACTGTGTCCGAATTACAGGTAGTCGCAAGATTGTACAGTCTATCGTCTAAAGACGATTGACTCTTTTTGCCGGATCAGAAGAAATATAACAAGAGGTTATATTCTTAATTAAGATTCTGAGTTCAAAATAGAAACAAATGTCGATAATCACATCAAATCAACTGTATTAATCAGGGATCAACGCGTGCAATAGTTTCGATTAAAATTAAATGTAAGTTATAGCTCTATGTCAAATACAAACAGAATGTTTTTTTTAGGAGTTGTCCGCCGTTCCTATAGTCTAACATAAAGCCAGTGTAAAGATATAACATAACGTATTTTGTGTTCTGTTGACACAATTTAGTAAACAGGTCGACTTCCGCCTTTGAACACAAATGGAATCTTTTGTGGCTTCAAGATGCATTACGTAAGAGATTAATCCGCCTATTGAAGGTCTTAATTTTGAATTAAAATGTTATATAATAAACATTATTTAAATATTTAAGAACTCGTTTATAAGCAACTCAATAGACCACCGGAAACTGAAATTAAAATGTAGAAAAAACTCCGAGATTAATGTAATGATTGTCAAGCACCGTTGCTACGATAATAAACAATAAATTACCGCTACACTTCAAACAATTATAACACGACTCTGAACAAAGTAATCTGAACGAAATTTTCAGTTTTTATTATCTATTTTATAACTGTGATAGCACGAACATAATGCATCTTTGATCATTCAATTTGAATGTAAACATAGACGGTTTTAAATGTAAACATAGACGGTTTATAAGATAAAGTCCTCGGCTTCGGTTATGCTTGAGACGAAAAACTTCAGTTATTTTCTTCAGTCTTTCTTTCCCCAGCTTTTCTCAAGTTTCGTACTTTATAATACACAGCTGAATGAGTTACAATCACATTATAATGAATGTCGACCATTTAAGTAAAATGGGAATATCCCAGAATTCAACTAAGAAAAATCTTATAATATCATGTTTCTTATGGAAAAAAAACATACGTTGGAAGAATAACCCGTTAAAGATTTAAAGACAAATTTTCAGAAGAATAACCACAAATTCCCCTGTATATATCCAAAGCCGGCCCCGACGTTCAGACGTTATTCTGGGCATAGAATATACCCCAAAGATCAAAGAGATTTGCCGTTACAGATTTAGGAGGACCAAGTACGGATAAGCAGGATTAGCAGTTTATCTAAGGAATAATTATCAACAGTAGAACATGAATAAGGTCTTGGTATGTTTCGGAGCAATTTAACCGGTGGTTTTGATGTATTGACATTTGTATATTAAATACCGCTCTCGATAATCTCCAACTGACCCGAGAATATCTTTAAGTGACCAAGGCACCCCCTTTCTCTGACCACTACACTTCCACAAATATCCATGGTTACATGATACTTGCTCATTTGTCTTTAGTTTTCTCTCAATTCAATTATTGATTGTTTGTCAAATTCTGTGTTTATTTTATTGCGTCTATGGTTACTATAAAACGGAGATATTCAGTAATATTAACTTGACTCCAATCCAATTCTACAAAAATCCAAACCTCAAACGAAACTATCAATTAAATACTATCTACGCTAACATATATTCTAAGGCAGAATAAATGCATAATCGGAAGCAAATAATAATTCCAATGGCAACAAGACAGATATGTCTGTGAAGTTCTCTATGAGTCGTTTACCTTTGACAGAACGTCTGCTTCGTCGTGCTGTTATAAAAGAGAAACTGACCTATCAGAGTCATTCTTTGTCTGACGCTTTTCATTAAAGGCTTAATAACCTGTCAAGGCCGCTTACTATATTCACCAGAAGGAGATTGGTGCTTTCACGGATTTTTAGTGGATTAGGTACCTTTGTCCAATATTAGCGGACAAATCTTTCTCATTTGCTGACACTTGTCCAGTGGTGAAGTCGTTTCAAAGAGATTTCATCCGATAAAGAATCTTCAGTACAGAACCCCATTCATTCTGTCTGATAAATCAATGTCATAAGGGACCTTATAGCCATATTGACTATTTTAAGACTGGGTGGATGGCGTTAAAGACATCTAATAACAATACGAAAAGACTTGCGATAGTTTTTTGATGTTTCTAGTGGCTTCCTGTCAGATTTAACCGACGAAAACAAACTATTTCCGTACTTGAATCTGGGTGACACGAAATCAAACGCTTTTTCGAAATTTATTTTTACCTTCTTAAGAACCGCGTCCATTAGCATTGCAATCATAGTCTTGCTCGTAAAAGGTATTGCTTAAGGCTTTTAGAAGCTAGATAAAGTGTGCTTCGTCAATTTGGACAATAATTCTCATATTTAATCATTCAGAAATGTTTTCGGGCATCAATTTTGTTTTTCTAGAAAATCATATCTTGGATACAAAGTGTTATTTATTCGGATAAAAATACATTTCCTATTCCCGGGTACTCAATGTCATTATACAATTTAAGTATCGTCTATCTTACTAAAATTCGGTCAGGCCGCTGGGGATAATTGAACTTCATAGGAGAAATGATTAAGCAAAACTCTGGATCGACTACGAAATCCTATGACCATAACAAAGTAAGGAATTACCAACTTAGTTTTAAAAATTCTTTAATTCGTATTCTTGAATAAATATCATCTCAAATTGGCAAATCCATACGGTTAGTTTGTAAAAATGCGACTAGATTTACAAATTCTATACTTTCTGTTTCCGAATTCGGTTCATTCATAATTACCGTAAAGGTTTTTGCGTTAACGCGTTATAAACAGAGATGTCTATTTTTCATATGTATATTGCCGTTCCGATCGACGGACATTTAAATAAACACACCACACTTCTGTCTGCGCACCTTACCAGTTGTTACCTATGACCTACTACTTTCAGTCTATAATTGTATCTTGTTTCCTAGTGTAACACTAGGACACTCCTGGTATACTGTCAGTGCACCCAGTCGACGTATCTTACACCATCGTGTAGTGTAGGGTCCAACCTCGTAGGTTTTCTCCGGTTTCCCCCCCACTGCTAATGAACCCTACGCGCAAGCGAATTATTAAAACTAATTAAGAACCATATGTTAGTCAAAAAAGACCAAATACAGCAGTTATAATTTTACTAAATCATGTTTTCCTATACAACTCTACTATGGTCTACGCTTCAAAAGCCTAGAACTCAGACCGTTGTAAAAGCCCGACAAAAGCCACCACTGCCTTCTACGGACATAATGGTATGTCTTTCACCCCATGGCCTGTGGTCTGGGTGTCCTCTTTTAAAGACTGTCGATCTAAATAAACAAGGCAGGTTTTTTACTTGATTGCTGACCTGCACAAATTAATGGCATACTTATTATGGAATCTGATGGCAAGGAATATCCTTTTTTTCTAGCATGGGCGACCATGTTTGGAATACCAGACTATGACGCCACTCACTCAGTTTAATCGTAAACGCCAACTTAACGCAAATTTAGATGTCACCGATTTGCAGGTAATATATTAGAGAATTAAATAACCTATACAGATATAAAATTACATACAAATCCACGAATTCCTCTCGGTTTATAATTATATTTGTCTAGTTCAAAAGGAATGTCATATGTTCTGGACTACTAAAATCGAGGATAAAGTCCACGAATATCAGCTGAAAAAAAATATTTTATTCAGATGTTCACAAAGTTAAACCGATCGGAGGAGTTTATGTAGTGTAGATGATTATTAAATTTGAGACCGAGGGTAGGGCTAACCGGAAAGCCAGCCCACCCTTTCCTTCTTATCTCAAAGCAATCATATTTTATATTTAACTATAGGTCATAAGTATCGACTCTGTCTGGCTTAGTATAGACACGTATATTTAGACTACTCTGTTTAAATAAAGGATGTCAACTCAAGTGTTAAAGCGACATTCCTTTAAATATTTGTATATTTGCTACAAGCAATTGAAGACTGTATCTAACATAGGCATCATTTTTTATCGGTGTCCACTTACGTACTGATGATTCATTAATACTTTTAAAGAGCGGCCATTGTTACTGACATTTTAATACCAGTCTCGTGCATGCGCCGTGGTTAATCGTGGCCCTGTAAAGCCAAGGTCAGACTCCCGGAATTTGACCATGGCGGAAAAATCAGTAGTTCGTCCCCGGTGTGTCTACGGTGCAACCACAGCTGTCTATACTTCTAAGGTCATTAGCGTGGTTCCCCCACGGAAGGCCACTGTCCACTACGGTACATCATGGTATTTCAAAATTTGAGAGGGGCTTTATATATTATTCCGATGGCCTCAACGTGACTAACCGCGGCGACACCAGAGACGATCGTAATGCCATCGTAGTCCAGGTTACGGAGCCCTATGATTCGCACTGGTTTGCTCACCATAGTGCTGCGCGGTCGAATACCGTGAATTTGTGAACGAGGCTTAACTTCAAAATTACTGTTCCCGACTTCCATTATGACACTATATGATAACATTGCGATTATGATTTATCCCCCCCCCCCAATCTTCATTGGAACAGACATATCTTCGATAGATGGTGTAATTCTTTTTGAAGTCCTGCTATTTAAATCTTGAAGAAATCACTTCCCGAAAGACATACGATAGCAAAAATAGCTCGACTGCCTTTAGGCTATGTAGGTTTTTAAATATTATTGCAGACATTCTTTGTCCCCATTCATTTTCCTCTTCGCACTCTCATAAAACATAGTGTTGCCATTGATCTGCCATCGATCTTAATCTGTCTAATCATTCGTAATCATGGTTATTAAAGATTTGTTTATAAATACAAGTATATATAGATATTGACAAATCAAGTATATTGTTCTATAAAAAAACGAAATCACGCCCACATGCATAGTTTAGCGTATGAAAGAGAACACCATTTATTCAAATTGGTAAATTGAATATACTAAGCGAAATGGAGAAAATATAGAACCAGTAAATCGAGGATCTCACATTAACAAATAGCTTTCTTAGTAGAATGTGGTTTCAGGATTGTCTCGCTCCAGAAAACACTGCAGGGTCAGCTAACCTAAAGAAGACTTAATTTTCGAAATTTATAAATTTATCAATTATTCACAGTTTAAATATCTGTGGAAATTTTAGTTCCTGATATTAGTGATATAGACAACGGGTTTCATACACATTCCTAAAAAAAATCTGGCTACCGCAAAGAAGCCTTAATTCTCATATCACTTCATAAACGAACGATCGAAATTCCTTTTTAAAAAATGGCAATTATTAACTGAGTAAATTTAATTCCAGATTTCCATACTAGATAATTAGTACCAAAAACACTTAAAGGGGTTCCTAAACATTTTACCTAAGTGATGAATGATCCATGCCCTTAACATGATTTGGAGATATAATATCGCGAAATTATTTTGTTGTCAGTATTCATGAAACTTTATTCTACATGTAGATTATAATAGAGGAGGGGTTACAGAAATTTAGTTTTGCGGTACCAAATTATTGCACCAAAGTGAATGTGTGTAGACCGTTTGGGCCAGTGGACATTTGGGCCTAGGATATTTTAATGAAAAGGGACGTTTCGGCCAATTTTTAAACAGATTCATTTGTGGTAAAAATACAAGTGCCTCAAGCAGTAAGAAAGGTTGTGGATTGTCGCCTAATGTGAGAGATCAAGAACCATAATGTTAAGTTCTTGTAGTATCTGGGGTTAACTCGGTCTATGTTGGCACGAACGCTTACAAGTTTCGGAACTAGGTAGATATGCTTTGGTCTTATCTAGAAGCTGGGAATTTGCATGTGTGAAAATCTGATTTGGCTTGTTGAGTGTTACTTTTGTTTTTCTTTTCATGTTTGGGGGCTGGATGGCTGAATGGTTAGCATGTGCACGATGTACGATAAGGACTGTCATTGAGTCAATTGGCGTGGCTTTGATTCCCCGGTTGTACATGGAGTATTGTGGATTATTGCTGTACATGTGACTGCATCGTCAGTTTGTTTCTGTAAAATTGGCTGAAACGTTCACTAGCTGAAACATCCTAGACCAAAACGTATAGTCGCCGAAACGCCCGTCCACCCATCCAAGCTACCCGTAAGACTAATGTTCCCTGTCGTATTCCGAAAAAAGAAAATATATATGATATTCCTTAATTACTTGCACGGTTATCTTTTTATAAATCGTCTACACCAATCAAAGTCTTCACCAGATTGATTAAACCCAACGACAAAATGTTCATAATCGAAGTTCGACATGGTATCGACATAGTTTTCATTACTAGCACTCAATTAGACGCAAAGTTATTGTGTCAGAAAGCACCGCCTGTCTCATCTCTGTTTGATCTAACCAGAAATGCTCATCGTCAAACCCAGGGTAGACATTCCTCGAATGAACATTTAAACCGTTTTGAACATTCTACCTTGATTAAAAGTAAAGTTATTGTGCACGAAAAGTGTTCGACCTCAGATCAGTTTACTAAACCCAAGTTGGGATCGGTGGCCCAGGAAATAAATATACGTACTTACCTGAAGATATGTTTTAGCTCCGGGTGCTCGTGTTTTAAACTGTACTGATAATATAGGAAATATAAATATATTAATCATAATACCAACAGCATACCAAAACGGGCCAGCAACTCCATTCTGAAAAAAAAAATAATGTCGAAAATATCAATATGATAGTCTGTATAATCTGATCATGAAACAAAATTTTTATTTTTTGTTGGGTACAGCCTACCATAAAGTGGATACTACCCTTCCTGTTGGTGCTTCTTAATAACAATTTCCAGTTAATGATTTGTTGAAATATTTTAGGAACCGAGAATTATATTTACAAATATGAATAATATAATAATTCTAACATCGCTTTAGTACAAACCAGTCCAGTTTGTAAGGGCCCCAGTTACTAAAAGTTTTGAATTAAAATAGTGCAGTTGCATATAGCCCCCCCCCCCTTCAACAATATACATTTACATTCTATTCGTACACTGGCATTTCAAATTTCCCACAATATGACTTTGTAAACAACATAATTGTATATTTTAAATGCACGTATCTTAAGATCAAATTCCAAATACACAATTCAACAGAAATACAATTACTGAACGAGGTATCAGCCTGACCATGGCAGTAGGAACCAATTTAAAGCGTCACTCAGTAATTACATAATAGCATTTTCCTGCGTAATTCTAGTTCAATTCTCTAATGCCATTAAAACGATTTCAAATCAAATAGGGAACAGAACAGAATTTAAGTAGACCTAGAGGGGTTTTATAAATTTGTTTTTACAGAAATATAATTGCTTATAGTTTTATTTGGTCGGATGCGAAAAAATCAAACAGCTAACTGATGGTTTGGCATTCGCTTCTTTGAAGACGTCTTCAGATAGAATACTAAAAGGGTTTTACCGAAAGAAACTATTTATCACAATTAAAGATGGGAACGTTAATACTATCGTTTTCTACTTAAGATACCACATGGCTTTAGGCTGTAAAAAGCAAACGGAATTGCGGGCTCTTTGGTAGAGCGAAAGTGTATTGTGTATTGGGAAGGGGTAAGCTTTCGCGCGGGCGGGCGGGATTTTGGTGCGGATTCAAGTATAGCCCCGGTACAAACCTGAGATACTACTTTTTACAACGGGGAACACGTTGGCTAGAGAGAAAGACGCTGACTTGCTAGCCTGGAGTTCGCAGGTTTGCTACCCATGTTAGTTGAGAAAGTTCAACGAAATTTTCCGACGTGCTTTCCCCGTGTCAGTGGTACAGGATGGGGAGCCAGGCAAGGACAGCTTTCTACTCGTTCGGGTGTGACTTTGTAGAACAGCAGGACGTAAAACCTCATTTCATTTTATATCACATCCTATTATAGTTTGTCATGCATGACAGCATTATTATTTTGTTCTTCATTGACCATCCAGATTATTATCTGGGCCAGTTAAAATATTGGGAAAGAAATCTCAGAGAAGGTTGTTCTGTCGAGCGCTGCAAGTAACGGAACCTTTGATGGTTTACATACAAATACTCTGCCGATGATTTTGGTTTGTATTAAAGACTGCGCTTAAAGACTTACTAAACCCTTCAAACTATTCATTGACTAAAAGTATAATCTGATTAAAACATAGATCTTATTTCGTTTTTTTTTTTATAGTTCAAAATTTCGTTTACTTGCTTCCACTACACTAGTATTTGGAAGATTTTTTATATAACCCGCACTCTGCTTGATGTGAGGAATTAGCTAATGCAATTGTCCGTTATAACGTATAGTTGGTGTACGGCATACGGAACTGTGGGTAGACATTCGCAGCGAAGACAAAGCAAAAGCTGCCCTTATGAGCCCTAACGCCACCTCCCACAACAACCAATCACATCATCATGTTGCGGAGGTGATCGAAAATATAAAAAAACCCCCAAAAACCCAAAAAACGAAGCGAAATATATATGTACTTGTATTATAATCATATTAATACAATAAAATGCATCACTGCATCAAAGTTTGGCCTCGTCCTTGGTTTAAAGCGTTTAAAAAGTATATTGAATGCATGCAAGTACTTATTAACGATGAAGATTTAAAAGGAAATAATTGTCCCGACATAGCTATACATAGACGAAACATTATGATATTGTCTGTAAGAAAGCTTTAATAACTTCTTCTTTTAGCATCAGTGTTTCGAAATAGCTCTTGTTATTTACGGCTAATAGGCAAAAATTATTATCACAATTCACAAATTAAAGATTATTACGGTGGCAATGAATAACCAATAGATCAGCCGCTTCCTAGGATTACTAGACATTATAAGGAAGATAGTGTTACAAGAAAGTTAGCGTTGTGTTTGTCCTCCTGTTATTCGTCTGTTCAGATAATCATAACGTCCAAAGACAAATGTACTGGTGCAAGCGAAAACAATCAATATCATAATTCATTAACAGACGTTATATTAAAAAATATTAAACTTTGCCGTTTTTACTACAATCTGTTTTAATTTGTCCAATCCTTGTGTTTCAGATGACTCCGTTTCAGATGACAAATGAGCTCATCTCACCGTTTCAAATGACGTTTCAAATGACAAGCTGTGAATTCGGTTTAGATATGAACATTAGGTTTCTAGATGTCATCATCCAATGAAATGCTATTTTGAAATAAAGCCAGTAACGTAGAGGGTAAACACAACGTGACCATAGATCTTTCACCTGTAAGGAGTATATAGTTACTACTTAAATTGAAGTTTTATTCCTTAGGCCAAAACAAAGTATTCATTTCATTCTCAACTGGAAGTTACCAAATTATTCCCTGAAGTCACCATCTTCTAAATGAACGTTAAATTACCTGGGACCAAGATTCTCAATATTTAAAGCAAATCTATGTATTTGAGGTCTTGGAAGACAATTCACCGTTGGAAGCGAATCGATATACTGCTCTTGAGGATGATTAAAGAAAGATACTTAAAAGGGCTACGATACTATAGTCCCAATGTCTCCAGTCCAAATGGTGTATTCGTTGACTACAAGGAATATATGGTCCAAACATAATAGCAAAAAGTGTGTATACAGTACCAAAAGTAATATTGAGATTCCATGTCTTCTGAATGGTCGAGTTAAAAGAAATAACTTTCACGTTGTGTCAGAAGAATGAATATAACAGTAATAAAAAGACACCATTTTGTCTACCGCTGTGTAATATTAATAGCAAGGACCTTCGAGATTACTTCGAAGTTCAAACATTTATTCGATTTTAAAAACAAAATAAAGAACAATCTAATCTTTTTTAAATATCCCCCCAAAAAACTATCAGGATTGAATTTATGAAAAAGAGCACACTATTTAAAAAAAAAAATAAATAATTGAAGTCGATCATTCAGTTAGATATCACAGCCAAGCAAATCGACAAGTTTTCACTAGGTTTACACTCTTTACTTAATGTGTTTAAAGATCCAAAAGTGACATAAAATACACATAATCATTGATTTGATTTCAAATACTATTGACAATTTGACATCACGATGTTGATCGGACACATGACAATGTTCATCACGCATTAACTACACCGAAACCATTCACCACTCCTGATAATGCCGATGTTGGAAATTATCTGATGCTACGTTTACATGGAATCAATGAGTTCCGCAAAATTATCTTGAAGAATGAATCCGGGTTTATATCATGACAACTCCCACATTAAAGCAACCTTTACAATTATTTTTTTATGCAATCGTCATTTTCTTACGTTTTAACCAACTTATAATCTCAATGGCATTCTCAAACTAACAACAATTACAACGTTAGTTCGGCATACATAGAAGAATAATCGTAATATACAATTAATAGTCAATTACTCAAATATACACTAATAGTCAATTACTCAAATATACTAATAGCCAATTACTTAAATATACTACTAATAGCCAATTACTTAAATATACTACTAATAGTCAATAAGTCAGCTTAGAGACTTCGTTTAAAAGGGGGTATTCCCACGAAGGCGCAGTTGCAGAGCGTGACCAAAATTAATCCTTCCCGCGAAGGCGCAGATATCGACGTGTCGGCGTTCGTTTGAAGGGAAACATGTTGTTATTAGGACCCAATTAACGGTGTTAAAGATTTTATGAATTTATGTTAACTCTGAATTTTATCCACCAATTGCCAAATAACGATGAATATCATCAAATCACCCAAATAGTATTCACCTATTCGCTCACCCACACAATCAGTGTCATTTTTAAAGATATAAAATCACCTTAATGTTTGTTATATTATAGTTGTTTTTATTGGCGAAGTTAAATTTAATTTTTGTTATAGTATTATCTTTTTTATTTATTTGACGAAATTAAATTAATTTTTGTTATATTATAGTATAGTTATGTTTTTTATTGCTTATCTGAT